>CM055126.1:24326298-24926298 GCA_029206835.1 Rana muscosa | reverse complement strand
GGATGTAAGGGGGACTCTATTGGACACTGCTGGATGTAAGGAGGACTCTGATGGGCACTACTGGGTGTAAGAGTGGGACTCTGATGGGGACTCCTGGATGTAACATAGGATTTTGATGGGGACTCCTGAATGTAAAAGGGGACCCTAATGGACAATCCTGGATGTAAGAGAGGACTCTGATGGGACTTCTAGAAGTAAGGGGATACTCTGATGGGGACACCTGAATGTAAGAGGGGGACTCTGATGGGCACTACTGGATGTAAGAGGGGGACTCTGATGGGCACTACTGGATGTAAGAGGGGGACTCTGATGGGCACTACTGGATGTAAGAGGGGGACTCTGATGGGCACTACTGGATGTAAGAGGGGGACTCTGATGGGCACTACTGGATGTAAGAGGGGGACTCTGATGGGCACTACTGGATGTAAGAGGGGGACTCTGATGGGCACTACTGGATGTAAGAGGGGGACTCTGATGGGCACTACTGGATGTAAGAGGGGGACTCTGATGGGCACTACTGGATGTAAGAGGGGGACTCTGATGGGCACTACTGGATGTAAGAGGGGGACTCTGATGGGCACTACTGGATGTAAGAGGGGGACTCTGATGGGCACTACTGGATGTAAGAGGGGGACTCTGATGGGCACTACTGGATGTAAGAGGGGGACTCTGATGGGCACTACTGGATGTAAGAGGGGGACTCTGATGGGCACTACTGGATGTAAGAGGGGGACTCTGATGGGCACTACTGGATGTAAGAGGGGGACTCTGATGGGCACTACTGGATGTAAGAGGGGGACTCTGATGGGCACTACTGGATGTAAGAGGGGGACTCTGATGGGCACTACTGGATGTAAGAGGGGGACTCTGATGGGCACTACTGGATGTAAGAGGGGGACTCTGATGGGCACTACTGGATGTAAGAGGGGGACTCTGATGGGCACTACTGGATGTAAGAGGGGGACTCTGATGGGCACTACTGGATGTAAGAGGGGGACTCTGATGGGCACTACTGGATGTAAGAGGGGGACTCTGATGGGCACTACTGGATGTAAGAGGGGGACTCTGATGGGCACTACTGGATGTAAGAGGGGGACTCTGATGGGCACTACTGGATGTAAGAGGGGGACTCTGATGGGCACTACTGGATGTAAGAGGGGGACTCTGATGGGCACTACTGGATGTAAGAGGGGGACTCTGATGGGCACTACTGGATGTAAGAGGGGGACTCTGATGGGCACTACTGGATGTAAGAGGGGGACTCTGATGGGCACTACTGGATGTAAGAGGGGGACTCTGATGGGCACTACTGGATGTAAGAGGGGGACTCTGATGGGCACTACTGGATGTAAGAGGGGGACTCTGATGGGCACTACTGGATGTAAGAGGGGGACTCTGATGGGCACTACTGGATGTAAGAGGGGGACTCTGATGGGCACTACTGGATGTAAGAGGGGGACTCTGATGGGCACTACTGGATGTAAGAGGGGGACTCTGATGGGCACTACTGGATGTAAGAGGGGGACTCTGATGGGCACTACTGGATGTAAGAGGGGGACTCTGATGGGCACTACTGGATGTAAGAGGGGGACTCTGATGGGGACTACTGGATGTAAGAGGGGGACTCTGATGGGCACTACTGGATGTAAGAGGGGGACTCTGATGGGGACTCCTGGATGTAACAGGGGGGACCCTACTGGACACTCCTGGATGCGAGAACTCCGATGGTGACTTCTAGAAGAAAGAGGAGGCTCTGATGGGAACTCCTGAATGTAAGGGGGACTCTGATGGGCACTACTAGATGTAAAAGGGGGACTCCTGGATGTAACATAGGATTTAAATGGGGACTCCTGAATGTAAGGGGGACCCTACTGGACAATTCTGGATGTAAGAGAAGACTCTGATGGGAAATATAGAAGTAAGGGGAGACTCTGATGGGGACTCCTGGATGTAATGGGGGGCACTTTATATACCTGATTTTTCTCTACCAGTGAATTCCAGTAAATGATACGATGTGGGCTTGGTAGTGAAAGGTCTGGAGCCCTCTACTTCATACTACAAGCTGGTTTTTCTGCTTTGTAAACCAACAACACCGACCGCGCTCTGCCTCCGCGCTCTCCCTCCGCGCTCTCCCTCCGCTCCTCACCATGGAAGTCTCTCTCAATTTTAACCCCTTCCTACCAGAGTACATTTGTTCACAAAACTCAACCTCATCCAAACTTCATCAAAAATTCCCTCATCACCGAGAAGTGTTCAGAACTGTTGGTGATGTGTTGTCCTCATCGATTTGGTCATATCAGCAATTGTAATATCACTGCAGACCATGGAGAACAAAACAAAGAACTTCTCCAGTGACAGATACCTGATAGAGTTGTTATTGGGAGTGATTGCAATGAAATACACAGCTCCCTCTAGTGGATGTGTCCACACTTACACTTTATCTTTAGGACTTATTTTCCCTTGCTTCGACTAACACACATCAAGGCGCCGAACGCTTCAACGTGCTTTTTTAGCTCTACTGATCCTCTGGTTTGCTGCCACGCTGCTTACCACCTGTGACATCTGCTAGTTTCTCCTGCTCTGGTCCCCAAGCTCTGCTGATCCTCTGCCACTCAGTCCCATCTCTCCAGTCCACAATCACCTTCAGCTATAGCATTCCCATGTTGCACACCACGTGTGCCGTCTGCTAGTTGCTCCACTCCAGTCCACACCCCACTCACCCTCCTGCTGCTCCATGCTGCACACTGGATATGACGTCACCAACAGACACTTCCAGAATATATTCCATGAACCGGAAGTGACTGCCGATGACATCTTTCTTGTTTTCCCAGTGCATCCTGGGATATCTGATACCTGCAATACCTTCAAAACAAAGCAAAGCTAAGGATAAACTAAAGCCTCTCAAAAGCGTCAGGTGCTGTAAGCGAGGATTCTCATAGACTTCTTTGGAGGCTTTGGAGACAATTTAGAAACACCAACTATTTATGTTATTTTATCTGTTTGACAAGTGCAATTTTTTTTTTCAAAATCAGCTGATCCTGACAGAAGTCTTGTAAGCCGATAGTATCCTGTGTCCACTCTTATCAGTTATATTGTGTCAAGCTATCTCTAAGGACTACAGGTTATGGAGAAGAGGATGGGGGGAGATGTTCTGTAGTCCTGTCCTAGGATGACAATGCTGCTTCTTCATAGGGACCGTACAGTGAGTGTTATCACCCTAGGACAGGAAGTGCGTTACTGGTAGGATCACCAGGTGAAAAGAAGAATAGGTTCACATATTAGGAACATGTGTATAATCATAAGCATGAGGCTGTCAATCACAGGCCGTGTGCTGGAGCTCTCTTCCCCATCACCATCTTTCTCTTGGTGTCAGGAAAACTTGTCAGAAAAGACTCATGCTGATAGCAGAGGAATGGAGCGGTAGAGCGAAATGACACTTAGTGCTCTGGATTGAGACAAGTACACACTATATTGTTCATATTTGAAGTTTACAACCACATTAAGTAGAGTCTTGCTAGGTCGTAGCTTGTGCATTCCTTAGACATCAACCGCTCACAAACACTTGCAACAGTAAACAGAACTTTATACCGCACTTCCTGTTACTACACATTCCTAGGTAGAAGGATTATGGGTATGTACTTATTTGCATGTCGATGGAGCATTTAACAAGCCTGGAAAACTCTGAAAACAACCTCTGGTGATCTACAAACATGAGACGCATGGCGACAAAAGTAAGAAACTGGGAAAGAATGCCGGGAGGTACAAAAGCCGGAGAAATCCGAGAACATCCACTATAGGCAGAAACATCATCGGAAACTCTTACAGCAATTCTATTGTAAATGATATAGGAGGCATAGCTGGCCATACACACGGGAGACAATTCATCGATTTACCCATCTATACCAAACAACATGGACGGGGGGGGGGGGGGGATCGCCACTGAATTAGATTGAATGCCGATTGGTGATTGCGTCTGATAGGGTGCTGTCGCTGTTTGAATGCTCATTTTCCTCAAATTTCAGCAGGAAATTGGCTAAAATCTGAGCCATCTGCAACCAGTTTGAAGCCCAATTCCAGGAATAGGGAAAAATCCGCCCATGTAGTGGGAGTCCTTGTACCCGGAAAAAGATTAAATTACTGCGCCACAAGCAAGAGTCTTCCAGGGACTGTAACTCACAGCATGCAGGGCTCAGGAGTGTGTCATGCGCAGGGGTCAGGAGTGTGTAACCCCTAGAGGGCAGGGGTCAGGAGTGTGTAACATCCAGAGTACAGGGGTCAGGAGTGTATAACATCCAGAGTACAGGGGTCAGGAGTGTGTAACATCCAGAGTACAGGGGTCAGGAGTGTGTAACATCCAGAGTACAGGGGTCAGGAGTGTGTAACATCCAGAGTACAGGGGTCAGGAGTGTGTAACATCCAGAGTACAGGGGTCAGGAGTGTGTAATGCACAGAGCGTAGGGGTCAGGAGTGTGTAATGCACAAAGGGCAGGGGTCAGGAGTGTGTAACATCCAGAGTACAGGGGTCAGGAGTGTGTAACATCCAGAGTACAGGGGTCAGGAGTGTGTAACATCCAGAGTACAGGGGTCAGGAGTGTGTAACATCCAGAGTACAGGGGTCAGGAGTGTGTAATGCACAAAGGGCAGGGGTCAGAAGTGTGTAACATCCAGAGTACAGGGGTCAGGAGTGTGTAACATCCAGAGTGCAGGGGTCAGGAGTGTGTAATGCACAAAGGGCAGGGGTCAGGAGTGTGTAACATCCAGAGTACAGGGGTCAGGAGTGTGTAACGTCCAGAGTACAGGGGTCAGGAGTGTGTAATGCACAAAGGGCAGGGGTCAGGAGTGAGTAACATCCAGAGTACAGGGGTCAGGAGTGTGTAACATCCAGAGTACAGGGGTCAGGAGTGTGTAACATCCAGAGTACAGGGGTCAGGAGTGTGTAACATCCAGAGTACAGGGATCAGGAGTGTGTAACATCCAGAGTACAGGGGTCAGGAGTGTATAATGCACAGAGTACAGGGGTCAGGAGTGTGTAATGCCCAGAGTACAGGGGTCAGTAGTGTGTAATGCCCAGAGTACAGGGGTCAGGAGTGAGTAACATCCAGAGTACAGGGGTCAGGAGTGTGTAACATCCAGAGTACAGGGGTCAGGAGTGTGTAACATCCAGAGTACAGGGGTCAGGAGTGTGTAACATCCAGAGTACAGGGGTCAGGAGTGTGTAACATCCAGAGTACAGGGGTCAGGAGTGTGTAATGCACAGAGCGTAGGGGTCAGGAGTGTGTAATGCACAAAGGGCAGGGGTCAGGAGTGTGTAACATCCAGAGTACAGGGGTCAGGAGTGTGTAACATCCAGAGTACAGGGGTCAGGAGTGTGTAACATCCAGAGTACAGGGGTCAGGAGTGTGTAATGCACAAAGGGCAGGGGTCAGAAGTGTGTAACATCCAGAGTACAGGGGTCAGGAGTGTGTAACATCCAGAGTGCAGGGGTCAGGAGTGTGTAATGCACAAAGGGCAGGGGTCAGGAGTGTGTAACATCCAGAGTACAGGGGTCAGGAGTGTGTAACGTCCAGAGTACAGGGGTCAGGAGTGTGTAATGCACAAAGGGCAGGGGTCAGGAGTGAGTAACATCCAGAGTACAGGGGTCAGGAGTGTGTAACATCCAGAGTACAGGGGTCAGGAGTGTGTAACATCCAGAGTACAGGGATCAGGAGTGTGTAACATCCAGTGTACAGGGGTCAGGAGTGTATAATGCACAGAGTACAGGGGTCAGGAGTGTGTAATGCCCAGAGTACAGGGGTCAGTAGTGTGTAATGCCCAGAGTACAGGGGTCAGGAGTGAGTAACATCCAGAGTACAGGGGTCAGGAGTGTGTAACATCCAGAGTACAGGGGTCAGGAGTGTGTAACATCCAGAGTACAGGGGTCAGGAGTGTGTAACATCCAGAGTACAGGGGTCAGGAGTGTGTAACATCCAGAGTACAGGGGTCAGGAGTGTGTAATGCCCAGAGTACAGGGGTCAGTAGTGTGTAATGCACAAAGGGCAGGGGTCAGGAGTGAGTAACATCCAGAGTACAGGGGTCAGGAGTGTGTAACATCCAGAGTACAGGGGTCAGGAGTGTGTAATGCACAAAGGGCAGGGGTCAGGAGTGTGTAACATCCAGAGTACAGGGGTCAGGAGTGTGTAACATCCAGAGTACAGGGGTCAGGAGTGTGTAACATCCAGAGTACAGGGGTCAGGAGTGTGTAACATCCAGAGTACAGGGGTCAGGAGTGTGTAATGCACAGAGCGTAGGGGTCAGGAGTGTGTAATGCACAAAGGGCAGGGGTCAGGAGTGTGTAACATCCAGAGTACAGGGGTCAGGAGTGTGTAACATCCAGAGTACAGGGGTCAGGAGTGTGTAACATCCAGAGTACAGGGGTCAGGAGTGTGTAACATCCAGAGTACAGGGGTCAGGAGTGTGTAACATCCAGAGTACAGGGGTCAGGAGTGTGTAACATCCAGAGTACAGGGGTCAGGAGTGTGTAACATCCAGAGTACAGGGGTCAGGAGTGTGTAATGCACAAAGGGCAGGGGTCAGGAGTGTGTAACATCCAGAGTACAGGGGTCAGGAGTGTGTAACATCCAGAGTACAGGGGTCAGGAGTGTGTAACATCCAGAGTACAGGGGTCAGGAGTGTGTAACATCCAGAGTACAGGGGTCAGGAGTGTGTAACATCCAGAGTACAGGGGTCAGGAGTGTGTAATGCACAAAGGGCAGGGGTCAGAAGTGTGTAACATCCAGAGTACAGGGGTCAGGAGTGTGTAACATCCAGAGTGCAGGGGTCAGGAGTGTGTAATGCACAAAGGGCAGGGGTCAGGAGTGTGTAATGCACAGAGCGCAGGGGTCAGGAGTGTATAATGCACAGAGCACAGGGGTCAGGAGTGTATAATGCACAGAGCACAGGGGTCAGGAGTGTATAATGCACAGAGCGCAGGGGTCAGGAGTGTATAATGCACAGAGCGCAGGGGTCAGGAGTGTATAATGCACAGAGCGCAGGGGTCAGGAGTGTATAATGCACAGAGTACAGGGGTCAGGAGTGTGTAATGCACAAAGGGCAGGGGTCAGGAGTGTGTAACATCCAGAGTACAGGGGTCAGGAGTGTGTAACATCCAGAGTACAGGGATCAGGAGTGTGTAACATCCAGAGTACAGGGGTCAGGAGTGTGTAATGCACAGAGCGTAGGGGTCAGGAGTGTGTAATGCACAAAGAGCAGGGGTCAGGAGTGTGTAACATCCAGAGTACAGGGGTCAGGAGTGTGAAACATCCAGAGTACAGGGGTCAGGAGTGTGTAATGCACAAAGGGCAGGGGTCAGGAGTGTGTAACATCCAGAGTACAGGGGTCAGGAGTGTGTAACATCCAGAGTACAGGGGTCAGGAGTGTGTAACATCCAGAGTACAGGGGTCAGGAGTGTGTAACATCCAGAGTACAGGGATCAGGAGTGTGTAACATCCAGAGTACAGGGGTCAGGAGTGTGTAATGCCCAGAGTACAGGGGTCAGTAGTGTGTAATGCCCAGAGTACAGGGGTCAGGAGTGAGTAACATCCAGAGTACAGGGGTCAGGAGTGTGTAACATCCAGAGTACAGGGGTCAGGAGTGTGTAATGCACAAAGGGCAGGGGTCAGGAGTGAGTAACATCCAGAGTACAGGGGTCAGGAGTGTGTAACATCCAGAGTACAGGGGTCAGGAGTGTGTAATGCACAAAGGGCAGGGGTCAGGAGTGAGTAACATCCAGAGTACAGGGGTCAGGAGTGTGTAACATCCAGAGTACAGGGGTCAGGAGTGTGTAACATCCAGAGTACAGGGGTCAGGAGTGTGTAACATCCAGAGTACAGGGGTCAGGAGTGTGTAACATCCAGAGTACAGGGGTCAGGAGTGTGTAACATCCAGAGTACAGGGGTCAGGAGTGTGTAACATCCAGAGTACAGGGGTCAGGAGTGTGTAACATCCAGAGTACAGGGGTCAGGAGTGTGTAATGCACAAAGGGCAGGGGTCAGGAGTGTGTAACATCCAGAGTACAGGGGTCAGGAGTGTGTAACATCCAGAGTACAGGGGTCAGGAGTGTGTAACATCCAGAGTACAGGGGTCAGGAGTGTGTAACATCCAGAGTACAGGGGTCAGGAGTGTGTAACATCCAGAGTACAGGGATCAGGAGTGTGTAACATCCAGAATCCAGAGTACAGGGGTCAGGAGTGTGTAATGCCCAGAGTACAGGGGTCAGTAGTGTGTAATGCCCAGAGTACAGGGGTCAGGAGTGAGTAACATCCAGAGTACAGGGGTCAGGAGTGTGTAACATCCAGAGTACAGGGGTCAGGAGTGTGTAACATCCAGAGTACAGGGGTCAGGAGTGTGTAACATCCAGAGTACAGGGGTCAGGAGTGTGTAACATCCAGAGTACAGGGGTCAGGAGTGTGTAATGCACAAAGGGCAGGGGTCAGGAGTGAGTAACATCCAGAGGACAGGGGTCAGGAGTGTGTAACATCCAGAGTACAGGGGTCAGGAGTGTGTAACATCCAGAATCCAGAGTACAGGGGTCAGGAGTGTGTAATGCCCAGAGTACAGGGGTCAGGAGTGTGTAACATCCAGAGTACAGGGGTCAGGAGTGTGTAACATCCAGAGTACAGGGGTCAGGAGTGTGTAACATCCAGAGTACAGGGGTCAGGAGTGTGTAACATCCAGAGTACAGGGGTCAGGAGTGTGTAATGCCCAGAGTACAGGGGTCAGTAGTGTGTAATGCACAAAGGGCAGGGGTCAGGAGTGAGTAACATCCAGAGGACAGGGGTCAGGAGTGTGTAACATCCAGAGTACAGGGGTCAGGAGTGTGTAATGCACAAAGGGCAGGGGTCAGGAGTGTGTAATGCACAGAGCGCAGGGGTCAGGAGTGTGTAATGCACAGAGCGCAGGGGTCAGGAGTGTATAATGCACAGAGTACAGGGGTCAGGAGTGTATAATGCACAGAGTACAGGGGTCAGGAGTGTGTAATGCACAAAGGGCAGGGGTCAGGAGTGTGTAACATCCAGAGTACAGGGGTCAGGAGTGTGTAACATCCAGAGTACAGGGGTCAGGAGTGTGTAACATCCAGAGTACAGGGGTCAGGAGTGTGTAATGCACAGAGCGTAGGGGTCAGGAGTGTGTAATGCACAAAGGGCAGGGGTCAGGAGTGTGTAACATCCAGAGTACAGGGGTCAGGAGTGTGTAACATCCAGAGTACAGGGGTCAGGAGTGTGTAATGCACAAAGGGCAGGGGTCAGAAGTGTGTAACATCCAGAGTACAGGGGTCAGGAGTGTGTAACATCCAGAGTGCAGGGGTCAGGAGTGTGTAATGCACAAAGGGCAGGGGTCAGGAGTGTGTAATGCACAGAGCGCAGGGGTCAGGAGTGTATAATGCACAGAGCGCAGGGGTCAGGAGTGTGTAATGCCCAGAGTACAGGGGTCAGGAGTGTGTAATGCCCAGAGTACAGGGGTCAGGAGTGTGTAACATCCAGAGTACAGGGGTCAGGAGTGTGTAATGCACAAAGGGCAGGGGTCAGGAGTGTGTAACATCCAGAGTACAGGGGTCAGGAGTGTGTAACATCCAGAGTACAGGGGTCAGGAGTGTGTAACATCCAGAGTACAGGGGTCAGGAGTGTGTAACATCCAGAGTGCAGGGGTCAGGAGTGTGTAATGCACAAAGGGCAGGGGTCAGGAGTGTGTAATGCACAAAGCGCAGGGGTCAGGAGTGTATAATACACAGAGCGCAGGGGTCAGGAGTGTGTAATGCACAAAGGGCAGGGGTCAGGAGTGTGTAACATCCAGAGTACAGGGGTCAGGAGTGTGTAACATCCAGAGTACAGGGGTCAGGAGTGTGTAATGCACAGAGCGTAGGGGTCAGGAGTGTGTAATGCACAAAGGGCAGGGGTCAGGAGTGTGTAACATCCAGAGTACAGGGGTCAGGAGTGTGTAACATCCAGAGTACAGGGGTCAGGAGTGTGTAATGCACAAAGGGCAGGGGTCAGAAGTGTGTAACATCCAGAGTACAGGGGTCAGGAGTGTGTAACATCCAGAGTGCAGGGGTCAGGAGTGTGTAATGCACAAAGGGCAGGGGTCAGGAGTGTGTAACATCCAGAGTACAGGGGTCAGGAGTGTGTAACGTCCAGAGTACAGGGGTCAGGAGTGTGTAATGCACAAAGGGCAGGGGTCAGGAGTGAGTAACATCCAGAGTACAGGGGTCAGGAGTGTGTAACATCCAGAGTACAGGGGTCAGGAGTGTGTAACATCCAGAGTACAGGGATCAGGAGTGTGTAACGCACAGAGTACAGGGGTCAGGAGTGTGTAATGCCCAGAGTACAGGGGTCAGTAGTGTGTAATGCCCAGAGTACAGGGGTCAGGAGTGTGTAACATCCAGAGTACAGGGGTCAGGAGTGTGTAACATCCAGAGTACAGGGGTCAGGAGTGTGTAACATCCAGAGTACAGGGGTCAGGAGTGTGTAACATCCAGAGTACAGGGGTCAGGAGTGTGTAACATCCAGAGTACAGGGGTCAGGAGTGTGTAATGCACAGAGCGTAGGGGTCAGGAGTGTGTAATGCACAAAGGGCAGGGGTCAGGAGTGTGTAACATCCAGAGTACAGGGGTCAGGAGTGTGTAACATCCAGAGTACAGGGGTCAGGAGTGTGTAACATCCAGAGTACAGGGGTCAGGAGTGTGTAATGCACAAAGGGCAGGGGTCAGAAGTGTGTAACATCCAGAGTACAGGGGTCAGGAGTGTGTAACATCCAGAGTGCAGGGGTCAGGAGTGTGTAATGCACAAAGGGCAGGGGTCAGGAGTGTGTAACATCCAGAGTACAGGGGTCAGGAGTGTGTAACGTCCAGAGTACAGGGGTCAGGAGTGTGTAATGCACAAAGGGCAGGGGTCAGGAGTGAGTAACATCCAGAGTACAGGGGTCAGGAGTGTGTAACATCCAGAGTACAGGGGTCAGGAGTGTGTAACATCCAGAGTACAGGGGTCAGGAGTGTGTAACATCCAGAGTACAGGGGTCAGGAGTGTATAATGCACAGAGTACAGGGGTCAGGAGTGTGTAATGCCCAGAGTACAGGGGTCAGTAGTGTGTAATGCCCAGAGTACAGGGGTCAGGAGTGAGTAACATCCAGAGTACAGGGGTCAGGAGTGAGTAACATCCAGAGTACAGGGGTCAGGAGTGTGTAACATCCAGAGTACAGGGGTCAGGAGTGTGTAACATCCAGAGTACAGGGGTCAGGAGTGTGTAACATCCAGAGTACAGGGGTCAGGAGTGTGTAATGCCCAGAGTACAGGGGTCAGTAGTGTGTAATGCACAAAGGGCAGGGGTCAGGAGTGAGTAACATCCAGAGTACAGGGGTCAGGAGTGTGTAACATCCAGAGTACAGGGGTCAGGAGTGTGTAATGCACAAAGGGCAGGGGTCAGGAGTGTGTAACATCCAGAGTACAGGGGTCAGGAGTGTGTAACATCCAGAGTACAGGGGTCAGGAGTGTGTAACATCCAGAGTACAGGGGTCAGGAGTGTGTAACATCCAGAGTACAGGGGTCAGGAGTGTGTAACATCCAGAGTACAGGGGTCAGGAGTGTGTAATGCACAGAGCGTAGGGGTCAGGAGTGTGTAATGCACAAAGGGCAGGGGTCAGGAGTGTGTAACATCCAGAGTACAGGGGTCAGGAGTGTGTAACATCCAGAGTACAGGGGTCAGGAGTGTGTAACATCCAGAGTACAGGGGTCAGGAGTGTGTAACATCCAGAGTACAGGGGTCAGGAGTGTGTAACATCCAGAGTACAGGGGTCAGGAGTGTGTAACATCCAGAGTACAGGGGTCAGGAGTGTGTAACATCCAGAGTACAGGGGTCAGGAGTGTGTAATGCACAAAGGGCAGGGGTCAGGAGTGTGTAACATCCAGAGTACAGGGGTCAGGAGTGTGTAACATCCAGAGTACAGGGGTCAGGAGTGTGTAACATCCAGAGTACAGGGGTCAGGAGTGTGTAACATCCAGAGTACAGGGGTCAGGAGTGTGTAACATCCAGAGTACAGGGGTCAGGAGTGTGTAATGCACAAAGGGCAGGGGTCAGAAGTGTGTAACATCCAGAGTACAGGGGTCAGGAGTGTGTAACATCCAGAGTGCAGGGGTCAGGAGTGTGTAATGCACAAAGGGCAGGGGTCAGGAGTGTGTAATGCACAGAGCGCAGGGGTCAGGAGTGTATAATGCACAGAGCACAGGGGTCAGGAGTGTATAATGCACAGAGCACAGGGGTCAGGAGTGTATAATGCACAGAGCGCAGGGGTCAGGAGTGTATAATGCACAGAGCGCAGGGGTCAGGAGTGTATAATGCACAGAGTACAGGGGTCAGGAGTGTGTAATGCACAAAGGGCAGGGGTCAGGAGTGTGTAACATCCAGAGTACAGGGGTCAGGAGTGTGTAACATCCAGAGTACAGGGATCAGGAGTGTGTAACATCCAGAGTACAGGGGTCAGGAGTGTGTAATGCACAGAGCGTAGGGGTCAGGAGTGTGTAATGCACAAAGAGCAGGGGTCAGGAGTGTGTAACATCCAGAGTACAGGGGTCAGGAGTGTGAAACATCCAGAGTACAGGGGTCAGGAGTGTGTAATGCACAAAGGGCAGGGGTCAGGAGTGTGTAACATCCAGAGTACAGGGGTCAGGAGTGTGTAACATCCAGAGTACAGGGGTCAGGAGTGTGTAACATCCAGAGTACAGGGGTCAGGAGTGTGTAACATCCAGAGTACAGGGGTCAGGAGTGTGTAACATTAAGAGTACAGGGGTCAGGAGTGTGTAATGCCCAGAGTACAGGGGTCAGTAGTGTGTAATGCCCAGAGTACAGGGGTCAGGAGTGAGTAACATCCAGAGTACAGGGGTCAGGAGTGTGTAACATCCAGAGTACAGGGGTCAGGAGTGTGTAATGCACAAAGGGCAGGGGTCAGGAGTGAGTAACATCCAGAGTACAGGGGTCAGGAGTGTGTAACATCCAGAGTACAGGGGTCAGGAGTGTGTAATGCACAAAGGGCAGGGGTCAGGAGTGAGTAACATCCAGAGTACAGGGGTCAGGAGTGTGTAACATCCAGAGTACAGGGGTCAGGAGTGTGTAACATCCAGAGTACAGGGGTCAGGAGTGTGTAACATCCAGAGTACAGGGGTCAGGAGTGTGTAACATCCAGAGTACAGGGGTCAGGAGTGTGTAACATCCAGAGTACAGGGGTCAGGAGTGTGTAACATCCAGAGTACAGGGGTCAGGAGTGTGTAATGCCCAGAGTACAGGGGTCAGGAGTGTGTAATGCCCAGAGTACAGGGGTCAGGAGTGTGTAATGCACAAAGGGCAGGAGTGAGTAACATCCAGAGTACAGGGGTCAGGAGTGTGTAACATCCAGAGTACAGGGGTCAGGAGTGTGTAATGCACAAAGGGCAGGGGTCAGGAGTGTGTAACATCCAGAGTACAGGGGTCAGGAGTGTGTAACATCCAGAGTACAGGGGTCAGGAGTGTGTAACATCCAGAGTACAGGGGTCAGGAGTGTGTAACATCCAGAGTACAGGGATCAGGAGTGTGTAACATCCAGAATCCAGAGTACAGGGGTCAGGAGTGTGTAATGCCCAGAGTACAGGGGTCAGTAGTGTGTAATGCCCAGAGTACAGCGGTCAGGAGTGAGTAACATCCAGAGTACAGGGGTCAGGAGTGTGTAACATCCAGAGTACAGGGGTCAGGAGTGTGTAACATCCAGAGTACAGGGGTCAGGAGTGTGTAACATCCAGAGTACAGGGGTCAGGAGTGTGTAACATCCAGAGTACAGGGGTCAGGAGTGTGTAACATCCAGAGTACAGGGGTCAGGAGTGTGTAACATCCAGAGTACAGGGGTCAGGAGTGTGTAACATCCAGAGTACAGGGGTCAGGAGTGTGTAACATCCAGAGTACAGGGGTCAGGAGTGTGTAACGCCCAGAGTACAGGGGTCAGTAGTGTGTAATGCACAAAGGGCAGGGGTCAGGAGTGAGTAACATCCAGAGGACAGGGGTCAGGAGTGTGTAACATCCAGAGTACAGGGGTCAGGAGTGTGTAATGCACAAAGGGCAGGGGTCAGGAGTGTGTAATGCACAGAGCGCAGGGGTCAGGAGTGTGTAATGCACAGAGCGCAGGGGTCAGGAGTGTATAATGCACAGAGTACAGGGGTCAGGAGTGTATAATGCACAGAGTACAGAGGTCAGGAGTGTGTAATGCACAAAGGGCAGGGGTCAGGAGTGCGTAACATCCAGAGTACAGGGGTCAGGAGTGTGTAACATCCAGAGTACAGGGGTCAGGAGTGTGTAACATCCAGAGTACAGGGGTCAGGAGTGTGTAATGCACAGAGCGTAGGGGTCAGGAGTGTGTAATGCACAAAGGGCAGGGGTCAGGAGTGTGTAACATCCAGAGTACAGGGGTCAGGAGTGTGTAACATCCAGAGTACAGGGGTCAGGAGTGTGTAATGCACAAAGGGCAGGGGTCAGAAGTGTGTAACATCCAGAGTACAGGGGTCAGGAGTGTGTAACATCCAGAGTACAGGGGTCAGGAGTGTGTAATGCACAAAGGGCAGGGGTCAGGAGTGAGTAACATCCAGAGTACAGGGGTCAGGAGTGTGTAACATCCAGAGTACAGGGGTCAGGAGTGTGTAACATCCAGAGTACAGGGGTCAGGAGTGTGTAACATCCAGAGTACAGGGGTCAGGAGTGTGTAACATCCAGAGTACAGGGGTCAGGAGTGTGTAACATCCAGAGTACAGGGGTCAGGAGTGTGTAACATCCAGAGTACAGGGGTCAGGAGTGTGTAACATCCAGAGTACAGGGGTCAGGAGTGTGTAATGCACAAAGGGCAGGGGTCAGGAGTGTGTAACATCCAGAGTACAGGGGTCAGGAGTGTGTAACATCCAGAGTACAGGGGTCAGGAGTGTGTAACATCCAGAGTACAGGGGTCAGGAGTGTGTAACATCCAGAGTACAGGGGTCAGGAGTGTGTAACATCCAGAGTACAGGGATCAGGAGTGTGTAACATCCAGAATCCAGAGTACAGGGGTCAGGAGTGTGTAATGCCCAGAGTACAGGGGTCAGTAGTGTGTAATGCCCAGAGTACAGGGGTCAGGAGTGAGTAACATCCAGAGTACAGGGGTCAGGAGTGTGTAACATCCAGAGTACAGGGGTCAGGAGTGTGTAACATCCAGAGTACAGGGGTCAGGAGTGTGTAACATCCAGAGTACAGGGGTCAGGAGTGTGTAACATCCAGAGTACAGGGGTCAGGAGTGTGTAACATCCAGAGTACAGGGGTCAGGAGTGTGTAACATCCAGAGTACAGGGGTCAGGAGTGTGTAACATCCAGAGTACAGGGGTCAGGAGTGTGTAATGCCCAGAGTACAGGGGTCAGTAGTGTGTAATGCACAAAGGGCAGGGGTCAGGAGTGAGTAACATCCAGAGGACAGGGGTCAGGAGTGTGTAACATCAAGAGTACAGGGGTCAGGAGTGTGTAATGCACAAAGGGCAGGGGTCAGGAGTGTGTAACATCCAGAGTACAGGGGTCAGGAGTGTGTAACATCCAGAGTACAGGGGTCAGGAGTGTGTAACATCCAGAGTACAGGGGTCAGGAGTGTGTAACATCCAGAGTACAGGGGTCAGGAGTGTGTAATGCACAGAGCGTAGGGGTCAGGAGTGTGTAATGCACAAAGGGCAGGGGTCAGGAGTGTGTAATGCACAAAGGGCAGGGGTCAGGAGTGTATAACATCCAGAGTACAGGGGTCAGGAGTGTGTAACATCCAGAGTACAGGGGTCAGGAGTGTGTAACATCCAGAGTACAGGGGTCAGGAGTGTGTAACATCCAGAGTACAGGGGTCAGGAGTGTGTAACATCCAGAGTACAGGGGTCAGGAGTGTGTAACATCCAGAGTACAGGGGTCAGGAGTGTGTAATGCACAGAGCGTAGGGGTCAGGAGTGTGTAATGCACAAAGGGCAGGGGTCAGGAGTGTGTAATGCACAAAGGGCAGGGGTCAGGAGTGTATAACATCCAGAGTACAGGGGTCAGGAGTGTGTAACATCCAGAGTACAGGGGTCAGGAGTGTGTAACATCCAGAGTACAGGGGTCAGGAGTGTGTAATGCCCAGAGTACAGGGGTCAGGAGTGCGTGATGCACAAAGGGCAGGGGTCAGAAGTGTGTAACATCCAGAGTACAGGGGTCAGGAGTGTGTAACATCCAGAGTGCAGGGGTCAGGAGTGTGTAATGCAGAGTGTAGGGCTCAGGAGTGTGTAATGCAGAGTGTAGGGGTCAGGAGTGTGTAATGCACAAAGGGCAGGGGTCAGGAGTGTGTAACATCCAGAGTACAGGGGTCAGGAGTGTGTAACATCCAGAGTACAGGGGTCAGGAGTGTGTAATGCACAAAGGGCAGGGGTCAAGAGTGTGTAATGCACAGAGCGCAGGGGTCAGGAGTGTGTAATGCACAAAGGGCAGGGGTCAGGAGTGTGTAATGCACAGAGCGTAGGGGTCAGGAGTGTATAATGCACAGAGCGCAGGGGTCAGGAGTGTATAATGCACAGAGCGCAGGGGTCAGGAGTGTGTAACATCCAGAGTACAGGGGTCAGGAGTGTGTAACATCCAGAGTACAGGGGTCAGGAGTGTGTAACATCCAGAGTACAGGGGTCAGGAGTGTGTAACATCCAGAGTACAGGGGTCAGGAGTGTGTAACATCCAGAGTACAGGGGTCAGGAGTGTGTGTAATGCACAGAGCGCAGGGGTCAGGAGTGTGTAATGCCCAGAGTACAGGGGTCAGGAGTGTATAATGCACAGAGCGCAGGGGTCAGGAGTGTATAATGCCCAGAGTACAGGGGTCAGGAGTGTGTAACATCCAGAGTACAGGGGTCAGGAGTGTGTAACATCCAGAGTACAGGGGTCAGGAGTGTGTAATGCACAAAGGTCAGGGGTCAGGAGTGTGTAACATCCAGAGTACAGGGGTCAGGAGTGTATAATGCACAGAGTACAGGGGTCAGGAGTGTATAATGCACAGAGCGCAGGGGTCAGGAGTGTATAATGCCCAGAGTACAGGGGTCAGGAGTGTGTAATGCACAAAGGGCAGGGGTCAGGAGTGTGTAACATCCAGAGTACAGGGGTCAGGAGTGTGTAACATCCAGAGTACAGGGATCAGGAGTGTGTAACATCCAGAGTACAGGGGTCAGGAGTGTGTAATGCACAGAGCGCAGGGGTCAGGAGTGTGTAATGCCCAGAGTACAGGGGTCAGGAGTGTATAATGCACAGAGCGCAGGGGTCAGGAGTGTATAATGCACAGAGTACAGGGGTCAGGAGTGTATAATGCACAGAGCGCAGGGGTCAGGAGTGTATAATGCCCAGAGTACAGGGGTCAGGAGTGTATAATGCCCAGAGTACAGGGGTCAGGAGTGTGTAATGCACAAAGGGCAGGGGTCAGGAGTGTGTAACATCCAGAGTTCAGGGGTCAGGAGTGTGTAACATCCAGAGTACAGGGGTCAGGAGTGTGTAACATCCAGAGTACAGGGGTCAGGAGTGTGTAACATCCAGAGTACAGGGGTCAGGAGTGTGTAATGCCCAGAGTACAGGGATCAGGAGTGTGTAATGCACAAAGGGCAGGGGTCAGGAGTGTGTATCATCCAGAGTACAGGGGTCAGGAGTGTGTAACATCCAGAGTACAGGGGTCAGGAGTGTGTAATGCACAAAGGGCAGGGGTCAGGAGTGTGTAATGCACAGAGCGCAGGGGTCAGGAGTGTGTAATGCACAGAGCGCAGGGGTCAGGAGTGTGTAATGCACAGAGCGCAGGGGTCAGGAGTGTGTAATGCACAGAGCGCAGGGGTCAGGAGTGTGTAATGCACAAAGGGCAGGGGTCAGGAGTGTGTAACATCCAGAGTACAGGGGTCAGGAGTGTGTAACATCCAGAGTACAGGGTTCAGGAGTGTGTAATGCAGAGTGTAGGGGTCAGGAGTGTGTAATGCACAAAGGGCAGGGGTCAGGAGTGTGTAACATCCAGAGTACAGGGGTCAGGAGTGTGTAACATCCAGAGTACAGGGGTCAGGAGTGTGTAATGCACAAAGGGCAGGGGTCAGGAGTGTGTAATGCACAGAGCGTAGGGGTCAGGAGTGTATAATGCACAGAGCGCAGGGGTCAGGAGTGTATAATGCCCAGAGTACAGGGGTCAGGAGTGTGTAACATCCAGAGTACAGGGGTCAGGAGTGTGTAACATCCAGAGTACAGGGGTCAGGAGTGTATAATGCACAGAGCGCAGGGGTCAGGAGTGTATAATGCACAGAGTGCAGGGGTCAGGAGTGTATAATGCACAGAGCGCAGGGGTCAGGAGTGTGTAATGCCCAGAGTACAGGGGTCAGGAGTGTATAATGCACAGAGCGCAGGGGTCAGGAGTGTGTAACATCCAGAGTACAGGGGTCAGGAGTGTGTAACATCCAGAGTACAGGGGTCAGGAGTGTGTAACATCCAGAGTACAGGGGTCAGGAGTGTGTAATGCACAGAGCGTAGGGGTCAGGAGTGTATAATGCACAGAGCGCAGGGGTCAGGAGTGTATAATGCACAGAGCGCAGGGGTCAGGAGTGTGTAATGCCCAGAGTACAGGGGTCAGGAGTGTGTAACATCCAGAGTACAGGGGTCAGGAGTGTGTAACATCCAGAGTACAGGGGTCAGGAGTGTGTAATGCACAAAGGTCAGGGGTCAGGAGTGTGTAACATCCAGAGTACAGGGGTCAGGAGTGTGTAACATCCAGAGTACAGGGGTCAGGAGTGTGTAACATCCAGAGTACAGGGGTCAGGAGTGTGTAATGCACAGAGCGCAGGGGTCAGGAGTGTATAATGCACAGAGCGCAGGGGTCAGGAGTGTATAATGCCCAGAGTACAGGGGTCAGGAGTGTATAATGCACAAAGGGCAGGGGTCAGGAGTGTGTAATGCACAGAGCGCAGGGGTCAGGAGTGTGTAATGCCCAGAGTACAGGGGTCAGGAGTGTGTAACATACAGAGTACAGGGGTCAGGAGTGTGTGTAATGCACAGAGCGCAGGGGTCAGGAGTGTATAATGCACAGAGCGCAGGGGTCAGGAGTGTGTAATGCCCAGAGTACAGGGGTCAGGAGTGTATAATGCACAAAGGGCAGGGGTCAGGAGTGTGTAATGCACAGAGCGCAGGGGTCAGGAGTGTGTAATGCACAGAGCGCAGGGGTCAGGAGTGTATAATGCACAGAGCGCAGGGGTCAGGAGTGTATAATGCAGAGAGCGCAGGGGTCAGGAGTGTATAATGCACAGAGCGCAGGGGTCAGGAGTGTATAATGCACAGAGCGCAGGGGTCAGGAGTGTGTGTAATGCACAGGTTAGCAGAGTACAGCATAAAATGACCTTCCTCCCAAAATCAATATCCCCCCAGTACAGCTCCCCCAATTCCACTAGTAAAGAACTCCCCCTATCAGTACAGACCCCCCCCCCCATCAGTACAGCCCCCCCCCCCATCAGTACAGACCCCCCCTATCAGTACAGACCCCCCCCCCATCAGTACAGATATCTACCCAGCACAGATTCTTCCCCCTGTACTGTTCCCCCCCAGCTTGTCTCCAACGTCCCTTCTTTCATTCATTAGATTAAAATTCTTTCAGTCATGGAGGTTTGGTATCATATGCGGGCTTTACCACAGGGTGTCTTCAGGAAGCTACATACAGCACCCCACCAGCCATCATCTGCCTGCCTTGCATAGAGAAGCGCAGACACCTAGTGATGTCACCGAATCAAACATTGGTTATGTATTGAGAAACAGAAAGGTTTATTTAATGATTGGCATATTGATTGGGGGGGGGGGGGGCTGATAGAGCCTGTCTCATTTCCTGGCTTGAGGACATCCAGCATCATCCAGCACTTTCCTCCCCGAGCCTATCAACGGATTTCAGTTCTTTCAATCATTGAGGTTCAGCATTACCACAGCTTCCTGTCTTCAGGAAGCTACAAGCAGCAGCCCACTAGACTTTCCCAACAGCCACGCCTTGCATAGAGAAGCACAGAGACCTAGTAAAGATGTCACTGGATCCAATATTGTGTTTGCTAAGAAAACAGAAAGGGTTAATGTAATATTTCATTAGTATATTGATGGGGGGGAAAGGAGTTCTTTCAGTCCTGGAGGTTCAGCATTACATCAGGAAGCTACATACAGCACCCCACAAGCCCCTCTCACCAACCATGATCTGCCTAGCTTGCATAGAGAAGTACAGAGACCCCGTGATGAGGTGACTGGATTCAACATTGGGTATTTAAAAGAAAAGGTTTCATTTAAACATTTCATTAGCAGGAACTAGCAGCGGCCCATCAATACGGGGCACAGCCCCCCTAACCCAGCCCCTAATTTACATGCAGGGCACCGGACGCATGGATTCCAATGGGGTTTTGTTTGTTTTTTAGACGCACATGATTAGAGCAGGAGGCTCTAATTGGCTTCATAAAAGGGTGGGCTCGGGGCGCACAGCACTGCGCCCCGAGCCCAACCAGTTGTGTGACGGTAGCAAATTAATATTTCGCTATTGTCTTCCCGATTCTCCTCCTGGCCAATCCCGTCTCAGGAAGCAGGTCCTGAGACCCGATTGGACGAGAGGAGAAGCAATCCTATTGGCCGCCGAGGAGGGAGGGGATGCAGGGAATGCCGCAAAGCCGAGGAGACGCAGGGTGAAGCTGCTGTCTGGAGGAAGCCCGCAACCTAGATGGGGTAAGTGGGTAAGTGTGGGGAATGGGGGGGTGCGGGAGACTAATTGTCTGCCCCAGAAAAAAATATACCACCAGCTGCCACTGGCAGGAACTTTATGTAGCCTGCTTCAGTTCTGGCTGGAGGACATCCAGCATCATCTAGCTTTTTCCTCCCCAGCCTGATTGTCTCTGGCCCGCCCCTTTCATTCTTTTCATTCCAAGAATTTCAGTTCTTTCAGTCCTGGAGGTTCAGCATTACATGTGGGCATGTCTTTGGGAAGCTACATACAGCACCCCGCCAGCCCCACCCACCAACCTTGATCTGCCTGGCTTGCATAGAGAAGTACATGGACACAGTGATGACCTCACTAGAGCCAACATTGGGTGTTTAAACAGAAAGTTTTTATTTAATCATTTCATTAGCATATTGCTGTCTGGATTAGGGAGGGGGAGGGGGGTTGAACCAGGGAAGGCAAAACATAAGCAGATTAAGCTTCAGCTTTACGGAATTTACATTGGATTAAACGGCGGTCTTTCTGCCTGGAGTCCGGCTTCAGCCGGAGGACTAAATTGGCATTCCATAAGTGAATATAATGAGCCCTGGGCACGAGGATTCTTCCTGCTCCCATCACAGCCCAACGAGAGGGAGACGGTAGCAGGAAGACGAAGGGAATTTTCTAATAACTCCGACAAGCATTTTCCGATGGAGACGGGTAATTGCGAAGCAGCTGCCCGCGGTGCCTCCCCCCCCCCCCCCCCGCTGGCTCTATTGAAGTCATTAGTTCAGGCTAAATTTCTGCAAGGCACAGCAAATACAGAGAGTGGACAGGAGGAGGGAGTGCGGGGAGCACCAGGGCCTGGGCAGCCTTTTCAAGTTCAAGTTCACCTTCATCACAGTCCATACCGTTTAGCTTTACCTCCTCCAGATTCTACACTTTGTGGTATCAAATTGTCTGGGCGGTGATCCGTACGCCCCTTGGCATCACCGGGGAGAGAACTTTGACCTGCTTACCCCCGAGGGTCCTGCAACGTGCAGCTCACACGTCACTCCCAGCACCAGGAGAAGATTCCAGGGGGACGCTACGTGCCACGTGACCAGTCTGAAGACACTTAGGGCCAGTTCACGCCGCAATGTGGGCTTTTGCGCATCTGCGTTTCTGCACGCCGCGTTTTTGACAGCCCATTCATTTTAATGGTCTGCCAAATGCGAGGGAACACGCAAAATGTAAGGCAGGCACAATTCTTAGGATTGCGCGTATTTAAAAACTAGGGTACCAAGCGGGTAGGCGGCGCAAAAGTGCACACATTTGCTAGATGTGTTTGGGGTTCATAGCAATTAATGGCACCCTGCACACATCTAACGAAGGCAAAGCGGTCCCATGAGGGTGCGGAACATGCACACGAGAACGCGCATTTCCTGCACTGCAAGTGGAGGGAATGGGCTCTTAGCCCCCCGTTCACACCGGTGCGACTTGTCATGCGATTTGATCGTTCCAAATTGCATGACAAGTCGCACCCAATTGTCAGCATCCGGCTGCTGTCTGGTAACTATCCCTGCTTTGCACTGGTGGACACTGATGAGATCGCACTGATGGGTACTGGTGGGCATAGATGAGACCGCACTAATGGGCACTGATAAGTTGCACTGGTGGGCACAGATGAGACTGCACTGGTGGTCAAAGATAAGACCCCAATGATGGGCACTGGTGGGCGTAGATTAGACAGCACTGATAAGCTGCATTGGTGGGCACAGATGAAACTGCAATGATGGGCACTGGTGGGCATAGATGAGACCGCACTGATGGGCACTGATAAGCTGCACTGATGGGCACTGGTGGGCATAGATGAGACCGCACTGATGAGCTGCACTGGTGGGCATAGATGAGACCGCACTGATGGGCATAGATGAGATCGCACTGATGGGCATAGATGAGCTGCATTGGTGGGCACAGATGAGACTGCACTGATGGGCACTGGTGGGCATAGATGAGACTGCACTGATAAGCTCCACTGGTGGGCACAGATGAGACTGCAATAATGGGCACTGGTGGGCATAGATGAGACCGCACTAATGGGCACTGATAAGCTGCACTGGTTGACACTGATGGGACTGCACTAATGGGCACTGGTGGGCATAGATGAGACCGCACTGGTGGGCATAGATGAGACTAACCTTGCATGTTTAATACAGCGGCTCCCGATTGCGGGTTGCACAGAAAAAAATCTGTAGTGTGTACCAGGCTTTAAACTGCAAAGAAAGAAATTTTACCCCCTATCGTGTGCCCATAGTACTCGCCCCTTTCAAGTGAATGGAACCATGCTGCAACCACCCTAGCACAGTAGTGCGGCATTTAGGGGGTTGAAGCTGGCGGCAAGCTATCATATCAGATGCCTCTAAAAAAATCCAAAGTGCAGAACGTTTTTCAGAGGTGCGGCAGCAAAAACAAGCCATTTTGAATTTGTTCAGATGGTGATCAGCAATGACACCTTTGTATTGTTGTCAAAATAGTTTGGGAATGTGCACCCGCTCCTGCGCACCGGTCAAATTTTGGCATGCGACTGTATCCGCGCAGCCGTTGCGTCTGTATTCACTTTCATAGGCTGCCAGAACACAGCTCAGATGGGGGGGGGGGGGCGCAGGAGACATTTTCTCCACATTCCTGCTGGGTCTTCTAAAGGGAAATCTCCCCAATGGGACACAGGTGAAGAAACAAAAACTTACAGCCATTCCCTACGCTACCCGAAAAAAAAAAGCTTAGATATACTTCAATCCTTTTGAGGATTTACTTAATGCGTATAATAATTTCTTCTCTGAGTTTACATTATTAACTAAAATTCACGTTTAATCGCATGTACCTAGCATTACATTTGTGTATGTACTATAAAAATTTAAGTCAAGCTAAAATCAAAAGTTTTTTGTTTTGTTTGGATAGTGTAAGGGAGGGTTATGACCCCTGTAATTTTATTTTTTTGCCATCTGTATCCCACTGGGTAGATTTACCTTCACTTCCTGTCCTATAGCTAAAATAGGAAGTGAGAGGAAATCCCTCCAAAGTGAGGGAATCTCCGGTTGTCACCAAAACGAATGTCCGCATTGGAAGATTTCCCCTCTATTCCTGTTCTGGGGACTGCTCAAAATTTGGGATTATCTTTCCTTTTCAATGAGAACAGTAAACAGGACAAATAGAAAGGGTGAATCTCCCTAACGGAGACACAAACAGCGAAAACTGTGACGAACGTTGGCATTTTTCAATACACATGATCCCTTGGAGGTCTATGGAACCAAAAAAAAAACCTGGCCCTTTCCATAAAAAATGCACAGATGTGAACATGACCCATAGGAAGCCATGTTAAATGGACTGTAGTGCGTTTCTGCAAAACTAAAAACGCATTAAAAAATGCAAAGGTGCGAACCAAGCCTAAAGGGTTAGTTCACCTTTACCAAAAACTGCCTATGTAGATAAGGGGTGTCTGTAGATAAAAACAAACTGTGCAGCTTTAACTAAAGTTGAATAATGCCCTTTCTATAGGTGTAGGCAATTTACGTGCCTCTTGGAGCCTGACTGAAATACTCCCAGTAATTTGCTATATGAGGCCTAGTCATTACTGCTCATCTCTATCATGAAAGGAGTAAGCTCTTAAACGCTGAGCTCAGAACTACTGCATTAGGGGAGAGAAAGAGCATGTGAGGGGTTAGAACAATGATTCTCAACCAGGGTCCCGTGGAACCCTAGGGTTCCTCTCCAGAGGTTGCTAGGGGTTCCTTCAGCATTGGGCAATTTCTGCCTCTCAGATCAGTTCCAGCTGACGCCATTGATCTTTTTAGCTTCCCAATGACCACAAGTGTAAGGACCATTCTTCCCACTGACCATCACACTAATGTATAGTGGTGCAACGGATCGTCATTGATCCGTGATCCGTACGGATCAACATCTTCGGTTCGGCAAAAGATGAGGTCCGCGGAGTAGGACGCAGGTAGTGTGAGCTCCGCTGCCGTTACTCCTTTTCCTACCATCCTGTCAGCGTCCTGGTAGATTCTTGCCATCCACTTCATCCGGGGTTCCGTCTGGTCTCTTCCGCTGCCTTTGGAGCCTGTCAGCCTGCTGGAACGCCACCCGTGGCCGCGGACATGCGGCCTCCCGGTCATGCATCGGCCATAGGAAAGGCTGCGGCTTCGGCCTAGCTCCCGAAGCGGCGGCCATCTCGGTTCACCCGGCGGCCGCCACAACAAGCTTTCCTGGCCTTCCTGATTGCCTAGAGTTCGCTCCCCTCCTGGATCAGCCTCTGGAGTGCCTGAGAGCGCTCCCGCAGCACATTCGCAGCCTACACCTGTCTTGGGACAGGCCACGGCGTCGGCCTACCTCCTGGAGCGGCGGCCATCTTGCTCCACCCGGCGGCGGCCTAGGTGAGCTCCTCTGTCTTCCCTGACTGCCCAGTGTTCCGTCCTCTGATCCAAAAAATGATCCGATCCGTGACTCTGATCCGAGAAACGATCCAAACCATGAGTTTTTTGATCTGTTGCACCCCCTACTAATGTATTATGAGTTGTAGATTTCCTGTGACTCTGATCCGAGAAATGATCCGACCTGTGAGTTTTTTGATCCGTTGCACCCCCTACTAATGTATCATGAGTTGTAGATTTCACATTTTTAGCAGGGGTTCCCCGAGACTGAAGAACTATTTCAAGGGTTCCTCTGTGTTGAAAAGGTTGAGAAAGGCTGGGTTACAATCATAGAAAAAAGCTCACTCCTGTGATGGTGGAGGTTAGCAGTAAAGCCTAGGCCTCACTTAGCAACATCCTGGGAGTAGTCCAGTCAGGCTTTGGGAGGTACATAAAATGACCTACACCTATAGCAAGGGCACTATTCAACAGACTTACACAGTTTTGTTTTTATCTAGAGACGCCCCTTATCTGCATAGGCAGTTTTTTTGTAAAGGTGAACTAACCCTTTAAGGTTTCAATGTGGACATTTCAGATACAAATGGGGGTTTCATTTAGCACATATTTACCAGAAAGTCTGACAGAAAAATCAATCACAGAAACAAATTCACTGCTCATAAAGCAGTCGGGTTAAAGCGAGATCCAAAACACAGATTACACCAATAAACATGCAAAAGGAGCAGCCATTGTGAGGGAAGCACAGGGAGACCAGGGGAAGACATTTACATTTCTTTGACAGGGTGTTATTTTCACTACAGGGTCTACTGTGAAAGAGGATTCTGACCCCTGGAGTGAAGCCACAATGTGGAGGGCGAGTCAGTTTCTCCTATGACCAGGTTCAGGCCTCAGAGAGCAATAGAGAGATGGAGAGAGGGGCTGCGATGGCAGTCCTGTGAGCAGGTCTGGGTTATTTGCCGCCTGAGGTAGCCATTTTTTATCATTAACCACTTTAGGACCGAGCCTCTTTTTGACACTTGTTGTTTATAAGTTAAATCAGTTTTCTTTTGCTAGAAAACTGCGACAAACTTTGGCACTTAAAAATCCCCATTGGCGACGTTTAAAAATGTCTACAGGTTACCAGTTTCGAGTTACAGAGAAGGTCTAAAGATAGACTTATTGCTCTCGCTCTAACGACCGCGATACCTCACGTGTGGTTTTAACAGCGTTTTCATATACAGTCGTGACTTACGTGTGCGTTCGCTTCTGCACGCAAGCTTGGCGGGACGGGTCGATTTAAAATGTAAATTTAAAAAAAAAAGTTTTCTTCTTATTTATTTTACCTTTTATTTTTATTTTTTACACTGCTTTTTTTTTAAATAAAATAAATTGGGTCACTTTTATTCCTATTACAAGGAATGTAAACATCCCTTGTAATAGAAAAAAAGCATGACAGGACCTCAGATCCCAAATTTACACTAAAATGCAATAAAAAATAAAAATAAATGAAATGTCATTTAAAAAATAAAGAAATAAATAAAAAAATCCCCTTTAAGAGCATTGGACTGAAGTGACGTTTGACGCCAAATGGGGGCCATCTTTCCCTCACTCGGCATCCAGGCAGTGAGGGGACAGGATCCGATTGGCTCCGCCGCTACCGACGGCTTGCGGTAAAAGGCGGAGACGACTGGAGCGAGGCGGGAGGGCGGGGGGCTTCATGAGGTATGTAAATGTCCTACACTCATAGCAAGGGAATTATACAACTTTAGGCAGAGTTGCACAGTTTGTTTTTTTGTTTTTTTATCTACAGACTTCCCTTATCTGCATAGGCAGTTCTTTGGTAAAAATGAATTAAAGGGGTTGCTCCACCGGAAAAAATTTTTTTAAAGCCAGCAGCTACAGCTACAGCAGCTGCTGGCTTTTAATATTTGGACACTTACCTGTCCTGGAGTCCAGCGACGTCCGCAGCAGAGGACGAGCGACCGCTCGTCGCTCTGCTGCTCCCTCCGCCATCCTCGCTGAGGGAACCAGGAAGTGAAGCCCTGCGGCTTCATGCCCGGTTCCCTACGGCGCATGCGCGAGTCGCGCTGCGCCGTTCTGATTGGTGCTCCTGTGTTCTGGGAGCCGAGTGTCTCCCAGAACACCAAGGGAAGTCTGCGGGAAGTGACGTAACTCCCGCAGATTCCCGGAGACAGGACTCCCGGATGTGGGTGAAAATACCTGTCTTAGACAGGTATCTTCACCCCCCTCCCCCCTGAAAGGTGTCAATTGTGACACCGGAGGGGGGGAGGGTTCCAAATAGCAAAAGTTGCTATTTAGGGTGGAGCTCCACTTTAACTCTTTAACATACAGCCTGTACAATCTCTGTTACGCAGTGTAACATCCATTTTGTCACCCCCCTTTGGTTGCTAGGACTCCGGCACAGCAACCAATTAACGCCATGGCCTAGTCGCCAGAGTCCTAGGAACCAATGATGCTGTGCAGCTGTGTGTCACTGGTTGCTGACACAGGCCACTGAGCCATGCAGCATCATTGATTGTTACAGTGCAACCAGCTTAGTAATGCTGCTTTGTGTATACAGGGCAATGTTACTGAGTTGCAGTGAGAATGCAGTGTCCAGTATGGAGGTGATCGCCTCACTTTACCTCATCGGCAGTACACCCCTGCCAGTGGGTAGAACGCTTATGTTTTGGATGCAGGCCCCACTTTCCTGTCAGAGAGGGACTTAGGCCTCATTCACACAGGGCATACTATAGCATACACCCATGTCAGGGCTGTGTTTGCCCGCACTGGGATGCACAGGTGTTCTGTGCATCCCCATTGATGTCAATTGGGACCCAGCGGCCTGCACGTGCCAACGGGAAATTCCTCTGTATGGGTTCTAGGGTGACCACATTTCCAAACTACCATTCAGGGACACTCCCTTCCCAAAAATCAGCTTGTGCTGTAACGAATCACAGCACAGTGATTGGACACAAGAGGCGGGATTTATGATTTCTCCAATCACAAGCAGGGCGCGGGATTGTGCTCCTCCAGGCATTCCCGGCCAGGACAAGTACTGTCAGTGAGTAAAGCGGTGATGTGGCGGCCTTTTTTGGGGGCATCAGATTGGCCCGGGGGGTGGCTGTGTCAGTTTCATTCCGGGACACTGTATTGTACTGGTATGAATGTGCCCGGGACAGTCCCGCATTTTGCAATCCGGGACACGTGGTCACCCTAATGGGTTCGTGCCCCTGAACACAGACAGATTGAGGTCGGGGACACGCACCTGCATGGATGTCAAATTGGGAGCAGCTGCTGTGTCCATGTGGCTGCTGCATTCAAACTGACATTTATGCGACTGCCTGCACCAGGATGCATGTAAACACGGGCCTCGCATGGGTGCATGCTATAGTATGCCCCATGTGAATGAGGCCTCAGTCCTTCTCTGACAGGAAAGTGGCACCTGTGACTAGCAGTACAAAACATAAAAGTGTTCTGCATACTGGTAGGGGCATGCTGCATGGCCCTCACATGGGTGTACACTATAGAATGCCCCATGTGAATGAGGCCTCAGTCCTTCTGACAGGAAAGTGGCACCTGTGACCAGCAGTACAAAACATAAAAGTGTTCTACGTACTGGTAGGGGCATGCTGCATGGCCCTCACATGGGCATACACTATAGTATGCCCCATGTGAATGAGGACTAAAACTGAAAAAAGGGTTTATATTTATCTCAACCTGACTGTTATGCACTGTTCTAGGGTGACATTGCACACTCGCTATACTGACTCTACTGTGGAGCACCATTGTCATCCTAGGAGAGAACCCAACCATCACAGGAGTGAGCTCTCAAACCCCCGCACATGTGTGGACCACTATAGCCTCCTCCGCTTGGCTGGAAAACTCCCAAAGATGGCAACATCCTGTCCAGCCTTGTTGCTAGGATGTTGCTAAGGCAATCCCAGCCGTTACTGCTCGCCCCCCACCATCACAGGAGCAAGCTCTCAAACCCCTCTGCACACGTGTGCTCCGTGTGTGGTTTGAATCAGCTGGGAGTGTCTTAGCAACGTCCTTGCAACAAAGCAGGACAGGGGGATGCCATCTCTGAGTTTTTCGGCCAAGCTTTGGTAGGTACGTGATTGGCCTACACCTATATCAAGGGAATTACTTAAACTTTGGTCAAAGCTGGACAGTTTGCTTCTATGAACAGGCGCTCCTTAATTATATAGGTGATTTTTCTTTTGGTAAACTTCTTTTAAAAAATTAGTAAATTACAAGGAATTGATCTGCAAACCTCAGTGCAGGCCCTTCTGCAGTTTATAATCAGAAAGACAAAAGCACGTACACATAACCTGACATTAAGGAAGCTTACTGGAAATTTGTGCGTTCTACAATTTTTTAAGCCAT
The DNA here is from genome assembly GCA_029206835.1 of Rana muscosa. NCBI lineage: Eukaryota > Metazoa > Chordata > Amphibia > Anura > Ranidae > Rana > Rana muscosa. The sequence continues at coordinate 24,896,796 of CM055126.1, read as the reverse complement.
GTAAAAGGTTATTTTAATAAAAGCACCAAAGGCCAGGCAAGGGTTAAACATTTGGATGTTTGCACTCAACACGGCCCTGCTAAACTGGGAACATAGGGACTCCCAAGACAGACCTCACAAAGGCAGACCGGTGTCAGCACAGGTCCCTAGGCAACCGGCTAACACCCCCACTCCTGTGTAGTGACTCAGAGGGCCAGGAATGAGGTCTACAGTCACATCCCAACGCTGGGCACACAGAGCGGAGGAGGAGGGGGGCATCAGGCCACCAGTGACCTCAGATCAGACGCACGGCTGGTTTTCTTGGACCAGTCAGCCATGTTTGATTTAAATCCACTCATGTTTTTCAGTGTACCTTTTGTATCATTATTCCTGTTTTAGGTCGGTGACTCAGCAATGGCAGCTTCCAGATGTCTTTCATGAAAGGGCTTATTAAAGGCCATGTCACACTGGTGGATCCTGATGCTGCCATGGATGGGATCACTAGAAAGGGCAAAGAAAATACTCACTTGTTTGTATGGTGGTGTTCCCTACCTGGCGTCCCTTCCTCATTGGCAAGGGATAATCTACTGCACTTCTATCAGCAAATTGTCGCCAATGACAGAATCTCAGGTATGACATTTTCCTGCTGTGATCCCCCACGCCGACGCCACACGCCATCTTTGTTTCTGATGTCATCCGGTGCTAGGTGCCACTTTGTGGTTCAGACAGTGCAGCTCTGATGATATGCACCAGGCCTGCCCTCCCCAGGATGCTATGAACGCAAAGTGAAGCATTCTGGGATATGCAACATTCATAGCCCAGGAGGCTTCAAAACCATGGTTACATCCTTCTCATCCTGGCAAGAATGGCGGCTTGGGGTGTGGCAGATCAATAAAAATAAAATAAAGCTGTTTAATTGAAGGGGGGGGGGGCGGAGAGCTTGGCCAACAATGATGGCCTGTGCATCCGGGTAGTGGAGATCCGCTTTATAGACTCTCCCCAAACCCCATGTGTGTACTTAAACCGCTAATCACAATGCGCCAGCATGGTCACATAGGAGGGAATTACATTCTCCCCAAACCCAGAAACCCCTCTTCCTATTTGTTTTCAATGCCCACAACAGAATGTGCCAAAGTAAAGGCGAGTACGTGCAGCTGGGCTCCATTGTAGTTAAAGGGCACAAATACTCACAAATGGGTCCCTTACCAGGGCAGGCATCTTCTCCTGCGTGCCGGTCTTTGGCCATCTTAATTGGCCGGCGCGAGATGACATCACTCCCGTGCATGCGCAAGAGTAAAGACATCCCACTACACAGGGAGTGTGCCGGAATGTAAACTTAGCTGCGCATGTACAACTCAGTGTACATTCTAGAGGGGATGAATGCAAGGCCATGTAGCGCGCCCCTCCGGTCTGCAGCTGTATGTCACCTCAGCTCCCATGACAGACCAAACTATTGGCCGTGGCACCATACCTACCACTCCTGTCAGTGTGTTTCCATGTAAGTACCCCAGGTGGGCCTCACTGTCTTATCTTTTGCTTGTTTAACCATCAACCAGAATAAGTTATTATACCCCATCATATAATCTTGTAGATATCTCAAAGCATCCGCCCCTGATGAGTGTCCCATATACACGAAACGCGTCGGACAACAGGGATGCAGATATAACAATCCAATCTGCCAACATTGTATTTTTGGTTTCACTGGTTTTTAATAATATAATTTATTTTCTTCGCTTTTTGCTGCTTATATGATATCTGTACATATGGAAACTCATTTTAATGTATCAATCCACTATGTGGTGCTTGGCTATACACTGATGTACCCTGGATGCCTGTATTGCATATGCACAGATATTATGTGTGTGTGAATATTAAGAAATGATATGTACCACAATGTTGTTTCTAGGTGACTCCTGTTTTTGAGATGTGCCATGCATTTTTATGATCAATAAATATGTATTTTTTTTTCAAATTTACCTACACCATGTCTACAGCCTCATTTAAAGTTCCAAACTCCTGCCTCATTTTCTTGAATTAGGGATAAAGGTGCACTACATATGTGCCTCACTCAAAGTAACGCCCCTCCCCCTCTCCTGTTAGTGCCGAAGGAAAGGAGAGTACGTGCAGTTGGGCTCCATTGTAGTTAAAGCGGCACAAATAGGTCCCTTACCAGGGCAGGAATCTTCTCCTGAGTGCCGGTCTTTGGCCATCTTAATTGGCCGGCGCGAGATGACATCACTCCCGTGCATGCGCAAGAGTGCAGACATCCCACTACACAGGGAGTGTGCCGGAATGTAAACTTAGCTGCGCATATGCAACTCAGTGTACATTCTAGAGGGGATGAATGCAAGGCGGTCTCTGAATGGACAAAACGAAGATCGTGACATCACTGCCTCAGCTCTCCACCTCAGCCAATCAGAAAATGTTTTGCATTCATTGAGAAAATGCAAAGCGTTCCTTGATTGGTGAAGGTGTAGAGCGAGCAACCTCCTGTAACCACAATGCAGCAGAGCAGTTGCTCAGCATAGGACCCGGAATTTAGCGGAGATCACTGAAGTAGTGGTACCTACTACAGTGATTTTTAGTTTCCATAAGGATCCCACAGATACAATATATGCATACATATCTATGTAAAAATTGCCATACCTAATCTCCAGCTTTAAGGTCAGAAAGTTTAGGTCAACGCTTTTTTCAGGTGCCATAATCTCAATACCAAATTACCGGGCACCTGGATGTCACCCCAAAAAAAAAAACGTACCGCCCCACCTGCCCATCAGGTCCCAGAGTAGAGGCCCCTACTGCAAGCCTAGTACAAGTTACAGGTAACCATACCTGTTCATAGAAAAAATTTCAAAGATGGCTTTGAACCAAGGGGGTGATATGGTCTACTCTACCAACAATTTAGTGGTGGTAGCCCGTAAACCTACATCAAAAACAAAGAAAAGACTTCTAAAGTTGGGAATCTGAGCCACACAGGGTGATTAGGGTGTGCCCAGGCACATCGGCACACACCGTGTGCATGCCTATGTTGGGGAGCCACAGCCAACTCTGAATAATGTGTCTTGGTTTTAGGTGGTTTGAAACCCAGACACATGATTCAAAAACTCTGACTGTCCAGGTGAATCCTGGATGGGAAGCAACCCTACTCCCAACTATAAAAAAACTGTGCTACGTCTAAAAGAATATATTTAGCGCACTTTACGTAAGCTTGAAGTTCTTCACAAGAAGAAAGTTTAAACAACAGAGCAAGTAGACTATGGCTTTAAATTTCTTGCCATTCCCCCTCAAGATTTGCTAAATCTCCAGAATCAGAGAAAACCCAAGAAAAATAATGTGTCGTAGTTTCCACAACCGCAGCCTTACGGGCCCTATAAAACCATAATTACAGAGAAGAGAGAATGTGTAGGCTCAAATCTGTTCCGTTCACTCAGCATTCTGCAGCTTCTTCCTGCTGTAAGTTACACAGTACACAACATACACGAGGAAACAGAAACTGGAGGATTGGTCAAATGGCCAACGTTTGTTTTGTTGGGACCTAGTTACCAGGAGAAAAGGAATTTGATATTGTAGCTGCTAGGCTTGTGCAATTCGTTTCGTAACGAATTGAAATTCGTCCGAATTTAGCAACTTTCGGACATTCGGAAGCATTCGAATTTCCGAACAAAGCAATTACGAATAAGACCGAATCCGAAATAAATTATACCGCAAATAGCGAATGCCCGAATGTCTTCGGCATAATTCGTTATGAAAAAGTTACGAATGTACGAATCCATACGAAGCACAATAACACTCACTCTGCTCTGCTCTCTGCTTCTCCCTCACCGTGCTGAACTCCCTCTCAAAATGGTGTACAGGGGCGGAGGTTATAGCCGCATGTAAAAAACGAAAGTAAAATACGAGATTTCGAATCCATTCGAAGCACAATAACACTCTGCTCTGCTCTCTGCTTCTCCCTCACCGTGCTGAACCCTCTCAAAATGGTGTACAGGGGCGGAGCCTATAGCCGCATGTAAAAAACGAAAGTAAAATACGAGATTTCGAATCGTTACAAATAACCGCTATGTATTTAGAAAAGTACAAATCCATTCGAAGCACATTAGGCATAATAGGCAGCGTCGTTGTGAGAGAGACACGGAAAATTACGAATCAACGAACCCAAAAAAAGTTACGAAAGTAGGAGTTGTGTCCAGAATCAACGAAAAACAACGTACTCTACCGAAAGTACGAATTATAAAGCAACAAAAAATTCAACGAAAAATGTCGCTTGCAAAAATACGAATGAGTCCGAACACGAAAAATCCCGTCTAGCAAAATTACGAATGATTACGAATCAACAGGACCGGAAAGAAACGAACCGAAACGGAACGAATTTTTCCGTTGTGCACAAGTCTAGTAGCTGCTCAATTCCATTAATTTTCTTGAATTTTCCTAAACTTTAGGGCTCATTCACACTAGCAGTTGGGGTGACTCTAAATCCCTGCAGCTAAACCACGCTTTTACTGCTCCTCTACCCCCCTTGCAAAGGCAGCGGCCACAGTGTACATGTGCCACACTATGCTTTGATTCACGGCCGCACCTGTTGCTTTCAGCAGGCGTAGCTCCCACCAAACACGACCTATTCAAGTGAATGGTTCCTCTTGTAATAAATTGTATTGTACCACAGACGACTTGCCCAAGTCCCTCGTTCAGACTCTTCTCTGATTAGAGGCGTTCCCTCCAGCCCATCTCCTCATACCTTGACGCATTGGCTGCAGGAGGTAGTGATATCCTACATTCGTACCTTCCCATCCTTGCCTGATATACTTTCTGATTTAAAGCTGAGTTCCACCCAAAAATGGAACCTCCGCTTATCGGAACCCTCCCCCCCTCCGGTGACACATTTGGCACCTTTCGGGGGGGGGGGGGTGCACCCACTTCCGGGCATAGACTCCCGTGGGAGTCTACGCCACTTACCGCCCCCCCCCCCCCGCTGTCTCCTGGGAAACACACTGTTCCCAGGAGAGAGCGGGGACCAGTGTTGGCGCGCCGCGCTACTCGCGCATGCGCAGTAGGGAACCGGGCAGTGAAGCCGCAAGGCTTTACTTCTTGATTCCCTCACCGAGGATGGCGGCGGCAGCATCCGAGGACCGAGCTATTGCTCAGCCTCGTCTGCCGACATCGCGGGCACGCTGGACAGGTAAGTGTCCATTTTTTAAAAGTCAGCAGCTGCAGTATTTGTAGCTGCTGGCTTTAAAAAAAAAAAAAAATTTGGGTGTACCTCCTCTCTAAAAGACTTGGAGAACATGCTGCTTCAGGCCAACCCCCCCCCCCCCCCCCTACACATGTTGTCTCTAAACTCTACTCTCTCATACATATGGTTTCCAATACCGACCTCCCCCCGTACACACAGGCCTGGAAGGTAGAATTGGGCCACTCCATCTCACCTGTTGACTGGCAAAAGCGTTTCATTCTGACTCACAAAATATCCTTAGCCTCCAAAGCTCAAGAAAAAGGGTTCAAGTTGTTGACCCGTTGGTACAGGTGCCCCTCGACTTTACACTGGATAAACCCGGCGCTCCCGGACACCTGCTGGCGATGCTTGTCAGCCAAGGTAACTTTACTCCACATTTGGTGGGAATGAACCCCTGTGCGGATGTTCTGGCAAAAGATCCTCGACCTGTACTGCAGACTCATGGCGACTTAGCAGAACTACCTCATGGGAGGGTGTAAGCGATCTATGCTCCCTGGACCGCTCAAATCGGTCAAAAAAGATGTTCTGTGTCACTGTTGGTCTTATAGCAGCACCATCTTGAATTTAAACGCATTTTAGGGTGTGCCCCCCCCCCAAGTATGTTTTTGTATATTGTAGTAAACCCTGACCAGGTTTTTTTGGGCTGGAGCACTCCTCCCCCTCCTCATTACCTCTTATTAGTGGCCACCAGTGCATAGACGGAATCCCTTCAGTTCTCCCACATAGAGGAGTTTGGCTCCCATGGTTGAGACACAGGATCTTTCATTCTATTACTAGGGTAGGACCCACTAACCGGGGTACTTTGTCGCAGTAAGTGGGCTTAGCACTATATGACCATATAGTGTGACCAAACCCCCGTATTTTTTTGAATATGTTCCGGTGTTTTTAACTAGCCTTGCAGGATAAATGTCATTCTTGAATGTGTGCGCTATAATCTGTTTTGTACGGTTTGTTGGTCTTATAGCTGCACCATCTTGAATTTAAGCGCATATTAGGGTGTGCCCCAAAAGTATGTTTTTGTATACTGCGTCACTTTCTGGCAGCAGCTAGAACAGTTCTGCTCAGACACTGGAAGTTGACGGGCATGCCTTCCCTGGGGGAATGGGCAATTGAAGTGGACCGATTTAATAGCTTGGAACGAATGTTGTCGCAGGAATCGGGTAAAGAGGAGCAATTCTCCAAGACCTGGACCTCATGCTCTATGTTTCGATATTCCTTGGAATTTATTCCATGGGCAACAGAGGACTCTACCAACACATCTGTCTGACCTAAGTGGAATGTCTCCCCAATATCTACTTACCTTACTGCCTTGACCCCTCTATTTTCACCATCATCCCCCTCTTTCCTTTATACGTTAAAATGATACACGAACACCCAAACCCTAATCTTTAGTCTCGAGAGACTGGAACTCTGTGACCCACATACAGTTGCAATAAAAAGTATGTGAACCCTTTGGAAGGATATGGATTTCTGCACAAATTGGTCATAAAAAGTGATCTGATCTTCATCTAAGTCACAACAATAGACAATCACAGTCTGCTTAAACTAATAACACACAAAGAATTACCGGTAAATGTTACCATGTTTTTATTGAACACACCATGTAAACATTCACAGTGCATGTGGAAAAAGTATGTGAACCCCTAGACCAGGGGTCTCAAATTGGTGGCCCACCAGCTGTTGCGAAACTACAAGTCCCATGAGGCATTGCAAGGCTGACAGTTACAAGTATGACTCCCACAGGGCGAAGCATGATGGGACTTGTAGTTTCACAACAGCTGGAGGGCCACCAATTTGAGACCCCTGCCCTAGACTAATGAGATCTCCAAGAGCTAATTGGAGTGAGGTGTCAGCCAACTGAAGTCCAATCAATGAGATGAGATTGGAGGTTTTGGTTACAGCTGCCCTGCCCTCTAAAAAACACACACCAGTTCTGGGTTTGCTTTTCACAAGAAGCATTGCCTGATGTGAATGATGCCTCGCACAAAAGAGCTCTCAGAAGACCTACAATTAAGAATTGTTGACTTGCATAAAGCCGGAAAGGGTTATAAAAGTATCTCCAAAAGCCTTGCTGTTCATCAGTCCAAGGGAAGACAAATTGTCTATAAATGGAGAAAGTTCAGCACTGCTGCTACTCTCCCTAGGAGTGGGGGTCCTATAAAGATGACTGCAAGAGCACAGCGCAGACTGCTCAATGAGGTGAAGAAGAATCCTAGTGTGTCAGCTAAAGACTTACAAAAGTCTCTGGCATATGCTAACATCCCTGTTAGCGAATCTACGATACGTAAAACACTAAACAAGAATGGATTTCATGGGAGGATACCACAGAGGAAGCCACTGCTGTCCAAAAAAAAACATTGCTGAACGTTTACAGTTTGCACAAGAGCACCTGGATGTTCCACAGCAGTACTGGCAAAATATTCTGTGGACAGATGAAACCAAAGTTGAGTTGTTTGGAAGAAACACACAACACTATGTGTGGAGAAAAAGAGGCACAGCACACCAACATCAAAACCTCAGCCCAACTGTAAAGTATGGTGGTGGGGGCATCATGGTTTGGGGCTGCTTTGCTGCATCAGGGCCTGGACGGATTGCTATCATCAAAGGAAAAATTAATTCCCAAGTTTATCAAGACATTTTGCAGGAGAACTTAAAGCCATCTGTCCACCAGCTAAAGCTCAATAGAAGATGGGTGTTGCAACAGGACAACGACCCAAAGCATAGAAGTAAATCAACAACAGAATGGATTAAAAAGAAGAAAATACGCCTTCTGGAGTGGCCCAATCAGAGTCCTGACCTCAACCCGATTGAGATGCTGTGGTATGACCTCAAGAAAGCGATTCACACCAGACATCCCAAGAATATTGCTGAACTGAAACAGTTCTGTAAAGAGGAATGGTCAAGAATTACTCCTGACCGTTGTGCACGTCTGATCTGCAACTACAGGAAACGTTTGGTTGAAGTTATTGCTGCCAAAGGAGGTTCAACCAGTTATTAAATCCAAGGGTTCACATACTTTTTCAACCTGCACTGTGAATGTTTACATGGTGTGTTCAATAAAAACATGGTAACATTTAATTCTTTGTGTGTTATTAGTTCAAGCAGACTGTGATTGTCTATTGTTGTGACTTAGATGAAGATCAGATCACATTTTATGACCAATTTGTGCAGAAATCCATATCATTCCAAAAGGGTTCACATACTTTTTATTGCAACTGTAGAGTTCCCCCCTATGAGAAATTGTGTTTAGCACAATAACAAAAGCCTTAGCATATTTTTATAGTGTGGGCACCGCTCGTTGAGTGGATAGTGGTGCTCACTGACCCTTAAAATGTTATGTTAGATGATATGGCTACACAGGCTTATATACAATGTGATAATATGGTTCCAATATTGAAATGTCTATTTCTATCTTTGTGTTAATGAACGTTTTACTTGTGTATTGTACACCTCTCTTTTCTCAATAAAATAAGATTGAACTAATAAATTGGATTGTAACTGTACTGTCTGCCTTCATTTTGTAAAGCACTGAGCAAACTGTTGGCGCTATACAGGGCTTTTTTTCTCAGACAATAGGTGCAGGAACTCCCCTTTTCTGAGTCACTTGTTTTTTCCGCCCCTACCCACCTCCGAGCAACGTCCCTTGGTTCCGTCCCCTACCCACCTCCCAGTACCGCCCCTTTTAGACAATACAGAACCAAGTATCATTTTGTTGTGCTAAGTAATTTGTATGGAATTTGGTTTCCCCTTCAGACAGCAACAATAGATCCCCCTAAACAATGTACCACCCACAACAAAATCCTCCCCCCCCCCCAGCATCAATAGATCTCCGCACAGCCAGCATTAAAGCAGAGGTGCAGGAAAAAAAAAAAAAAAGTCAGCAGCTACTAACAGTGTAGCTGCTGACTTTTAATAAGGACACTTACCTGTCCTACTTGCCCGCGATGTCGGTCCTGCCGCGGCGATCGATCGCTGCTGGCAGGTCCCGGCTCCTCCATTCTAAGTAGGGGAAACAGGCAGTGAAGACGTAAGGCTTTCACTGCCCGTTTCCTACTGCGCATGCGCCACTCGCCCGGCGCTTTGTGAATGGGCGGCTTGCCTCCTGGGATACACACAGTTCCCAGAAGGCAGCGCGGCCCATTCACAAGAAGAGGAAGCGGAAGCGGAAGGAGACCCATCGCGGACGGAGAAGAGGAACATTAGAGGCAGATTAGGGGACTTCCGCATAGCAACAGGCATTTAGGGCGAGTATAAATTTATTTATTTTTAGAATTTTTAGTGTAAAGATTTTTTCAGGATGGACTCTCTGGCAGCCATCAACAATAGACCCCTCCCCCAACAGTAGATCTCCTTCAGCAACAACTGACCCCCCAGCAACAAATAGGTCCCCCACCAGCAACACTAGACCTCCTCAGCAACAATAGACCCCCCTTCAAAAATAGATCCCCTCCAGCTAGAAAAGATCCGCCAGCAGTGAGCATCAATACCCTGCAGCACACCCCAGCACCCTTGGCATTACATACAGTCAGTCCAGGAGGTGCCAGAACTGCGTTCCCCCGCGTTCCCGCTGAAAAAAAGCCCTGGCGCTATATAAAACCTGTATGATGATAATAATAATAATAATAATAATAATAATAATAATGATGATGATGAACGGTGTCACTCTGCAAGCACCCCACAATGCACACAGTTGCAGTGTGCTAGTGCGGGGTTCACGTAGGCGGTGAGGAGGTGATATAACACCTCCTCATTGCCTGTCAAATGCTCTCTGAAAAGCGATCCAACATGACCAACACTTTGCTACCAAATTTGTTTTTATACCCATGCAAGACAATGAGCAACCAAAAGCAGCTTGATGCAGCTTAGGACGACACCAACTGCAGGTGCACCTGTGAAGACACGCAGATGGAACTCAAAACAGATTGCAAATGCAAAATGAATGCATCTAAAAACAAGCTACATCTGCAATCAAAGAAAGTTCTTACAGCTCCTCTACAATGGATGGAGAGCCATACATGCATAAGCATGGCTGCACAATGGGCACATTTTATTAGAGAAGTGAATGTTGTGAGCATCATTAGATATAAACTGGCCAGAGAAAACATGACTGGTTATTTCCTGAACTCATGTATGGCAATATTTTTGAGAATGCTTCATAGCGTACAAATTAGCTTGCCTATGGCAGCTGCCCATAGAGTTTTTCGGCAGGGTTGGTGGGTATCAGAGCAGTGGGTAATAGTCCATGCATAATCTTTGAGGAGGCTTCACAGCGTACAAAATTGGGTTATCTATGGTAGCTGCTCATCAAGTTTTCAGCAGGGTTGGTGGGTATCAATGTAAGTTGGTGTATAGACTGGCTTGTCTACAGCAGCTGCCCATCAAGTTTTCGGTAGGGTTGGTGGGCATCAGAGCCGTGGGTAGCAGTACATGCAATATTTTTGAGGATACTTCAGAGTACAAATTGGCTTGTCTATGGCTTCTGCTCATCAGGTTTTTTGGCAGGATTGGTGGGTATCTGAGCCGTGAGTAGCAGTACATGCAATATTTTTGGGGAATGTGTCTCAGTGTGCAACTTACTGTATATACTCGAGTATAAGCCAAGTTTTTCAGCAAATTTGTTTGTGCTGAAAATGCCCCCCTCGGCTTATACTCGAGTCACCTTTTTGAGCCTGATCTCCAGGATTTTGGGGACCCGTTACCGGCCGGTCGTAGGTCCCCTGGACCCCAAACTTGTCACACATATAGTCCCACTTCTCCTCTATAAAAGTGTGCAAAGTTTTTTGTCTGGAGGACCTACAGCCGGGGAGCACTGGATTTTTCAAACCCAGGCACCCCTTCCATAGACTCCTATGTTAAACTGTAATTTCTCCGGTGACTTTGGGGACCCGCTACCGGCCAGTCGTAGGTCCCCTGGACCCCAAACTTGGCTCACATGTAGCCCCATTTCTCCTCTATAAAAGTGTGCAAAGTTTTTTGTCTGGGGAACCTACGGCTGGGGAGCACCGATTTTTCAAAGCTGGGCACCTCTTCCTTAGACTCCCATGTTAAACATGAGTCTAGTCATGGACATAGTGAGGCGTGGGCACAGTGAGGCAAAGTGAGGCATGCAGATGGACACCCTAGGCTTATACTCGAGTCAATATGTTTTCCCAGTTTTTTGTTGTAAAATTAGGTGCCTCGGCTTATATTTCGGGTCGGCTTATACTCAAGTATATACGGTAGGTTATCTATGGTAGCCGCCCCTCAAGTTTTCAGCAGGATTGGTGGGTATCAGAGCCATGGGCAGCAGTACTTGCAATATTTTTGAAGAACCTTCACAGTGTACAGATTGGCTTGCCTATGATAGCTGCCCCCAGTTTTTGGCAGGGTTGGGTGACAATCCCTGGACTATAGTGACCACTGGTGGAACAGGTAAAAAGAAATCTCAACTTACATTAAAAAAGGTGTCTGAACTTTACGGCCTAACTCTGTTACTCCATCACAAAAGTTTTCTTATGTTGACTAGACAAAAAAAAAATAGTTAACATATTTCAATCCAGAGACCCAGAAAGCGGAGTCTGTTTTTGCTGACTCGACGGAGCTTTGAAGTGGGTAAGAGCCATTCACAATCCAGTATACATCTCCCCAGGCAAGTGATATTCCCAGGGTGAACTAGTCAGACAATGAGGTTGCTGCAGACAGGAATTTATAGCACCTGCAGAATTATAATGTGGGACAACATAATAATCAAACACAGCACTGCTACGGGGAGGCTGGAGTCAGGACATGCACAGGCCGTCATCATACGGCTCACTGCAGAACTTCAGGAGGCAGACTGCTCGTCCAGGTGACAGTACTAGTGATACTACAAATGATATTCCAGAATGGCAACTTCAAAGACGTGATCCAAAAGAGGAACTTTATTATTTTTTATGTACATTTAAATCCAAGATGGTTTTGTTTAGTATTGCATATAGTAGGAACATATAGTATCAACCTAGATGTACATACCATTTTTTTTTTTTAACTATATTTTTTTTATTTCTAATAGATTTAATGTACATGCGACATAGGTAGGCTTAAAAGGGAAAGCACAGGTCTATTATTTTAATAAATAGGCAACTATTTTTAACCTTATAAATACTGCATATCAATATTTCATATGTAGCACACGGACCTTTTTCCTGCCTTTGGCTCACTTGCAGGTCAAGGCACACCGTGCCACATGCCCGTACCCTCCTGTTTTAGGAGGTTGAGCGGTCTTAACAGTTTTGGGTCCTGCAGCAAGTTATCCCATTCAACTGGTTCTGGTCTCCTAGAGTGTAGGGACAAGTCTCTATTATTCCCCAGGAAGGCCAATGTCCACACCACTTTAACTCCAACGCTGAGTTTATTTTATAAGCAAAGTTCAAGTTCAGCAGACAGGAAAGGTGGATGAGAGAAAGGACAGCAAGGTTTGGGAGATAGGTCCAGGCACAAACTGGTATGATAGTCGCTACTCGATCCCGAGTGGGTTTAGCTCACCCGGATAGTCCCCTGTAAGAGCGGATCCTAGCAGCCGGAGTGATGCTCGCACGTTCACGTTAGGTTTCCTTGAGATACGATCGGGAGATCCTCTGTCACAGAATCTTTAAGTCCCAAACTTCTCAGCTGTTGCAACACAAGGACAGGTGCCAGCGACAGCATGCTGCAAGGCCTGTGACGGATCTTCGAATCCCTCTAGAACAGGGATATGCAATTAGCGGACCTCCAGCTGTTGCCAAACTACAAGTCCCATGAGGCATAGCGAGACTCTGACATCAGCAAGCATGACACCCAGAGGCAGAAGCATGATGGGACTTGTAGTTTTGCAACAGCTGGAGGTCCGCTAATTGCATATCCATGCTCTAGAAGGTAACCAGGCCTCTCTTTCACCGTGAACTCTCACCGGTCCATCAGAAAGGTCCTCCCCCGGTCTCCTCTTCTTAGAGCGGGTCCACCCTTTCCCGGACACCCTGGGATTCCTCTTTTGAAAATAGACCCCAGCTAAAGGTGTTGGGCATACTAGTGAAGTTGCAGCCCCAGGCTAAAAGGTGCCCGAGACTGATACACGCACGCACCCCTGGCCTGGAGGGCCGGGTGGCGCGAACCGCTCACTCTCCAGTGCTCCAGTCTCTCCCCTAAAAAATTGCATCTGCCCCTTATGTATCCTCTCCCAGCATGCACAGCAGGCCAACCACGCCCACCGCACCACTGCCGAGAGAGGACACCCTAAGGCCTATGCCACCAACGGTTCATCCCTTACCTGATATGGCAGTGCCACCTACAGGCCACAGGGAACTGTACATCAGGCTGCATCACATAGGCAGAAGCGAGTACTAACAATCAAAAGTGGTCTGAGCCTGGCTACTAGCTCAGGCCAACCTCTAAATTTAAGTACATAGCACCCCTGAAAAGTAAAGGGGCGCTACACATATTTACCCTTGCAGCCAGCAGATGATGAGTTTTAGGCAACAGCACCTACTTTCAGCTACACTCACTGCTGAACTACTCAGAGGAGGGACACTCACCCTCCCACTCCTCTACAGGACCACAACTGGATGAGAGGGACCACACTGGATCATTCATTTTGTGAAAGCCAAAGTGTGATCAGTCATAAAATTAGTCACTTAAAAACAAAAAAAAAAAAACCCAGCAGACAATTCAGATCACTACAGCCCAAAGGTGATAGTAAATATTCGCATACTAGGGGGGCTGCATGCATGTTTTTTTAATATGGTAAAGGGAACATCTAGAAATTTTGATTGTACCTATGCACTACTATAAAAATAAAAAAAAAGCCTCTTGCTAGAATTGCTCCTGAAAATTAGCAGTGCATTTCCTTTGCTCTGAGCCTTATAACTGTATCTGTAGTACAAGATCATCTAGTGCTTCTGATTCAAGTCTCACAAGATCTAGAGCAGCCATTCTCAACCAGGGTAATGTGGAACCCTAGGGTCCTTCCGAAGGTTGCTAGGAGTTCCTTGAGCAATGGCTAACTGTCCCCCTATTTGATGATGTTGCATAGTTCCATGGTCATTGACAAAGTTACCTTCATTACATCAATTACTTTTTTAGCTGTCTAATGTGGCATTCTGACCAGCACTGTAAAGGGAGCACTCACCTCACTAGCTCCCAATGGAAGGGGTCATTTTCCCAGTGACCTACAATGAAGTGGTTTTAGCATGGGTTCTGTGAGACCTGAAATTAAAAGTGATTGGAAAGCTTGGCTTTTTTTTTTCTTCATTAAAATAACAAACATATTATACTTATCTGCTCTGTGTAATGGTTTTACACAGAGCAGCCCGATCCTTCTCTTCATGGGTCCCCTGCCGGCGCTCCTAACTCCTCCCCCTGCACTCGCGCGTGCTTGCTCCAGTGCCCCGCTCTGTGTCCAAAAGACAAACAGGATGGACTTGGCCCGCTCCTCATCATTGTCTTTGATTGACAGCAGTGGGAGTCAATGGTTCCTGCTGCTGTATCTGACCCAATGAGGGGGCAGAGAGCCTCAGCTCTCGCACACATCGCTGAATAGAGATTGGGCTTAGGTATGTATTTAGGGGGTCTGCGGAGGAAGCTGTATGCAGAAGGTTTTTTACCTTACTGCAGTAAGGCAAAAAACCTTTGGCCTTTACAACCACTTCAAGTTCAAAGCTTCCTCTAGAGTAAATAGGTTGAGAAAGGCTGATCTAGAGTGACATTTGATGTCATTCTGACCGTTTTCCTTGCTGGAGAGGAAGTTGTACCTGGGGACCTGCAGTGCAAGGATCTCCCTGCTTCTGCTTCATTTATTTTGTGCTTCTCCACCTCTTGCTTCTCTATTAATATCTCACTAGTCATTAGATCACCAGCCATCCAGGAGCCGTTTTAAAATTAGAAATCAATGCCCTGGCTTTGCCAAGATGGTTGCCTCCACACAGTATAAGGGGGGTGAGGGGGCAATAATGGGGAAAGATCAGATGCAGAAAGACCACAGGCAACAGTGGTGACTAGTCTTTTGTCCTTGGCTTACTTTTTTTATGGGCAAAGCCTTCAACTGCATAAAATATGTTATTTTTTACTGGAGTTGCCTTCTAATGGCTAAAAGGAGTTGTAAGATAGTAAGACATACATCCCAAGCTCCATAGGATGAAACATGATCCCAGGGAAGCCTTTGCTGACTCAATGTAAAGTGGATTTCCCTGCTAATATGAAACATGCCAAGCTTTACCGTCCTCTTTTCTTGAGGTTAATCGAGAACATAAATGAAGGTGAAAGGTTAAGTAACGTCAGGAAGAGCAGGGGGAAGTAAAGAGGTCACGTTGGGTGAGGTCAACGCCTCCCGAAAGTCACATGGCAAATTTTGGTGACATCATAAGGCCTGTGTTGATTTTTGCACCAGATGTTAAAGGATGGCAAACCTAAAAATAGGCCACAATGTACAGGGAAAACAAACTCCAGATGTTGGGCAGTAGTATAGAACAGGCATAGTATGTATAGACGTCACGCCGGTTCTAGATGTGCATTTATATATCATTTCAAAACAGTGAGACTGATACACTGAAACTAGAGGGAAAACAGATCCCTCTGATAGCGGTGGAGATGAGATATTGTCATTTCTCTGCAAGCACAGGCAACACATAAATCAATATGAGAACGGTTTCCTAGGAATGGTGCATTTGTGATGAAGTCAGAAAGTCCACTTATACGAAGCCTGTTGGCATTCAAGTCATCCTGTTTATTGGCTTACCTAGAATCTTTAGCGCCTGCTCATGTGATTGGCCTACTGCTTTACCCAGAGCTTGAAGTCAAATTACAAGCATCCCCTGCAACAAGACTACAGTATATCATGCAAACCCTAACAATGAACTTCTATTATTTGCTCCCCTTTGTTCTGCTAAAAGCTGAACTCCAGGTATGATCTTAAATGCACATTTTACTTTGGCCCAGCTTGGACCAATGTAAGCCTATTTCATACCTGAGGGACCTCTGCGGAAGTGGACAATCACTGTAGTAGTTAGTAGGCGCTACTAAAGCATTAGCCACCATCTTCTGGGTCCTTGGACTAAGTGGAGAGAAGGGGTAGTGACATCACATTGTTCCCAACTATATCTGTGAAAACAGAACACCTCTTCCCTATGTTATGGAGAAGAAGGGGGGTGTTCTTTAGTCCTGTTCTAGGTTGACAATACTGTTCCTCCTGAGATACAGTACAGAGGGTTAACGTTGCCACCCTAGGACAGGAAGTGTGTTAATGGCGGGATCACCAGGTGAGAATAAAGGAAGAAAATGCCTTAAAAGAACTGGTAAATCTTTGTGCTTGGATGTATGTACATTTTTTATATCATTTTTGGGGAGATGCTTTCGAAGAGTCTTATGCACTGTAGATTAGTAATTAGCACCAAGTGCCTTGCAGCACTGTGGTCCCCAGTTCAAATCCAGGATTCTACCCGCATGGAGTTTGCATGCGTTCCGTTTGCTTGTGTAGCACACGGATCCTTTTCCCCCTCTTACCTTCTCAAGCAGGGGGAGAAGACACACCATGCCACATGCCCGTGTCCTCTAGATTATAAAGGTCAGGCGGTGTTACATACTTGGGTCCCGCAGCGAGTTGCTTCCTTCTTCTGGTTCTCCCCTCTACGTTTATAGAGGCGAGTCTTTATCTTTCCCAAATGAGGTCAATGTCCACACAACATATCAACTCCAACATGAGTTTATTTTATCTTGCTTTCAGGAACCAGAGAGTTGAAGTGAGAAAAGGTTAGCAGATAGAAGAGGATTCAGGCACACTCTTGGCTTTGTCGCCACTCGGCCCCTAGGGGGTACAGCTCACCCGGATAGTCACTCAGTAGCACTAGCAGCCGGCGTGATGCTGAAACAATGACTCAGTCCCCTCCAAGGACCAAGTCAAGGAGATCCCTTCTGAACTTTCAACACTCCGCAGAGGCAGTCTGCGAAGTGAGGAATCCTTCCCTCCGACAGGTCACCAGGCCTTTCCCGAGTCAGCAATACTCTATTACTCGCCCTCTTGTTATGGGATCAATCCTCCCCTGGTTTCCTCTCTGTCAGAGCAGTTACCCTCACGCGGGTTCCCTGGGACTCCTCTTTGGTTGTAGACCCAGTCAAAGGTACTGGGCCTACCTGGAACTCTGTAGCCTCGGGCTGAAGGTGCCCGAGACTCCTTGATCAAGATGGGGTGCACCCCCCTCTGAGGGGTAGCTCCCTCCGGGCAGTGAGCCCCGGGAGTTGGCTTCCGGGCATGGGCCCTGGGAATTCGCTTCTCGTGTAATGGTGTCTGCCCCTTATATATCCTCTCCCGGCATGCACAGAAGGCCAGAACCGCCCACCAACGGCAGCCGAGAGAGAACATCCAATACCTACTCCATCACCTGTGGTTCAACCCCGGGTATAGGTGACAGCACCACCTATACACCCAAGGGGGAACTGCATGCCAGGTGACACAGCAGTAAGGCAGAGTCCAAATAATTAAGGGACCCAAGCCAACTATTGCTCTGGTCACCCCTAAATTTAGGTATAGCGGGGTTAAATTTGGGGACCCCGCTACACTTGCATGGGTTTCCTCTGGGTACACTAGTTACTACCCACACCCCAAAGACATGCTGGTAGTTAAATTGTCTAATAAGACCCTAGGATGTGTGTATGTATGAAAGTTAGTGACCGTAGATTGTAAGCAACTTGAGGGCAAGGACTGATATGAATGTACAGCGCTGCATAAATTGACAGCACTATATAAAATACCTGACATAAAATATTGGATAACTATATCCTTAAAACACTAACTGCACCGGTTTGGTGAAATCCTAGCAAAATATGTACAGTATTTCACCTGCATGGGGACAATTTTTTCCTCAACACAACCAAACTTTTTCAAAAATTGTTGGAGATGAAGTGTTTTTTTCTGACCCACAAATTATCATTAGCGACCAAGATGCAGAAAAAGGGGTCCAAACTCATAACTAGGTGGTACAGGTGCCCCTCCTTTTCCACCAGTTCAACCGTACAATTCCAGATACTTGCTGGCGGTTTCACACTTCTAAAAGGCACTATGGTTCACGAATGGTGGGAACGCCCCCTATCCAAGCATTCTGGTTGCAAATCCATCATCTCTATTGAAAGCTTATGGGGACTCAAATATCATGCTCTCCTAAGTTATCATTCCTTTCCACGTTTCCTGGACCCATTGGAGTGATTTACTGAAACAGATGAACACAGAATCCGATGCACCTGTTCATAGTAACCAATCAGCTTCTAGGTTTCATGGCCAAAGCTTACTTGAACAAGCTGAAGTTAGAAGTTAATTGGTTACTATGGACAGCTGCACCAGATTCTGTGTGCACCAGTTTTAGTAAATCTCCTCTATTAAGTCCGCAAAAAAAGATGCCCTAAGACTCTTTCTAGCAGCGACCAGGCGGTCATACCCCATTACTAAAAAACAACCACTACACCTCCCCTTGTGGAATAGGCAAACGAACTTGACTCCATCAGAGACCTAAAACGTCTGTTGCAGGAAAACAATAGAGAAGAAAGTAAAAAAAAAAAAAAAAAAAAAAAAAAAACCTTGGACCCCCTGGTCTATGTTCCGTTACTCATTGGCATTTCAGGATTGGATCAGGGAAGAGAACTCTTCAGCATCCAGTTAGCCATGTAAAAAAGGCCCATACACACGATCAGACTTTTTAACAACAAACCTCCAACGGACCTGTTCGATCGAACAATCCGACCGCGTGTACGCTCCAATCAGACAAACTTTTTTGCTTTTTCAATCGGACAAATGTTCGCCGTGAGAACAGACAAACTTTCCGGCAACAAATGTCCGATGGAGCAAATCCATCGGACTAAAGTCCGAAGTACAAACCTGCATGGTCAGAACCAATGCTAAAGATCAGACAACAATAGCAGAAGTTGCCCAAAGGGTGGCGGAAAAGAGCAGAAAAAAACACATGATTTGGTGAAAGTTGGCTGAAAAAGTCCTGCCGTGTGTATGCATACAAAGTTCACGGCCAACGCCCTTCAGAGCAAAATTCACGGAAAAGTCAGATGGAAGTCCGATCGTGTGTATGAGGCTGTAGAGTGACTACACTCTCTTCACATCTCCATTCGTCTTCTCCCTTCTTTCCTACTCCCATTCTCAAGTTCTTCCTTTCTCTCCATCTTCTCGTCCGATATTGGACACTGGTCTCAACTGATCATTTATCCTGTCTTGCTAGCAGGAGAAATTTGTCAGCTGAACAGTATTATCCATCATTTTATCTCTCGAGGAAAGTAACATCTGACTAGCCTGGCTGAGCCGTTACCTTCATTGGTTGCATTTTGGAGGACCCGAGACAGTAGTGCCCAACCTTGGTAGCCTTTTGGGCTCTTTCACACGGAGGGTCCGTTCAGGTCCGCCTGTCAGTTTTTAGGCAGACCTGAAGGGACGCTCCATGTCCTCCTATGGAGCCACTGATGTCAGCGGTGACATGTCCGCTGACATCCGACCCGCTCCGATCCGCAAAAGTGTGACGGAGGAAAACCCTATTTTTCCTTCCGTCTGCAGATCGGATCGGATGACAACGGACTCTACGGTCCGTCGTCATCCGATTCCCCATAGGGGAGGGCGGCACTCTGACAGGGCGGTCCCTGCACAGTGTGCGGGTACCGCCCAGTCATCCGCCGGCTCAGCGGGGATCAACGGAGCGATCCCCGCTGAGCAAGCGGAGCTTCACGGGGCGGATCTTCGCGGATCCTTCCCGTGTGAAAGAGCCCTAAGTCTTCCTTAAATCGGACGCTGCATGTTTATATAGCACCATGTATGCTCCAACATTGAATTACTTTACCTTTGTATTTTCGATACTTTGTACTTGTAACTCTTGTATACAAAAAGCTTATTAAAATAAGATTGAACCAAAAATTGTTGGAGGAGGTTAGCGTTTCATTGACCGATTTAACTTGTGGTTTGGATTTCCCCTGTCATTGTTATACTGGTCTCCGTGCTCCAAAGAAGCCCTGTACTCCTGCACACACAGAAAGCGTGAGTAGGTGTGTGTAGGGACAAGTCTATGCTCTCCAGCGGCAGCTGTTGAGTCTTCAGCCGCAGGGCATAATGAACTGGAGAAAAGATAATACACCTTCCAACCTGCCATGTCTCACACACCTCAGGCCTTGTATTCAAACAATAGACTCCACGTGGGCAGCGCAGACTTCCGTCCCGACTGGTTGAATTTTTATTTATTTTTTTAAACGGCAGGTTTCTGATCTTTGTATACTTTATTTGTCTCAGATTCACGGATGCCATTGTCAGGTACTGAATGTAAAGCGTATCTAAATCCAAGAACTAAAATGCAATGCATTGCGGCTTACCAGTCCTGAAAATATGATGGCTGCATTTATTTTCAGTTTATTAGGCTAAGAACACTTTCATCCAGTACAGAAAATACCTGTTGATCCTGACTATAATGCAGTGTCCTCGTCACTTCTTGTGAGCTTTAAATGAAGCACAAAGAATCATATCTTTATTGTGTAAACTTCTGTAGGGTAAAGGAATGGGACTACCCGGAGTAGTTCCCGGTTTGGCCATGGCTATTTATAAAAGAGTACGTTTCGGGGCCTCTTGGATTGAGTCAGCAGTGATGTCACCTACTAGTACGACTGGCATGGTGCGACTCTAGGAAGTGGCAGCCCTGCCAGTGTGGGGCATCTGGGAAAGTAGGGCTGATATATACAGAGCCTTGGTGGGAGTCCATCATGAGAAGTGTTTTTAAGACCAAGCCACAACAAGGATGTAGCCTTTTGAGGCCCCATCCGTTTTAGCTTCCCTTTTGGGGAAACTGAGAAATATTCAGGAATTAGCTCTCATCTCCTTTGTTGGAAATGCTGTACCCTGCCCCCCATCCCTAAAAAGTAGGGGTTCCTCAACTCGGCTTTACTCCCACCTGCGTTCTCTCTACTGTTTAGTGTCAATAAAAGGCATAGGTGTCCCATTGCAGAGATTTCCCTTCACTTTCTGTCCCATAGCCAAAACAGGAAGTGAAGGGAAATCAATCCAGTGAGGGAATCCCTGGTTGTCACCAGGGTCCCCAGAACTAGTGTCCCCATTGGAAAAATCTAGGAAACCTATGTCCAGGTCAGGAATGGATTAACATGAACCACATGTTCCACTTGGAGGACTTAGATAGAAATAAACAAAGGCAGACACATTTGCAATCTAGCCTGTGTGACAGCCATGGCTCCCTTCATGGATACAGTGGGAAAATAAGTGTAGACATAAAGGGACAGGAAGAGAGTTATTCAGAGGATTACCAGGTAAAAATAAAAGGAGAAAAAGCCTTAAAAAAAAAAGAAAGCTCATGCAGCCATCATACCCAAGGACCGGTAAGTTACAAAATACTACATTTTTGTTTTTCGGCTTTAGAGGATTTATATGCTATAAAGAATCAGTCCACCCAAATGTGAGACTATAGTTGTAGTCAAAGCTTGGTGGGCTGTGTGAGCCACGTACTTCAACAGTGAGATTGCCCTACCATAATTCTGACTCTGTTGCTAACCTACTGGGAGTTTTGGGATGTTCCCTTCCAATTTTGTGTGTTTAAGCTCCTCCTGTTGCATTCGCCATTATATTAAATATTCAAAAATTAAACAGGAAGAGCGGGAGCCCCTCACATAGGGCACATTGGGTGTACAGACCCCGGAACTAAAGAGTTTAACAACGGCCCTTCAATTATAGAACAACTGCCCAACTTACTTCTACTCCACTGGCACTCAAGTACCTGGTACTTTCAGGTATGATGGAGCACATGACTCACACTCTCCATGTGAGAGCGCTGGTGCATGGCCACTCAGGTAATTGGCAGGGTCACATGGAGACAGGGAGAGAGTACGTAGCCCTGTGACAGGAAGCATTCCTCTCTTTTTACTCCCCAAGGCTAAGCGATTGGGAAGCAAAGCTTCTGGGGAGGGAGGAAGATAAGTGAACTTACTGATTAGCCCTGCACGGGCAAACTCCATGTTCACTTAAGAGCTCCTTTCACACCCATATGTGCAAGTACCATACTACGTGGTTTATGTGCTCTGCCGTGCATTGGTCTTGGTTCTGAATGCTACCCCAATGCACACCTATCTTTCAGTTCATCACATTGCACAGATGTGAATGCAATGTGCTAGAGTATGCCGCATTGCTGAAAAATACATACGGACAGAAATTCCCCTATTTTTTGGGACTTTTAAGGCACTTGAATTACAAAAATATATATGAGAAGTGAAATGCGTAAAAACAGAATTTATTGGTACATCAAGATATAAAAAGAGGAGACACGGCTAACTGGGCTACTATTACACCAACTGTGAAATTAAAATATGATGAATCTTTCTCCACCTGACACGATTCGGAGAGTTCACATCTCCTTCATCAGGGATATGAGGAGTATCATATAGTCAATCAAGTGGTGTTGTATGTAGACATGCCATGTTTCAGTTAAAACAAAGTTTGAAAGAATCTGCACTCTTGCCCATCATATTATATTGTGCATCATTATTACATTTAAGAGGCTTAGAAGAGGAGAGAGAGAGCACCACCTATATGGAGGGAGCAGGTAGGACTGAGGCCTTAGAGAGCCAACCCCTGGCCCTAATACAGGTCTGGAACATGTAGTCCCAATATGGACGATATAACCGGCTTCTAGCTAGAGAGCCTCCTAGGTGATGGTGTTTGTGGTAAATCACCAGTTTTTGAGTATAGAGGATAAATGTGCAGTCCTCAGGTCCAGATTCCAAGCAGGGTATATGACTACTGAAAAATAGTGTGTTTTTCATGCTTTGAAGATCATTAGTGGACCCATTCAAAGTGTATATCCTGCCTTAACGCAAATCACGGTAATGCACATAGGTGTGACTAGAATCGAATGGTTTGCAGTTTGCGAAACACAGGTGCTTCCTATGCTTCCATGTTAAAGTTCAGGAATAACTTAATGTACCTTAATGGAAAACTATAAGCAAAACTTTTATTTTTTTTGGATAGAGTAACGGAGGGTTTTAACCCCTGTAAGGTTCATTTTTGCCATCTTTGTCCCATCGGGTAGATTTAGCTTTACTTCCTGTCCCACAGCCAAACAGGAAGTGAGAAGAAATCCCTGCAAATTAAGGGAATCACTTGGGGACCCCCAGGCCACCAGAACTGGAGAGATTAATAAAAGACTACATAGATGAGTTCTTGCTGGAAAAAAATATTTTAACCACTTCCCGCCCAGTCAATAGCGAATTGACGTCCGGGAAGTGGTTGCAATATCGATACTGGACGTCATATGAAGTCCTGCAGGATATTGCCTTGCGCGCGCCCGCGGGGGCGCGCAGCGCGGTGATCGGGGACGCTATGTGTCCCTCGGACACAGCGCTTCCCCGATCACGGTAAACAGCCAATTTCATTGGCTGTTTACCATGTGATCGGCTGTGTCAAAGTCACAGCCGATCACCTGTCAAAACAAACTCGGCGGCGCGCTCCGTGCGCGCCGCCACAGGCTTGCAGAGCGGGGATCGGGGAAGGTGAGTGTCCCTTGGACACAGCGCGTCCCCGATCAGAGTAAACAGCCAATGAATTGGCTGTTTACCACGTGACCGGCTGTGTCCAATCACAGCCGGTCACAAATGTAAACAAACTCCACAGGAGTTACTACCTGATCCCTGCTCTCTCCTCACACACCCATCTGTGAGGAGAGAGAAGAGATCAGTAAGTTAGCTCAGTGTAGTTTGTCTACATAAGTTTACAGTGCACAACACGCCCCCCCCCATAAAGAGGACCTGTCACACAGCCCAGCACATCAATCAGCCCAGCCAATCAGCCCATCTGTCAATCAGCCCATCTGTCAATCAATCAGCCCATCTGTCAATCAATCAACCCACCTGTCAATCAATCAACCCACCTGTCAATCAATCAACCCATCTGTCAATCAATCAGCCCATCTGTCAATCATCTGTCACAGGCCCACCTCCATCGGTACCGCCATTGGCACCGCCACACAGGCTACCAGTACCGCCATCGGTACCAGTACCACCACCAGTACCGCCACCAGGCCCAGCATCTATACTGCCACACAGGCCCGCTACCAGTATCACCACTAGTGCCGCCATCAGTACCACCACCCGTACCACCGTCGGTAGTGCCACCACCACCTGTACCGCCATCGGGACCACCACCACCACCTGTACCGCCATCGGTACCACCACCACCTGTACCACCATCGGTACCACCACCACCCATACCGCCATCGCTACCACCACCACCCGTACCGCCATCGGTACCGCCGCCACCACCACCACCCGTACCGCCATCGGTAATACCACCACCACCTGTACCGCCATTGGTACCACCACCACCTGTACCGCCATTGGTACCACCACCACCCATACCGCCATCGGTACCACCACACAGGCCCACCACTAATACCTCCATCGGTACTACCACACAGACCGCCACCACTACCACCAGCAGTACCATTACACAGGCCCACCAATAAGCACTGCCATAATGTCCCAAAGGGTTTACACACTTGAGGAGGCATATGCCATTCTTGCCATGGATGATGAGAGCAGCGGGGAGCTCCCATTATCCGATTCTGGTTCGGAATACGAGCCAGTGGAGGATAGTGGCTCAGAGTCCGAGTCCCCGGAGGAAACCGTCCCTCCCAAAAGAATGCGATCGGCACCAAGATCAGCACCAAGATCAGGAGAACTGCCCACCACCAGCAGCGCCATACCCCAGGAAGAGGAGCCCAGTACAAGCAATGGAAATGCACGCCCAACCCGAAGAATCCAGCCCCAATCCTACCTTCCCGATGCCCTGGCAAACCCCTTATGGTTGCCTGCCAACTCAGGATCCGCTATCATCCCCCCTTTCACCGCACAGCCAGGTGTGCAGCCCGACACTACAAATTTTTCTAAATTTGATTATTTTTGTTTATTTTTCCCACAAGATTTGCTGCAGAATATAGTGGATCAAACGAATCTGTATGCATCCCAATTTATTGCTGCCAACCCCGATTCTTCCTACGCCCGCATGTTCCAGTGGCGGCGTCTAACATTGGAGGAATTTAAATTATTTTTGGGCCTTATGTTCAATGTGGGGCTTACAAAAAAGAACGAAGTCCATTCATATTGGTCCAAACGCCCCATCCAACACATGCCCATATATTCCGCTGTCATGTCCAGGAAAAGATACGACATGATTATGCGCTTTCTCCACTTCAATGACAATTCACAGTGCCCTCCCCGAGATCATCCCAACTACGACAAATTGTACAAGATACGCCCCCTAATCAATGCCTTTTCCCAGCGATTTGAAGAAGTTTTCATCCCAGACCAAAAAATTTGTGTGGACGAGTCCCTCGTACATTTCACCGGCCGACTGCAGTTCAAGCAGTACATACCAAGCAAGAGAGACAGGTATGGGTTAAAATTAAATAAATTATGTGATCGAGCCACTGGATACGTCTGCAAATTCAGGATCTACGAAGGCAAAGACTCCCAGCTCCAGCCCCGTGATTGCCCCACATATATTGGAACCAGTGGGAAAATTGTCTGGGAGTTGGCATACCCCCTGTTCGGAAAAGGTTACCATTTATATGTTGATAATTATTATACCAGCCTGCCCCTTTTTCGCCACCTTTACAGTAAACAAACCCCAGCCTGCGGTACCTTCAAAAAAAACTGGAAGGGATTCCCACAAAATTTATTGACAAAAAAATTGCGACCTGGAGAATCGGCATCCATGAGGAACGAGGAGGTGTTGGCCATGAAGTGGAGGGACAAGAAAGATGTCCACATCCTCTCTACGATCCACAATGACACCATGGTGGAGATCCCAAGAAGACGCGGCTCCATTGTAAAGCCTGAATGTGTCCACGACTACAATTTGTACATGGGGGGGGTGGATTTAAACGACCAGATGCTACAGCCCTACTTATCAACCAGAAAGTCCCATTATTGGCACAAAAAAGTTGCGTTTCACCTGTTTCACATGGCCCTTTTTAATTCGTTTGTCTGCTACCAAAAAGCAACTCAAAATCACCGACTCCACTACCTCCAATATATCGAAGATATCATCGATGCCCTCATTTACCAACAAGATCCCACCCCAGGAAGCATTCGCTCTGATAGTGTGAGTCGGCTTCACGAGCGACACTATCCCTTTAGCATCCCCCCCACAGAATCTGGAAGAAGACGCCAAAAGAAATGCCGTGTATGCAGCAGAGGAGGAGTAAGAAGAGACACCAGCTATTATTGTCCCGATTGTCCCTCCCAACCTGGCCTGTGCATCGGAAATTGCTTCAAAAATTATCATACATCCATTAGTTCCCCTTATTATTAACAGACTGCCATTTCCCTATTTGCCTGCTACCATGTTACTAACTACCTTCCATGTTAATTAACTGACCCTGGCCTGTTTACCGACGATGTCTTTGCTTGCCGATTTAAACCACGTTTCTGACTTCCACGTTTACCGACCTTGGCCTGTTAATCGACCATGTTTTTGCCTGCCACTTGGACTGATCTTTTGGCCATCTACTTTTAGTACACAGGGGTCTCACATATGTGAGGGGCTTCAGAATAGCGTTCTGAGTAGAGAAAACCAGTTTTTCGTTTTCTGTGCTCCAAGAACAGGGTCTGGTTGCCCGGAGGCTTCAAAGCGATTTGGGTGGGAGAAGCCTCTACCCCTGTCCCCCTGGCCCTAAGCTTGATGGTCCTTCCTGCTGCCTGGACCAATAATTTGGCTGTGCTGACCATATTACTGCCTGTAATGACCCATGACATTATGGACCATGTTTCTTCCTGCTGCTTGGACCAATACTTTGGCTGTGTTGACCATATATCTGCCTGCTGCCTCTACTGACTTTGGACAGCATTTCTGCCGGGACACCTCTGCCTGCTACCTGGACCTGTGCTTTGGCTGTGCTCTGGCTGTGCTGACAGTATCTCTGCCTGTACGAACTATGGACAGTATTCCTGCCTGCTGCCTGGATGATTGCTTTTGCTGTCGCTGACCTCATCCCTGCCTGCTGCCTGGACCGATGCTCTCCTCTGTGGACCACTGCACTTCTAAAACCACAGGTAATCTTTTGTTATTTGGTATGTACCTGCTATGTGTTAGATATATGAAGGGCCTTCAAAAATGTGATCGGTAGTCAGAAAATGATATGTGCAATTAATGCTGCTAGAATGCCTGGAGGTGCGACTTGGATGTTGGGCCTCTGTATGTGGCCAGGCTGTGTAAAAGTCTCAAACATGTGGTATCGCCATACTCAGGAGGAGTAGCAGAATGCATTTTGGGGTGTAATTTTTGCTATGTACATATTATGTGTTAGAAATATCTTATAAATTGACAACTTTGTGTAAAAAAAATGCATTTTAATTTTTTCTCCACATTTTCCAAAACCTTCTGGAAAAAAATGAACCGTTCAAAAGACTCATAATGCTTCATAGATTATACGTTGGGGTGTGTGCTTTCCAAAATGGGGTCATTTTGTGGAAAATTCCATTGTCCTGGTGCTCCAGGGCCTTCAAAAGTGTAATAGGTGGTTGAGAAAGGATATGTGCGATTTATGCTTGTAGAACGCCTGAAAGTGCTACTTCAATGTTGGGCCTCTGTATGTGGCCAGGCTGTGTAAAAGTCTCACACATGTGGTATCGCTATACTCAGGAGGAGTAGCAGAATGTATTTTGGGGTGTAGTTGCAATTATGCATATGCTGTGTGAGAGAAAAAAACTGTTAATATGACCAGTTTGTGTAAAAAAAAAAAATAAAAAAAAAAATTACATTTTCCCAAGAATTGTGGGAAAAAAATACAACTTCAAAAAACTCACCACGCCTCTTAGTAAATACCTTGGACTGTCTACTTTCCAAAAAGGGGTAATTTTGGGGTATTTGTACTTTCCTCGCTTGTTAGTGTCTCAAGAAATGAGATATCCCTTCAGTACATCAGGCGTGATCAGATGTGATAAATTTTCAGTGATTGCCACCATAGTTTGTAGACTCTATAACTTTCACAAAGACCAAATAATATACACTAATTTGGGTTCATTTTACCAAAGATATGTAGCAGTATACATTTTGGCACAAATTTATGAAGAAAAATTACTTATTTGCAAAATTTTACAATAGAAACTAAAAAAAAAATGTTTTTTTTAAAAAAATTGCTGTTTTTTTGCTTATATCGCAAAAAATAAAAAACCCAGTGGCGATTAAATACCACCAAAAGAAAGCTCTATTTGTGAGAAGAAAATGATAAAAATTTTGTTTGGATACAGTGTAGCATGACTAAGTAATTGTCATTCAAAGTGTGAGAGTACTGAAAGGTGAAAATTGGTCTGGGCGGGAAGGTGCATAAGTGCATGGTATTGAAGTGGTTAAGCAACAGACAGCATGGATTCATGAAAGACAGAAGTTGTCAAACAAACCTGATTTCTTTTTATGAAGAGATAAGTAAAACCTTGGACAGAGGGGGGGCGGTGGACGTGGTATACTTGGATTTTGCAAAAGCGTTTGATACAGTTCCCCACACACGGCTCATGTGTAAGGGAAAGTCCACAGGATTGGAAATATCAGTTTGTAAATGGATAGAAAACTGTCTAAAAGACAGAATTCAGAGAGTCGTGGTTAATGATTCTAAAGCCTCGTACACACGACCGAGTTTCTCGGCAAGAACCAGCAAGCAACTTGCTGGCAGAGATTTCTTGCCGAGAAATTCGTTCGTGTGTACGGTTTCTCGTCAAGAAAAGCGACAAGAATCTCGACGAGAAAATAGAGAACCTGCTCTCTATTTTCTCGTCGAGATTCTCGTCAGCCTGATTCTCGACGAGAAAATTGAGTGTGTGTACACTTGCCTGTTCGCCGGGAAGCCCGCGCATGATCGAAATGACTTTGACGCATGCGCGGTAGCTTCCTAGGCATAGGTAGGGTGAACCAAGATGGCGGCGACGGCATCGAATGTGACGAGCGCATGCTCGTCGTATTCGATGGCGTCACCGCGTACGCTCCATTCAAAGAACCGCGGGTTCTTTGAAATGAGCGTGTGTACACTCCGCCGGGACAAGTTTCTTGTCCAAGGATCTCGTCGTAAAAAACGACATGTTTTTAACGATGAGATTCTCGGCCGTGTGTACGAGGCTTTACTCTGAATGGTCTAAGGTTATCAGTGGTGTACCCCAAGGTTCAGTGTTGGGACCCTTACTTTTTAATATCCTTATAAATTCTATTGGGTCTGGGATCAAAAGTAACATTTCTGTCTTTGCAGATGACACCAAGCTATGCAGTGGAATAACGTCCTTACAAGATGTCTCCAATTTACAAGCCGACCTCAATGCTCTGTCTAATTGGGCGACTATGTGGCAGATGAGGTTTAATGTTGATAAATGTAAAGTTATGCACTTGGGGGCTAAGAATATGAATACATCATACATACTAGGGGGAATACAACTGGGGGGATCCGTAGTGGAGAAGGATCTGGGGGTTTTGGTAGATCATAAGCTCAATAATGGCATGCAATGCCAAGCTGCGGTTTCCAAAGCGAGCAAAGTCCTTTCTTGTATTAAGAGAGGTATGGACTCCAGAGAGAGAGATCATTTTGCCCCTGTACAAATCATTAGTAAGGCCTCATCTGGAATACGCAGTTCAGTTTTGGGCCCCAGTTCTCAAAAAGGATATCGGGGAACTGGAGAAAGTGCAGAGAAGGGCAACCAAACTGATAAGAGGCATGGAGGAGCTCAGCTATGAGGAGAGATTAGAGGAACTGAATTTATTCCCTCTTGAGAAGAGGAGAATAAGGGGGGATATGATCAACATGTACAAATATATAGGAGGTCCATAAAGTGAACATGGTGTTGAGTTATTCACTTTACGGTCAACACAAAGGACAAGGGGGCACTCTTTACGTCTAGAGGAAAAGAGATTTCACCTCCAAATACGGAAAGATTTCTTCACAGTAAGAGCTGTGAAAATGTGGAATAGACTCCCTGCAGAGGTGGTTCTGGCCAGCTCAGTAGATTGCTTTAAGGGGGGCCTGGATTCTTTCTTAAGTGTACATAATATAACTGGGTACTGACATTTATAGGTAAAGTTGATCCGGGGAATATCCGATTGCCTCTCGGGGGATCAGGAAGGAATTTTTTCCCCTGCTGTAGCAAATTGGATCATGCTCTGCTGGGGTTTTTCGCCTTTCTCTGGATCAACTGTGCGTATAGAATTTGGTAAATGGTATGACAGGGTTGACAAACCCCGGGCGCCAGGTCGCAATTGCGACTAGAATTAGCGACCTGGCGCGGCACAGCTGGGGTATCCTGTGTCTCTGTGCGCCCCCCCGATCGCGTCGGACAGTAATTAAGGCCGCGGCTTTGCGGCCTTCTGCAGGCCTATGCTTCCTTCTGTGATCTGGCACCATCTAGTGGTGGCCATTGGTATAACAAGAAGAAAACCAGCAATGCTAATGGGGCTTCCTGCCTGTTTTTACTGCCCGCCCATCTCCTTCCCAAAGTGGAGAAGAGAAGGAAGTGTTTGCAGCCGTCATCTGGCGCCTTTTGCCTAATGGTGAGTCTGGGGTGGCTGGTTTAAATAGCTTCATATAGCCTTTTTTTTGTTGTAATAGCTTTTATTTTTGATTTTTTTAAGTAATTAATTTTTTTTGCTAGAAAATTACTTAGAACCCCCAAACATTATATATTTATTTTCTAACTCCCTATAGAATAAAATGGCGGTCATTGTAATACTTTCTGTCACACCATATTTGCGCAGCGGTCTTACAAGCACACTTTTTTGGGAAAAAAATACACTTTTTTTTATTAAAAAATAAGAAGACAACAGTAACGTTAGCCCAATTTTTTTTTTATTTTGTGAAAGATACTGTTACCCCGAGTAAATTGATACCCAACATGTCGCGCTTCAAAATTGTGTCGGCTCGTGGAACGGCGACAAACTTTTACCCTTTAAAATCTCCATAGGCGACAATTAAAAAATTCTACAGGTTGCATGTTTTGAGTTACAGAGGAGGTCTAAGCTAGAATTATTGCTCTTGCTCTACCAATCGCGGCGATACCTCACATGTGTGGTTTGAACACTGCTTTCATATGTGGGCGCTGCTCATGTATGCGTTCGCTTCTGCACGCAAGCTCGTCGGGACGGGTCGCGTTCCTGGCTCCTAACTTTTTTAGCTGGCTCCTAGATTCCAAGCAAATTTGTCAAGCCCTGTGGTATGATATTATTATTTTATTGTTGAATTGGATGGACTTGTGTCTTACCTGACCAACTATGTAACTATATGTAACTATGTAACTAGTGTCCCCATTGGAAGATTTCCCCTCTATTACTTTTATTGGGGACAACCCAAAATTTGGGAATTTCTTTCAATGATAATGTAAAAGGACAAATAGAGAGGAGTCTGCTGGAGTCCCCCAAGAAATCAAAGGTGCCAACAGTTGACATGGTCCACAAGGCTTCAACTTAAACTGCATTGCCCTTTGTGGGAGACATGTATCCCGACAGCCACTGCTTGACCTTTTTTTGGAAATGCTAGTTGTCTGGTAGCCATATTGAGCCTTTGATATTAGTTTGAACCTGGAATAAGCATGCAGACAGAGCTACATTCATGCTACTAGTTATGAGTAGAAAATTAGATCAACATGATTGCCAGGCAAATGGCATTTTTAAAAAGGAGAAGACATTGTGGTTAGAGATGAATTTGACTTGAACAAAAAGGCCAGAAGCCTGTGCATGCCTGTCCACCGTCCCCTATTTTGCTCCAGTGTTGATGAGGAAACCTGACCTAAATTTACCCATCCCCATTGATCTGAAGGTTTCTTACGCTTCAGCTGTTAAGTGGTCGTCCTCACTATAGCTTCAGGGCGCTCGTTCACGG
Source organism: Rana muscosa (assembly GCA_029206835.1). NCBI lineage: Eukaryota > Metazoa > Chordata > Amphibia > Anura > Ranidae > Rana > Rana muscosa. Next base: position 24,864,720 of record CM055126.1, on the reverse strand, counting down.
TGATAAGATATGACAAGGTTGCACAGTTCAGCAGGGGATTAACGAGTGTGTGATGAGAGCGTGTGAGATTTTGGATTTGTACAAGCACCACCTGGAGATTCTACAAACATTTAATGACTGTGTGGTTTATAAAGATCCCAGGCCTGATAGACTACTGGGGGTAGCAATGCAAACATAGAACAAGATGGCTGACAGGTAGCATCTGTAATAACAAAATATATTCTGCCAGCACAGGTAGGTTAGGGTGGAACTATGGCCGTAAAAGTCTATGCTATTGCTTTGGGGCCCCAGAGGCACCAGGGGTTCAGCATAGCTTCCAACTGTCCCTGATTTCGAGAGACTGTCCCTGATTTGGAACAAAGTCCCTCTGTGCCTCTTTCCCCTGTCCCTCATTTTGGTCTGATCTATGTAGTTATATATAAAATGCACTTTTTATCATTCAAAAAAAGTGTTTCCCACCTTTCATCATCCAAATTCTTAATTGCTGCATCTGTAAATTTCAAAAGCCAGTATAAAGGAAAAGTAGTGGTAGAAAAAAAGCACTTGTGTGTTTAACTAATAATTTTTTGTTGTACAAGTCTGCTTCAATGGGGTGTGGCGGGGGGGGGGGGGGGGTGTCCTATGCCTACATACTTTTGCCAATAGGTGTCCCTCATTCACATCTCAAAAAGATGGGAGGTATGGGTTCAGCACTGCCTACCTACACAACGCAGGTAGCAAAAACATTCTGCAAATAAAGTCGGAAAAAATGTACCGTATATACTCGAGTATAAGCTGAGTTTGTCAGCACATTCTTTTGCGCTAAAAATGCCCCTCTTGGCTTATACAGTACTTGAGTCACCTTTTTGTGCCTCATCTCCCGGATTTGGGGACCCAGTACCGGCCGGCCGTAGGTCCACTGGACCCCAAACTTGGCACACATGTAGCAAAGTGTGCAAAGTTTGTTGTCCGGGGTACCTACAGCCGGGGAGCACCGATTCTTCAAAGCCGGGCACCCCTTCCATAGACTCCCATGTTTAACGGTCATTTCTTCGGTGAATTTGGGGACCCGGTACCGGCCGGTCTTAGGTCCCCTGGACCCGAACCTTGGCACACATGTAGCCCCATTTCTCCTCTATATGTGTGTCACCTTTTTGCGCCTGATCTCCCGGACTTTGGGGACCCGGTACCGGCCAAGGTCCCCTTGGCACACATGTAGCCCCACTCTTCTTCTATATGGGTGCAAAGTTTGTTGTCCGGAGAACCTACGGCCGGGGAGCACAGATTTTTCAAAGCCGGGCACCCTTTCCATAGACTCCCATGTTTAACGGTAATTTCTTCTGTGAATTTGGGGACCCGGTACTGGCCGGTCTTAGGTCCCCTGGACCCGAACCATGGCACACATGTAGCCCCATTTCTCCTCTATATGTGTGCAAAGTTTTTTGTCTTGGGGACCTACGGCCGGGGAGCACCGATTCTTCAAAGCTGGGCACCCCTTCCATAGACTCCCATATTAAAACGTCAGTCTAATCATGGACACAGTGAGGCCTGGGCACAGTGAGGCATGGGCATGGACACAGTGAGGCAAAGTGAAGCACAGTGAGGCATGCAGATGGAAACCCTAGGCTTATACTCGAGTCAATAATTTTTCCCATTTTTTTGTGGTAAAATAGGTGCCTTGGCTTATATTCGGGTCAGCTTATACTCGAGTATATACGGTATGTATATTTTGTGAATGTCTCTATGAACTTAAATAAGTTTGAGCAATCAGTATTCTGTATTAGAGGATTTGCTTTTGAGAATTTAGAGACAGGGTGCCTTTAATGGTTTGCTATAGAGCAGTGATCTCCAAACTATGGCCCAGGGGCTGGATGGGGCCTTTGCTTGGCTTTACCTGGCCTATTCCATCCACTGACTCCAGCCATGGGACAGAATTCCTCCCAACTACACCAACGGTGGGGCTCTATTCCTCCCACGGACACTAAATGATGGGGCACAATTCCTCCCAATATCACCAACGATGAGGAACCAATACGCCCACTGACACCAATGATGGGGCATAGTACCTCCCAATGACACCATCGACGGGGCATATTCCTCCCAATGACACCAACAATGGGGTCTTGGGCACCTCTCCTGCCACCTCTAAAAGCAATTCTGCAGAGAATCCACCGCCGGGATCACTTTTACCAGACGCTGAATCGCCCACAGAATAAAAAGATACCAAGGCTAGCTGCTGCCATAACAACAGTATTTAACCTCAAAGTCATGACGTATATATACCGTGGGCAGTCGGCAAGTGGCTAGAAGCTGAAAATCACTGTAGTAGACACTAGTTCTGGATCTCACGCCGAGTGGCTGCCCTGCTGCATTCTGAACACAGGCCAGCCACTTGGCACAGGTGCCATTCAGAGAATGCTTTGCATTTCATCAATGAAAGTGTTATGGCTCTGCTCCGCCTCTCCACCTCATCCAATCAAAGAATACTTTTCATTTATTCAGAAAATGCAAAGCATTCTCTGAATGGTGCCTGTGTCATCCTCTTGTGTTCACAATGCAGCAGGGCAGTCACTTAGCACAGGACCCAAAAGCTAGTGGATATAATTGTAGGAGGTGGCTACTACAATGATTTCCAGCTTCGAGAGGGATCCCACAGGTATGGTATATGCATAGTGTGAGGGAGTTAGCTCGGCAGCGGGTGTGGGTGACCCCCGGGATGGGCTCCCCACACAAAAACAGGCCCAGCAAACGGAGGTTGTGGTTTTCAAAATCAAAAAGGTGCGGTTTATTTTCTATTTACAGTGACAAAACACAGCAAAGCAAAAGAAACATAAACAAAATAAATCCTGGTCAACTTGACCTCTGACTAAACATACAGGTTTCCTAACTAACAACTGGGATCAGCCTAGTGCTGTCCTAGTCCCTAAGTCCCTGGTTTTAAATGTCCAAGCAAATAGCCACACAGGCTTTGTCTTACCGCACAGGGGTTCACTCTCCCTAGACAGTCCACACAGGTCTGGGTCCAGGCATGAGCTAACACCTAATGAATCTGGGAGTTCTTATAGAGGCCTAAATGAGCTGACAAGCTTCAGCTGGTCTCATCAACTCCCTGCCTCACGACGCCCAGCACTCTCCCTAGAGGTATGAGTCATTCATGAGCCCACTAGCCCCAGCTGGGCTTATACAACTCTCCACCTAGTTGTATAAGTCGGCGTAAAGCCTGAATCTGGGCAAAATATATCTACCCCCCTGGATGCAACCAGGTGACTTTACCTTCCTGCTGTCACATACCCCCCCCTCTTGTTTTAACCTCGGGGTTGGAACACCAGCAATCAGGCATTCATGTACTCGAGACAAAGCATCCACATTCCCCATTTGAACGCCAGGGCGATGCTTTACTGTGAAGTTGAATTCCTGGAGGGCCAGGAACCACCTATTCACTCTTCTATTTGTTTCCTTGTTTTGAGCCATCCACTTTAACGGAGCGTGATCCGTAACCATGTCAAAGTGCCTACCTAGCAGGTAGTACCGAAGGGAATCTAGAGCCCACTTCACCGCTAAACACTCCTTTTCAACGGTGGCGTAATTTACCTCATGGGACTTCAACTTCCTGCTGAGGTAAATGACTGGGTGCTCTTCCCCGTTCCAGACCTGGGACAATACTGCTCCTAACCCCACATCTGACGCATCACTTTGTACGACAAAGTCTTTAGAGAAGTCGGGTGAGTACAACACTGGCTGGCTACATAAGGCTTGTTTCAAGAATTGGAATGCTGCCTCAGCCTCGGGGGTCCATTTAATCATGACCGACCCTTTCCCCTTCGTCAGGTTGGTTAGGGGCACAGCCTTAGAAGCAAAGTGGGGAATGAATCGCCGATAATACCCAGCGATTCCCAGAAAGGCTCGTACCTGCTTCTTGCTGTTGGGACGTGGCCAACTCTGGATGGCCTCGACTTTGTTGAGTTGGGGTTTTATTACTCCCCTCCCAATGGTGTACCCAAGATATTTGGCCTCTTCCTGCCCAATGGTACACTTCTTGGGGTTAGCCGTAAACCCCGCTTCCCGAACAGAGTCCAGGACTGCTTGCACTTTTGGCAGATGTGAGGCCCAATCTGTGCTATGGACAATTACGTCATCCAGGTAAGCCGCAGCATACTTCCGATGGGGCCTCAGCATCTGGTCCATTTTCCGCTGGAATGTGGCCGGCGCATTCTGTAACCCGAACGGCATTCTTTTATATTGGAACGCCCCGTCTGGGGTTACAAATGCGGTTTTCTCTTTGGCCGACTTGGCCAGGGGGATTTGCCAATACCCTTTTGTGAGGTCAAGAGTCGTCATGTATCGGGCTGTTCCCAGCCGGTCGATCAACTCATCTATACGTGGCATGGGGTAGGTGTCAAATTTTGTAACTTTGTTCAACTGACGAAAATCGTTACAAAATCGCCAGCTCCCATCCGGTTTAGGCACCAACACAATGGGACTAGACCAATCACTTTGGGACTCCTCTATCACCCCCAAGTTCAGCATTTTCTGTACTTCCTCCCGTATTGCCTCCCGTCGGGCCTCTGGGATCCGATAGGGTTTTAACTTCACCCTTTCACCGGGCGGGGTAATGATGTCATGCTCTACCCCAGATGTTTGTCCCGGCAGCTCAGAGAATACCTCCTTGTTGCGAAGCACAAACTCCTTAACCTCCTGTTGTTGGGGTTGTGACAAGGTGGCTGCTATTCCAACCTCAGGAATCACGCAACCAGTTTGAGCTGGTGACCAAGTGTCTGCGACTAGGGACTCTCTATCCCTCCAGGCTTTCAACAGATTAACGTGATAGATCTGTTCGGGCTTTCGCCTTCCTGGTTGTCTGACCTTGTAATTCACTTCGCTCACTTTTTCCATTATCTCGTAGGGGCCTTGCCATTTGGCAAGGAATTTACTTTCAACCGTAGGGACAAGTACCAGTATCCTATCCCCCGGGGAAAAGGTACGGGTCTTGGCTCCACGGTTGTACACTCTCTGCTGTGCTAACTGCGCTTGGGCCAAATGTTCCTTCACGATGGGCATTACCTGTGCAATTCGGTCTTGCATCAGGGCGACATGCTCAATCACACTCCTGTGGGGAGAACTCTCACTTTCCCAAGTTTCCTTGGCAATATCCAACAGCCCTCTTGGGTGTCTCCCATACAGTAACTCAAAGGGGGAGAATCCCGTAGAGGATTGGGGCACCTCCCTAATAGCAAACATCAGATAAGGAAGTAGACAGTCCCAATCCTTTCCATCTCTATCCACCACTTTCTTCAACATTTGTTTTAGGGTTTTGTTGAATCTTTCAACCAGCCCATCGGTTTGGGGGTGATACACAGATGTACGTAATTGCGTCACTTTGAACAATTTACACAGCTCCTTCATAACCCGGGACATAAAGGGTGTACCTTGGTCCGTAAGCAGTTCTTTACAAATACCCACCCGGCTAAACACAAGAGATAGCTCTTTGGCTATGGTTTTGGCCGAGGTATTTCGGAGAGGGATCGCTTCTGGATAACGGGTGGCATAGTCCATTATAACTAATATGTACTGGTGCCCCCTAGCGGACTTGATTATAGGACCTACCAAATCCATGGCGATCCTCTCAAACGGGACCTCAATGATGGGTAGAGGGACCAGCGGGCTACGGAAATGTGGCATCGGGGCCGACCTCTGACACACAGGGCAGGAGGAACAATAATTTTCTATGTCCTTCATCACCCCCGGCCAATAGAATCTCTGTAATACCCTCTCTCGGGTTTTCTCTGTCCCCAGATGACCTCCAAGAATGTGCCCATGGGCCAACTCCAACACCAACTTCCTGTAAGGTTTGGGCACCACAAGCTGCTCAACGGTTTCTTCTGCCCTTTTTGCCACCCGATACAGTAGGTCCTTCTCTACGCTGAAGTATGGGTAAGTGCAGGTATTATCTGGGTTCACTAACTCGCCATCTATTTTCACTACGTTTTCCCGTGCCTTTATTAGGGCGGGGTCTTTCAACTGTTCTGTGGCAAAGTTTTCCCTGTGAACCTCAAGATCAGAAAACTCCACAGACGGTAGGTTTTCGTCTGAGGAGGTGGGCTCCTCTCCAGTTTCTTGAGTCTCCCCTGCCAATACTGATAAGGGAAATTCCGGAGAGTCCTCACCACTCTCAGAGGAGTTCTGGCTATCACATTCCTGGTACATAGGGGCACCAGTGGGGGGCTCAGGATCATCCCACAGTTCCCAGAACTTCGGAAAATCCCTTCCCACAATGGCGTCATGCGGTAACTGAGATACTAAGCCCACTGGATGAAAGAGGGTACCTTTGGGGGTCTCGAAACACACTGTAGTCACTGGATACTCTCGGGTGTCCCCATGCACACAAATAACAGCTACCTTGCTATTCCCAGAGACCTCTGTTTTAACTAACTCAGCCTTTATCAGGGTCACAAGGCTACCTGAATCCAGCAATACCACAACATTTCTACCATTAACACACATTTTGCATAAATGTTTCTCAGTTCCTCGAATGGCAGTGCATGCGACTGTCGCACACAGCGACTGACGTCTGCCCGTCAGAAAGTCACACTGCATGGGTTCCTCCACAACCGGGCAATTGGCTGCAATATGTCCCGCTTGCCGGCAGCGGTAGCAAACGATCCTTCTTGCCGCCTCTTGAGCCGCTGATTTCCCAGGCTGTTCTCGCCAAACTTGGGGTAGAGCTCCCACCCTCTCACTCTCTCCACCCTCACCCCTTGGAATCCTCTTATCCGCCCCTGGGGATGGTCTGGTCTTAGGGTGGAAAGTCCGAGTGTCTCTGGAAGAGGCCGTCAGGTTCTCTGTAGCCAAGTATTTCTCCACACGATCCACAAGACCATCGGCCGTCTCTGGGTCTCCATGGCTTACCCACTTTTGGATGGCAGTAGGAAGAGCTCTCAAAAACCGATCCATTACAACACGTTCCACAATCTTTGGTGCGGACAAAGTCTCTGGCTGTAGCCACTTTCTGCTCAGGTGAATGAGATCATACATTTGAGACCTGGGGGGTTTTCCAAGCTGGAAAGTCCAGTTATGCACACGCTGAGCCCGGACAGCCAGGGTGACACCCAGCCTTGCCAATATTTCAGCTTTTAGCATCACATAGTCTTTTGCTTGGTTAGGCTCTAGGTCATAGTAAGCTTTCTGCGATTCACCAGTTAACAGAGGAGCCACCAGTCCAGCCCACTGCTCCTCAGGCCACTTTTCTCTTTCAGCGGTCCTTTCAAATGTGGTCAAAAATACCTCTGGATCATCCTCTCCAGTCATTTTTGTCAATAAACGACTCACCCCAAAGGACGCGGTATTAGTGGGACGGCTTTCCTCACTGGTCTGCGGACGTTGCTGCATTACTGCTTCCATCTGTTGTTGTAGTCTCTGCTCTTGCTTCTGCAACAGGTCTATGAAGCGGGCCTCAGATTGCTGCTGGGCTTGTTGCTGAGCCTCCAGACTCTGTTGCAAAGTTGCGTTTGTCTGCTGCTGGGCTGCAAGGCTCTGTTGATGAGCTTGCTGCTGGGCTGCAAGGCTCTGTTGATGAGCTTGCTGCTGGGCTGCGAAGTTCTGTTGTTGAGCTGCAAGGCTCTGTTGATGAGCTGCAAGGCTCTTTTGCAAACCTGCATTTGTCTGCTGTTGATTGGCATTTGCTAGAGCCAGCTGTTTCAGTATCTCCTCCATGCTGGCTTAAAAAAAAACTGCCACTGGTTCTCCACCAACTGTGAGGGAGTTAGCTCGGCAGCGGGTGTGTGTGACCCCCGGGATGGGCTCCCCACACAAAAACAGGCCCAGCAAACGGAGGTTGTGGTTTTCAAAATCAAAAAGGTGCGGTTTATTTTCTATTTACAGTGACAAAACACAGCAAAGCAAAAGAAACATAAACAAAATAAATCCTGGTCAACTTGACCTCTGACTAAACATACAGGTTTCCTAACTAACAACTGGGATCAGCCTAGTGCTGTCCTAGTCCCTAAGTCCCTGGTTTTAAATGTCCAAGCAAATAGCCACACAGGCTTTGTCTTACCGCACAGGGGTTCACTCTCCCTAGACAGTCCACACAGGTCTGGGTCCAGGCATGAGCTAACACCTAATGAATCTGGGAGTTCTTATAGAGGCCTAAATGAGCTGACAAGCTTCAGCTGGTCTCATCAACTCCCTGCCTCACGACGCCCAGCACTCTCCCTAGAGGTATGAGTCATTCATGAGCCCACTAGCCCCAGCTGGGCTTATACAACTCTCCACCTAGTTGTATAAGTCGGCGTAAAGCCTGAATCTGGGCGAAATATATCTACCCCCCTGGATGCAACCAGGTGACTTTACCTTCCTGCTGTCACAATAGCTACATTGGTCCAAGCTGGACCAATGTAACCATGCATAAAATGCCATACCTGGAATTCTTTATTCAATTTTGCTTCCTGCTATAGAGCTTTGTCACTGATCTTCTTTAGTCTTTGCTGGAAGCTTCCACCGGGACTAAAAGGTTAACCTGCCTGACATGCTTCAGACCAAAGCAAGGCCTTAAAGTGGTTGTAAACCCAACCACACAACTTGCACCTATAGGGAAGCCTAGATTAAGGCTTACCTGTAGGTGCAAGAAATATCTCCTTAACCTACACGGTTAAGGAGATTCTTTCAGAAAACCCTGCACCGATGTCTACGGCGCATGCACGCCATAGACAACGGCGCAGGCGAACTGAGCGTTGCCGGTTTTCTCAATGGAGAATGACTGCCCCGCGCGCATGTGTGTGACGTCATCGCCGCTCCGGCCAATCACAGCGCCGGAGCGGCGATAACAGGAAGACGGTCGGAGCGAACATGGCGGCGGAGGGGGGCGAGGAGCGATTCGAAGGCTTCGATCTGAGTTAAGTGCCACATAATGAGCTAGTATGCATAGCATACTAGCTCATTATGTCTTTTTCTTGCAGGTGTTATTTTTTATATTTTTTTGAAAAGTGGGTTTACAACCACTTTAAATATTAGCTTTATAAAAGACACAATATGGCGGCCGTCAATCATTAAACAAGCTTTTTTTTTTGTCAGGAACATTTACAAAACTAGCACAGGACATAAAAGGCATATGTTTCTGTATTCTGATAAAAAACACAAAAGATAGTGGCAGTTATTCACCTTCGTCCCCCAAGTCGGGTCCAAATGGAAAATATCACTTTTTGGCTGGAGAACACTTTGTCCTTTAAAAATCTATGTGAGCCAGTTAAAGCGGAAGTAAAGTCGATTTGCAAACTCCAGCCATTTGAATGGCTCAGTTGCAATGATGTCATGGGAGCCATGATCGCGGCACAGAACTCTGAAAGGACAGCATACTACATATGCCGTCCCTTTAGAGCGCAGTGCATATGCGCTGGTGACGTCACCGGCTGCAAAAATAGTGAATATCTAAATGGTGCAAGTTTAGGAGATATTCCATGTACCTACAGGTAAGCTTTATTATAAGCTTACCTGTAGGTACAAGTCACCAAGCAGCGTTTACTACTGCTTTAACATGTAGCGCACCAACCCCAGACTTTACCTGCTTTTCTTCTGCTTGGCTCCTCCGCAGGAAAAGAATGAGGCACACCGCACCACAAGCCCGTACCCTCCTGGATAGGGAGGTTGAGCGGTGTTAGTTTCTCGGGCCTGCTTGCAGCCAGTGTTTAAAAACCTCCAGTGCTGACCTTGTTTCCGCAGTGGTCAGAAACAAGCCTTTAGTTCTCCCCAGTAAGCAACTGTCCACACCAACTGAAAGGTCCAACTCTTATTTATTTTTCTCAGCACAATAAACAGTCTCTTTGAGAGCAGATGGGTTGGGACAAGACACAGGTCAGATAAGATGGGAGGGGGTCCAGGCACAAACTTGAATTGGATTTTCTCCTGTTCTGATTTGCACGAACAGGCTTGGCGCACGGTCTCTGCCACAGACCATTAAGTTGGTCACTGCCACTGACCGGGTGAAAAAGATGAAAGCCACTGCCACTGACCTTGGGTGCGTAGTGTCACTGCCACTGTGACAAAGAACACGCACTTCCTTCCGTTAGTGAACTAGCCCTTTTTAGGACAAGAACATCCCTCCGGAGAGTTACCAGAGGTCCCATCTGTCACCACGACTCTGCGCTGGGTCTTCAGAAAGGGTCACCTCCCTGGCCTCCTCGTCCTGGATACGGGTCCCCTCGCAAGGCAAATCCCTGGGAGCCTCGGTCCCCGGCGGATCCCAGCCGAAGGCTGCTGGGCTCCGGGCCTTTCTCCAAAGTACCTCACCCCAGACTGAAGGTGTCTGAGATGGAACAGCAGCTCCGTCTCTGGGCCTAGGGCACCCAGAGACAACCCGACCAGGCCTCCGGGCCTAGGGCACCCGGAGGCGACACACACGCACCCAGACCTAAGGTGCCTGAGCGCGGAACCGACGACCCCACTGGAAGATGGCCGCCCCCTTTTATATCCTCTCCCGACAGGCACAGCAGGTTCCCCTCCCCGCCGTACTGCTGCCAAGAGGGGACAAAAACGGCACAACCTTGTACTGCAGTTCAACCCGGGCCCATGGCAACAGCGCCACCTATAGGCCCCAGGGAACTACACACCAGTACCATCTCCCAGAGATAGAAATGGTCCATGAAACCTAACAATTAGTGCATCTGAGCCTAGTTACCACTCAGATGCTTTCCCCTAAATGTAACCACCCGCTATAAACATAATCTGGGAACCAGTAGTAGTAGGGGTGCACGGAATGGAAGTTTTGGTGCCGAAACCGAAAATGTAGGATGCACTTTGCAGAGAACCGAAACTTACATTTTAATTTAAATATTTTTATATATTGTATTATTTTCGACTTTTTATTTAATATCATCAATTTCAATTCATATGGATTTATTTTTGGCCATTATTGGCACCTTTAGTGCAAGAAAGGTCAATAAAAATGCAGTCCGCAGTCTCTAACCATCTCTTGTATCATGTCCTCAGTCTCTAACCACCAAAAGTAGTAGCTTACAAGTAAGGCTGACAACGCTGCTGCCAATTGGGAGGAAGCAGCTTTAATGTTGTCAGCCTGCAAAAAAAAAAAAAAATGGAAAGAAACTTGGACAATAGATTCACAAAAACAGTTTGCTTAGGCTCCATTTACATTTGGCGTTTTGGTATCTCGGGCAGAATTGCACTATAAATCGCAAATCGCATGTTCGGGGTGCCATTCATTTTTAATGGCATCTAAAATGTTGTGTTTTTGCCACGATTATCGCACGGCAATCAATGCAGACCGCACCGCGCAAAGCTTGTTTCCCAAAAAGGAGCAGGAGATTTTTTTGTTTGGGCGACGAGCTTTGCGTGTTGTGGTCTGCAACGTTGGCTGCTCGATTTACTGCGCGATAATTGCAGCAAAACCGCACTGCAGTTTAGGTGCCATTCAAAATGAATGGCACATAAACATGAACTTTGCAATTGTAGTGTGATTTGAGATTGTGGGCAGAATCGCTGCAATCCAAAAATGCCAAATGTACACTCTTTAGTAGTTAAGGAAACTATATACAGTGAGACATGATGCCAAACATACTGAAAACTGGATTTTGGGTTTACGTACACCCAACCTGAAACTCATATGCACTTTTTTCATGCATATTTAATACAACTGGATCTCTTAAGCCCCGTACACATGGTCGGACTTTTTGACAACAAACTTCATTTTGAGCAAGTTTGACAAAAAAATCCGACCGTGTGTACGCTTCATCGGACAAACTTTTTTGGTTTTCATCGGACAAAAAAGTTCGGTCTGCAAAACGGACAAACTTTTGGCCAACAAAAGTCTGATGGAGCAAAGTCCGACCGTGTGTACAGAAAACCATCTGACTTTTGTCCGATGGACAAAACAAATAATGTTAAAATCAACCAACAATAGCAGAAGTTGACCAAAGGGTGGCGGTAAAAAGCAGAAAAGAGCAGAAAAACCACGTGATGTTGGAAAAAGTTTTGGGGAAGTTTGCAGAAAAGTCCTGTGGTGTGTATGCTATGGGTGTACCCGGCCAACTCCGTTCGGACAAAAATCCGCGGAAAAGTCCGATGGAAGTCCGACCGTGTGTACGGGGCTTTACAGAAAAATTGTCCACAAATGACATTCCTATTTGTTTTTGTTTTTTTAACTGCTATTACTTCTGAAGGTGTGAATGAGTACTAGGTGTCAACTGGAGTAGTAAAGAGAGCGTCTGAAAAGCAGGCGAGCCGTCATTGTTTCCTGCTGTACCTGAACTTCCAGTTATGCCCAGTTGCCAAGGCCATCACAAAGCCCCTCTCCCCCAGTGCCTACACCATCATGCAGGTTTAATTGGATGATGAAACTGCTACAGAGTAACACCTTTGTTATACCCCTGTGGATGGAGTCAAAGACAAATTGCAAAACCTCCCTTTTGGAGCCTTCAAGAAATTGAGGATGGCAATGGGCAGTTAAATTCACGAATATCCATCATGCACTAAATTTGCAAAGGCACTGATCTTTAAAAAAATACTGTCACCAACTTAAAAATAAAATCCCGAAGAAAAGTCCAGTATTTTAAATGCTTATTTGCATTTTTCCCCTCCCATATAAATATTTTTTTAACATACAATGTGCTCTTAAAGTTGCTAGGACTGGCTCTACCAAGTGATGTAGGGCCTGGAACTATGTTAGTATCATCAAATGTGAGACCTGTCAACCATAGCTCAAGAATCTCCCAGGCAACCTCTGATGGTATCTTAGTGCTGCGTACACACGGTCGGAATTTCCGACAAGTTTTGTTATCGGAAAATTTGAGAACCAGCTCTCAAACATTTGTTGTCAGAATTTCCAACAACAAATGTTCGATGTGAGCTTGTTGTCGGAAAATCCGACCGCGTGTATGCTCCATCGGACATTTGCTGTCGGAATTTCCGACAACAAATGTTTGAGAGCTAGCTCTCAAATTTTACGACAACAAAACTTGTTGTCGGAAATTCCGAGCGTGTGTACACAAATCCGACGCACAAAATTCCACGCATGCTCGGAATCAAGCAGAAGAGCCGCACTGGCTATTGACCTTCATTTTTCTCGGCTTGTCGTACGTATTGTACGTCATCGCGTTCTTGACGTTCGCAATTTACGACAACATTTGTGTGACCGTGTGTATGCAAGGCAAGTTTGAGCCAACATCCGTCGGAAAAAAATCTACGGTTTTGTTGTCGGAATGTCCGATCGTCTGTATGCGGCATAGGGCTCCATGGAACCCCGGTTAAGAATGGCTGTTATAGAGTGTCTAGAGCAATCCTATGATTCCATGGAATCCTGGTAGAGAATGGTTGCTATAAAATGTCTGGAGAAGCCCTGAGGTTCCATGGAATCATAGTGGGGAATGGCTGCTACAGAGTATCTGGAGGAACCCTAGGGTTCCATTGAACTCTGGTGGAGTATGGCTGTAAGTGAGTGTCCAGAAAAACCCTAGGGCTGCTATAGCGTGTCTGCAGGAATCATGATGGAAAATGACAGATATAAAGTGTCTGGAAAAACCCTAGGGTTTCGTGGAAACCCAGCGGAGGGTGGATTCTATAGAGTGTCTGGAGGAACCCTAGTTGAGAATGGCTGCTTTAGAGTGCCTGGAGGAACCCTAGGGTTTCATGGAACCCTGACGCAGAATTGCTCCTATAGAGTGTCTGGAAGAACCCTAGGGTTTCATAGAAACCCAGTGGAGGGTGGATTCTATAGAGTGTCTGGAAGAACCCTAGGGTTTTGCGGAAACCCAGTGGAGGGTGGATTCTATAGAGTGTCTGGAGGAACCCTAGTTGAGAATGGCTGCTTTAGAGTGCCTGGAGGAACCCTAGGGTTTCATGGAACCCTGACGCAGAATTGCTCCTATAGAGTGTCTGGAGGAACCCTAGGGTTTCATGGAAACCCAGTGGAGAATGGATGCTATAGAGTGTCTGGAGGAACCCTAGGGTTTCATGGAAACCCAGTGGAGAATGGATGCTATAGAGTGTCTGGAGGAACCCTAGGGTTTCATGGAAACCCAGTGGAGAATGGATGCTAAAGAGTGTCTGGAGGAACCCTAGGGTTTCATGGATCATGGAAAGCCAGTGGAGAATGGATGCTATAGAGTGTCTGGAGGAACCCTAGGGTTTCATGGAAACCCAGTGGAGAATGGATGCTAAAGAGTGTCTGGAGGAACCCTAGGGTTTCATGGAAACCCAGTGGAGAATGGATGCTATAGAGTGTCTGGAGGAACCCTAGGGTTTCATGGATCATGGAAAGCCAGTGGAGAATGGATGCTATAGAGTGTCTGGAGGAACCCTAGGGTTTCATGGAAACCCAGTGGAGGATGGATGCTATAGAGTGTCTGGAGGAACCCTAGGGTTTCATGGATCATGGAAAGCCAGTGGAGAATGGATGCTATAGAGTGTCTCTAGGAACCCTAGGGTTTCATGGAAACCCAGTGGAGAATGGATGCTATAGAGTGTCTGGAGGAACCCTAGGGTTTCATGGAAACCCAGTGGAGAATGGATGCTATAGAGTGTCTGGAGGAATCCTAGTTGAGAATGGTTGGCATGGAGTGCCACTTGAGTGATATCTTTGAATCTGTTAGAGCTGCTGACAACACATTCAAGACAATGGAGTCCAGCAGCTACCGGTATGTCAGAGTTTTTGGATGTTTACACAAGAGAGGTTTTTACAGGTAAAAGTATGCATAAAATACATGCACATATAATCTTATAGTAGGATTGTTGTTGGAAATTAAATGAATGGTCAAGCGATAGGGTCTCTTTAAGCCATCCGGCAGAAAATAAAATAAAAAATCCATGACATAAGGTTGATTCAGGATAAGGGGAATTTTGGCCCATTCACCTGTCAGAGTGATCTACAGATTTAGTCTCTGTAGCCAGACATTCCAGAGAATAAAAGGAAATTCTATGTTCGTCAGTGCTTTTTTTTTTTTTCCCCATGTTTGTGTTGTCTGCGGTTTTCAGATTTCATTATACTCTTGGACAGTGAAGATGAAATTCCTCTTAATTAATGCATCGCTCTGAAATCAGAGATGTCAAATTTACACAGGCTTTCAAAGCCGAGTTCCGTTACCAAACTCCCATGGCGATCCGAGCCACAGATCACGTGGGCCTGCCCGTAATGGAGAAGGAAGAAATTCATGTTTGGTTGTGATAGAATAGAACAGAACATTTTCCAAAAAATTAAGAGGCACTCTCAAATAACTAAAATGTTATTCATGTAATATACTGTACACATAAAGGCTATTTTATCATAGCTGAACGTTTGTTGTAATAGATGATCTCACCAAGGCGGTTCTGCCTATTTTTTTGCCTAAAGTGGACCCTACAGCATTAAAGGGTATGTCCTGACAGTATCCAAAGTCAACCACAAAACTCCTTTTTGTACTTTATAGCATTTTTCAGCATTACATTTTATTTTACTTTGCTCCTGAAATGAGAAACTGCTTGTATTACTCTCTATGGCATAATTACCAGGCCTGAAAAATTCTCACAGGGAGCCACATTTCCTATTGATGTGGCCATGCCTGCAGAACTACATTTTCCAAGAGCTTTTTTTTTTTTTTTTTGTGGGTTGGCTCTTGGAAGTCAAGGTAGCAGAATTGTTAGGAGACATCTCCGTTCCCAGTCGATGCTTGTTACAGGGAAACACGTTGGTTGAAGCGGATCTCGTGACGTCACCACGTACCAGCTGGCAGCTTGATAACGTGTAAGCTGTGTACTGCTTTATATTTCTTTGTTGTGCCGAGGAAGATTTTTGGAAATAAAATACCATAATTTACCGCACTAGTCTACTACTACTAATCCTTTTCTTTCTTCTCAAAATGCTGAATATCACTGGATGGATACCGAGCCGAAAAATTAAAGGGCTGAATTGAAAGGTTGCAAAATCATTGAACCGTCCTGTTGACCACACATGGGGAAAAGCCTCCGAGTCTTTTGGAAGTGGACCGGGTTGATTATCACAGCCGATTACGGATATCAGGTGAGTTTGATCCCTATAACCTGCTGGGGTCCATCATGTTCGGTTCTGGTCTTTTTACTTATCCTTCCATTTGGACATGAAGTCACTGCAACATCATCTTTTAGGAACCCCAGAGGGCTGCATCAGAATTTTTTATTTTTTTTCCACATTCATCACATTTTTGTTGGGACTCTAAAATGGTTGTACACCTTGTACAACCACTTTTACCTACAGGTAAGCCTAGATTAAGGCTTACCTGTAGGTGCTAGAAATATCTCCTAAACCTACACTGTTTAGGAGATATCTACAATAGAGATTTGCGCCATAGACAACAGCGCAGGCGCACTTAGAAACGGCGATCATGCCGTTTCTAAAGGAGGAAATGCCGTGACTGGCGACTCCCGAACGCATGCGGCTCCGGCCAATCACAGCGCCGGAGCCGCGATACCCGGAAGTAACTCTGGGACAACATGTCGCTGGCCGGTGCTGTGTCGGGCACCGCAGCGGGGGCTTCGATCCTAGGTGAGTATTACATTATGAGCTAGTATGCTATGCATACTACCTCGTTATGCCTTTGTCTTGCAGGTGTTAGTCTTTTTGTCACAGTATTGCGCAAGCTGAATGTTCCAAATCACCCCGTGCTTTACGCAGCTGAAACTTATATTGCGGCTATGCCATGAAGTGGGACTAGTACTGTAAACTCTAAGTCAGCATTAGAGTAGACCCATATAAGAACACTAACTTCCCCATCTTGACCATCCTGCCCAATTTTAATGGTAATTGGAATAAAAAAATATTTTTAAAGCTTATCAGTGCTCCATGTACTGCTGCACTGAAACCCCATCATGTGACCATATGCTTAGGTATTTTGTTTAGTGATATCTGTTAAAGGAGAGGAACGATCAGCCAATCAGAAGTCTCCTCCTCTACCAGCGGTGTTCGATAAATATCATCAGTTTGTGAAAATGAATAGCTAGTTTGCATATTAGCTCAATACATTGCAAAATAGTTTTGGAAATGACTTCAAGCAGGCTGTAACAATAATGATTCGGGCCATGATCCACCCATCCCCAAACCAACCACAAACCTTGGGGGCACTGGATTACACATAGCTAAGTATTTACGAATTTGCAATCACATCTGTGCATTCTGGTGCAGTGTGGATGTGAAACAAACAAAAACAAAAAAAAGTACTTCCTAAGGATAAGTGGAAGGATACTTTGTATCAGTGGTTGCCAACCTCTTGGACAGCTACACTCACAATTTTGAATCCCGCAGGCCACCAACATGAGTTTTACATGCCTTATATACACAATTCTCCGGCTCTCTGCCCCCGTTCCCCTGACTCACACTGCTGCCTTATATACACAATGCTCAGCCCCCCCCCCCCCCCCGCACTCTGCATCACACTGCTGCCTTACACAGACTCATCATTGGATCTTACCTCCTTATCCAGCCATGTGTTAAGCTCTGTGCTCCCTCCCACAGTCTGATCAGCGCTGTCATTCGAAGCCTCCTTCTTCACCTTCTGCTCCCTGCACTACTCCCGGTGCCTCCCTCCGAGTTCCCAGGAGCCATAACTACAGAGGAGGCATCTGGTATCAATGCACAATGATCGTATTGACTGTCAGTGTGCATTGAGAACAACACTGGAACCAACATTGGATAGTATACATCTGCCACAATTTTGATTTGTGGCAGAACCCCTAGGGACCACCAAAATGTTCTCGTGGACCATCAGTGGTCCATGGACCACTGGTTGGCAACCGCTGCTTTGTATGACCACTACAGGATACATAGACAGCTGACCATCAAACATACCTATACAGCCAAAAGCCTGTGGACACTCCTCCAAATACAGTCAGGTCCATAAATATTGGGACATTGACACAATTCTAATCTTTTTGGCTCTATACACCACCACAATGGATTTGAAATGAAACAAACAAGATATGCTTTAACTGCAGACTTTCAGCTTTAATTTGAGGGTATTTACATCCAAATCAGGTGAACGTTGTAGTAATTACAGTTTGTATATGTGCCTCCCACTTTTTAAGGGACCAAAAGTAATGGGACAGATTAACAATCATCAATCAAACTTTCACTTTTTAATACTTGGCTGCAAATCCTTTGCAGTCAATTACAGCCTGAAGTGTGGAACGCGATGACATCACCAGACACTGGGTTTCATCCCTGGTGATGCTCTGCCAGGCCTCTACTGCAACTGTCTTCAGTTCCTGCTTGTTCTTGGGGCATTTTCCCTTCAGTTTTGTCTTCAGCAAGTGAAATGCATGCTCAATCGGATTCAGGTCAGGTGATTGACTTGGCCATTGTATAACATTCCACTTCTTTCCCTTTAAAACTCATTGGTTTCTTTTGCAGTATGCTTCGGGTCATTGTCCATCTGCACTGTGAAGCGCCGTCCAATGAGTTCTACAGCATTTGGCTGAATATGAGCAGATAATATTGCCCGAAACACTTCAGAATTCATCCTGCTGCTTTTGTCAGCAGTCACATCATCAATAAATACAAGAGAACCAGTTCCATTGGCAGCCATACATGCCCACGCCATGACACTACCACCACCATGCTTCACTGATGAGGTGGTATGCTTTGGATCATGAGCAGTTCCTTTCCTTCTCCATACTCTTCTCTTCCCATCACTCTGGTACAAGTTGATCTTGGTCTCCTCTGTCCATAGGATGTTGTTCCAGAACTGTGAAGGCTTTTTTAGATGTTGTTTGGCAAACTCTAATCTGGCCTTCCTTTTTTTGAGGCTCACCAATGTTTTACATCTTGTGGTGAACCCTCTGTATTCACTCTGGTGAAGTCTTCTCTTGATTGTTGACTTTGACACACATACACCTACCTCCTGGAGAGTGTTCTTGATCTGGCCAACTGTTGTGAAGGGTGTTTTCTTCACCAGGGAAAGAATTCTTCAGTCATCCACCACAGTTGTTTTCCGTGGTCTTCCGGGTCTTTTGGTGTTGCTGAGCTCACTGGTGCGTTATTTCTTTTTAAGGATGTTCCAAACAGTTGATTTGGCTACACCTAATGTTTTTGCTATCTCTCTGATGGGTTTGTTTTATTTTTTCAGCCTAATGATGGCTTGGTTCCCTGATAGTGACAGCTCTTTGGATCTCATATTGAGAGTTGACAGCAACAGATTCCAAATGCAAATAGCACACTTGAAATGAACTCTGGACCTTTTATCTGCTCCTTGTAAATGGGATAATGAGGGAATAACACACACCTGGCCATGAAACAGCTAAGCAGCCAATTGTCCCATTACTTTTGGTCCCTTAAAAAGTGGGAGGCACATATACAAACTGTTGTAATTCCTACACCCTTCACCTGATTTGGATGTAAATACCCTCAAATTAAAAGCTGAAAGTCTGCAGTTAAAAGCACATCATGTTCGTTTCATTTCAAATCCATTGTGGTGGTGTATAGAGCCAAAAAGATTAGAATTGTGTCGATGTCCCAATATTTATGGACCTGACTGTAGTTGAGTTCAGGCGTTTCTAATGAAGGCTACGGTTAGGCCCCTTTCACACTGGGGCGGGAGGTGCACTGGCGGTATAGCGCCACTATTTTTAGCGGCGCTACACCGTTTGAATTGTGGTGGTATTTGGCCGCTAGCAGTGCAGTTTTAACCCCCGCTGGCGGCCGAAAAAGGGTTAATGCCACCAGCAATGCGCCTCTGCAGAGGCGCATTGCCGGCGGTATAGCCGCGGTTTCCCATTGCTTTCAATGGGAAGGAGCGGTAAACACACCGCTCCAAAGATGGTGCTAGTAGGACTTTTGGAGCGGTCCTGCTAGCGCACTGCTCCAGTGTGAAAGCACTCGGGCTTTCACACTGGAGAAACAGCAGCCGCTGTTTAGGGTCGGTTTGCAGGTGCCATTTTTAACGCAATAGCGCCTGCAAACTGCTCCAGTGTGAAAGGGGCCTTAATTCTATACCACACGAGGACATTTTTAACAATTGTCCACTTCCAACCACTTGAAAACACCCTTTTCTGTTCCATTAGGACTGTGCCCCTATGCAAAGCTCCATAAAGATACAGTTTGACCAGTTTGGTGTAGAGGTACTTAAGTGTCCTGCACAGAGCTCTGACCTCAACCCAACTGAATATCTTTCGGATGAATTAGAACACCAATTAGGAGCCTGGTCTTCTTGTTCTACAACAGAACCTGATGTCACAAATGCTCTTTTGGCTGAATGGGCACAAATTTCCACAAATACACTCCAAAATCTTGTGGAATGCCTTCCCAGAAAAATGTGGGGGGGACTCCATGTTAAATACTCTTGGTTTTGTAATGGGATGTAAACAATTTCATATAGGCATCTCCACATACTTTTGGCCATATATTGTATGCACCTAAAAACTCTACGCTGAAAAAGCAGCATATGAAAAATGTGGACATGTCAATGTAACTTGAAACATCACAAGATAGATAGCATTAAAGTTTTTTTTTCCCCTAGAAATATTTTCATTTTGATTTGGTACATTACAGTACCAATAATAATACGCTCCGGTCCTTCTCTTTCAGCGTCCTTTGCTTTTTGGTGGTCTGGTTTGCCCCCTAACAGCAATAAAGCTTTTTTTGCTTTGAATTTAATGCACAGTATGGTGGTTTGCACATCACAGAAGTCAATATAGGAGGTTGAATTACCAAAAAAAATAAAAAACACACGGGAAACCGAGACGGGCAAACTTCCCCTCCCTTCGTATGGCCTACCCTCTGCAATTTGCAGTCACAACGTCAGATAATATCACGAATGGAAAGGGTCTTTTCACAAAGGCAAGAAAAAAAAATCAGGTCAACCAGAGGCCATAGACTACAGGGAGACCAATCTAATTGCTCCATTAAAATCTTACCTGTCTTGGGAATCAACCTATCAACCCTATGATAACTAAATTACATAGAGGATACACAGGAAGCTTCTGGGCATGACGATCTCAGACGGTTGTCATAATAATGACCTTCCGCATTCGTGGCAGGATTACTGTAGTTGTTCCCAGCTCTGATAGGCAATCAAGAACGGCAAAGTGTGACGGTGACATACAACTGTCCTGTGATACTCCACAAGGTACCAATGGTAATGTACATGCCACTTCTGGGCTTAGCCAATAAAGAACTGATCCAGTAATCCATAACAATGAGATTTCATTTTACTGGAGGCAGTTCAACGAAAGATTGGCAGTAGGAATAAGCCAAATTGAGAGTTTACTTTTTTTTCCCCTTTCTAAAGTTGGGTGAAAAATCAAGAGAATATGGGACAATGTATTGGAGTCATGGGGGAAAGTGAAATTAAGCCCTGTACACACGGGCGGGAATCCCGTCGGAAAAAAAAAACGTTGGTTTTACCGACGGGATTCCCGGCAAGCTTGCCTTGCATGCCGAGTGTACACACACCCATTCGAAAGAACCGCCGTTCTTTTGAATGGCAAGAACGCGGTGACGTCATCGACTACGACGAGCCGGTGCTCGTCACATTCGATTCAGTCGCCGCCATCTTGCTATACCCCACACTAACCTTGTATGCTACCACGCATGCGTCAAAGTCTTTTCGCGCATGCGCGGGTTTACCTTGGACAGGTAAGCATATAGACGACCGGTTTTCTCGGCAGGAAACACTCTCCCGAGAATCCCGACGAGAAAATAGAGAGCAGGTTCTCTATTTTTCCTCGCCGGGATTCCTGGCAGTTTTCCTGTCGGGAAAGCATACACACGCACATTTTTTCCGGCAAGAAGCTCTCCCAGCAGTTTTCTTGCCGAGAAAACCGGTCGTGCGTACAAGGCTTTAAGGTGGTTTCTTGTGGCTAAAAGGCTCTGGTCCTGAGGATTATGGAGACTCCTTTCAACTATTTTGGGGCTTGTTCTTATGGGGAAACATGGCTCCTCCTTAGCTTCATTATTTCACAGAAAGAAAAAAGCAGTGAAAAAAAAATAAATAGAAAAGTGAAAAAATTATGATAAAAAAAAGGAGAAGTTTGGGGTTATTAAAAAAACAAACAAACACACTCAACCTCTATGCTGCAGCATCGCTGTTATGCTGCAGCTGGCCCACGTCAGCTCTAAGACCGAGAACACATGACTGCTGATTGCTCAGCTCTTGGTCTGCTCAGAACAGAGAGCAGTAACTGACAGTCAAAAGTAAGTGCACTTCTGTGGCCCACAAAAGTGTGGGCAAAAAATAAAAAAAAATCTTTGGCCATACTTTTTTTTTTAAATATACAAATCGGAAAAAACACAAAATTCCAATACAACCAATACTAAATAAAAAAAAAAACCTTCTAAGGGTTCATTTACATGTGACAAGGGAGCTCTAGCGTCTAGCTGGTTTTCTGTGCCTTTGGAGCCACGGGTGGTCCATACAGCCAGCCAAAAGAAATACATGGCTGTATGGACCTGTACTTGTGTAAATGGTGATGCTCTTTTGCATAGGCATTTTTCAGCGCATGCGCATTTGATCTATTTTCCCAAATGCAATTTACACGAGCATCAGCTTTTACAAGCACGTACAGCCATGAACATCTATGGCTAGTTGTACACGCCATCTGTGGCTACCTGGGCACGGGCATATGCAGTGAGCTTTACGCAGCTTGTGTCTGCAAATGGCCATGTGCATGTACCCCAAGTAAAGAAAAAAAAAGTACATTTTTAAAAATGTTTAGAGCTCAAAAATATACAAAAAAAAGGTTCTCTTTGGTAAAATAAATTGATAAAAATAACAGTCCCCTTCTGTACCTTTTTTATTTTTTAACTACATTTATACATATGTCAAATACAAGGGTCTTTTGGCTGGACACATGCCATCTCAGGGTCCTGTTCTCCTTGCGGTGGTGGTCTTCAAAACCTCAGACAGTGGAGTTGACATTATGATACAGCATTGTACTGTGAGCCCAAGCTGATGTGGTAATACACCCCCATGTCCATAGCAGATTGTCCCTGCGTCCATTGTGGCCCGAGCTCACAAGACACAATGAGGCCCATCATTCAACCCTGACAAGGAATGGCACTGGTCAAGTCGCCTTGCAAGGGACAGCTCTAAAATAGGAGGCAAGTAAAGCAGAAGAATTAGCTTTTTTCTTTTTTTTACAATGCTGGGAAATCGCACTGGAGTTTCATGTTAGGAGGCCAGGGATGACGCAAAACTTCGGATAAGAATTTGAAACAGCGGCATTTTCTCATGGATTGTACATTTATTTTATAAAATAAGAAAATCTTACAAGAACGTATATAGTATGCTTACTATCTCTACCATCCGTAGGCATCTAGTGGAAAAAAATAAAAAAAGGAATACAACAGCACCATCATTTTTTTTTTACTTCTTCAGTGAGGGGCCAAGGCCAAAGTTTTTATCCCCTCAGGCAGAAAAATGTTCAAAAGACAGGATATCATGTGAGAAAAGGGTCTGAATTCACCATTGCTACCCCAGCCCTTCCTTCCCCAATAGCTTCTGCGGCCTTCAGACGGACAATATTCCAGCAGCATACAAGGAATCCATTGACGTTCTCAGTGCATCGACTGCAGTGACTTAATGCACCAACTCCGAGGCTCTCTATCAACAGAATGAGGAGCATTGTATTTGAGGAGGCTTTTATGGAGCAAAAGAAAAAAAATGCTTGCCCTGCGCTGACCACAGCTTAACCCAGGATGTACCTTTACCATTGTGTGGGAAGAGACTTGAGATAAACTGCAGCTAAAAGGAGGCTCCCACACAAGGGTCTCCCCCCTGCACTGGTATAGCTTCTATGGAAACTGAAAAACGGGTCATTCCAATACTGCAAGAAAACATTAACAAAACCCTGTCCTTATACATCTCATTTCAACAAACTCTTCCTATGAGATTTTATAGGCATCTAACATAATTCAGATGTGGTCTTCACCCATACAATCCTTCCTTGACTAGACAAAAGCCTAGAGACTGCTGCTGGGCGTCCCCATCTTGGATCTGGCGTCAGCAGCCCCAGCAAACTAAAAGCAGCCATTTAAGTGACACTCTAAAGCAGCCATTCTCCACCAGGGTTCCATGGAAGCCTAGGGTTTCTCCAGAAACTCTACAGCAGCCATTCTCCACTAGGGTTCCTCCAGGAACTCTATAGCAGCCAGTCTCCACCAGGGTTCCATGGAACCCTAGGGTTCCTCCAGGAACTCTATAGCAGCTATTCTCCACCAGGGTTCCATAGAGCACTAGGATTTCTCCAGACACTTTATAGCAGCCATTCTCAATCATGGTTCCAAGAAAACCCTAGGTTTCCTCCAGTTTGCTAGGGGTTCCTTTTCTCACTTGTGTACCCCTTGGCATTCCATTTCCATAAATTCTACCCTTCAGTTGGGTTGGGACAGAGGGTGGAGTAAGATGTGTGGAGTAAGATGGTGCCTAAAATAAGCAGGGGTGGCCACACCTGCCAAATGGCAGGTGTAGCCAAGTTGCACTAACCATGAGAAAAGTTTAAAGGTGCATGATTAAATAAAACCTAAGCCTACTCTGTTGTGGATCAGCCCCAGAAAACTCAAGAGCGGTCACTCAATTAAAACACTCTATAGCAGCCATTCTCCACAAGGGTTTCAATGGAATTCCTAGGCTTCCTAGGGGTTCCTTTTTTCCCCTTGTGTACCCTTGGGCAGCCCATTTTTATAAATTGTACCCCTCACATGGGCTGAGACAGAGGGTAGAGCAAGATGTGGCCTAATATGAGTAGGGTTTGCCACATCTGCTAAACAGCAGGTGTCGCTAAATTGCACCAACCAAGACAGAAGCTTAAAGGGGTATGGTTACATAAAACCTAATCCTACTCTGTTGTGGATCAGAAGAAGTGCAGGGGTCAGGAGTTAGGCCTCCTTCACACAGCATTTATGCGTGGCAAGAATCCAGCAGATCCTGTAGCTGGATTCACAGGCGGATGCAGATAGTTGCGGCCCCTCAGCCTGTACAAAGCAATGTCAAGTTGAGAGCAGCCGCAGCTGGCCGTGGGTGATGTAATTGCACATAAAGCCATTGCCTTTTGTTAGGAACAGATGATCGCCACTGGACGCACGCTGTTTGAACTGCTATATACATAAGTATTGTGGACCTGTGCTTACCCTTGTTTTATAAAGACAGTAGGGAACCTGTTTAAATTACTGTTTAGCCCTGGACCCAGTAATGCCTTAAAGAGGTCCTGTTTAGCCCTGGACCCAGTAATGCCTTAAAGAGGCCCCGTTTAGCCCTGGACCCAGTAATGCCTTAAAGAGGCCCCGTTTAGCCCTGGACCCAGTAATGCCTTAAAGAGGCCCCGTTTAGCCCTGGACCCAGTAATGCCTTAAAGAGGCCCCGTTTAGCCCTGGACCCAGTAATGCCGTAAAGAGGCCCCGTTTAGCCCTGGACCCAGTAATGCCGTAAAGAGGCCCCGTTTAGCCCTGGACCCAGTAATGCCGTAAAGAGGCCCCGTTTAGCCCTGGACCCAGTAATGCCGTAAAGAGTCCCCGTTTAGCCCTGGACCCAGTAATGCCTTAAAGGAGGCCCCGTTTAGCCCTGGACCCAGTAATGCCTTAAAGGAGGCCCCGTTTAGCCCTGGACCCAGTAATGCCTTAAAGGAGGCCCCGTTTAGCCCTGGACCCAGTAATGCCTTAAAGGAGGCCCCGTTTAGCCCTGGACCCAGTAATGCCTTAAAGGAGGCCCCGTTTAGCCCTGGACCCAGTAATGCCTTAAAGGAGGCCCCGTTTAGCCCTGGACCCAGTAATGCCTTAAAGGAGGCCCTGTTTAGCCCTGGACCCAGTAATGCCTTAAAGGAGGCCCCGTTTAGCCCTGGACCCAGTAATGCCTTAAATGAGGCCCCGTTTAGCCCTGGACCCAGTAATGCCTTAAAGGAGGCCCCGTTTAGCCCTGGACCCAGTAATGCCTTAAAAGAGGCACCGTTTAGCCCTGGACCCAGTAATGCCTTAAAGGAGGCCCCGTTTAGCCCTGGACCCAGTAATGCCTTAAAGGAGGCCCCGTTTAGCCCTGGACCCAGTAATGCCTTAAAGGAGGCCCCGTTTAGCCCTGGACCCAGTAATGCCTTAAAGGAGGCCCCGTTTAGCCCTGGACCCAGTAATGCCTTAAAGGAGGCCCCGTTTAGCCCTGGACCCAGTAATGCCTTAAAGGAGGCCCCGTTTAGCCCTGGACCCAGTAATGCCTTAAAGAGGCACCGTTTAGCCCTGGACCCAGTAATGCCTTAAAGGAGGCCCCGTTTAGCCCTGGACCCAGTAATGCCTTAAAAGAGGCACCGTTTAGCCCTGGACCCAGTAATGCCTTAAAGGAGGCCCCGTTTAGCCCTGGACCCAGTAATGCCTTAAAGAGGCACCGTTTAGCCCTGGACCCAGTAATGCCTTAAAGGAGGCCCCGTTTAGCCCTGGACCCAGTAATGCCGTAAAGAGGCCCCGTTTAGCCCTGGACCCAGTAATGCCGTAAAGAGGCCCCGTTTAGCCCTGGACCCAGTAATGCCGTAAAGAGGCCCCGTTTAGCCCTGGACCCAGTAATGCCGTAAAGAGGCCCCGTTTAGCCCTGGACCCAGTAATGCCGTAAAGAGGCCCCGTTTAGCCCTGGACCCAGTAATGCCGTAAAGAGGCCCCGTTTAGCCCTGGACCCAGTAATGCCGTAAAGAGGCCCCGTTTAGCCCTGGACCCAGTAATGCCGTAAAGAGGCCCCGTTTAGCCCTGGACCCAGTAATGCCGTAAAGAGGCCCCGTTTAGCCCTGGACCCAGTAATGCCGTAAAGAGGCCCCGTTTAGCCCTGGACCCAGTAATGCCGTAAAGAGGCCCCGTTTAGCCCTGGACCCAGTAATGCCGTAAAGAGGCCCCGTTTAGCCCTGGACCCAGTAATGCCGTAAAGAGGCCCCGTTTAGCCCTGGACCCAGTAATGCCGTAAAGAGGCCCCGTTTAGCCCTGGACCCAGTAATGCCGTAAAGAGGCCCCATTTAGCCCTGGACCCAGTAATGCCGTAAAGAGGCCCCGTTTAGCCCTGGACCCAGTAATGCCGTAAAGAGGCCCCATTTAGCCCTGGACCCAGTAATGCCGTAAAGAGGCCCCGTTTAGCCCTGGACCCAGTAATGCCTTAAAGGAGGCCCCGTTTAGCCCTGGACCCAGTAATGCCTTAAAGAGGCACCGTTTAGCCCTGGACCAAGTAATGCCTTAAAGAGGCCCCGTTTAGCCCTGGACCCAGTAATGCCTTAAAGAGGCCCCGTTTAGCCCTGGACCCAGTAATGCCTTAAAGAGGCCCCGTTTAGCCCTGGACCCATTAATGCCTTAAAGGAGGCCCTGTCCAGCCTTTATCATCTCTGCTGAGCATTTATTCCTTGTACCCACTGTAGATACAATGAGAGAATCCAGAATTGGAGTAAGATATGTGCCAGTGTGAGAAGAAAGTACGAGAAGAGATAAAAGATGAAGATATACCAGACAGTGGGCAGCCTGTACTGCGCTCTCCTATACAACGTGGCTCTGTCTTCCCCAACAGACAGATCACTATGCAAAACTACAGAGACCTTTCCCCCCCATTTAAAACTGGATTTTCCAGCAGCAAGTAACAGCTACTGTCTAGAGGGCCCCCCTACTGATATCTGCAGACGAACATTTACAACACTCCACAGTTGCTAAATGTTCTTGATGTAAAGCCCAATTCTGACCAAAGCAGGGTTATTTAGCACCAATGGGTTTTTTATTGTTGTCTGCATCCCTGTGGACAAGTAGACTCAGAAGATATGGCGCCTGGGTTTATCCATTACTGCTTGGCCTGCAAGCCTGGAAATTAACAAGATAGTTCACCATGCACAACTACAGAGACCTTGCACTATCTGGATATATATATTACAATACAATAGTACAATGTCCGTACAATCTCTATGTAGTATAAGGTAAATCTGCAAATACACTTATTCTCTCCACTGTATCTATTGAGGGGACCACAGTTTATCACTGAGGCTGCTCCTCTGACTACAAAATACGTCTACCTCTCCTTATCCTTTTTACAGAAGACAGCTTGGGCAGCAGATACAGTTTTTGTACTTTCACTGCATTTATTGAAAAAGCAACTGTTATCTCTGTACTTGCTGAATATGTGCTTAGCCAAAAAAACGAATGCAGACACCATAGGCGTGCGCACAGGGTGTGCCGGGTGCAGGGCCGCCATCAGGGGGGTACAAGCAGTACACCTGTAAGGGGCCCGGATGGCCCCCCTTTTTTTTTATAATTTTTTTTTGTAAGGGGCCCAGAGGTCCCCAGGGGCTCGGAGTTCCACAGGGCCCTGAATATCAACCCCCCTTTTTTTTATGATTTTTTTTTTATTATTCATTTTTTTATTTAATTTATTTATTTTGTAAGGGGCCCGGAGGTCCCCAGGGCCCCGGATGGAAACCTCCCTTTTTTTTTTTATAATTTTTTTTTTTTTTGTAAGGGGACCAGAGGTCCCCAGGGCCCTGGATGGCAACCCCCCCCCCTTTTTTTTGTTTTTTTGTTCTTCCGTTTTTTTTTTGTGTACGTCAGCACCCAAACCCCCTGCTTCTCAATTTGTGGCACCCCCCCCCCCGCTTCTGAATTTGCGGCAGCCCCCCACCCGCTTCTCAATTCGTGGCGGAAGCACCCCCCCCCCCCCCGGTTCTCCTCGGCTCCAGGGGGCCCATGCCTGAAGCTGTGTAAGCCTGATGGCTGCCCTGGCCGACCCTAATCACCCCATGCGCATTAGTGTTATCGCTCTGTGTAGCAGCAGGAACATGGGAAAGATCTCCCTCTTACCGACTCTGCCATAAGAGAAGTGTTTGTGCTCTTCTCTTTCACTGTGCCGGCAGGGAGATCAATGTGCCGGGGTCATATATATGTAGACACATACACATGCATGTGTGTGTTTGAGCTTAAGGGTGCACACCTATGACAGCCACCACATCCAAGGACTGGTAAGCTGCACAACACAAAAAGGAATGAGAGCCGGTTCACACAGGGGCGACTCGTCAGGCAACCTAGCCGCCTGACGAGTCGCGCTCCGCTCTGTACAATGGAACTGTTTTAATAGGAGCGACTCTAGTCTCAAGCTCCGACTTAGAAAAAGGTTCCTGTACTACTTTGGGACGACTTCAGGGCCACTTGCATTGACTTCAATACAGAAGTCATTTTGCAAGTCACCTCTGAAGTCGTGTGAAGATCGCCCGGCAGAGTCGCGGGACAAGTCGTGCCGCCCCAGTGTGAACCGGGTCTGAGACAGTTTTTACCAAAAACACGTCCCGTGTTCTCATTGAAGGATTCTGCTTTATACTTGTTCTGGTGACAACTCAAGATTTGGAATTTCCCATCATCTTCTATCCCGGCGACAAAGGTCAACAGGAAAATAAGAAAATGGTGAATCTCCCCGGTAAGGTGACAAACAGACAAGAGTTCTAACCCTTCACCTCCCCATCCTAAACCCAAAAAATATTTTGTGATCGTTTTGATACATTTTAAGACTAAAGACCTTTTCTACTATGACAGAGGAGAGGTAGGTAACAAAAGTCCTTGTGATTAACACCAGTCAATATAGCACTATGGCCCCAAAGCACCCAGTTTTTGATCTATGATGCCTCATACACACGACCGATTTTCCTGACATGCCAACAACCGACGTTTTTCCCGACGCGATTCCTTTCAAGCCTGCCTTGCATACACACGTTCATGGAAAAAAAAATGCTCAACCAAAGCGCGGTGACGTACAACGGCACTATAAAAGGGGAAGTTCTATTCAAATGGCGCCACCCTTTGGGCTACTTTTGCTGACCCTCATGTTAGTAAAAGTTTGGTGAGAGACAATTTGCGCTTTTCAGCCTCGTGCTTTTCAGTCTGTTACAGCGTGACGAATGTGATATCTCCATTACGAACGCTAGTTTTACCAGAACGAGCGCTCCCGTCTCATATTTGATTCTCAGCATGCGTGTTTTTTTTTCCCCCTCGGAAAAGCATACACACAAGCGTTTTTCGCGACGAGAAAAAGACCGTCGGGAAACACGACGGGAAAAAAGAGAGCAGGTTCTAATTTTTTTGCGGGCAGTTTTCTCGTCGGGAAAACTGCTATGGAGCATACACACGACCGGTTTTCCCGACCAATCTAAATAATGGCAGTTTTCTCGTCGGGAAAACCGGTCGTGTGTACGGGGCATTATTGTTAATGTATACTGTTGATACATCTCTAGAACTACTCAGAAAATACAGTTTTGTAACCTTGATCATTATTATTATTATAAAGGATTTATATAGCGCCAACAGTTTACGCATCGCTTTACAATGTATAGGGGGGACAACACAATTCCAGTACAGTTCAATACAGAAGGTACAGGAGGGCCCTGCTGGTAGAGCTTACACTCTAAAATGGAGGGGTGGTG
Organism: Rana muscosa; assembly: GCA_029206835.1. Classification (NCBI taxonomy): domain Eukaryota; kingdom Metazoa; phylum Chordata; class Amphibia; order Anura; family Ranidae; genus Rana; species Rana muscosa. The sequence continues at coordinate 24,834,396 of CM055126.1, read as the reverse complement.
GTACAAAAGGTAATAGCTGCAGAGAATTTGATGGGGATGGCAATACATCAAGCCAACATAGAGGGGTATTTGCAACGCCTCTGCCCTGACATGTCCTTCAAGTGGACATATCTGTGTCACAAAAGGCGTTGGTGTTTTTATGTATGGTCCACGTCAAAAAAATATAATTACGTTTTATGAACACCTTTCAAGATTGAGGGGCACCACTGCTTATATATTTTTTCATTTTTTTGAGGCTTAAAGGGACACTAAAGCTTCCCTTTTTTTTTGCAAAAAAATAACAGTTTATACTTACCTCCACTGTGCAGCTCGTTTTGCACACAGTGGCCCCGATCCTGGTCTTCTGGGGTCCCTCGGCGGCTGTCTTGGCTCCTCCCCGCAAGGACTCCACACCATAATGCGAGCGAGCGAGCATGGTGTGGAGTTATTGCGGGCGCGCTCCTGTGATACAGCGACGGCCATAGCCGCCGACTGTATCACTCGGCCCCGCCCCCCGGCGCGCCGCGTCATTGGATGTGATTGACAGCAGCGCCAGCCAATGGCTGTGCTGCTTTCAATCCATCCAGTGTAGCCAATCGGCAGCCAGGCTGAGAACTGAAGAGGATGACGGGGACGAGCGCGGGACTTTCGAGGGGCCAGATAAGTAAAACGGGGGCTCGGGGGGGGGGCGGTATTGTCGGATGTTTTTTCACCTTAATGCATAGGATGCATTAAGGTGAAAAAACATGTACCTTTACTACTCCTTTAAGATCCTTTAATATACACCACATGGGCACCCAACAGGCATCAAGGGCGACCTCTCACTGCACGGACATGTTCTCGCAGGCACTGACCACAGGTTAGCTGACCCCTTAGGGGTGTTCATCAACCACACAGATGTAAGTAAACCACTTCAATATCCCCCATTGCCATCTCTCATGGGGTCTCCCTTTGGGGGGAGCCCCATCGAGTACTTGGGTGGGTCTGTTTCAGCAGACCCTGCAGAGAAAGGGGTCCGTCTTTTTTCGGCCAGTTGGACCTAGTGAGCACCTCAGTCCCCGTCTGGAGCCCAATGCCCCGGAGGATCAGGGCAAGGTCCTTCCTAGGGAGGATCGTGTAACACCCATTGCACGTTTTGTGTCACTCTTTATGTGTGTGCACTTTTTTTGGCACCGGGTGGAGTTTTTGGGAGTGTTTCACACGCCACTAGCTTTTAAAAAAAAAAAAAAAAAAAAATATTTAATATCCCCCATCTCTGATTCTTATTCATTTAGTTCCAGTTACGATCTTATAAGGTGTTCTTTAACCGCTTGCCGACCAGCGCACTACGATATACGTCGACACAATGGCACGGACAGGCAGAAAGGCGTATATATACGTCCCCTTTAAGAAGCGGCATTGTGGACGCGCACCCGCCGCTGGTCCCGCGGACTCGATGTCCGTGGGGATACTGATCGTCCTACGGAGAGGAAGAACGGGGAATTGCTGATGTAAACAAGCATTTCCCCAGTCTTCCTAGTGACAGGACACTGATCATAGCTTCCTGTAATTGGGAGCGGTGATCAGTGTCATGTCACACACAGCCCATCTCCCCCTACAGTTAGAAGCACTCCCTAGGACACACTTAACCCCTTCAGCATCCCCTACTGGTTAACCCCTTCACTGCCAGTGTCATTTTTACAGTAATCAGTGCATATTTATAGCACTGATTGCTGTAAAAAAAGGACAATGGTCCCAAAATGGTGTCAAAAAAGTGTCAGACATAATGTTGCAGTCATGATAAAAATTGCTGATCGCCGCCATTACTAGTAAAAAAAAAAATTATTAATAAAAAATGCCATAAAACTATCACCTATTTTTTTAGACGCTATAACTTTTGCGCAAACCAATCAATAAAACGCTTATTGCGATTTTTTTTACCAAAAATATGTAGAAGAATATGTATCAGCCTAAACTGAGGAAAAAAATATAGTTTTTTTTATATATTTTTTGGGGCTATTTATTATAGCAAAAAATATAATTTTTTTTTCAAAATTGTCCCTATATTTTTGTTTATAGCGCAAAAAATAAAAAACGCAGATGTGATCAAATACCACCAAAAGAAAGCTCTATTTGTGGTAAAAAAAAAGGATGCCAATTTTGTTTGGGAGCCACGTCGCACGACCGCGCAATTGTCAGTTAAAGCGACGCAGTCCCGAATCGCAAAAAGTGGCCTGGTCTTCGGCCAGCAAAATGGTCCGGGGCTTAAGCGGTTAATGGGCTTTGTCTCTTTTTCTCCTCTCCTCATGAGATATTCAAATCACCTAATACAATGGCAGTATTATAACCCCTCTGAAAAGTCCTAAGTAGAACTACACAATCCCTGATAATGCTGGACACAATTCAGAGGGGGTGCTTGAATTAATGGCAACAAACGGCACCATGTAAGACCAACAACACAGAAGGAAGTCACCAGCACCGCAGAAACAGGTTTTCATGAATTATTCAAAACACAATGTCACATACGTTAAAACAGCCAATGTTTGGGGCCTCACAGGACCCTCAGGGTGAAACACTGACATCATAGTGAAAAACACATTTCAGAGGGCTGGTGTCTTCCTTCTCAGCTGAAGATAAGTCACTGACAACTTTCCTTACCTTGGCCTAATTTCCTCTTGTGAATAATAAAACGAAAGGCTATGTGGTCTAAATTCTCTGCAGTTACATCATTTCCCCCCCCCCCCCCCCCCCCATGATAAGCTACCGAGAGAGGCTGACTGTGACTGGACTCGAGAGGCCTGAGACCAGATCACGTAATGTGCCCTAGAATAGGCCACGTGAATCAGGCCCTGTCCACACTTCAACGGGATCCTAATGATTAAAATGCACACCCTCCCATTATCAAACTGGTAAAAGTTACTGAAGTCCACGGTGGGGAGGGGGGGTCACAACAACAGCAAGCTATGCGGTTAGTGTTTGAAAAATGTTTGTAACTACTGTGATTTATCTAAAATTCTTGGTCTTAAAGGGTAAGTCTACCCTTTTAATGAAAAGGTGAACCAACTCCAAATATCATGGCCACCCGCCTGAACCCCTCTGTCATGATGCCACGTGCTGTCAGTGTAGCAATCCGTACACCAGATACCACAATACACAGCCCCAAGAGTCAGTATCCATCATAATGCTCGCAATGGCAAGCGCTCATTGATCAAAATGTGTTTTAGGCCTTATTCACACGCTACTTTGCGTTGTACACTGACAAGATTTAGCGACTTGGGATCCGACTTGTGTCGCCCCAAGTCGCGCAACGTAAGAAATTCCATTGAAGAGCATGATGCCGCGTACACACGATCATTTTTCCCGTCGTTGAGAAAAACGGCAGGAAAAACGACGAGAAAAATTAGAACATGTTCTAAATTTTCTCATCGTTTTTTCCATCATTTTTTTCCGCGGCAGTTTTCCCATAGGGAGACACTGCCGCGGAGCCCACAGACGGTCGTTTTTCTCGTCAAAGAAAAAAATGACGGGAAAAACGGTCGTGTGTGGGGGAACATGCCGTTCCCTCGTTTTTCATTTTTTTTCATGCCGTGATTCACGGCGGTGTTTTCACCGCCGTGAATCACGATCGTGTGTACGCGGCATAAGAGCCGTCTTAATGTACACTACTGAAGTCGCTCCGACTTCAAAAAAAGGTTCCTGTACTACTTCAAGGCGACTTCTAGGCAACTTGTACCCATAGATTTCAATGGAAGTCGCCTCCAAAGTCAGATCTCCATTTTAACTGAAGCAACTTTACAGGAAGAGAAAATAGTTACCCCAGGCAAACCCCTTCCTCCCACAGAGCTGATTATTCTGTGATTGGCCACAGCCAAAGTCGCCTGTCCTGGAGGCGACTTAAAGTCGCGTTGTAAGTTGGGCCAAGTCGCGCTGAGGTCGCCTTGCAAAGTCGTGCTGTAAGTCAGGTTGTCCCTGTGTGAACCGGCACTAAAGTGATACTAAAGGTTCGATTTTTTTAAATAAGAAACATGTCATACTTACCTCCACTGTGCAGCTCGTTTTGCACAGAGTGGCCCTGAACGCTGTTTTCTGGGGTCCCCCGGTGGCTCACAGATAACCCCCTAGGACAGTGATGGCGAACCTTGGCACCCCAGATGTTTTGAAACTACATTTCCCATGATGCTCATGCACTCTGCAGTATAGAGGAGTATCATGGGACATGTAGTTCCAAAACATCTGGAGTGCCAGGGTTCGCCATCACTGCCCTAGGAGAAGCGCTCTCCCGGGGGGTTACCTTGCAGGCATGCTCCCGAATCCTGCATTTGGCATCCATAGCCGCTGAATGCAGGACTCGACCCCGCCCCCCCCCCTCCCCGAGTCATTGGATTTAATTGACAGAAGCAGGAGCCAATGGCTGCACTGCTATCAATCTATCCGATCAAAAGCCGAGAACCCCGGGCAGAGAGACCGCGCATCCTCGCCGTGGGACATTCCAGGGCTCAAGTAAGTAAAATGGGGGGGGGGGGCTGGGGGGCATGTGACTGCCAGAAGTTTTTTCACCTTAATGCATTAAGGTAAAAAAACAGGAGGGTTTACAACCCCTTTAGGCTGGGTTCACACTAGTGCGACACGACATCTGTCCTACTTTGGATCAGACTTTGCCCTGCGACATGAAGCCGACATATGTACGACTTTCAATGAACGGGGATCCGACTTGGATCCCCGCCAATATCAGGCACTGTGTTTTGTATGAATCTTGAGGGGGAACTCCAGGTCAAATTTTAAATAAAAAAACCAGCGTGGGTTGCCCTCCAGAGGCATACCAGGCCCTTGGGTCTGGTCTGGATTTGAACGGGCGCCCCTACGCCGAAAAAACGGCGTGGGGGTCCCCCCAAAATCCAAACCAGACCCTTATCCGAGCACACAACCTGGCAGGCCGCAGGGGAAGAGGGGGGGGACGAAAGAGCGGCCCCCCTCCCTCCTGAACCATACCAGGCCCCATGCCCTCAACATGGGGGGTTTGGTGCTCTGGGGCAGGGGGGCGACCTGCGGCCCCCCCACCCCAGAGCACCCTGCCCCCATGTTGATGAGGACAGGGCCTCTTCCCGACAACCCTGGCCGTTGGTTGTCGGGGTCTGCGGGCGGGGGGCTTATCGGAATCCGGGAGCCCCCTTCAATAAGGGGGCCCCCGGATCCCGGCCCCCCCACCCTATGTGAATGAGTATGGGGTACATCGTACCCCTACCCATTCACCTGGTGGAAAAAAATTGCAATAAAAAAACCACACAGCTTTTTAAAGTATTTTATTGCACAGCTCCGGGGGTCTTCTTCCGACTTTGGGGGTCTCCGGTGTCGTCGCCGCGCTCTCCGGTTCTTTCTTCCGCCGGGCCTCCGCTAACTTCTTTTTAGCTCTTTTGCTAACGGAGGCCCGGACTTCTCCGTCTTCTCGTCCGGCTCTCCGTTGTCCTTCTGCCGGCCCCTCCACTAACTTCTTGGTAGCTCTTTCGCTAGTGGAGGGGCGCGGTCTTCCCATCGTCGCCGTCGGCGTCTTCTTCCCTCTTCTCCTCCTCGATGTTGACGCGTCGCTTCCTCCCGCTGTAATACTGGCTCTCCGCTCCGCATTAATATAGGCTTCCCATGACGTCACAGTCACATGTTCCCATGACGTCACAGTCACATGCTCCGGGGCCATGTGCCCCGGAACATGTGACTGTGACGTCATGAGAAGCCTATATTAATGCGGAGCGGAGCGGAGAGCCAGTATTACAGCGGGAGGAAGCGACGCGTCAACATCGAGGAGGAGAAGAGGGAAGAAGACGCCGACGGGAAGACCGGCCCCTCCACTAGCAAGAGAGCTAAAGAAGTTAGTGGAGGGGCCGGCAGAAGGACAACGGAGAGCCGGACGAGACGACGGAGAAGACCGGGCCTCCGTTAACAAAAGAGCTAAAAAGAAGTTAGCGGAGGCCCGGCGGAAGGAAGAACCGGAGAGCGCGGCGACGACACTGGAGACCCCCGAAGTCGGAAGAAGACCCCCGGAGCTGTGCAATAAAATACTTTAAAAAGCTGTGTGTTTTTTTTATTGCAATTTTTTTCCACCAGGTGAATGGGTAGGGGTACGATGTACCCCATACTCATTCACATAGGGTGGGGGGGCCGGGATCCGGGGGCCCCCTTATTGAAGGGGGCTCCCGGATTCCGATAAGCCCCCCGCCCGCAGACCCCGACAACCAACGGCCAGGGTTGTCGGGAAGAGGCCCTATCCTCATCAACATGGGGGCAGGGTGCTCTGGGGTGGGGGGGCCGCAGGTCGCCCCCCTGCCCCAGAGCACCAAACCCCCCATGTTGAGGGCATGCGGCCTGGTACGGTTCAGGAGGGAGGGGGGCCGCTCTCTCGTCCCCCCCTCTTCCCCTGCGGCCTGCCAGGTTGTGTGCTCGGATAAGGGTCTGGTTTGGATTTTGGGGGGACCCCCCACGCCGTTTTTCGGCGTAGGGGTGCGCGTTCAAATCCAGACCAGACCCAAGGGCCTGGTATGCTCTTGGAGGGGGAACCCAAGCCGGTTTTTTATTTAAAATTTGGCCTGGAGTTCCCCCTCAAGAGCAGTACAGCACAAGTCGCATGCCAAAGTCGGATCATGCAAGACTGCGGTCCGACTTTGATCCGACTTCAATGGTAGTCAATGGGCTGAAGTCGGATCAAAGTCGGACCAAAGTAGTACAGGGAGCATTCTCAAAGTCGGACCGACATGTGTCGGACCAGTTAAGATGGCTCCCATAGGGAAACATTGATTTTCACACGTCATGCGACATGAGCTCCCAATGTCGGAGCGTTTGTCGCCCCAGTGTGAACCAGGCCTTAAGCATAAATCGCCAGCAGATTTCACAGGTGTTTACAATCAGTTGCAGCTGCTCAGCCTGTACAAGTCAATGACAGGCTATAAAGTGCCATGGTGGTTCACATGTCAACAGGCATCTGAGGTGTTGCATGCAATTAGGGACAGATGAATGGTCTTGAACGCAGACAGTTTGCATCCAGGACGGCTCATCTGTTCCTAATTGCGTGCAACACCTCAGCTGCCGATAAGTGTGCATTCACACTTGCAAATGCGCCCGCAGTCCAACTACATGCGAGAACCCCAGAGGGGGGTTCATGCAATGAGAAGCGAGAGAGAGCCCCATTGAAAGCAACGGGAAGCTCCCGGCTCCCATAGCTTACCGCACTCACTTGCAGGTAATCTCTCATGCAGCGATCACATTATAGCGATCAGCCCTCTGCATCCATGGCTGATCACTTGCATGTGAATCGCTGCATGAGTGATTACATGCAAGTGGGCATGATTGGATGAAGGAGCCAGCAGCCTCCCATTGCTTTCAATGGGTCTGCCTCTTGCAGCTAATCATGCTGGGGTTTTTGCATGTACAGTAATTGGACAGTGGGTGCATTCGCAAGTGTGAATGCACCCTAAAGCTGGCCATACACCAGTAGAATTTTGTTCAAATGTTTTGTACGAAATCGAAAAAAATAATTGTTTGTCAATGCATTTTATATATACTAGATTGTCAAAAGTATTTGGACGCCTGCCTTTACATGCACATGAACTTTAATGGCATCCCAGTCTTAGTCCATAGGGTTCAATATTGAGTTGGCCCACCCTTTGCAACTATAACAAATTCAACTCTTCTGGGAAGGCTGTCCACAAGGTTTAGGAGTGTGTCTATGGGAATGTTTGACCATTTTCCCAGAAGCACATTATGGACCTTGCTTTGTGCACTGGTGCATAGTCATGTCGGAACAGGAAGGGGCCATCCTCAAACTGTTCTCACAGAGTTGGAAGGATGAAATTGTCCAAAATGTCTTGGTATGCTGACACCTTAAGTTCCCTTCGCTGGAACTAAGGGGCCAAGCCTAACCCCTGAAAAACAACCCCACACCATAATCCCCCCTCCACCAAATGATTTGGACCAGTGCACAAAGCAAGGGCCATAAAGACATGGATGAGCGAGTTTGGGGCGGAGGAACTTGACTGACCTCAACCCGATAGAACACCTTTGGGTTGAATTAGAGCGGAGACTCCGAGCCAGGCCTTCTTATCCACATCAGTGCCTGACTTCACAAATGCGCTTCTGGAAGAATGGTCAAACATTCCCATAGACCCACTCCTATACCTTGTGGACAGCCTTCCCAGAAGAGTTGAAGCTGTTATAGGTGCAAAGGGTGGGCCAACTCAATATCGAACCCTACAGACTAAGACTGGGATGCCAGTAAAGTTCATGTGCGTGTAAAAGCATGCGTCCCAATACCTTTGGTAATATAGTGTATATATACACCCTTATGAACAAATTTCTTATGAAGACTCTAAAAAACACAATTCAATTGCCAATGTTTGGAATTCCAAGTAAAATTTTAGGATGCACATGTGCATTAAAATACATACTATTTTTCCCAACCAAAAAAGAGAGGCCCAGAGTAAAACCAAAAGGCACTAGACGGAGGGCCGGCATGACAGGGGTTAGCCGGCATGACCGGGGTTAAAGGGGCTTGGGACTGGGACATAAGCAACAGTTGGGCTGTTATAGGATAGGCTTAGTAGCAGACTGGCTGGGCATGGTCTGGGCTGGATGGAGCATTGGGGAAGTGGTGAGGAGACTGGATGGGGAGGGTCTTCAGTCGGAGCAGCAGCGTGGCACAACTTCCCACCCTCTCGCTCTGCATTTGGTGAATATTTCTGGTTGGGGAATTGGGTGATCGGTTGAGCCAGATGTGGCGATTGGCAGGGTGTATGGTCCTTTTTTAGGTTCATATGGGCACAAAAGGTATGGTGTAGGGACCCGTCTGAGGTACGGCTTCCAGATGGTGGATGTGTACCTGCGAGTTGTCTCAGAGTCGTTGGTTTTGTGGCTGGAGGCCTGAGAAGTGACAAGCAGGTACTGTCCTGGTTTATGCCTATTAGGACCTTGTGGCTCCTTTCTTTAATAAACTGTCTGTTCTGGTTTTTTATGTTAATTATATTTTGATTAATAAAAAGGCTGCTATGGCCAATTTAACTCCGATTTTGTGTGGTGTGGTTACTACTGGGAGGGTGGCTATACTTTGGTATAGCAGTTAACGAGACATATTTAATACCATAGTCATGATATTCGCAATAAAAAAATAAGAATTTGACAAACCCCATTTGTGGTAAAAATTTTGGTAATTTAAGAAAAATTTTAGGGCTGTGGAAATTAACTATTAATTCCTTGATTAATTGATTAATTTTTTTGATCAATCAAAATTCTTTTGATCGGTACTTACCTCTCCACCGGCTTCCAGGTCTTCAGGGAGTTCTGTGGGAGATCCGGTGACATCACGGACACCTCGGGGCTTGCCGTGCCTTCATGTCTGCATGCCGGCGGGACCTTACTATCTGCCACACGCAAGGGCTGTTACAACTCCCAGTGGATGGCTGTAGAATCCCAGGTTGATAGAGGGAAGTGTGATAGTTCCCTTCACGGGACATCTACATGCCGACGGACTGATGTTAACCCCTCCTCATCTGGATTCAGCAATGGTATCGTTGTACACATTTTTATACCAGTATCATACTTAGCTACATGTTTTTATAACTGCTTTTGCTACCGTTTGGTATTACTCGCACCATCTTTACAGTTTATGTAGCTACATTGATTTTTATCTCCAGTGCAATATTTATTTTGTTACCTACAGTACTTGAAGACTATAAAATTTTTAATGCTATTCCCATCGACCGCTGCCTTTGTGTGTTTTTAGTATCCTGCTATCCATTTTTCCAGTGGTTGGTAGCTGCTCGGGGGAATCGGCCTGCAAGGAGATCAGCTAAAAGTAGTTGGATCTGTATGTGCGTTATAATTAAAAATTAGTCGATTAATCGATTTAAAAAAAAAAAAACATTAATCGAACAGGAAAATTTTAATCAGCAACAGCCCTAAAAAATTTCCATCATTCTCCTTCCATTTTCCTCTTTACTGATCAAAAACGATCGCCAAGTTGACCCTATTACCTATTAGAAATTCGAACAAACATTCTAAAAACGATTTTTTCCAAAAGAGATTCTACTGGTGTATAGCCATTTTCATGACATCAATGTGGCCAACTCATCCCTTTAACTGCTGACACATGCATTATACGGGATCTGGGGCTGATTAAATGCAGTTAGGCCATGGACAGAATTTAATAAAGCAAAGAATCTTTATATCTTCGATAGTTTAAAAGGATGAGTTAGCAGCAATTCATATGTAATTAAATCCTAATAGATCTCCAATTGATGTCTGCAATATATCCATATTTGCCTTAGATTGCATTCTATCTGGCTATCGCTGCATCGCTGCATCTTTTACAGGCAGTTAATTCCATGAAATGACCATGGTTGTTGGAGAAGCTTTTCCTCCGTCTGACGGTGTCAGCGCGGGATCACACCCTCCCTCAGACAGACAATCAGAGACGCATGCCCGACCATGCAGAAAAATGGCCTGGCTGCAGTTGGCAGAACACATCCCAGGGGTGTCTGGCACTTAAACGTTACAATAAAAATATACAGAACAATGCCTGAAGAAAAATCCACACGAGGCACAATTCTACTACAAAAAGTTTTATACTGATGTTGGCGGCTTTCAGAAATGACAGCGGACCTGTAACTCCTCGCCCTTAGCAACCCAATCGCTAATACTTCATGGTGTCTACACACGTCTTTGGACTTCTTAAATATTAGATAACACAGAAAATTTTAATTTGGCCATTTTTTGATTGCATTTAATCTCTTCCACTATTTTTTTTTTAAATACAGCGAGTTCTGGCCGCAGCTAGTCGGCTGATCCCAGAACCTTATTAAATCAGATGTCATGACACCATTGACCCGCGCCAAAAGCCTGTTGACAGGGGCCTCTACTTATTTTACAGTAAAGCTACGTTTAGACTTGCGGTTGGGGGGGCAGCAAACATGCACTGTTGAGCCCACCAACCGCCTCCCTTTAGAAAGGGGGTATTTACATGCCGCGGTCGCAATTGCTCCCATAGTAAAGTTCACCAAACGTAGCGATTGGCGGGCGGGCAAGCCTACTGAACACTACACAGTCAAGCAGCTAGGAAAGCACCACAAACGTTGCGCGTCTGTCAGCAAACGTGGTGTTAAAACAGGCAGTGAGAAAACGTCACATCGCTTCCACATCACCTGTAAGTACCCTCTGACGGATGTCAAAATCTAACCTAAGAATATTATTAGTATTATTATTTTTTAGGTACTTATATAGCGCCGTCAATTTATGCAGCGCTTTACATATATATTGTACATTTACATCGGCCCCTACCCTCAAGGAGCTCACAATCTAAAGTCCCCAACTCACATTCATATACTGGGGCCAATTTTAGACAGAAGCCAGTTAACCTACCAGCATGTCTTTGGAGTGTGGGAGGAAACCAGAGTACCCGGAGGAAACCCACGCAGGCACAGGGAGAACATGCAAACTCCAGGCAGATGGTGTCGTGGTTGGGATTCGAACCAGCAACCCTTTTTACTGCTAGGAGAGAGTGCTACCCACTACCCCACTGTGCCGCCCATATTGCCTATTAATTGTAAGACAAATCTTTTACAAAATTTTAAATCTAAATTTCAGTCCTGCTCTGTACAGGCTCTGCCACTCTAGCGGCACCATTATTGCTCATGCATAGATACCCTATTAGTAGTTTTTGCGCATGCATAGAAAACCCTGCGCGTGCATGGATGGCCGGGGAAGATGTGATGGGCTGCAGGGATGTGTGCAGCACAAATAAAATGCACTGATGATTGTTCATTCGCTAGAAAGGGAGTGGGGGAGGAGGCAGGGTAGTACAAGATGACAGTTAGGCTGAAGGTCCACTTTAACCTGATCCATACCCCTTTTTCCCCCTGTCCTATTTACTAGGGTTGTCCCGATACCACTTTTTTAGGACCGAGTACAAGTACCGATACTTTTTTCCAAGTACTCGCCGATACCGATACTTTTTTTTCAATGTCATGTGACAGTTTGAAAGATGGGGACTGATAGGTGGCACTGACAGGTGGCACTTATGGGCACTGACTGGTGACTGGCTCTGATGGGCACTAATAGGTGGCTGGCACTGATAGATGGCACTGATTGCACTGATAGGTGGCACTTATGGGCACTGATAGATGGCACTTATGGGCACTGATAGATGGCACTTGTGGGCACTGATATGTGGCACTTGTGGGCACTGATATGTGGCACTTGTGGGCACTGATAGCACTGAAAGGTGGCACTTGTGGACACTGATATGTAGCACTTGTGGGCACTGATATGTGGCACTGAAAGGTGGCACTGATAGATGGCACTTGTGGGCACTGACAGCACTGATAGTGCCACCAAGTGCTACCTATCAGTGCAATCAGTGCCATCTACCAGTGCCACCTGATAGGTGGCACTGGTAGATGGCACTGATTGCACTGATAGGTAGCACTTGTGGGTACTGATAGGTGGCTGGCACTGAAATGCTGCGGGAAAAAAAAATGACACAGGATTTAAAATAAAAAAAACTAGTGCAACGCCCATCTTGGTACACCCTGCACTCGGCTGAAGTAAGCAGCAGCAGACATCTTGTTACACCCAGCCCATATAGCTCAGGCTGGGTGTAACAAGATGTCTGCTGCTGCTTACTGCAGCCGAGTGCAAGGTGTACCAAGATGGGCGTGGGGACGTTCAGCCGCTGACGGCGACCGAATGCGACAGCACCGGTCACCGATCCTGATGCGGCTGCGCCCTGCACCCCTGCCAGCTTATCAGTTTCAACTGCAGGTGAGGGACTCGCTCTCCGCCCTGGTCTCCGACCCCTGCCGCACTCTCCGTCCCGCTCTCCGCCTTCATCTCCATCCCCCGCCCCACTCTCCGCCCCGCTCTCCGCCTTGGTCTCCGCCCCCGCCCTGGTCTCCGCCCCCCGCCACGCTCTCCACCCCCTCTCTGCGTCCGCTCTGAAAAAAAAAAAAAGTATCGGACTGGGCATCGGGAGCATTTGCGCGAGTACAAGTACTCGCGCAAATGCTTGGTATCGGTCCCGATACCGATACTAGTATCGGTATCGGGACAACCCTACTATTTACATAGTCCTAAATATTAGAGATGCGCCAAAATTTCAGCCGCAGATAATGGCACCGAAAACACACGCGATTTTACCGCAAATTCGCTGAGATTTTGCCATTTTACTGTGCTTATGGTGTGTTTTTCATAGGTCATGTGACTCAAAAGCGTAACACGGGTGCGTAATGATGCATTCGAACTGGGAGGTGTGTTTTTTTGAGTTTTTTTTTTAACCAAAAATGCAGCAAGATTTTTAACACCCCAATGGAAGCCTGAAGGAACCAGTATGCAGACATACATAGAATTTAAAAAGGGATATAATTTTCTAGAGCTTTTCTTGCGCTAAAAAAAGGTGCCAATAATGGCCAACAATAAATTCATATTAATTTAAGTTCATGATAAAATTATATCGAATATAATACAATTATATAGAAAAATATATATCTTTTTTAAAAACTGCCATTTTCGGTTTTCGGCCAAGTGCATCCTGCATTTTCGGTTTCAGTTTCGGCACCAAAATTTCCATTCGGTGCACCTCTACTAAATGTCCTCCCTCTCTTACCTTCTATTATTTTTATCAATAAATGCTGTGTCTATTTTTTTAAACAAAATAAAAAAGATAATTTACAAAAAGTATATACATTGCTTAAAAATAAAAAATACTTTCGATGATAGTGTAATTAACCACTTAAGCCCCTTTCACACTGAGGCATTTTTACTGCGTTTTCGCAGTAAAAACAGAGCTGTAAAAATGCCTGAAAAAATCCTGCCCCATCATTCTCAATGTGAAAGCCCTGGGGGCTTTCACACTGAGGCGTTTTGCTGGCTGTGCGTTGGAAAAAATCCTGCAAACAGCTTTTTTGGAGCATCTTTGGGGCGCATAAAATAGCGCTGTAAAAACGCCTATCCCCATTGAAATGAATGAGAACCGCTGTAAAAACACGGTAAAACTGCGGTAAAAAACACCCAGAAGCTGTGGGAAGGTCACATGACGGCAGTAGAGTGGAGGATTGTGGGATACCAAATAATCCTTTTTACCGCAAAAACGCGGTAAAAACGCATATGCGTTAGCGCCATTTTTACCGCGAACGCGGTAAAAAAAACTCATAATTTTTTTGTGTTTTTTCAACGCCTCAGTGTGAAAGGGGCCTTAAGGACTGCCGCACGCCGATGTACGTCGGCAAAATGGCACGGCTGAGCACATGGGCGTACAGGTACGTCCCCTTTAAGAGCCCTGCCGTGGGGCGCGCTCGCGACCTGGTCCTCTCCTCCGTGACCGTCCCCACGGGAACAGTAGACCCGATCGCCGCTGGTGTCCCATGATCGGGTCACAGAGAGGAAGAACGGGGAGAGGTAAGTGTAAACAAACCTCTCCCTGTGCTTTCTAGTGTGACTGACACTGATCGTCAGTTCCCTGTCATAGGGAATGACAATCAGTGATGTCAGACGCTAAGCCACGCCCCCCACAGTAAGAAACACACATCAGGGCACACTTAACCCCTACAGCGCCCCCTCCTGGTTAACCCCTTCACTGCCAGTGTCATTTTCACAGTAATCAGTGCATTTTTATAGCACTGATCGCTGTAAAAATGACAATGGTCCCAAAAATGTGTCAAAAGTGTCCGATGTGTCCGCCATAATGTCGCAGTCATGAAAAAAAAAAAAAAAAAAAAACGCTGATCGCCGCCATTACTAGTAAAAAAAAAAAATAAAAAAAATATAATAATTTTCTGAATTCTCTAAAACAATTTTCATTTGGTATTTTTTGATCGGAGGTCTAGTGTGGGTTACTAATCATACTTTTGGAGGGCACTCACTGTGCGAGTCACGGGTGTTATGTGGTCTACTGACCATTGCTGCAAGGATGTATGTTTTTGTGTGTGTGTGTGTAAGTGTGTGTAAGTGTGACTGGTTCTTATTTTTGTGTGTTTTTGGGGTACCACTGTTACCGCAGTATGCCTATGCACTCCTCCACACTTTATTGCTGGTTTCATGTACTTGCTCAATTGTCAGACTGTACTGCTTTTGTTTTCTTTTGTATTGTTTCTTTTGAAAATCAAAAAATAAACACCTTTAAAAAAAAAATAATAATAAATAATAATAATAATAATAATAATAATATTATTATTAATAAATAAAAATGCCATACTACCCCCTATTTTGTAAACGCTATAACTTTTGCGCAAACCAATCAGTAAACGCCGATTGCGGGTTTTTTTACCAAAAATATGTAGAAGAAGAATACATATCGGCCTATTTATTATAGCAAAAAGTAAAAAATATTGCATTTTTTTAAAAATTGTTGCTCTATTTTTGTTTATAGCGCAAAAAATAAAAAGCGCAGAGGTGATCAAATACCACCAAAAGAAAGCTCTGTTTGTGGGAAAAAAAGGACGCCAATTTTGTTTGGGAGACACGTCGCACGACAGCGCAATTGTCAGTTAAAGCGACGCAGTGCCGAATTGTAAAAACACCTCGGGTCCTTATGCTGCATAATGGTCCGGGTCTTAAGTGGTTAATATATACATACACAGGACACGTACACTAAGGTGACCAGATTTTTAAAATGAAATCCGGGGACATATTTTTTTTTTACTAGTAATGGCGCCCACCTCACAGCCTGTCAAGTCTTACTCTCCGGGCCCCCGACTACTACTGGGTGTGGAGCGGAGGAAGATCACTCCGCCAGGGAAGGCAAGGAGATAAGCAGGCAGGCGGCTGGCCGGGACTTGAGCCAAGGCAGAAGAACACGCGAGCGGAGCTTAATGGGCACCCGAAACTGAAGAAATATTTCCTCCGCTCCGACCAGCACATGATCATCAGAAAGGGGCACAGATAATGGAAAAAATACACCCCTCTAAGCTAGTAGGAGCGGGGGTGTGTAATTCAGATTTGTTATTTTTTATTCTGCACTAACTGTCTTTGAAATTGCCCCAGCCCCTGTTCAAATCCAATCCGGGGACAAAACTGGGGACAGACTTGGTCCGGGGACAGTGTGCTCAATCCGGGGACTGTCCCCTGAAACCGGGGATGTCTGGTCACCCTAATGTACACGGACATGCATGCATGCATATACACACACACACACACACACCCACCCAATTCCCAAAAAGTTGGGACGCTGTGTAAAATTTTCATAAAAACATCCCAACTGTTTTGGAATTCTATATATTTTTTTCTTATAGGAGATATAACATTTGTATTGGTCTTTTTTGTCTATCAATGATACATTACAGTATTCCAGTATATTTGCAATATAAAAGGTTTTCGTAAATGAGACCTAATACCCCTCCTCTATGTGAAACAGTTCACATTGCATTCCAGATCCTTAAAAAGAATTTCACAAACAGATGTCGGAAGTAAAACACTAACACAGCTGGGTTCTCGCACATATGCAGCCGTGGTTTCAGTGTGGCAGTCTGGTGCGGTTCTGTTCACCGGTTCAGGTGCAAATTTTTTCCTGAAATCACGCCTAAAAACGGACCCAAAAATGCACAGTACCCTTTTTAAAACCGCTCTGCGGCCGCCCCGCACATGTGTGAACCAGCTCCATTAAAAGACAGGCCGATTCACATGTTATGCAACTAGATGCGGTTAAAAACGCATGCAATTCGCAGATATGCGAACTGAGCCTTATACAATTAATATTTATATAAAACCCCAAGCCAATGTACTGAGAGTACAGTATTGGGAGGCCCAGGCCTCAGGAATTTAAACAGTCTCAAGGAAGAGCTGTGTAGGCGCCTCTCTCCTTGTCTTCCAAGAGCTGTGTTGCCCCTAGGAAGCAGTATTTTTCAAACTTTAATCTGCCTTATGATGCCGATCCATAGTGTATACAGATCTAATCAGCGAATAAATTGCCAATTTCAATTACTTTAATTCTGTAATAATCACAGACGTTATCAATATGCAACAACCAATTGGGCCCAATTCTACAATTTTATCTAAGGCGATTAGGCGTGGCAGAAAATGTCATCGACCTTTCGACCAATAATTAGCTCAGAAAGATACTTTCAAATCGATCTTTAAGATCAGGAAGTGGTACGCGTCCATTTATGACAACACGAGATTGTTTGAGTTTATTTGGCCCTAGATATTTGATCAATCTGAGTCAACTGAACAACATCCACCAATGCAAGTGGTTGATCGTTCCTTTGCCCAACTGATCTAAATCTTTCGAGATTTGGTTAAACCATCATGTGTAGCCTTGATTAGTTGCTTTGGGCAACACAGACACTAATGTTCATTATCCTTCCGTCACACCCTTTAGATATATATATGGAGGTCTGCCATTCTCACAATGTAGCAACACCCAATTCCAGTGGCACGGTAAAGGAAAAAAAAAAAAAAAACGCGTGACTGGGATTTTGTTTTCCCATAATGAGTCAGAAAAGTCAAAGGTTTTTTCTGTGCATGCACACAACTTGGCAAAACAGTGCGAGTCTTATTTTCCCTTTTTTTACAAAACATGATGCCATGTCCTTTCCAAGACAGATTAGTGGGAGAGTCCACTTTCGTTATAACCACCTGACGAGTCTCATAACAATGAAACTCAATGCAGAGGATAGCTGTAATTAGACGGCAAACTGCGTGCAGACTGCTTGGAAAAGCAGCAAGCCAATCACAGAAAAGAATTCCTGTTCCCATGATGCCACAAAAAATAAAATTGTAAAAGAAAGAGTATTAATACTTGCCGTATATACTCAAGTATAAGCCGAGTTTTTCAGCACATTTTTTTGTGCTGAAAATGCCCCCCTTTGGCTTATACTCGAGTCTGTGCGCCTGATCCCAGCCAACCGTAGGTCCCCTGGACCCCAAACTTGGCAAACATGTAGCCCTACTCTTCCTCTACAAGTGTGCAAAGTTTGTTGTCCGGGGGACGTACGGCCGAGCACCCCTTCCATAGACTCCAATGTTAAACGATAATTTCTCCGGTGATTTTCGGGGACCCGGTACCGGCCGGCCCTAGGTCCCCTGGAACCCAAGCTTGGCACACATGTAGCCCCACTCTTCATCTACAAGTGTGCAAAGATGGTTGTCCAGGGGACCTACGGCCGGGGAGCACAGATTTTTCAAAGCCGGGCACCCCTTCCATAGACTCCCATGTTAAACGTCAGTCTAGTCACACAGCGCCGGAGATCAGGTAGGGAGATTGGGCACAGTGACAGTGAGGCATGGGCACAGTGAGGCACGGGCACAGTGAGGCACGGGCACAGTGAGGCACGCACATGGACACCCTAGGCTTATACTCGAGTCAATACGTTTTCCCATTTTTTTGTGGTAAAATTAGGTGCCTCGGCTTATATTCGGGTCGGCTTATACTCGCGTATATGCAGTATATGTGCTGCCTCCCCTGACTCGGATCTTCCTTCTAATGCAACCAGCAAAATGAGATTGGAATGGAAAAGAGATGGCAATGAGATACCCTTGGTTATTTGTGAACAGTGTACAGAATGTCCCTATGATGCCCCTCCAAAAAAAAGGCAATGAGATTCCTTGGGGTCATTTGTGTACGTATACAGAAGGTCTCTATGATGGTCCTAGAAAGAAAATCATAAATAGAAGTGTACTAATACTAATCTGTGCCACCTCCTATCATTCAGATCTTTCTTCACTTGTAGAGCGAGGCCATTGTAATCTAAATGAGATGGCAATGAGGTTCCTCTGGGTCGTTTGCGTATGTATACACTGTATAGAAGGTCTCCCTGATGCGCGCACGCCCCGCCCCCCCAAAAAAATAATGAACATAAGAGTTTTAATACTTATCCGTGCCACCTCCTGTCATTTGGATTTTCCCTGTCTTGTAGAGTAAGGCCACCAGCAGAATGAGATTAGAATGAAAATAAGGATGGTCCTTGGGGTAGCTTGTGTATATATACAGTGTACAAAAAGGTCTCCATGATGACCCCCCCCCCAAAAAAAAAAAATGTAAATCTTAAATAGAGGAGTATTAATCCTTATCTGTGCCACCTCCTGTCACTTGGATCTTCCTTCTCTTGTAGAGTAAGGCCACTAGAAGAATCTTCAGCTTCCAACAATTCCTGGTGTGTTGAATGCATATGTTCCCTGCAGCACTCTGGTTCCATCTGCAAGCCGCTATGGCTCTAGTGTGTCCCAGGGACAGCACTGACAAAGCGGGCAGAAGATACAATGCAGGAATCCAACAAACCTGGAAGTGTTAAATGCTGAAGATTCCGCCACTGGCATTGTAACCTGTAAGAGAACATCGATTAGAGGCACAGGGAAGTACTAATACTCTTTTTTTGCTATTGCTTTAATTTTTAAAGGTCCACTTGTGTTGTAGGATTTCTGGACTCCAAGGTGAATGGATCTCAAATTCAAAGCCTCAAATTAAAAAGTTACAAGAGGCTGCTCTTTATCAAACTCGGTACCCGTTCACACTACAGCGACTTGGGCTCCGACTTGTGTCGCCCCAAGTTGCGCGACATGAGAAATTCCATTGAAGTGAATGAGAGCCGTCCTAATATACACTACTGAAGTCCCTCCGGCTTCAGAAAAGGTTCCTGAACTACTTCAAGGCGACTTCTAGGCGACTTGTACCCATAGATTTTAATGGAAGTCGCCTCCAAAGTCGGATCGCCATCTTCGTGCAAGCAACTTTACAGGAAGAGAAAATAGTTACCCCAGGCAAACCCCTCCCTCCCACAGAGCTGATTATTCTGTGATTGGCCACAGCCAAAGTCGCCTGTCCTGGAGGCGACTTAAAGTCGCGTTGTAAGTTGCTCCAAGTCGCGCTGAAGTCGTCTTGCAAAGTCGCGCTGTAAGTCGGGTTGCCCCTGTGTGAACCGGCACTTAGGGTGCCATACGAGGTCCCATATGCATAACATAAATATGGATAAATCAAAAGATTTTGTTTGGTACTTCAAATCTATTGTCTACACAGAAAGCCCTGATAAAGGGGGTGTTTTGAGCCCCCCCCCCCCAACATGTTTAGCTATCAACATTTATATCTTGTTCAATAAACCATTTAGTGCTGAGGTGCTCTCATTCTTCATATACCCTATAGGCTTAAATTATTGAGACCACCTCCTCCTCATTCCAAAATGGTGAAGTTAAAAAAGGGGGGGGAAAAGTAAATAAACTTACCATACACCCCTGGCTTCTTGTAGGGGGTGACATTACCATCCTTCCAGCGAGATCCTGGAGAATGTTAAGTAGTACAAACTTCGAGAGAAGATGCGCCTTTGCTGGAGATTTAAAGTATCCAGCAATCCCCGGGATGTCGTAGAAAGTATGGTGATCTCACCCTCTGCAGTACAAAAGAGAGGCCCAGGGTAAAACCACAAGGCATTAGACGGAGGTCCGGCATCACAGGGGTTAGAGGGGATTGGGCATAGCAAGGTAGAAAAAAAGGTTTGGGCTGTTGCTAGATAAGCATGGAAGTTGGCTGATTGGGGCATGGTCAGGGCTGGGTGGAGCTTTGGGGGAAGTGGTTAGTGGACCTGATGAGGGTGGTCTTCAGATAGAAGCAGCAAGTGGGGAACATCTTTCCACCCTCCCGCCCTGAATTTGGTGGGTATTTTGGGTTGGGGAATTGGGTGTTGTGTGGAGCCGGATATGGTGACTGCGGGGTGCATGGTCCTTTTAGGTTCATATGGGCACAAAAAGGTATGGTGTAGTGACTCATCTGAGGTATGGCTCCCAGTTGGTGGATGTGTACCTGCGAGTTGTCTCCGAGCTGGTGGTTTTGTGGCTGGAGGCCTGAGAAGGGACCAACCGGTACTATCTTGGTTTTATTCCTATTAGGACCTTGTGGCTCCCTTCTTTAATACACTGTCTGTTCTGTTGTTTTATGTATAGCGCTTACCACCCTCTCCTCCTGGTCTTTCGGCTCCTCGCAGGAGGAAAGGGCACCCCCAGCTCTATATGCCCGTACCCTCCTGTGTAAGGAGGTTGAGCAGTGTTGTGATGGGTCTCCGCAGCCAGATTCTCCCTCCGAATGGTTCTTATCTCTATAGCTAATAAAGACAAGTCTCTATTTCCCCCAATGACTTCAATGTCCACACCAGCTGTAACTCCAACGTAGAGTTTATTTCTCTTAAACAACAGTCTCTGATAGGAAAGGTTGGAGAAAGAACAGGACAGCGTAAGGTGTGGGAGAGGTCCAGGCACAAACGTAAAATACCTCACTGCTTGGCTTCTCAAGCAGACTTAGCCCATTTGGATAGTCTCCCAAGATAGGGACTAGCAGCCAAAATGGTACTCAAACTGATCACCCAAACACTATTCAAACTGGCACACGGGTCTCTGCCACAGACCTGGTGAACTTGGTCTCTTTAAAGCTTGGCCTCTTTGTAAGGAGAAAACATCCCTCCAGAGAGTTACCGGCCCCCTTCCTTCACTGTGACTTCTCGCCAGTCCCTCGGAACGGTCCTCCCCGGCCTCCTCGTCTAAGATACGGGTCCACCTCGCAAGGCGGCACCCTGAGATTCCTCGATCCCTGACGGGCCCCAGCCGAAGATGCTAAAAAGGTGCCTGGGACTGATTCCCAGGCACCACTCCCTGGGAGTAGGACTCCCGACGACCACGAACGAACCCTGAACAGGCAGCGTCTGCCCCTTTTATATCCTCTCCCAGCATACACAGCAGGCCGACCACTCCCACTGTACGGTTGCCGAGAGGGGACACACAAGGCACAGCACTGTATCAGCAGTTCAATCCTGGCCCACTATGGCAGCGCCATCTGCAGGCCACAGGGAAAAACACACCGATACTCTTCCTGCAGACAAAAATGGTTGATAACGTCCTAACAATTTAGGTGTTTGAGCACAACTACCACTCAAACACTTCCCCTAAATTGAGGACCGCGCTACACATGTTATTGATCAGTTAATTATTTGTTATTTATATTTTGGTTAATAAAAGACTGCTATGGCCAATTTAACTCCAATCTATTGCCGTGTGGTTATTATACTGGAAGGGAGGGGTTTTGGTATAGCAGTCAGCACAAGTCATATTTAATACCATAGTCAAGCTGGATGCAAATATTTCAATTCAACTTTTTGCCCCACAGGTTTTTTGTTTTTTTAACTTTACATCAGTGCTTTGGCGTGAGGGGAAAGGGGAATAAATAAGCAGACTTTAAATTGTTATGCTCGAAATAACTGGGGCCAACATACCTGGAGCCAAAGTGAAGCAATCTACCAAAAGAACGAGAATCCTCTTCATATTTCTCCAAGTTAATGAAAGAGGAAACTTGATTGGTTGGGATGAGCAACCGTTCCATTTATCCTTTACTACATTTGTTTCCATTTTTATTTGCTACAGTTTTTATACATCACTTAGTAAAAGGGTCTCTATCCAGAACTTCTACTCAACCTGTCCTGCCATCTCCTACTCTGTCTACCTTTAGGCAATCCTTGAAAACTCATCTCTTGAGGGAAGCCTAACCCATCTCCACCTAATTGAACTTTTACTTTTCTGAACAACTAATCCCTCCACCTTTTACTACCTTGCCCCACCCTTTTAGATTGTAAACTCTTGTAAGCAGACGCCTCCAAACCCCCTTGTTTTGAAATTGTACTTTAACGGTACTCTTTCCAGATTTGATAAAACGCAATCCTGTGCTGGGCAACTCAAAAAGACGGGTATAGCGGCCAGGTAAACGTTGTATCGCAGAGAGGTTTACAGTCTAGCAGAGAGGAGGACTATGCAACATGAAGTGCAATTAATAGTGGCCCTTAAAAAATTTACACAAATTCTTGAGGAAGCCCACTCTAAAATGTTAGAAATGTAAATGTTACTTAGCAATAGGTAACTCGAGCCTGGGACAATGCACACAACCACTTGATGAAATTAATGTAGAACTATAGGCAAAGCTTAAGGTTTATTTTTGCCCTCTTTGTCCCAATAGGGAGATTTACCATCACTTCCTGTTTTAGCTATTAAACCGGAAGTGAGAGGAAATCCCTGCAGGTCACCAGAAATCGTATCCCCACTGGAAGATTTCCCCTACTTTTTTTGTTGGCAACATTTGGGATTTTCTTTTACTTTCAGTTTCAATGATAAAACAGGACAAATAGAGGAGGGTGACTCTCCATAATGGGGGAACAGACAGTAATACAAAACTGACAGGTGTTCTAATACTTCTCCCCTCTAAGTTGTGCCTTTAGTTACACTTTAACTTCAAATCAGGTGCCCCTGTAGCACACCTGTCTCTTTTACCTGCCCTTTGGCTCACTTGCAGGAAAGAAAGACACATAGGGTGACCATATTTCCAAACTACCATTCAGGGACACCCTCCCTTCCCAAAAATCAGCTTGTGCTGTAACGAATCGCAGCACAGTGATTGGACACAAGAGGCGGGTTTTATGATTTCTCCAATCACAAGCAGGGGGCGGGGAATGTGCTCCTCCAGGCTTTCCTGGCCAGGACAAGTACTGTCAGTGAGTAAAGCAGTGATATAGCAGCCTTTTTTTGGGGGGCATTAGATTGGCCCGGGGGGTGGCTGTGTCAGTTTTATTCCGGGACACTGTATTGTCCTGGAATGAATGTGCCCGGGACAGACCTGCAAAATGCGGGACTGTCCCGGGCAATCCAGGTCACGTGTCACCCTAAAGACAAAGACAAACCATGCCACGTGCCCGTACCCTCTTGTGTGAAGGGGTTGAGCGGTGTCACAAACTAGGATCCTGCAGCAAGGTTCTTCCCTCAGTTGGTTCCCGTCTCTTAGAATGTTATATCCCCAAGTAACTCCCAAGGTCCACACCAGTAGTAAACTCCAACGTAGAGTTTATTTCTTTATATGAAAAAAGTCAATGAATAGAGAAAGGTAGATAGAAGACAGGACAGTAAGAGTTTGGATATGAGTCCAGGCACAAGACAAAATTATGAATTCACTACTCGTTCCTCCAGTAGGCTTAGCTCACCCGGATAGTTCCCTATGAAAGGGGATCCTAGCAGCCGAAGTGATGCTCGGACGTCCCTTTAGTTTTCCCCTTTTAGATGCGACTAGGAGGAGATTCTCTGCCACAGAACCGTTAATCCCAATCCTCTAGTGTTGGATGGATCTAATCCCTCCAGAGAGTTACCGGGCCCTTCCTTTCTTCCTGAACTTTTCACCGGTCCTTCAGAAGGGTCCTCCCCCGGCCTCCTCATCTCAGAACGGGTCCCCATGCCAGAGGCACCCTGGTATTTCTCCTTCCAGGACACAGGCCCCAGCTAAAGGTGCTGGGCCCAAGGCTGTTGCTGCAGCCCCAGGGCTAAAGGTGCCTGAGACTGATGCGCACGTGGGCCAGGTACCACGCTCCACAATGGCCCCCTGGGCTCGAACCGGACCCGACTCCCAAAAAAGAAGAACCCTTTGCAAGCAGTGTCGGTCCCTTTTATCTCCTCTCCCGGCGTGCACAGCAGGCCGACCACTCCCACCGCACAACCGCCGAGAGAGGACATCCAAGGCACAGCACTTTACCAGCGGTTCAACCCTGGCCCATTATGGCAGCACCACCTACAGGCCACTACACACCAGTATACTACCTGCGGTGTAAAATAGAATGTCCTAACAATTAAGATGGTCTGAGCCCAACTACAGCTCAAACCTTCCCCTAAATTTGGGTATAGCGGGGTTAAATTTGGTCTTCAGCTCAGAGTTCTCCCTTCAAATGAGTGCCCCCCCCCCATGACATCAGAGGTTTACATCAAGTCAGAGTCCCTCTTTCACATCAGCCTTACCCCTTCAGATCAGATTCCCTCCATACATAGGCTCCCCTATACTTGAGAGCCCCTAATCCCATCAAAGTCCCCCTATACAGAAGTTCCCCCCCATCACTTCAGAGCCTCCCCATCATAGAGTTTCCCTCTTCATAGCAGGGCCCTACCTTTTTGTGGGCGCCATCATCATAGCAATGAATGACGATGTGCGTTCCGACCCTCGAACGTCATTGGTTGTTATGGTGGTGGCAGCATCGTGGCAAGCATTACTCTGATCCAGAGCAAACCGAGTCCCGTATTCCTGCCACGCCGGGAAACCCAGATGGCACCCCAGGATTCCATGGCACCCTGGCTAAGGAACACTGATATACAACACAGTGTACAGAGTTATGTCAAGATGTTGAAAGTCAGAAAGCTTCTAATTTGCATGTCATTGGCTCTCCCAGGAAACCAAAAAGAACAAATACACAATTACATTAAGAGATTTGAATAACATCACTGCGTTCTATATAACGAGGTTTAATCTGATGTTCATCTTCAAGTCAAAGAATGATCAGACAAATACGAGAGGAAGAATGGCCTTTTCTATAAAGACTCTCACCCACTGGGAGCTATTTTTAAGACGCCCCTCTGAAAACCACATCTGTCTCATTCTCGGGAAGCTCAAAAGTAAACAGGAAAACAGGAACCTCAAAATGGAAAAATCTCTGATGGAACCGGTGAAAAGAAGCATGTTGTTTCGAGCCCACTCTTCGGCCTAATTATCCACCTTTTTCGTTGCGATGTGCAACAACAATCACTCTTGTTTTCTTAATTATCGTTCTCCGTAACAAGTTTTTCCTGCAAGAGCTTCCGAATGGCTTCAGGTTTTCTTAACGCCGTACATTCCGGGACGTTAATATGGCTGACGACAGCTTCCTGCTGAAGTGAGGATGCAGGGAGTGGGTTCCTGTTGTTGGGAAGTTAAAGTGTATCTCTAGGCTAAACTTTTTTTTTTTTTGGATAGAGTAGAAAAAAGGTACCACAATAGATGTTTTTTTTCCTGCCTGTGTCCTCTTGGGGAAATTTCCATTCACTTCCTGTCCCACAGACACAACAGGAAGTGAATGAAAATCTCTCAAAAGTTCCCCCTTATTTGTCACTTTAACAGGTATCCCAATTTGAACATTTCCCCTAGCTCCTGTCCCAGCTGTACAGCTTTGGATTTTCCATCATGTTGAGTCCTGGTGACAATGGCCATCAGGGCAAATGGAGGGGGTAAATCTTCATAACGGAGAAACTGGCCACAATGAAAATCTGATAGAGGTACTTGCCATTTCCCACTTTATCCAAAAGCAAAAACTGGCTAGAGGCACACTTTAATGTATGATTTGGGTCAGAAACAAGCATTCTGGGGCGTAGAACTGGTCTGCTAATAGGTGTTTCAAGTAGAACTAGACATTTTTTTCCCCATTTTGGATAAAATAAGGGAGGGTTTTGACCCCTGTCAGCCATCTGTGTCCCACTGGGGAGCCTTCCCTTCACTTCCTGTCCAATAGCCAAAATGTAAAGTAATAGGAAGACTCTTCAAACTAAGGTGTATGCAATTCATTGATGTATCTCCCAGTTTGCCTGAAGCTCCACCTTAAAGTAATATTAAAGACAATCATAAAAAAAATATAACAAACATGTATACTTACCTACCCTGTGCAACAGTTTTGCACAGAGCAGCCCTGAGCCTCCACTTGTCGGCTCCCCTGCTGGCACTCCTGGCCCCTCCCTTCTGCCAAGTGACCCCAGAGCAAGCAGCTTGCAACAGGGGCACCCATGCAGGCTCGCTCCCGAGCCGCTGCTCCGCGTGTCCATTCACACACAGAGCCATGGCTCTGCCCCACCCCCTCTCTTCATTGGCTCACTGGCTGTGATTGATTACTGCTGCTGAGGAGGTAGAGACCCCAGAGAGCCGAGGCTCTCAGGCATATTGCTGGATCGCGATGGGGCTCAGGTAAGTATTAGGGGAGGGAGGGGGGGGGGGGCTAGAAGGTTTCTTAACTTCATGCATAGAATGCATGAAGGTAAAAAACCTTGAGCCTTAGGAACCACTTTAAAGCAGACCTTCACCCATCCGTAGCCCTTCCCGTCTTCTGACTCTTCCCCAACAATTAGAAAAAACCATGAAAAAAACTAAGAATAACTACTTATTTTACATTTCTGTTGTATAAGATCCTGAGGATGACATAGGCCCAGCTTTCAGCATGAGGGATCACACATGCGCAGAGAGCCGCAGGTCTGCCAACCGAGGTGAGGATGACATAGACCAATTGTTCAAAGTTAGGGCCTTATGAATGCGCAGAAAACCACAGGTCTCTGTCTTTTTCTCCCTCTTAAACAATTGGGGAAAAAATAAAATTAACAAATACCTACCTTATTTTATATTTCTGTTGTTTAAGTTCCTGTATCCTCGCCTAGGCTAGGCTGATGTAGCCCCAATTATCAGAACGGGGGACATCACACATGCGCAAAGATCTGCAGGCCTCTGCCAAAGACCTACAGCTTTCTGCGTATGCATGGGATTCTCACTTGCACATGTACAGACCCCCGAGGGCCTGCTGGTCTACAAAATCTGTCAGAAACCCACATCTTTCTGCTCATGCCTGGCGGATCTCAAGCATTCTCAGACATGACAGTGGATCTCTCAAATCTCAAAATCCCATAGACATGGCAGAGACCACAGTGGTGTCTGCACATGCACGGGATCGCAGTCAAAGATGGCCACGTGGGAGAAGAGCGGCGAGGAAGGATTGTGGCTGCCAGGAAACAACGATGGACAAGTAAGTACCGTATATACTCGAGTATAAGCCGAGTTTTTTCAGCACTTTTTTTGTGCTGAAAATGCCCCCCTCGGCTTATACTCGAGTCACCTTTTTGCGCCTGATCTCCCGGATTTTGGGGACCCGGTACCGGCCAAGGTCCCCTTGGCACACATGTAGCCCCGCACTTCTTCTAGAACTGTGAAAAGTTTGTTGTCCGGAGGACCTACGGCCGGGGAGCACCGATTTTTCAAAGCCGGGCACCCCTTCCATAGACTCCTATGTTTAAACGGTAATTTCTCTGGTGAATTTGGGGACCCGGTACTGGCCGGTCGTAGGTTCCCTGGACCCGAAACTTGGCACATATGTAGCCACATTTCTCCTCTATAAGTGTGCAAAGTTTGTTGTCTGGGGGACCTACGGCCGGGGAGCACCGATTTCTCAAAGCCAGGCACCCCTTCCATAGACTCCCATGTTAAACGTCAGTCTAGTCATGGACACAGTGAGGCCTGCCTGGACACAGTGAGGCCTGGGCACAGTGAGGCCTGCCTGGACACAGTGAGGCCTGGGCACAGTGAGGCCTGCCTGGACACAGTGAGGCCTGGGCACAGTGAGGCCTGCCTGGACACAGTGAGGCCTGGGCACAGTGAGGCCTGCCTGGACACAGTGAGGCCTGGGCACAGTGAAGCCTGCCTGGACACAGTGAGGCCTGGGCACAGTGAAGCCTGCCTGGACACAGTGAGGCCTGGGCACAGTGAAGCCTGCCTGGACACAGTGAGGCCTGGGCACAGTGAAGCCTGCCTGGACACAGTGAGGCCTGGGCACAGTGAGGCCTGCCTGGACACAGTGAGGCCTGGGCACAGTGAGGCCTGCCTGGACACAGTGAGGCCTGGGCACAGTGAAGCCTGCCTGGACACAGTGAGGCCTGGGCACAGTGAAGCCTGCCTGGACACAGTGAGGCCTGGGCACAGTGAAGCCTGCCTGGACACAGTGAGGCCTGGGCACAGTGAAGCCTGCCTGGACACAGTGAGGCCTGGGCACAGTGAAGCCTGCCTGGACACAGTGAGGCCTGGGCACAGTGAAGCCTGCCTGGACACAGTGAGGCCTGGGCACAGCGAAGCCTGCCTGGACACAGCGAGGCCTGCCTGGACACAGCGAGGCCTGCCTGGACACAGCGAGGCCTGCCTGGACACAGCGAGGCCTGCCTGGACACAGCGAGGCCTGCCTGGACACAGCGAGGCCTGCCTGGACACAGCAAGGCATGCACATGGACACCCTAGGCTTATACTTGAGTCAATACGTTTTCCCAGTTTTTTGTGGTAAAATTAGGTGCCTCGGCTTACATTCGGGTCGGCTTATACTCGAGTATATACGGTATGTTTTTTATTATATTCTGACACAGTGACAATTATCAGGGCAGGTAGAGTGACGTTCCTCTTTAACTAAACCTCAAGGGCTAAGTGAGGAGAACTTGAACACTGTCCTGGGTGGCGTATCATTACCCAGAAGCCAAAAACCTGTTACACATTGTTTGCCTTCCAGCTGCTCAAACTCTTCCATTATTTAGGCCATAAAAAATTCATAGCTCTATAAAAAAACGTGACAAAGCAAGGTGAAAATTAGGCTCAGAGAAGAGTAACGCACCACGATTCCAGCCTGTCCTAAACATAGAGGAACACTTAGCCCAGGGTCATGGATCCCCAGAGCGTTCCTCTACCCCCACAATCCCACTTCCCAAACATAATGTTATTGTTACAAATGGACAGTTCCAAACATCGCCTCCCACCCATGGCCGCTTCTTCACAGCCACGACCTGTGCAGAGAAAAGGGCTAGCTTTGGCTTTTTTCATCGGAAAACAAAGGCATTAATTGTGTGCCGAGCCTCAATACAGACAGACAAGGGGGAAACCCCTCCAGCAGAAGATTAGAATTCGATGGCATTACAAGTCACACACACTCAATGTCAGCTTTGGCAGGGATAACTGTCAATTTGGCACATCTGTGACCTACCAGATGACATTTCTCACTCCTCTTTAATTAAAAAGGAGGATATTTATTTGAAAATGAAAAGCTGAAAACATTATAAAAAAAAACAAAAAACGACAACCTAATTTGCTAGCAATGGGAGTAGGCATAGATCCCCCGGCTGTCTCTCGTTCCTTTTTGGGAACCAAGTCCCCCTGTCCCTCTGAACCTTATGATAGGTTGTGGAGACCTCTGTAAAACATGTAACACTTAACCAAATTAATTATACCACAAGCTTTTCTCAACCTTTCTACCCTATAACACTGGTTTCCAACCTCAGTCCTCATGCACCCACCAGCACCATGTTTTGGGACTATCCCTTAAGCCTCGTACACACGACCGGTTTTCTCTGAAAGAAAACTGCTGGGAGAGCTTTTTGCCAAGAAAAACGTTCGTGTGTATGGTTTCTCGTCGGGAAAACTGCCGGGAATCTCGGTGAGAAAAATAGAGAACCTGCTCTCTATTTTCTCATCGGGATTCTCGGCAGAGTGTTTCCGGCCGAGAAAACCGGTCATCTGTATGCTTACCTGTTCATGCTAAACCCGCGCATGCTCAATAAGACTTGCATGCGCGGTAGCATACAAGGTTAGTGTGGGGTGTAGCAAGATGGCGGCGACGGCATCGAATGTGACGAGCGCCGGCTCGTCGTAGTCGATGACATCACCGCGTTCTTGCCATTCAAAAGAACGGCGGTTCTTTTGAATGGCTGTCAGCACAAGACAAGCATGCCAGGAATCCCATCAAGAAAACCAACGTTTTTTTTTCAGACGGAATTCCCGCCCGTGTGTACAGGGCTTCCAATCAGGGGTTTCAAACTCAATTTCATGGAGGGTCGCATCAGCATTATGGTTGCCCTTAAAGGGCCAGTTGTATCGGTAAGAGTAGATGTCCAGAGCACCCCCTCCCCTTTAAAATCAGATGTCAAGAAACCACCCACCATCAGAAGGCAAGAGTCCCCACCCTCCCTTCACATCACAGTGCACTCCCCTTATTTGTGCTGCTGCCGGGAAGAAGCTGGTGATGGCGCTGGGAAGCAAAAAGTGCAGAGTCTGGAGGCGGACCAAAGGAGTCAGCTGCTGGAGCCTGCTGAATATTGAGACCAAGGAAGATAAGGGGGTGCTGTGGCTGCAGAGAGAGGCGCGGGATCTGTAGGAGGAGTTCTGTCCTCTCTGTTGTAGACTTCTAAGGGGGGCAGAGTCAAGCCTCTCCGTGGCTGTACGGAGAAGCGCATAATCTGGTGGAGGAGTCTGGTGGTGCCAACTGCTGAGACTAGGTGGGAGTGGAGACGAGGGGGGTGTCGCAGCTGCAGGAGAGGTGTAAGGGCCACACAAAATGCCCTGGTGTGCCAGATTCAGCCTGTGGGCCTTGTGCTTGACACATGTGCCTTAGCTAGAATAGCTCTTAACTACTAAGCTATTGACATGGGTTTAAAGCACCTGTGTAAGGTGAAGGAATTAATCACTGGTTTGGAGTACTTGATGACTGATGTTGAACACTTGCCCTAATAGAACCCTGCAAATATATTACAGATCTAAAAGAACCCCTGTGGAAACCAATTTATTGGAGGATTTCGCCCCTTACATTGGGGGCCAAAGGGAATGCCCCACTTACAAACCCCTTAAAAAAACCATTGGTGTTATGCTGTTGGAATTGTGAAGTGGCTTTTTACCTCAAATCTTTGCAGGCACTATCAAATAGCAGGTCATTTAGCTAAAGCTCAAGGGACCCCTAGCCACCTCTGGAGAAACCCTAGGGTTCTGTGAAACCCTAATAGAGAAAGGCTGTATTACATTAACACTCTTTTCAGCCTCTAAAATAATTTGAACTGTTATTTAGAAAAATCAATCTAAAAAGGAAAAGTAGTGGTAAAAAAAAAAAAAAAAAATTCACTAGTGGGTTTATCCAATGATTTTTATCATATTTAGTCTTCATGGCCAACGAAACTGGTTGCATGGATGGAGCAGGTCGGTTGCATACATACAGAGGGTGGCACTATCCCTGCAAGCACCACCTGGCTCGACAAAAGTCAACTGAATACTCAATCAAGAGCTGAGTGGAAAAATTATTAGCCAAACATTGACTGCATCCTAGGGCTGGGAAAAAAAAAATCGATTAGATTTAAAAAGCGAGTTGTTAGGTCAAATCGATTCAAAAATCTATATTTTTTTTCCCCAGGACCGGTGGCCAAGAAGGGCCACGAGGCCGGCCGCCGCAGACTAGGCCGAAGCCGCGGCCTCGCCTAAAAACTCCTGCCCGCAGCTCCTTAGGACCGGCGCGGTGGGCTGCGAGGCCGGACGCCGCGGACTCGCCTAAAAACTCCTGCCCGTAGCTCCTCAGGATCGGCGCGATGTACATAAAAAAAAAAAAAAAAAAAAAACACAACACACACACACACACACCACAACAACCTTGATTCGAATCGTAAATAGAGTTTTTTATAAAAAATAAAAAAACAAAAAACACTATCAGATAATCAGACATCCAGGAGTGCCTGAATACAATAGCTGGCAGTGAAGCTTCCTCCATCCACGTTGTTAGCATGGATGGGTGAATCAATCTTAATATCTTATGCAGGAGCAAACTAGGATTATGCCAGTTCTAGTGGTGGTGCCATGGCAAGGGCATTAGGGAAGATCAGGCACTCATGCACCTCTTCTTTGGGCAGCAGATGGAGTAATCCAAGAGCGGTGTGCCCTTTTATTCCACTTTTGCCTGAACACCTCTGTGCATGTGGATATAAACCATCACTAGACTCTATGCGGAACATGAAGCCATCACTTCTGTTAAAATAGTCATTGGCAACCTATACAGGCCAATGGCGGCTCTCCTGATAAAACAGACTGTATGCGAGTTAATTAGCGCTGAAGCTTGCAAAAAGTGGCCAGCACCCCATTATGTGTTTACCATCCCCAAACTGGAGCTGAAGATTTTTTTTTATAAAGTTCCTTGAACTTGAATTCTGTATCCAACTGTAAATGGCCTGTGCCAACTACGAAAAACCCAAGTAAAAATCAAGTATAGGCTGGGTGACCTCTATAGTGTCTTTATCTTGAAATGATAGGCGGAACTTTAAATCGGTCCAGGAAATAACTTCCTCCTAGCACTTTTTTTTTATCATAAGTCTATCACTTGTCACATTGACTTCCTTGCCGGCATGTGCCAGTAGTCAGTGAAGAATTTGGAACAAGCCAAGAAAATTATCTTAAGTCAAGTGTAAAGTACAGGAGTATAGAGAGATAAGGAAAGGAGGAACATAAACATATTAGTCAGAAAGGTCAGGTGTAGGAACAGCATTCTTCAAAATGTTTATGCGGTGTACCCATTGACGAGTCCTGAGATTTGGGATCACATTGGCGAAAGGCTATTGAGTCCCATGTTCCTCCATACCTGGAAGTACCTGGTCTTTCTCTGCCACTGGTGGCTGAACAAGGCAGTGGTGGAGTAAAGGAAAGGCGAGTATGTGCTACTGGGGAGGTGGGAGTTAAGGGAACTTGTTGCTTGAGAAAGACCAGGTACCTCCCGAGAAAGACCAGGTACCTCCCGAGAAAGACCAGGTACCTCCCGAGAAAGACCAGGTACCTCCAGAGAAAGACCAGGTACCTCCAGAGAAAGACCAGGTACCTCCAGAGAAAGACCAGGTACCTCCAGAGAAAGACCAGGTACCTCCAGAGAAAGACCAGGTACCTCCAGAGAAAAGACCAGGTACCTCCAGAGAAAAGACCAGGTACCTCCAGAGAAAAGACCAGGTACCTCCAGAGAAAAGACCAGGTACCTCCAGAGAAAAGACCAGGTACCTCCAGAGAAAAGACCAGGTACCTCCAGAGAAAAGACCAGGTACCTCCAGAGAAAAGACCAGGTACCTCCAGAGAAAGACCAGGTACCTCCAGAGAAAGACCAGGTACCTCCAGAGAAAGACCAGGTACCTCCAGGTATGGGAGGAACATGGGACTCGCTCCCATTTCACCAATGTGATCCCAAATCGCAGGACAAAGCTTAGGTTCACTTTAAAAGTTGGAAACCCCTCCTTTAAATATTTTTAAAACTGCACTGTAGGCCGATAATCATAAAAATCATTATTCAACCTCTTGCTGACCACGAAACTCGTATGCAGCAGGAACAAAGCACACGGATCGAGCTGTCACTAACAGCTCTCGGTCACAGCTTCTGATTGGGAGTCAGCGGGACAGGCTCCCAATCATGTGATAACTGTGAAAGCCAATCACAGCAGTCATGATAGAGAAGCCGCTTTTAAGATAGTTAGTGTTACGGTATATGTTCACGCCTCAGTATTGCGGGAACATGTGTAACACAGAAATGCAATATCTTTTTACAGAGGGGCAAAAAGTGCCTTTAGGTCACCTAATGTGTGTGCCAAAGTGCATGGTGCGGCAGCACCATGAGTTTTGGTGCAGCTCGATTTTTTTCTAAAAGAGTCAGGAACCCCCTTTTTTTTTTTTTTTTGTTTTTAGCAGTTAATAGGGCAACCCACTGAAACAAATGGGCTGCCCTACACGTGACGTGCAGAACTGTATATGAGCTTCAATGGTGTGAACGGAGCCTAATGCCTTGTACACACGGTCGGAATTTCCGATGAAAAAAGTCTGACGGAATTTTTTCATCGGATATTCCGACCGTGTGTGTGCCCCATCGGACTTTTTCCGACGGAAATTCCAACGGAGTTAGAAAAAAAAAAAGGTAACATGTTCTCTTTCTGACTAAATAAATTTCTATTGGAAATTCCGTTCGTCTGCATGGAACTCCGACGGAGAAAAAAAAAACACGCATGCGCAGAATCAAGTCGACGCATGCTTGGAAGCATTGAACTTCATTTTTCTCGGCTCGTCGTAGTGTTGTACATCACCGCGTTCTTGACGGTTGGAATTTGGTGTGACAGTTTATATGCAAGACAGCTTGAACGGAATTCTGTCTGAAAAATCCGTCGGAGTTTAGCCCGACCGTGTGTACGGGGCATAAGGCTTTTCTTCCACTTTAAAAGGGTTAAGTGAGTTAATGCAGTTATGTGTTCTTTAAAAAAGTATATATAAAATTTTACATATGGATAATATAAGTACCTAATCTGTCATCTCCTGCCTGGGAAAGGGAGCTGCACCACTAGCAGCTAATCAGGCTCTGCTCAACTAACGTAGAACGCGCTGACAGGAGGAGAGAACTGAGGTCCTATTTCATCATTGTCTGTTTGTCAGTCCGCAGCCAGGGTTATTCCTCAATACTAAAAAAAAAAAAAAATAATAATAATAGGAGGGTGGTGTCACCCTCCTGGCTTCCCTGTCTGGCAGAACTGTACGGATCACAAGAGTGGCCAAACAGAATTTCAAATCCATTGGTCCACAAAATTCACATACGTGTATTTAGTCTGGTATTTAGCCGTTTAAGCCCTCGTTCACATTGGAGCGACTTGTCGTGAGATTGGACAGGTCAAATCGCATGACAAATCTCACCCTATTGCCGGCAATCGCACTCTTCAGATCTGTGTGACGCCGACTTTTCGTGCGCATCGATATGAAATAGCAGTTCCTGCACTCATTTTGGCAATTTCGGGTGAGACTTGCATGGACATCTGTGCATGGAGCCACACAGATTCCAAATCGCATTGACATGCGTCTTTCAAATCGTGCGATTTCAAAGCCCCAGTCAATGTGAACGAGGAGTAAACTCCTCTGTGCCATGTTACATAGTCTGGAACATGGGTAATGCATCACAACACAAATTGCGACCACTATCAAGTTTTTATTGCTGCCTATGCCACAGCTAGGGAGATTCACTCTCTCTAATGCCGCGTACACACGACCGGAAATTCCGACAGCAAATATCCGATGTGAGCTTTTGGTCGGAAATTGAGAGCACGTTCTCTATTTTCCCGAGGGAAAAAGTTCTTGTCGGAAATTCTGATCATCTGTATGAAATTACGACGCGCAAAAAAACCACGCATGCTCAGAATCAAGCAGAACATCATTGATCTCGGCTCGTCGTACGTCTTGTACGTCACTGCGTTCTTGACGGTCGGAGTTTCCGACAAGATTTGTGTGACCCCGCGTGTATGCAACACAAGTTTGAGCCAACATTCCGTCTGAAAAAAATCCACGGTTTTCTTGTCGGAATTTCCGATCGTGTGTACGCGGGATTAGGCAGTGGTCTTCAAACTGAGGCCCAGGGGCCAAATGCTTTTATGCAGCCCTGTTTCATCCACTGATACCAACAAGGGTATATAATTTGCTTCCACTGAGACCAGTGAAGTGGCACAATTCCTCCCAATGACACCAAAGATGGGACACAATTCCCCCCAATGACACCAAAGATGGGACACAATTCCCCCCAATGACACCAAAGATGGGACACAATTCCCCCCAATGACACCAAAGATGGGACACAATTCCCCCCAATGACACCAAAGATGGGACACAATTCCTCCCAATGACACCAAAGATGGGACACAATTCCTCCCAATGACACCAAAGATGGGACACAATTCCTCCCAATGACACCAAAGATGGGACACAATTCCTCCCAATGACACCAAAGATGGGACACAATTCCTCCCAATGACACCAAAGATGGGACACAATTCCTCCCAATGACACCAAAGATGGGACACAATTCCTCCCAATGACACCAAAGATGGGACACAATTCCTCCCAATGACACCAAAGATGGGACACAATTCCTCCCAATGACACCAAAGATGGGACACAATTCCTCCCAATGACACCAAAGATGGGACACAATTCCTCCCAATGACACCAAAGATGGGACACAATTCCTCCCAATGACACCAAAGATGGGACACAATTCCTCCCAATGACTCCAAAGATGGGACACAATTCCTCCCAATGATACCAACAATAGGGCCCAATGACACCAATGATGGGGCATTGTTTTTTCCCCCCACGGACATCGGGACTTTCTCTACTGCCAATGGCCAGGATCCGGCCCCCCTAAAGTCTGAAGGACCGTAAACTGCCCCCCCCCCCGTTTAGGCAGTTTGGAGACCCTTGCTCTAAGAGTCTAAGGCCTCATTCATATGGGCACCTGGGGCCATACAGTATGAAACTCATTGGCATTCCCCACAAGGTGCCGCATAGAGCTGCCCATAGAAATCAATGACTGTACGCTGCTATACCCGGCATGTGCATGAACGTATGACCGAGGACACACCGTATGTCTGTAAGCATGGGCATGTTTACACAAGTACTGGTGTATATCCAAGTACAGCAATTGACTTCTATGGGTGGCTGTACATAGCATCTGTGGCTCCTGGTGGGGAAATACACGCGCATTTTATGTTGTGCCGCCCCAGGCACCCATGTGCAGGAGGCCCAGTGATCAATTATCCTGATCATTATAGTCACCGGGACTAAAAAGGTGAAATAAATCAACAACATTTTGTTGGTCACAAGAACAGGGGTGACATTTTCTAATGGAGGACACTTGTTCCCATGACAACTAAGGGGTATTTCGCTCAAATCGGAAAGATATTCTCTCACTTCCTGTTGAGTCTCCAGGACAGGAAGTGAAGGGAAATCTCTCTAATGAGACACAGATGGCAAAAAAACAAAAAAAAAACATGATGCTTTAACTAGGGATGTACTGATACCAACATCGGTGCCGATAACGAGTATTTTCACGAGTACTCCTACTCGTGAAAATGCTCCAAAACCCAAAAACAATACTATGCGATTTGCGCCCATACTGCAAAGAATCGAATGCGATGTGAATCCTGTCCAAATCACATGCGGTTTCCTGCACTGCTCCTGTGTGAACCCAGGCTGAAATCACTATGACAAGCCTGGGTGCACACTGGAGCAGTGGGGAAACCACATGCGATTCAGAGAGGAATCAAATCGTATGCGTTTCTTTGCAGTGCGATTTGAGCCCATTAATTTTGTATAGGTGCAAATCACACTGCAAAGCATCGGTATTTGGTATCGGCGAGTCTTTGACTCTAACTTGTCCATAAAAAAAGTATTGGTGCTTTCCTAGCTTTAAACCCTTCCATACTCTATCCAAAATAAAAAGTTTTGCCTTAGAATATACTTTGGTGCCTTTGGGTATCATTCAAAATGAATGGCACCTGGGTATATGGGTAGCAGTAACGCACATTACAGCAAAGCATAGGTGTAAATGGGCCCTAAGAATTTGGCACTGCAATGGAAGTCTATGTGGCCACCATTGCAGTGACCAATTCCATTCTGAGCTAATGGTTCCGCTGCCAATTTAGAAAGGTCATATCTAAGAAAAGGACAGGTCAGTGGCAAGTATAATTAACACTTTATACTTACCTCCCAGTGTCCTTTTCATATACAGATTTTGGAGCTCCCCTTTAAAGATCGTTGGTAGTCACTGCTCAATTTTTTAATGCATTTGTTTTTACCATACCGCATGACTGTCAGAGCTCATTCTCACGTGCGGCAGCTCTAGCCGCCCCTCTGATCTGCAGTGGATCTAGGGTTGCCACCCATCTGGGTTTCACCTGGACAGTCCAGGTTCTGAATCTTGTGTCCGGGTTTCAGACCGCCTGAAACCTGACACATTATTCAGACAGGACTGTGGCTACCCAAATAACCGAATACCCATAGGCGTGCGCACGTTTTTACCATACTGTAGGACTGCCAGGGCTCTTTCTCACGTGCGGAAGCCCTTGCCGCCCCTCTGATCTGCGGTGGATCTAGGGTTGCCACCTATCTGGGATTCACCCGGACAGTGCAGGTTTTGAATCACGTGTTCCAGTTTCACACTGTCTGAAACCCGGACACATTGGGGTTGATTTACTAAAACTGGAGCGTGCAAAATATGGTGCGGCTCTGCATAGAAACCAATCAGCTTCCAGGTTTTATTATCAAAGATTAAAAGGGGTTGTAAAGGTACAAGTTTTTCCACCTTAATGCATTCTATGTATTAAAGGTGAAAAAACATCTGAGGATTAGCTCCCCCCCCCCGAGCCCCCGTTTACCTACCTGACCGCTCGAAAGTCCCGCGCCGTGAACGCACTGGCTTCTCGGCTCAATCATTGGTTGATTGAAAGCAGCGCAGCCATTGGCTCGTGCTGCTGTCAATCACATCCAATGACGCGGCGCGCCGGGGGGTGGGGCCGAGTGATACAGTGATCGGCTATAGCCGCCGGTTGTATCACGGGAGCGCACCCGCAAGAACTCACCACTATGCTCGCTCGCTCGCATGAAGGTGGTGAATTCTTGCGCGGAGGAGCAGAGACAGCCGCCGAGGGACCCCAGAAGACCAGGTTCGGGGCCACTCTGTGCAAAACGAGCTGCACAGTGGAGGCAAGTATAACATGTTTGTTATTTAAAAAAAAATTTTTTTGCCTTTAGTGTTCCTTTAATTGAACAAGCTGAAGGTAGAAGCTGATTGCTTACCATGCACAGCTGCACTAGATTCTGAGGGCTCCAGTTTTAGTAAATCAACCCCACAATTCAAACCGGACTGTGGCTACCCAAATAACCAAGTACCCATAGGTGTGCATAGGGGGGTTTGCCTGGGCACACCCTAATCACCCTGTGTGGTGCAGATTCCCCCTCCTCCCTACCTGTTTTAACCTTAAAAATGCCGACCCAGGTGCCTTCCAGGGCGATTGCGGCACGGCCCCATTCACAGTACTGCTTGTCGACTGCAACATGCCCTTTAATATTTGCCACAGCCACAAAAACATCATGACAGCTGCATGCCCGTGTTTTAGAGGGGAGGTAAAATTACAGCTTCACTGCCTGCTTTTACCTTCCCAGGCCGCTTGTTTGAACAAGCCCATAGAGCAACTGGGACCACATAAATGAGAGATGTTTTTCGCAGAATGGTAGCTTTTCGGAAATTTCTTTGGGGTATATCACTGGTTTAGATGCACGTAATCATTTATTTAATCCTTCCTATAGAAAAAAAAAGTTACAAAAAAGGATTTAAAATCAGGACAGCTCAATATGCGTAGCCTACAGTGTCCTAAGTTTAAAGATGTATGATTAGGTGCAAACGACCAGAGTCCACTAAACAAACACCATCCCCTATATCCCCAAGGGAGGTAATGAGGAGGCTGCTTCTGTGCTGAGTGAAGGTTGGCCTCCATAACCTTAGGACAGCAAGATTTGGTCAGAGAGGAAAAAAAATAAATATATATAGACGTTAGAGACTAGACAGGTCTTTATTGCAGGTGGACATGCCTTAGCAAGCCTTGCCGTGAGAGATGGACTCCAAACAACACCATGGAGATAACCACCCCCTTCTGGTTTGACAACCAGATGACAACTTCTACTCTTCTAAAAGGCAAGGTCAGTCCCAGTTTAAGTGAACCAAGACCCAATCCTTCACTAGCATCATTGTAAACATATAGGCGCAACACAAACTAGATTAAGGCAGGCCATGGACTTGTAACAGATCTCCTCCTAAATACATTATCAAGTCAAATAACACAATCTTTGCACGCTACTGATCTAATGGTTCCAGAGGAAACCAAACACAAAAAAAAAAAAAACACGAGGTGGCTTTCGATTTTCTGTTGGATGCCCAGATTCACTTATCACCCCCAATTCCTCTGGTTCAAAGGATTTTATTTTTTATTGTAAACATATAGGAGCAACACAAACTAGATTAAGGCAAGCCATGGACTTGTAGCAGATCTCCTCCTAAATACATTATCAAGTCAAATAACACAATCTTTGCACGCTACTGATCTAATGGTTCCAAAGGGAACCAAACACAAAAAAAAAAAAAAACACGAGGTGGCTTTCGATTTTCTGTCGGATGCACAGATTTACTTATCATCCCCCAATTCCTCTGGTTCAAAGGATTTTTTTTATTTATTTTTTATTTTTTAAGGTGGATCTGTGATATAATTAAGATCCATACTGGCGTTGTCTGTCAAGATAGACCATCAAGACTTTTGTCAATTCCAATCACGATTCCTAGATTCTACGACCACAGCTAAGGCCTATCAAAAGAGCATGACCAACCCATTCAATCTTCCCATTCATTAAAAACCCATTTTGTTTCATTTGACCTTGTACCAGCACAAGTTTTGCTTGGATAATCAGATTCATAATCAAGGGGGAAAAAAAAAAACAGCCTGAGGAAATGGATTTCTGAAATTGCAAGGTTAGCTCAATGGGGCTGATATTTTCTAAATCTTTCCATCTGTCATTCCAGCGGCTTCACCACACAAGGCCAAAATGTTTCCTTTGGCCTGCCTTACCATTGATAGTCCCAAAGCCGACCCCAAAATAAAATAAAAAATTTTAAAAAAATAACAATATTATTGAATAAAAAGATAATAATAATAAATTTAAAAATGGTCACAGTACACAAAAGTTGCACTTTGTGCAACTGTCAGTCAGTCAGGCTACAATTTACCAAAAAAATTATAAATTTAATATTCAAAAATGATCCTAAAGATTTTGAAAAGGTTATTCTAAACTGATCTATTTTTCTTTTTATTGCCCCTAATATGGTGCATGGTTCAGAGGGTAGGGTCCAAGCATTGTTAAATGTCTAGAAATAGGGGAGGGGAGGGGCAGAGGCTTAGGTTAACTTGTCATATAGAATTGGCTAAAATAGATTAGATTCATAAAAACACAAGCACACTGCAACAATTCATCCCATTATCATAAATCACGTGGAGCGTACAATTATAGAAGTTAAATTGACAGGCGTACACGCCTTGGTAATAAAAAATAAATAAAAATTAGGGATTAAATATGTTAAAATTATAACTGGATACAAAACAGCCACACAACAAGGCACATGAATGCAAAATATACCTAATAATGCATATATATTTTTTGTAATGCAGTGCTATAATAAAATACGAATAAAAAAATAAAATTATAATAATAAGAAAAAAGAAATTAGGGATTAAATATGTTAAATTATAACTGGATACACAGCAGCCGCAGAACAGGGCACATGAAAGCAAAATATACCTATAATGCATATATATTTTTTGTAATGCAGTGCTATAATAAAATACGAATACAAAAATAAAATTATTATAATAATAATAATAATTAAAAAAAAAAAAAAAAAAAAACGCACATTGTACGCAATAGAAAAATAGACAGAAAGACATACAGAGATGGATCAAAAAAGAGAATTACCTGTCAATGGACGTCTGAGGTGAGCTAATACTCATTTTCGCAAGGGTTATCCCAAAATCCAGCGTATCCCTTCCAAATTGGAGGAAATCAGAGATATATAAAAAATAAATGTATAGGTTTATCACTGCACACAAATGCGGCTACCTTTTGTTAAAGGGACAGTCCAAACCATTTTGCATTGCCTTCCTATTTAGGCAAAAAAAAAAAAACAATGCCTTCTTATGCTTCAGCTTGCAAATATAAAACAAAAAAAAAAAAAAAGCTCACAGTCCCTTGTTATAGCTTCCTCCGCTAAACATTACAAAGTAGAATATATATACAAAAAAATAATAATAATAATACAGCAAATCCTGATGAAACAGCTGTTATCGTGTTGACAAGGCAAAGTTTTAACCCCCCTCTTGAAAATTAGATTTGTCCATCCTCCAAATCCATCAAAAATACTGGCTTTTAAAAATAAATTAAAAATTGCTAAAAAGAAAAAAAAAAAAAAAATAAATGTTTTAAATCCTGGCAAAAAAAAAATATCCCACTATGGCATTTTTTTTTATCCGATCCTATGTGATCGCAAAAAATAAAAAGCTGTATTTTTTTTTTTTTTTTTTTGGGGGGATTCGCCAATTCAGATATCGCGAATGGGATTCTCCAAGTGGATTCTTTTCGGTGTCTTGCTCCAGTCGCTGTTTTTTTTTTTTTTTCTCCTTTTTGTTTTTTTTAAAGCAGATCCAGCTTTGGTATATCCAAGAGGCCTGTAAGATCCCCAGGTTTTCCAGGAGCCCCCTGGCCTGAAGTCTGCATCCCTCTCCTCCTTGCACGCTCGTCTTTCCCCTTCCACATCCAGCAGGAAGGGATAAATGTGAAATCTACACTGCACACACACACACACACAAAAAGGGATCTGCAAGGCACAAATTTTGCAGCAGGGTGTGAGTGCAGTAGTGGTGCCTGAGATAGATTGGAGAAAATCAGTTATTTGCTGTCTGTCTCTCTCTCTCTCTCTCTCTGCCCCCTCCCTCTTTCCTTTCTTTTCCTCTTTTTTTTTTTCCTCTTTTTTCTTTCTTTGCCCTCCCCCCTTCTTCTGCATAAATACAGGCAGAAGCTGCAATAAACACACAGCCAGCTATGGAGCTTCCCCTCCCCCAGGATTGCTAGGGGCTGGGCTGGGCAATGGCTGCAGATCCCTCTCCCCTCCTCTCCTCTCCTCCCCTCTCCTCTCCTCCCTTCCTCCTCCTGATCTGCTCCACTCATTGGGAAAGGAGAAGACTGCACAGCACAGACAACACACACTTGTAATGTGAAAGCATATTGTTACTCCTTCCCACCTCCTACAAAACAAATACAAAATGTGTAAATTAAAATACACAGTAAAACAAAAAAAAAACTGCACCAGTAACAAAAAAATAAATAAAAAAAATGTGCATTTATTCTTTTTTGCATAGGAGTCTGCGAAGCATTGCGACTGCGATGGGTGGGTGCAGCGCAGTCGCTGGTCTCTACCAAGGTATGGATCTTTGGTTATGTACTCCATCAAGACCTACAGTTCCTCTGTCTGCGGCTTGCGTTTAATAATTCTGCAATTTATTTATTTTTTGCACGCAGTTGTGCATGCACTACATTTTATGTGTAATAATAGTTGGTGTAGTCTGCCTGAAGCCTCCAGAGATACTCACGTGATGCATCCAAGGAGGATTCGGGGACATCTACGGGAAGTTGCGCATGCATCAGGCAGTCTACACCACACTGTGGATGCGTTGTGTAATCTGCACCATACTTTGCATGTGCCAGGCAATCTACACCACATTGCACACGTGCCAGGCAATCTACACCACATTGCACACGTGCCAGGCAATTTACACCACATTGTACATGTTCCAGGCAATCCACACCACATTGCACATGTGCCAGGCAATCCACACACCACATGTGCCAGGCAATCCATACCTTACTGCACATGTGCCAGGCAATCTACACCACATTGCGCATGTGCCAGGAAATCCACACCACATTGCACATGTGCCAGGCAATCCACACACCACATGTGCCAGGCAATCCATACCTTACTGCACATGTGCCAGGCAATTGAATCTACACCACATTGTACATGTGCCAGGCAATCTACACTACATTGTACATGTGCCAGGCAATCTACACCACATTGTACATGTACCAGGCAATCTACACCACATTGTACATGTGCCAGGCAATCTACACAACATTGTACATGTTCCAGGCAATCTACACCACACTGCACATGTGCCAGGCAATCTACACCACGCTGCACATGTGCCAGGCAATCTACACCACACTGCACATGTACCAGGCAATCTACACCACACTGCACATGTGCCAGGCAATCCACACCACACTGCACATGTGCCAGGCAATCTACACCACACTGTAAATGTGCCAGGCAATCTACACCACACTGTAAATGTGCCAGGCAATCTACACCACACTGTAAATGTGCCAGGCAATCTACACCACACTGTAAATGTGCCAGGCAATCCACACCACACTGCACATGTGCTAGAAAATCCACACCACACTGTACATGTGCCAGGAAATCCACACCACACTGCACATTTACCAGGGAATCTAAACCACACTGTGCATGCGTTGTGCATTCTACACTAAGGTGACCAGATTTTTTAAATGAAATCCGGGGACAATTTTTTTTTTCTTGTAATGGCGTCAATCAGCGACTCAATGCCCGTCGCC
The DNA here is from genome assembly GCA_029206835.1 of Rana muscosa. Classification (NCBI taxonomy): domain Eukaryota; kingdom Metazoa; phylum Chordata; class Amphibia; order Anura; family Ranidae; genus Rana; species Rana muscosa. Next base: position 24,790,052 of record CM055126.1, on the reverse strand, counting down.
GCCGCCGCCCGCCTCACAGCCTGTCAAGTCTCACTCTCCGGGCCCCGGCTACTACTGGGTGGGGAGCGGAGGAAGATTACTCCGCCAGGGAAGGCAAGGAGATAAGCAGGCAGGCGGCTGGCTGGGACTTGAGCCAAGGCAGAAGAACATGCGAACGGAGCTGAATGGGCATGCGCCCGAAACTGAAGAAATATTTCCTCCACTCCGACCAGCCCACGGTCATCAGAAAGGGGCACAGATAATGGAAAAAAATACACCCCCCTAAGCTAGTAGGAGCGGCGAAACGGGGTGTAATTCAGATTATTTTTTTTAATTCTGCACTGACTGTCTTTGAAATTGCCCCAGTCCCTGTTCAAATCAAAACCGGGGACAGTGTCCTCAATCCGGGGACTGTCCCCGGAAACCGGGGATGTCTGGTCACCCTACTCTACATTACACTTAGCATGTGTTGGGCAATTTACATCACACTACGCATGAGCCGCAGCACGTCATTGGGATGCCGACTGCAAGAAGGGAGAATACACAGAGCTGCCACACTGCGCATGTGCCAGTCAATCTTCTAAACCATACTGCATGTGCACTGTGCAATCTACACCGCACTGCGCATGCGGTACAATACTTCTTCAGGGAGACAGCCAGCTACAAGAATGGGGATAAGAGAGAGCTGCCAGACTGCACATGTGCCAGGCACACAACACTATACTGTGCATGTGCCACACTGCGCATGCATTGCACAATGTAAACTACACTCCGCATGTGTCAGGTATTGTACACTACACTACACGGTGTATGCACCAAAGACATATGATCAAGGTGCCGGCTGCACAAACCAGGAAGAGACAGACAGCTCCCCTCTGGATCCAGTGTGCTGCAGCAGAGCAGTAGATTATACCAGACAATGCTGGATTCGCTGGCCATGCATGTTTTCAGGACAACCCAGCACACAAGGTTAGAGGGGAAAATATAGGATTTTTTGTAATCACCGTAAAATCCTTTTCTCGTTCGTCCATGGACGGACACAGCCTTCTCAATTCTTGACGTGTGGGTTATGTTTCTGTTCATAGGAGAGGACTAGGCAGAACATGTTAGATAATTAAAAACACATGTTACATTAACCAGTTGAACAGCCATGCCTAGGGGGTGGTCCCTCCAGACATAACTCTCCGCCCTGCAGTCAGCAGCTCAGTTCGTAACAAGCAGTACAAACCTAAAAGGAGGGGTGGGTGCTGTGTCCGTCCATGGACAAAGGAGAAAAAGGATTTTACGGTGAGTACAAGAAATCCTATTTTCTCTTTTCGTCCATGGACGGACACAGCCTTCTCAATTCTTGACGTGTGGGACGTCCCCAAGCAGTGTAAAAAAAACGAGGGGTGGGAACAGTATCAAAAAAACAACTAACTTCACCCCAAACCAGCAGAGCTCCTCAACGGAGGAGTTGCAACCTCAAACAGCCGCCTGCAAAACCTTGCGGCGGAAGGAAGCATCAGAAGATGCGCTCACATCAACCTTGTAAAATTTGGAAAACGTGTGCACGGACGACTAAGTCGTCGCCTTGCACACCTGTGAGACAGATGCTTGATGTCGAAAAGCCAAGGAAGCACCAATTGCCCTGGTTGAATGTGCCGTGACCGGAAAGGGAGGCGAACGCCCCTTGAGGGAATAGGCCTGGATGACGGTCTGCCTGATCCACCGAGAAATGGTGGCCGACGAGACCGCCAGGCCCTTTTGTGGACCAGACACCGACACAAACAGTGAGTCAGACCTCCAAAACAGAGCCGTAGCAGACAGGTACACCCGCAAGGCACATACCACGTCCAAGTTATGGAGCGCAGTCTCCCTGGGATACGACGGTCGAGGACACAAAGATGGCAGCATAATGTCCTCATTCAGGTGAAAAGCCGAAACCACCTTCGGAAGGAAGGAAGGCTGCGGGCGTAGCACCGCTTTATCCTTATGGAGGACCAAGTATGGTGACTTGCAAGACAAGGCCGCCAATTCAGAAACCCTTCTGACCGATGTAATGGCCACTAGAAAGGCCACCTTCTGAGACAGTGTCAAGAGAGGAATCTCTCTGATGTTCTCAAAGGGAGGTTCCTGAAGAACCGAGAGCACCAGATTTAAATCCCATGCAGGAAGAGGTGGTCTAATTGGGGGAGCCACATGTCGAACCCCCTGCACAAAAGTACCTACCAGGGAATGGGTCGCCAAAGGCCGTTGAAAGAAAACAGCTAAGGCTGAAATCTGACCATTAATGGTGCTTAAGGCAAGTTTCTGATCCACTCCACGCTGTAAAAACAGCAGGACCCTGGAAACCGAATACGTCCGTGGACGCCACTCCATCGCTTCACACATAGAGATGTAGGCCTTCCAAGTACGATGGTAGATCTTCCTGGAAGAAGATTTCCGTGCCCTCAGCATGGTTGAAATGACCGAATCCGAAAGACCTCGGTCCCTTAGTACCTGGCTTTCAATAGCCATGCCTCTAAAGCCAGCGACTGTAAAGCAAGATGAAGTATGGGACCTTGAGACAGAAGGTCCTCCCGCATTGGCAGCCACCAGGGTGCATCTGCCACCAGGCGCACGAGGTCGGCATTAGACTTGTGCACAACGGAAAAATTTGTTCCGTTTCGGTTCGCTTCTTGTGCACAACGGAAAAATTTGTTTAGTTTCGGTTCGTTTCTTTCCGGTCCTGTTGATTCGTAATCATTCGTAATTTTGCTAGACGGGATTTTTCGTGTTCGGACTAATTCGTATTTTCGCAAGCGACATTTTTCGTTGAATTTTTTGTTGCTTTATAATTCGTACTTTCGGTAGAGTACGTTGTTTTTCGTTGATTCTGGACACAACTCCTACTTTCGTAACTTTTTTTGGGTTTGTTGATTCGTAATTTTCCGTATCTCTCTCACAACGACGCTGCCTATTATGCCTAATGTGCTTCGAATGGATTTGTACTTTTCTAAATACATAGCGGTTATTTGTAACGATTCGAAATCTCGTATTTTACTTTCGTTTTTTACATGCGGCTATAGGCTCCGCCCCTGTACACCATTTTGAGAGGGTTCAGCACGGTGAGAGAGAAGCAGAGAGCAGAGCAGAGTGTTATTGTGCTTCGAATGGATTCAAAATCTCGTATTTTACTTTCGTTTTTTCATGCGGCTATAGCCTCCGCCCCCTGTACACCATTTTGAGAGGGTTCAGCACGGTGAGAGAGAAGCAGAGAGCAGAGCAGAGTGTTATTGTGCTTCGAATGGATTCGAAATCTCGTATTTTACTTTCGTTTTTTCATGCGGCTATAGCCTCCGCCCCCTGTACACCATTTTGAGAGGGAGTTCAGCATGGTGAGGGAGAAGCAGAGAGCAGAGTGAGTGTTATTGTGCTTCGAATGGATTTGTACATTCGTTACTTTTTCATAACGAATTATGCCGAAGACATTCGGGCATTCGCTATTTTGCGGTATAATTTATTTCGGATTCGGTTTTATTCGTAATTGCTTTGTTCGGAAATTCGAATGCTTCCGAATGTCCGAAAGTTGCTAAATTCGGACGAATTTCGATTCGTTACGAAACGAATTGCACAAGCCTAGTCGGCATACCAAGGACGCCGGGGCCAATCTGGAGCGAATAGAATCACCGGGATCCTCTCGGTCTCCACTCTGCGGAGCAGACGAGGAAACAACTTTAGGGGGATACGCATAAATTAGCTGATACTGACCCCACTGGGCCACCAACGCGTCTGACGCGTCTGCCCAGGGATCTCTGGACCTGGCCACAAATGTTGACACCTTGCGATTGAGTCGAGAGGCCAGGAGGTCCATGTCCGGCATGCCCCACCTCCAGCAAAGGAGCTGAAACACCCCTGGATGTAATGACCATTCCCCCTGGTCTAGCATCTGGTGACTCAGATAGTCCGCCTGTCAGTTTTCTATGCCCGGAATGTAGACGGCCGACAGAGCCGGCACGCTTCTTCCCGCCCACCGTAGTATGTGAGCGAACTCGGACGCTGCAGCCGAGCTCCTTGTTCCTTATGGTTGACATAAGCCACTGCCATGGCGGTGTCCGACTGGATCCTGAATGGACGCCGTTGTAGTTTCTGTGACCACTTGGAGAGACAAAGCCTGATCGCCCGGAGTTCCAGGACATTGATCGGCAGATGGGATTCGTCCGGAGTCCAGCGACCCTGGGCTGACTGGACTCCCCAGACTCCCCCCCAACCTGTGAGGCTGGCGTCCGTCGTAATCACAGTCCAATGGAAGTGAAGGAACGACTTCCCGGACTGAAGAGCCGGGGATCTCAGCCACCAACTCAGAGAAGCCCTGACCAGGTGACTTACCTGAATCTGACGATCCAGAGACAATGGAGATTTGTTCCTCCATTTGGACAGGATCTCCTTCTGCAAGACTCGACTGTGGAATTGGGCATACGGTACTGCCTTGAAGGAGGCTACCATGAGACCCAGAACTTGCATACAAAAAACGGAGAGACGACCATTTGCGGGATGTCAACAACCTCACCGCAGACTGGAGAGTCTGCAACTTCTCCAAAGGAAGGATGACTCTCGCCTCCTTGGAGTCCAGAATTAAACCTAGCTTCTCCAGACGCAGAATCAGGACCGACTTCTGAATGTTTAACACCCAACCGAATTCTCGGAGGATCTGAATGGCTATAGACACATTGTTCTGTCTCAACTACAAAGCGATAAAGTTCATCTCCAGGTTTAAGTAGGCCTTACTCAAGCTGGTTTGATATTCATCCCTTGCATCGATACAGGCAGTTTAACTCAATGAATAAACTCACAGTTAGGACGACAGACGATGAATCCTTTCGAATGTTCCGTTTAATGATGGATATTCATAGGTAGAAAAACGTTGCAGTTGTAAGCCACATGTAAGATGTTAGCATGGAAGAAATACAGGAGTAATGACCAGAATCAGGAAGTGGAGGAGATATATAAAGAACTACGGTGAGAGAGAGAGTTCAGCTAGAAAGAAGGGGACAGATCTTAAAGACACAGAGCAAGAATAATCACATAGTGTAACACAACACTCCCCGTCTGAAATCTTTAGATTTCATAGCCTTAAACTAAAATATATATTTTCAAAAAGTCCAATACTGACGAATGTCCTGGAACCTGTAATGAAAAACATGCAACAAGCAAATAATAAACGTAAGTTCAACAGGATGAAGAACATAAAGTCACAGTATGATGTCTTCAAATAATTCCAAAGTTCTGAGTAGAACCTGTAGATGGCAGCAATGTACTCCCCGCCGTGCCAACAGCATGGCTAGTCCTTGCACAAGTCACTCACCTGGCAAAAGGAGTACTAACTCTGTAATTGGTCGACTAAAGGTTCGTGTCGATCCTCCCTTGGTTACCTTGACTTCTACCTTCCGGACTTTGTTATCGTCGCTGGGCATAACTTTAGTAATAAGACCCATAGGCCACTCATTCCGACAAACTTCCTTGTCTTTTAGAAGGATGAGGTCTCCAACCTTAAGATTCGGCTTAGATGCTTGCCATTTGTTACGACCTTGAAGGTGGTGAAGATACTTTTTCTTCCAGCGATGCCAGAACACATTGGCTAGATGCTGCACCTGCTTCCATTGATGCTCATAACGGTGTGACCGCAGCTTCTGTTTTGTACTTACAGAAGTGTGGAGTGAGGTGTTCACAGTTCTTATTTCCTTATCATCTTCAGGGTTTACTAGCCCATAGGTGGTGTCAATAGGGAGTAAGTAAGAGTCCTCACACAGAAACCTTGGAGGTGACAGCCATAAGCTGTCCTGAAGAGCGGCAGGTGACACGGCTCTGGTCCCACAGTCAGCTGGGTTGAGTTCAGTGGGAACGTGATGCCATTGACTTGGTAGAGAGAATCTCTTGATACGTTCAACCCTGTTGCTGACGTACACATAAAATTGTTTTGTTTGGTTGTTTATGTAACCAAGTACTACCTTACTGTCTGTATAGAAGGTGAAAGAATCAATTGTAGTGTCCATTTCACTTCGTATGACCTCTGCAATTTCTACTGCTAGCACGGCTGCACAAAGTTCAAGTCTTGGTATGGTATGTGCAGGCTTGGGAGTGAGTTTTGCCTTGCCTAGGACAAAACTACAGTGTGATTCTCCATTCAGTTCAGAGGTCTTCAAATAGGCTACTGCAGCAATAGCTTCAACTGATGCATCAGAGAAAATATGAATCTCTCTCCGGTTAGCAGTTGAAGTGGATCCTGGAACATAGCAACGGGGAATCTGAAGTTTTTCTAGTGACTTCAAAGAATATCTCCACCTTTCCCACTTGTGTTGATTCTCACTAGGCAAGGGAGTATCCCAGTCTATGTTCTCAGTAGACAACTGTCTTAGTAAAATCTTACCTTGAATGGTAACTGGAGCAAGGAAACCCAGTGGGTCATAGATGCTATTCACCACGGACAGGACTCCTCTCTTAGTGAAGGGTTTGTCACAAGTTGACACTTGGAAGGTGAATTTGTCTTGCTTGATGTTCCACAACAAACCCAGACTTCGCTGTACAGGAGGCACATCTGTACCTAAGTCAAGGTTTTTTAGACTAGTGGCATAGTCCTCAGAGTGAAAGGCATTCATAAGTTCCTGGCTGTTGGATATAATCTTGTGCAGTCTAAGGTTTGCTACAGACAGCATCTCCTTTGTTCTGGTGAGAAGATCAATTGCTTCTTTAGCAGTTGGAAAGGACTTAAGTGCGTCGTCAACGTAGAAGTTTCTTTCAACAAATTGATGGGCATCAGATCCATATTCAACTTCTCCAGTTTGAGTTGTTCTCCTTAGCCCATAAGTTGCCACTGCTGGGGAAGGACTGTTACCGAAGACATGTACCTTCATGCGATAATCTATAACTTCCTTGTTGAGGTCATTGTCCTTGTGCCATAGAAACCTGAGGTAGTTTCTGTTGTCTTCTCTGACGATGAAGCAGTGAAACATCTGTTGAATGTCGGCCATTACTGCTATAGGCTCTTGTCTGAAACGAATCAAGACTCCTATTGGACTGTTGTTCAAGTTGGGTCCAGTAAGGAGCATGTTGTTAAGAGAAACACCTTTGTGCTGAGCACTGGAATCAAAGACAACTCTGATTTGGTCTGGTTTGCGTGGGTGATACACGCCAAAGGATGGAAGGTACCAGCATTCTTCTCCCTCCTTTAGTGGGGGAGCAGGCTCTGCATGATCTCTGTCAAATACATTTTGCATAAAGTCCACAAAGTGCTTTTGCATCTCTGGTTTCCTGCTTAAGTTTCGCTTTAAGGAGGAGAATCTACTGATGGCCTGCTGTAAGTTGTTGGGCAACCTCTCCCTTGGGAGACGAAAGGGTAGGGGTGCTACCCAGTTATTGGAGTCATCTTGAAAGAACTCATTGTCCATTACCTTGATGAATTCTTTGTCTTCCATTGAAGGAGCCAGTATGTCATCTTCACTGGTTGCATTAAACACTGTAGAGCCGAAGTCGCCATCATGGCAGGAGAAAGGGTTTGTCTCACCTGAGATACCATGTTGCCATTCATGGCTGGCTATCTTCTCTTTCACCCAGTAGTGATGTGGGCATGGCTCAAAGTAAGTGTTTCGGCCATTTGGCAGAACATTTGTCTTGAATGACGAAATGTTGGTAGGTCTTTTCATTTTGCCTATGCAGACATTGCCTATGATGACCCACCCTAGATCCGTGCGCTGGGCAAATGGGGTATCTGGGGGTCCACTGACTTTTCTGTGTACCTTGTGAACTCTTAGAATGTCTCTTCCTAACAGAAGAAGGATCTGAGCATCTTTGTCAAGCGGTGGTATCTCATTTGCTATTACCTTGAGGTGAGGGTGATGGAAAGCAGCAGCTGGAGTAGGGATTTCTTCCCTGTTAGCAGGTATCTGATTGCACTCAACAAGTGTAGGTAAGGGTAATTGCAAGTTACCTTTGAGAGAAGATACCATGAGTCCATAAGCCCTTCTTCCAGAAACCTCTATAGTTCCACTACAGGTACCCAAGGTGTAAGGATGAGCTTCGCCTTTTATTTCAAATAGATTGAACAATTCCGATTTTGCAAGTGATCGATTGCTCTGATCGTCTAAGATAGCATATGCCTTTAGAGACTTTTCTGGTTGATCCTTGTGGTATATGTTCACCAAGCATATCTTAGCACAGGACTTAGCACAGCGGTCTTCTCCACAAACTTCAGTGCAGGATGAAGAAATGATGGTAGAATTAGGCACTTGGTCTGTATTCTCCCCGCCATGCGTTAACCTGGGAGGAGTGTTGGCAGGTTGTGCAGAGCTGGGCTCAAGAGGATGGAGGGCTTGCACATGTTCTTCAGAGCCACACTCTATGCACTTGATGGACACATTACAGTCCCTTGCAAAATGTTCTGTAGAAGCACAGCACCTGAAACATACCCTAAATGTCTTTAAAAACTCCTTGCGCTCTTCCAGAGGCTTTTTCCTAAAGCCGATACATTTATTGAGGGGGTGTGGCTTCTTGTGTATGGGACACTCTCTGTTAGGGTTTTCAATCTTCCTACTCTGTTTGTTCGTGGCCAGAACTGTGGTAGGAGTGGGAAGGATGTCAGTCTTTTTCACGGACACTGGGCCTCTATGGTTTCTATAGTTGCCCTGAAGACTGGTACTCTTAGGAAAGGGTGAGAAGAGGCTGTACTCACCGTAGGAAAAACTTGGATCGTTCTTGGTCTCTGCAATTTTCCTGATGAATTCACAGAAGAAAGAGAATGGAGGGAAGGAAACCTTGTTCTCTCTTTTGTATGATGACCCTAGTGCAGTCCATTTCTCTTGCAAACTATACGGGAGCTTGGAGACAATTGGGTTTACCCCTCTTGGAGTGTCAAGGTAACTGAGTCCAGGTAATTTTGGGTCTGTCTTGGCTAGCTGAAGCTCAAGGAGAAGGTCACTCAGTCTCTGGAACTCCTTGTTGTCCTTACCGGATATCTTTGGGAAAGTTTCCAGACGCATGAACAAAGCATTTTCTATAGCTTCTGGACTGCCATAACTTTGCTCTAGTCGCTCCCATGCAGCTGTGAGGCCTGCAGTAGCATTGTCCATGAAAACCGATCTTAATGGCTTAACACGTGCAGCAGATAGAGGACCAAGCCATTTGATCAGCAGATTCAATTCTTGATCAGCTGTAATGCCAATATTGCTGATTGTAGTTCTGAAGGCACATTTCCAACTTCTGTAGTTCTCAGGTTGGTCATCAAAACTTGTAAGACCAGTCTTTGTGAGCTCTCTGCCAAGCATCTACCTCACAAACTCTTCTGTCTCAGTTGTCTCCGCCTTTATGTGAGATGCTGTTGGCTGTATGGTGCTGATTGCGTTATCTTTCACATTGTTGTTAAAGGACACAGGGAAATATGGTGCAGCAGATGCATCCAGGTGAGTTGCTTGCTTGAAGTCAGTTGTTCCAATGGTACGTTGATTCAAGGCTGTACCGATGACTGGAGATTGATGACTTGCTTGAAGCTTGCGCTGATGCTCTGTGACGTATGAAGGCAGGCAAGGTAGACAGGTAGGAAATGCAGTGGAGTGATTTTGAGTGCAGGAAGTTGCTGGAACCTCTTTAACTTGAAGCTGTGAAGGAGTCTCTATGTAGTCGGGAGCATTGGAGACAATGGAGTGTGCACTGCAGTGGCTTAGGACATAGTCTTTAGTGCGTTTGAGGGGGTCTTCCATATCTGCTATGTTTAGGTTAATGCTGTCTTTCTCACTTGCACCTTCGTCTGCACTGATAGCTTGCTGTAGGACCCTTAGCTTTGCCATAGCTGTGTCATGTTTACACTGTTCATTTAAGGTTTCCATTGTTGCTCTTTGTCGTGCTGACTGCGCTTCCAACTCTGCCCTTTGAGCTTCCAACTCTGCTCTTTGACGTGCTGACTGCGCTTCCAACTCTGCCCTTTGAGCTTCCAACTCTGCTCTTTTTTCTGCATATGCCACCTGCACTTTGCTGGCTTCCACTTCAGCGCGGGCATTAATAAGTCGCTCACTGAGTGTTGAGTATCTTGAACTATGGGATCTTGACGAGTTTTTAGAACGTCTGGTGGAAACAGATCTGTGAGATGCAGTGTCCTGTAACAGCTTTATTTTTGCTTCTGCCTTTAATCTGGTTTGCTGGATAAAACTGTCTCTTTCAATATTGAGAGCATTGACGCGCTTTAATTGCATCATCGCATTTTCTGACTTCATGTTTTGTAAGACATTAGTGAATCCGTTTAGTGAATCCGAGACCGTTTATCAGCTGGTAAGCTGATAAAGCTCATATGAGGCAGAAAGTTGTTTAATGGCGCCCTCTAGTGTCAGTAGTTCACGTTCAACAGACACTGTATTGGCTTCAGCAAGGATTTTCTCCCAGACTAATTCCAAGCTATTTGACAATTCAGTCCTTGAAGCTTCATAATTCTCCATTACTTTCCAAGTGGGTTTAACTGAGCGTTTGGGTAACTCAGTTTCTTCAGGAACTTGTGGGGAGGTAGATGTGAGTTCACATGCAGAAGCTTGGTCACTCATGATAGCAGACTGACTGTGAAAGCAGGCAGGATCTGTGTGCTGAAATATGACACTGTGCAGATTGTCTCAGGCTATAAGGCTGCCATGTGTTGCTCTGTCCCTTCTGTCTTGCTATGAGGGCAGTAAATCTTGTCTGTTTCAGTACTGACATGCAGAAATCTTGTAATTAGGCTGTGAAACTCAGTTTTTCTACTGTTCTGTCTCAACTACAAAGCGATAAAGTTCATCTCCAGGTTTAAGTAGGCCTTACTCAAGCTGGTTTGATATTCATCCCTTGCATCGATACAGGCAGTTTAACTCAATGAATAAACTCACAGTTAGGACGACAGACGATGAATCCTTTCGAATGTTCCGTTTAATGATGGATATTCATAGGTAGAAAAACGTTGCAGTTGTAAGCCACATGTAAGATGTTAGCATGGAAGAAATACAGGAGTAATGACCAGAATCAGGAAGTGGAGGAGATATATAAAGAACTACGGTGAGAGAGAGAGTTCAGCTAGAAAGAAGGGGACAGATCTTAAAGACACAGAGCAAGAATAATCACATAGTGTAACACAACACACATCTTCCTCTAACTCTGAGCCAGAAGCTGCTCTCAGAAGAAGACCGTCTAAGTAGCCCACGATAGCAATGCCTCGCTATCTCAGCAAAGCTAGAATCGGGGCGAGCACCTTGGTAAAAACTCTCGGCGCTGACGCTAGGTCAAAGGGAAGAGCCACAAACTGATAGTGGTCTTCGCTGATTGCAAAGCGCAGAAACCTCTGGTGTCCTGCACAGATGGTGACATGCAAGTATGCATCCTTGATGTCCAAGGATGCCAGAAAGTCCCCCGGATGGAGCGCAGCAACGGCAATGGATTCCATACGGAACTTCCGAACCTTTACAGAGACATTCAAGGCTTTTAGGTCCAAGACTGGACAGACTCCACCATTAGGTGGTGCATTACCACCGCAGATACAGAGGCCCTGGATATTAAGGGGGCCCCATCCAGAGTGACAGCACAGACACACAAGGCCCTGCACCAACTGGTCGGCCAGTCTTACACACTCCGGAGGGAGCTGGTGTTCCTCCACGGTCTGGCGCAAAATCTTTGCCCAGTCTGAGACACCAAGGTTGCAGCCAAAATAGGCTGCAACGCAGACCCCAGCAAAGTGATCATGGACCTGCTCAGCGCCTTGGACCTCCTATCAGTATGGTCCTTAAATGCAGGGGTGCCCTCTACAGAGAGAGTGGTTACTTTATTTAACCGAGCGACCGGGGGGTCAACAACCGGTGGAGAAGCCCATGTTTTCAAAAGGCTCTCCTCAAAAGGATATCTGATTGCCAGGCACTGAGGGACCACAAAAGTCCTCTGCGGCTTTTTCCATTCCTTATCTATGAATTTATCAAAGAAGGACACATAGGGAAACACTTTTACAGAACGGGTCGATTTGTGCGACCCAAAAAGAGGCTGACCCCTCCGTGGAAGCCTCATCTGCGTCCAGCTTAAGGGAGTCCCTTACAGCATTGATAAGGTCACTAACAAGTGCCCTGTCTTGCACTGACCCGGACGAGGGGTCTTTTTCACAAAGAAGGTCCTGGTCCGCATCTTCTGACAACCCAGAACCAGGTTCCTGTGCCGCAGCCAGGCCTGGGTCTGAGTAAGAACCTTCCCCTGGCGATGGCGGGGGAAGGGGGCGCTTTTTACCCCGGCAACAAATGATTCCAGGACTGCCGACAAAGCATCCATGGTAACTGCAGGTGCAGGGGCACCGGCTGCTGCCTCTGGCAAGTTTGGGGAGGAAGGGCCAGACACTGACTCCATGACACTACTGACAGCTCTCAGGGACTCAGAAATCAACTGGAAAAAAGTCCACCCTCCTTGCTGCACTGACTGGGGGGGTTACCCAGGGGACTCACCACCCAGCAGGAGACCACTCAGCGCCACTTACCGCCTTCCATCTCCACAGCGTGTGTGAGGGAAAAGACTAAGGAGAATTGCGCTGCGCAGTTCAGGAAGCCAGCACAAGAGCACTAGAGGCCAAACCCACACCAAAATGGCCGCCAGACGCCTCAGAGAAAAAAGGGCGCGACCACAAGAAAATGGCCGCCCGCAATAACAACCTGCGCCATGGCGCGGCCCCGGCAAAATGGCCGCCAAAGGAAAAAAATAATAGAAACCAGCAGGCATACAAAAAATGGCGTCTAAGCACCGTGATGTGGACGAGAAGGCCTAGGCAGGGACTTCCCCAGAGCAGAGCACCCCCCACAGAGAAACGGGCCCCCGACACCCCACGGTCCCCCACTGAGATCCGGAGTCCCCCCACAGGTACGCCCCGGTCGCAGCAAACCCTAGGGCATAAGGAGATAGTGATAGAGAGCAGGGAAAGGGAGGACAGGAGAACCCCGTAATCCCTAGGACGCCCAGCTGTTTCCACCTGCCGAGGCAGGAGGAAAAGTACTTACCCGTCCATGTGAGGACCTGCTGGTGCGTCCTGGACAGACCTACAACCGCGTGGGAGTAGCTGTCGGCCCGGTCCACTGTGAGTGAGAAAGCAAGCAGCCCAGTCATATGCGGACCCCGGAGCATGTGCTCACCGGCCACCCCTGGAGCCATGGGGTATGTCGTGGCAGAACCAGCGTGAAGCTAAGGACTGGCACGCTCGATGGCCGGAACTGGGAAGACTACAAGGATCTATATATCCAGCCTGTCACCCAGCCGGCAGTTAATAGAAGATTCCGAAAAATAAAAAATAAAAATAAAATAAAAAATTCTTCAGGACTCTGGGCCCAAAGGGAGCCACGTCCTTCTCCTCTGCTAGGCAGAAAAAAACTGAGCTGCTGACTGCAGGGCGGAGGGTTATGTCTGGAGGGACCGCCCCCTGGGCGGGGCTGTTCAACTCTGGTAATGTAACATGTGTTTTTAATTATCTAACATGTTCTGCCTAGTCCTCTCCTATGAACAGGAACATAACCCATATATCAAGAATTGAGAAGGCTGTGTCCATCCATGGACGAAAACAGAAAAGGTGTGTGTGTGGGGGGGATGTAACGTTCCATTTTAAATACTCTTAGGCCTCGTACACACGACCGAGTTTCTCTGAAACTTGCTGGCAGAGATGTCTTGCCGAGAAACTCGTTCGTGTGTATGGTTTCTCGTCAAGAAAACCGACAAGTAATCTCGACGAGAAAAGTGAGTGTGTGTACACTTACCTGTCCTCCCGGAAGCCCGCGCATGTTCAAAATGAATTTGACGCATGCGCGGTAGCTTCCTAGGCATACGTAGGGTATACCAAGATGGCGGCGACGGCATTGAATGTGACGAGCGCATGCTCGTCGTAGTCGATGACGTCACCGCGTACGCTCCATTCAAAGAACCGCGGGTTCTTTGAATCGAGCGTGTGTACACTCGGCCGGGACAAGTTTCTTGTCTAAGAATCTCGTCGAAAAAAACTACATGTTTTTTTCGACGAGAATCTCGGCCGTGTGTACGAGGCCTCAGACTTGCCTTAATGGCCATTTAGGTGTGCTGCGTTGTTAAGTGTTACCGCATATGTGTGCGTTTTTGTGCACTGAAATGCACATTTGTTGGGTTGGCATTCAAAATTACCTTGTTGAATGCGTTTGTTTTAGTGCAACACATAGACATGGAGCCAGCCTACAGGATAGCTGTACTTTTATACAGTGTTACCCCTCGGGGCATCTCCAGACCTTTGTGCTCCATTGTGCAAGTGTGTTCAGGCCTATTCACACTTGTCTGTTTGCCTGTAGTAAAACACTACAATGTGAAAATGCATTTCATGCACAAATCCCATTCTTTACTAGCTGGGTATTGCACCTGGCTGCTTCTCCTCTATAGGGTGACCACATTTCCAAACTACCATTCAGGGACACTGTTCTGTCTCAACTACAAAGCGATAAAGTTCATCTCCAGGTTGAAGTAGGCCTTACACAAGCTGGTTTTCTATTATCCCTTGCATCGATACAGGCAGTTTAACTCAATGAATAAACTCACAGTTAGGACGACAGACAATGAATCCTTTCGAATGTTCCGTTTAATGATGGATATTCATAGGTAGAAAAACGTTGCAGTTGTAAGCCACATGTAAGATGTTTAGCATGGAAGATATACAGGAGTAATGACCAGAATCAGGAAGTGGAGGAGATATATAAAGAACTACGGTGAGAGAGAGAGTTCAGCTAGAAAGAAGGGGATAGATCTTAAAGACACAGAGCAAGAATAATCACATAGTGTAACACAACACTCCCCGTCTGAAATCTTTAGATTTTATAACCTTAAACTAATAAATATATTTTCAAAAAGTCCAATACTGACGAATGTCCTGGAACCTGTAATGAAAAAACATGCAACAAGCAAATAATAAACGTAAGTTCAACAGGATGAAGAACATAAGGTCACAGTATGATGTCTTCAAATAATTCCAAAGTTCTGAGTAGAACCTGTAGATGGCAGCAATGTACTCCCCGCCGTGCCGACAGCATGGCTAGTCCTTGCACAAGTCACTCACCTGGCAAAAGGAGTACTAACTCTGTAATTGGTCGACTAAAGGTTCGTGTCGATCCTCCCTTGGTTACCTTGACTTCTACCTTCCGGACTTTGTTATCGTCGCTGGGCATAACTTTAGTAATAAGACCCATAGGCCACTCATTCCGACAAACTTCCTTGTCTTTTAGAAGGATGAGGTCTCCAACCTTAAGATTCGGCTTAGATGCTTGCCATTTGTTACGACCTTGAAGGTGATGAAGATACTTTTTCTTCCAGAGATGCCAGAACACATTGGCTAGATGCTGCACCTGCTTCCATTGATGCCTGTAATGGTGTGACCGCAGCCTCTGTTTTGTACTTACAGAAGTGTAGAGTGAGGTGTTCACAGTTCTTATTTCCTTATCATCTTCAGGGCTTACTAGTCCATAGGTGGTGTCGATAGGGAGTAAGTAAGAGTCCTCACACAGAAACCTTGGAGGTGACAGCCATAAGCTGTCCTGAAGAGCGGCAGGTGACACGGCTATGGTCCCACAGTCAGCTGGGTTGAGTTCAGTGGGAACGTGATGCCATTGACTTGGTAGAGAGAATCTCTTGATACGTTCAACCCTGTTGCTGACGTACACATACAATTGTTTTGTTTGGTTGTTTATGTAACTAAGTTCTACCTTACTGTCTGTATAGAAGGTGAAAGAATCAATTGTAGTGTCCATTTCACTTCGTATGACCTCTGCAATTTCTACTGCTAGCACGGCTGCACAAAGTTCAAGTCTTGGTATGGTATGTGCAGGCTTGGGAGTGAGTTTTGCCTTGCCTAGGACAAAACTACAGTGTGATTCTCCATTCAGTTCAGAGGTCTTCAAATAGGCTACTGCAGCAATAGCTTCAACTGATGCATCAGAGAAAATATGAATCTCTCTCCGGTTAGCAGTTGAAGTGGATCCTGGAACATAGCAACGGGGAATCTGAAGTTTTTCTGGTGACTTCAAAGAATATCTCCACCTTTCCCACTTGTGTTGATTCTCACTAGGCAAGGGAGTATCCCAGTCTATGTTCTCAGTAGACAACTGTCTTAGTAAAATCTTACCTTGAATGGTAACTGGAGCAAGGAAACCCAGTGGGTCATAGATGCTATTCACCACGGACAGGACTCCTCTCTTAGTGAAGGGTTTGTCACAAGTTGACACTTGGAAGGTGAATTTGTCTTGCTTGATGTTCCACAACAAACCCAGACTTCGCTGTACAGGAGGCACATCTGTACCTAAGTCAAGGTTTTTTAGACTAGTGGCATAGTCCTCAGAGTGAAAGGCATTCATAAGTTCCTGGCTGTTGGATATA
Source organism: Rana muscosa (assembly GCA_029206835.1). Lineage (NCBI taxonomy): Eukaryota > Metazoa > Chordata > Amphibia > Anura > Ranidae > Rana > Rana muscosa. The sequence continues at coordinate 24,773,708 of CM055126.1, read as the reverse complement.
ATCTTCTGCAGTCTAAGGTTTGCTACAGACAGCATCTCCTTTGTTCTGGTGAGAAGATCAATTGCTTCTTTAGCAGTTGGAAAGGACTTAAGTGCGTCGTCAACGTAGAAGTTTCTTTCAACAAATTGACGGGCATCAGATCCATATTCAACTTCTCCAGTCTGAGCTGTTCTCCTTAGCCCATAAGTTGCCACTGCTGGGGAAGGACTGTTACCGAAGACATGTACCTTCATGCGATAATCTATAACTTCCTTGTTGAGGTCATTGTCCTTGTGCCATAGAAACCTGAGGTAGTTTCTGTTGTCTTCTCTGACGATGAAGCAGTGAAACATCTGTTGAATGTCGGCCATTACTGCTACAGGCTCTTGTCTGAAATGAATCAAGACTCCTATTAGACTGTTGTTCAAGTTGGGTCCCGTAAGGAGCATGTTGTTAAGAGAAACACTGGAATCAAAGACAACTCTGATTTGGTCTGGTTTGCGTGGGTGATACACGCCAAAGGATGGAAGGTACCAGCATTCTTCTCCCTCCTTTAGTGGGGGAGCAGGCTCTGCATGATCTCTGTCAAATACATTTTGCATAAAGTCCACAAAGTGCTTTTGCATCTCTGGTTTCCTGCTTAAGTTTCGCTTTAAGGAGGAGAATCTACTGATGGCCTGCTGTAAGTTGTTGGGCAATCTCTCTCTTGGGAGACGAAAGGGTAGGGGTGCTACCCAGTTATTGGAGTCATCTTGAAAGAACTCATTGTCCATTACCTTGATGAATTCTTTGTCTTCCATTGAAGGAGCCAGTATGTCATCTTCACTGGTTGCATTAAACACTGTAGAGCCGAAGTCGCCATCATGGCAGGAGAAAGGGTTTGTCTCACCTGAGATACCATGTTGCCATTCATGGCTGGCTATCTTCTCTTTCACCCAGTAGTGATGTGGGCATGGCTCAAAGTAAGTGTTTCGGCCATTTGGCAGAACATTTGTCTTGAATGACGAAATGTTGGTAGGTCTTTTCATTTTGCCTATGCAGACATTGCCTATGATGACCCACCCTAGATCCGTGCGCTGGGCAAATGGGGTATCTGGGGGTCCACTGACTTTTCTGTGTACCTTGTGAACTCTTAGAATGTCTCTTCCTAACAGAAGAAGGATCTGAGCATCTTTGTCAAGCGGTGGTATCTCATTTGCTATTACCTTGAGGTGAGGGTGATGGAAAGCAGCAGCTGGAGTAGGGATTTCTTCCCTGTTAGCAGGTATCTGATTGCACTCAACAAGTGTAGGTAAGGGTAATTGCAAGTTACCTTTGAGAGAAGATACCATGAGTCCATAAGCCCTTCTTCCAGAAACCTCTATAGTTCCACTACAGGTACCCAAGGTGTAAGGATGAGCTTCGCCTTTTATTTCAAATAGATTGAACAATTCCGATTTTGCAAGTGATCGATTGCTCTGATCGTCTAAGATAGCATATGCCTTTAGAGACTTTTCTGGTTGATCCTTGTGGTATATGTTCACCAAGCATATCTTAGCACAGGACTTAGCACAGCGGTCTTCTCCACAAACTTCAGTGCAGGATGAAGAAATGATGGTAGAATTAGGCACTTGGTCTGTATTCTCCCCGCCATGCGTTAACCTGGGAGGAGTGTTGGCAGGTTGTGCAGAGCTGGGCTCAAGAGGATGGAGGGCTTGCACATGTTCTTCAGAGCCACACTCTATGCACTTGATGGACACATTACAGTCCCTTGCAAAATGTTCTGTAGAAGCACAGCACCTGAAACATACCCTAAATGTCTTTAAAAACTCCTTGCGCTCTTCCAGAGGCTTTTTCCTAAAGCCGATACATTTATTGAGGGGGTGTGGCTTCTTGTGTATGGGACACTCTCTGTTAGGGTTTTCAATCTTCCTACTCTGTTTGTTCGTGGCCAGAACTGTGGTAGGAGTGGGAAGGATGTCAGTCTTTTTCACGGACACTGGGCCTCTATGGTTTCTATAGTTGCCCTGAAGACTGGTACTCTTAGGAAAGGGTGAGAAGAGGCTGTACTCACCGTAGGAAAAACTTGGATCGTTCTTGGTCTCTGCAATTTTCCTGATGAATTCACAGAAGAAAGAGAATGGAGGGAAGGAAACCTTGTTCTCTCTTTTGTATGATGACCCTAGTGCAGTCCATTTCTCTTGCAAACTATACGGGAGCTTGGAGACAATTGGGTTTACCCCTCTTGGAGTGTCAAGGTAACTGAGTCCAGGTAATTTTGGGTCTGTCTTGGCTAGCTGAAGCTCAAGGAGAAGGTCACTCAGTCTCTGGAACTCCTTGTTGTCCTTACCGGATATCTTTGGGAAAGTTTCCAGACGCATGAACAAAGCATTTTCTATAGCTTCTGGACTGCCATAACTTTGCTCTAGTCGCTCCCATGCAGTTGTGAGGCCTGCAGTAGCATTGTCCATGAAAACCGATCTTAATGGCTTAACACGTGCAGCAGATAGAGGACCAAGCCATTTGATCAGCAGATTCAATTCTTGATCAGCTGTAATGCCAATATTGCTGATTGTAGTTCTGAAGGCACATTTCCAACTTCTGTAGTTCTCAGGTTGGTCATCAAAACTTGTAAGACCAGTCTTTGTGAGCTCTCTGCCAAGCATCTACCTCACAAACTCTTCTGTCTCAGTTGTCTCCGCCTTTATGTGAGATGCTGTTGGCTGTATGGTGCTGATTGCGTTATCTTTGACATTGTTGTTAAAGGACACAGGGAAATATGGTGCAGCAGATGCATCCAGGTGAGTTGCTTGCTTGAAGTCAGTTGTTCCAATGGTACGTTGATTCAAGGCTGTACCGATGACTGGAGATTGATGACTTGCTTGAAGCTTGCGCTGATGCTCTGTGACGTATGAAGGCAGGCAAGGTAGACAGGTAGGAAATGCAGTGGAGTGATTTTGAGTGCAGGAAGTTGCTGGAACCTCTTTAACTTGAAGCTGTGAAGGAGTCTCTATGTAGTCGGGAGCATTGGAGACAATGGAGTGTGCACTGCAGTGGCTTAGGACATAGTCTTTAGTGCGTTTGAGGGGGTCTTCCATATCTGCTATGTTTAGGTTAATGCTGTCTTTCTCACTTGCACCTTCGTCTGCACTGATAGCTTGCTGTAGGACCCTTAGCTTTGCCATAGCTGTGTCATGTTTACACTGTTCATTTAAGGTTTCCATTGTTGCTCTTTGTCGTGCTGACTGCGCTTCCAACTCTGCCCTTTGAGCTTCCAACTCTGCTCTTTGACGTGCTGACTGCGCTTCCAACTCTGCCCTTTGAGCTTCCAACTCTGCTCTTTTTTCTGCATATGCCACCTGCACTTTGCTGGCTTCCACTTCAGCGCGGGCATTAATAAGTCGCTCACTGAGTGTTGAGTATCTTGAACTATGGGATCTTGACGAGTTTTTAGAACGTCTGGTGGAAACAGATCTGTGAGATGCAGTGTCCTGTAACAGCTTTATTTTTGCTTCTGCCTTTAATCTGGTTTGCTGGATAAAACTGTCTCTTTCAATATTGAGAGCATTGACGCGCTTTAATTGCATCATCGCATTTTCTGACTTCATGTTTTGTAAGACATTAGTGAATCCGTTTAGTGAATCCGAGACCGTTTATCAGCTGGTAAGCTGATAAAGCTCATATGAGGCAGAAAGTTGTTTAATGGCGCCCTCTAGTGTCAGTAGTTCACGTTCAACAGACACTGTATTGGCTTCAGCAAGGATTTTCTCCCAGACTAATTCCAAGCTATTTGACAATTCAGTCCTTGAAGCTTCATAATTCTCCATTACTTTCCAAGTGGGTTTAACTGAGCGTTTGGGTAACTCAGTTTCTTCAGGAACTTGTGGGGAGGTAGATGTGAGTTCACATGCAGAAGCTTGGTCACTCATGATAGCAGACTGACTGTGAAAGCAGGCAGGATCTGTGTGCTGAAATATGACACTGTGCAGATTGTCTCAGGCTATAAGGCTGCCATGTGTTGCTCTGTCCCTTCTGTCTTGCTATGAGGGCAGTAAATCTTGTCTGTTTCAGTACTGACATGCAGAAATCTTGTAATTAGGCTGTGAAACTCAGTTTTTCTACTGTTCTGTCTCAACTACAAAGCGATAAAGTTCATCTCCAGGTTTAAGTAGGCCTTACTCAAGCTGGTTTGATATTCATCCCTTGCATCGATACAGGCAGTTTAACTCAATGAATAAACTCACAGTTAGGACGACAGACGATGAATCCTTTCGAATGTTCCGTTTAATGATGGATATTCATAGGTAGAAAAACGTTGCAGTTGTAAGCCACATGTAAGATGTTAGCATGGAAGAAATACAGGAGTAATGACCAGAATCAGGAAGTGGAGGAGATATATAAAGAACTACGGTGAGAGAGAGAGTTCAGCTAGAAAGAAGGGGACAGATCTTAAAGACACAGAGCAAGAATAATCACATAGTGTAACACAACACACATCTTCCTCTAACTCTGAGCCAGAAGCTGCTCTCAGAAGAAGACCGTCTAAGTAGCCCACGATAGCAATGCCTCGCTATCTCAGCAAAGCTAGAATCGGGGCGAGCACCTTGGTAAAAACTCTCAGCGCTGACGCTAGGTCAAAGGGAAGAGCCACAAACTGATAGTGGTCTTCGCTGATTGCAAAGCGCAGAAACCTCTGGTGTCCTGCACAGATGGTGACATGCAAGTATGCATCCTTGATGTCCAAGGATGCCAGAAAGTCCCCCGGATGGAGCGCAGCAACGGCAATGGATTCCATACGGAACTTCCGAACCTTTACAGAGACATTCAAGGCTTTTAGGTCCAAGACTGGACAGACTCCACCATTAGGTGGTGCATTACCACCGCAGATACAGAGGCCCTGGATATTAAGGGGGCCCCATCCAGAGTGACAGCACAGACACACAAGGCCCTGCACCAACTGGTCGGCCAGTCTTACACACTCCGGAGGGAGCTGGTGTTCCTCCACGGTCTGGCGCAAAATCTTTGCCCAGTCTGAGACACCAAGGTTGCAGCCAAAATAGGCTGCAACGCAGACCCCAGCAAAGTGATCATGGACCTGCTCAGCGCCTTGGACCTCCTATCAGTATGGTCCTTAAATGCAGGGGTGCCCTCTACAGAGAGAGTGGTTACTTTATTTAACCGAGCGACCGGGGGGTCAACAACCGGTGGAGAAGCCCATGTTTTCAAAAGGCTCTCCTCAAAAGGATATCTGATTGCCAGGCACTGAGGGACCACAAAAGTCCTCTGCGGCTTTTTCCATTCCTTATCTATGAATTTATCAAAGAAGGACACATAGGGAAACACTTTTACAGAACGGGTCGATTTGTGCGACCCAAAAAGAGGCTGACCCCTCCGTGGAAGCCTCATCTGCGTCCAGCTTAAGGGAGTCCCTTACAGCATTGATAAGGTCACTAACAAGTGCCCTGTCTTGCACTGACCCGGACGAGGGGTCTTTTTCACAAAGAAGGTCCTGGTCCGCATCTTCTGACAACCCAGAACCAGGTTCCTGTGCCGCAGCCAGGCCTGGGTCTGAGTAAGAACCTTCCCCTGGCGATGGCGGGGGAAGGGGGCGCTTTTTACCCCGGCAACAAATGATTCCAGGACTGCCGACAAAGCATCCATGGTAACTGCAGGTGCAGGGGCACCGGCTGCTGCCTCTGGCAAGTTTGGGGAGGAAGGGCCAGACACTGACTCCATGACACTACTGACAGCTCTCAGGGACTCAGAAATCAACTGGAAAAAAGTCCACCCTCCTTGCTGCACTGACTGGGGGGGTTACCCAGGGGACTCACCACCCAGCAGGAGACCACTCAGCGCCACTTACCGCCTTCCATCTCCACAGCGTGTGTGAGGGAAAAGACTAAGGAGAATTGCGCTGCGCAGTTCAGGAAGCCAGCACAAGAGCACTAGAGGCCAAACCCACACCAAAATGGCCGCCAGACGCCTCAGAGAAAAAAGGGCGCGACCACAAGAAAATGGCCGCCCGCAATAACAACCTGCGCCATGGCGCGGCCCCGGCAAAATGGCCGCCAAAGGAAAAAAATAATAGAAACCAGCAGGCATACAAAAAATGGCGTCTAAGCACCGTGATGTGGACGAGAAGGCCTAGGCAGGGACTTCCCCAGAGCAGAGCACCCCCCACAGAGAAACGGGCCCCCGACACCCCACGGTCCCCCACTGAGATCCGGAGTCCCCCCACAGGTACGCCCCGGTCGCAGCAAACCCTAGGGCATAAGGAGATAGTGATAGAGAGCAGGGAAAGGGAGGACAGGAGAACCCCGTAATCCCTAGGACGCCCAGCTGTTTCCACCTGCCGAGGCAGGAGGAAAAGTACTTACCCGTCCATGTGAGGACCTGCTGGTGCGTCCTGGACAGACCTACAACCGCGTGGGAGTAGCTGTCGGCCCGGTCCACTGTGAGTGAGAAAGCAAGCAGCCCAGTCATATGCGGACCCCGGAGCATGTGCTCACCGGCCACCCCTGGAGCCATGGGGTATGTCGTGGCAGAACCAGCGTGAAGCTAAGGACTGGCACGCTCGATGGCCGGAACTGGGAAGACTACAAGGATCTATATATCCAGCCTGTCACCCAGCCGGCAGTTAATAGAAGATTCCGAAAAATAAAAAATAAAAATAAAATAAAAAATTCTTCAGGACTCTGGGCCCAAAGGGAGCCACGTCCTTCTCCTCTGCTAGGCAGAAAAAAACTGAGCTGCTGATTGCAGGGCGGAGGGTTATGTCTGGAGGGACCGCCCCCTGGGCGGGGCTGTTCAACTCTGGTAATGTAACATGTGTTTTTAATTATCTAACATGTTCTGCCTAGTCCTCTCCTATGAACAGGAACATAACCCATATATCAAGAATTGAGAAGGCTGTGTCCATCCATGGACGAAAACAGAAAAGGTGTGTGTGTGGGGGGGATGTAACGTTCCATTTTAAATACTCTTAGGCCTCGTACACACGACCGAGTTTCTCTGAAACTTGCTGGCAGAGATGTCTTGCCGAGAAACTCGTTCGTGTGTATGGTTTCTCGTCAAGAAAACCGACAAGTAATCTCGACGAGAAAAGTGAGTGTGTGTACACTTACCTGTCCTCCCGGAAGCCCGCGCATGTTCAAAATGAATTTGACGCATGCGCGGTAGCTTCCTAGGCATACGTAGGGTATACCAAGATGGCGGCGACGGCATTGAATGTGACGAGCGCATGCTCGTCGTAGTCGATGACGTCACCGCGTACGCTCCATTCAAAGAACCGCGGGTTCTTTGAATCGAGCGTGTGTACACTCGGCCGGGACAAGTTTCTTGTCTAAGAATCTCGTCGAAAAAAACGACATGTTTTTTTCGACGAGAATCTCGGCCGTGTGTACGAGGCCTCAGACTTGCCTTAATGGCCATTTAGGTGTGCTGCGTTGTTAAGTGTTACCGCATATGTGTGCGTTTTTGTGCACTGAAATGCACATTTGTTGGGTTGGCATTCAAAATTACCTTGTTGAATGCGTTTGTTTTAGTGCAACACATAGACATGGAGCCAGCCTACAGGATAGCTGTACTTTTATACAGTGTTACCCCTCGGGGCATCTCCAGACCTTTGTGCTCCATTGTGCAAGTGTGTTCAGGCCTATTCACACTTGTCTGTTTGCCTGTAGTAAAACACTACAATGTGAAAATGCATTTCATGCACAAATCCCATTCTTTACTAGCTGGGTATTGCACCTGGCTGCTTCTCCTCTATAGGGTGACCACATTTCCAAACTACCATTCAGGGACACTGTTCTGTCTCAACTACAAAGCGATAAAGTTCATCTCCAGGTTGAAGTAGGCCTTACACAAGCTGGTTTTCTATTATCCCTTGCATCGATACAGGCAGTTTAACTCAATGAATAAACTCACAGTTAGGACGACAGACAATGAATCCTTTCGAATGTTCCGTTTAATGATGGATATTCATAGGTAGAAAAACGTTGCAGTTGTAAGCCACATGTAAGATGTTTAGCATGGAAGATATACAGGAGTAATGACCAGAATCAGGAAGTGGAGGAGATATATAAAGAACTACGGTGAGAGAGAGAGTTCAGCTAGAAAGAAGGGGATAGATCTTAAAGACACAGAGCAAGAATAATCACATAGTGTAACACAACACTCCCCGTCTGAAATCTTTAGATTTTATAACCTTAAACTAATAAATATATTTTCAAAAAGTCCAATACTGACGAATGTCCTGGAACCTGTAATGAAAAAACATGCAACAAGCAAATAATAAACGTAAGTTCAACAGGATGAAGAACATAAGGTCACAGTATGATGTCTTCAAATAATTCCAAAGTTCTGAGTAGAACCTGTAGATGGCAGCAATGTACTCCCCGCCGTGCCGACAGCATGGCTAGTCCTTGCACAAGTCACTCACCTGGCAAAAGGAGTACTAACTCTGTAATTGGTCGACTAAAGGTTCGTGTCGATCCTCCCTTGGTTACCTTGACTTCTACCTTCCGGACTTTGTTATCGTCGCTGGGCATAACTTTAGTAATAAGACCCATAGGCCACTCATTCCGACAAACTTCCTTGTCTTTTAGAAGGATGAGGTCTCCAACCTTAAGATTCGGCTTAGATGCTTGCCATTTGTTACGACCTTGAAGGTGATGAAGATACTTTTTCTTCCAGAGATGCCAGAACACATTGGCTAGATGCTGCACCTGCTTCCATTGATGCCTGTAATGGTGTGACCGCAGCCTCTGTTTTGTACTTACAGAAGTGTAGAGTGAGGTGTTCACAGTTCTTATTTCCTTATCATCTTCAGGGCTTACTAGTCCATAGGTGGTGTCGATAGGGAGTAAGTAAGAGTCCTCACACAGAAACCTTGGAGGTGACAGCCATAAGCTGTCCTGAAGAGCGGCAGGTGACACGGCTATGGTCCCACAGTCAGCTGGGTTGAGTTCAGTGGGAACGTGATGCCATTGACTTGGTAGAGAGAATCTCTTGATACGTTCAACCCTGTTGCTGACGTACACATACAATTGTTTTGTTTGGTTGTTTATGTAACTAAGTTCTACCTTACTGTCTGTATAGAAGGTGAAAGAATCAATTGTAGTGTCCATTTCACTTCGTATGACCTCTGCAATTTCTACTGCTAGCACGGCTGCACAAAGTTCAAGTCTTGGTATGGTATGTGCAGGCTTGGGAGTGAGTTTTGCCTTGCCTAGGACAAAACTACAGTGTGATTCTCCATTCAGTTCAGAGGTCTTCAAATAGGCTACTGCAGCAATAGCTTCAACTGATGCATCAGAGAAAATATGAATCTCTCTCCGGTTAGCAGTTGAAGTGGATCCTGGAACATAGCAACGGGGAATCTGAAGTTTTTCTGGTGACTTCAAAGAATATCTCCACCTTTCCCACTTGTGTTGATTCTCACTAGGCAAGGGAGTATCCCAGTCTATGTTCTCAGTAGACAACTGTCTTAGTAAAATCTTACCTTGAATGGTAACTGGAGCAAGGAAACCCAGTGGGTCATAGATGCTATTCACCACGGACAGGACTCCTCTCTTAGTGAAGGGTTTGTCACAAGTTGACACTTGGAAGGTGAATTTGTCTTGCTTGATGTTCCACAACAAACCCAGACTTCGCTGTACAGGAGGCACATCTGTACCTAAGTCAAGGTTTTTTAGACTAGTGGCATAGTCCTCAGAGTGAAAGGCATTCATAAGTTCCTGGCTGTTGGATATAATCTTCTGCAGTCTAAGGTTTGCTACAGACAGCATCTCCTTTGTTCTGGTGAGAAGATCAATTGCTTCTTTAGCAGTTGGAAAGGACTTAAGTGCGTCGTCAACGTAGAAGTTTCTTTCAACAAATTGACGGGCATCAGATCCATATTCAACTTCTCCAGTCTGAGCTGTTCTCCTTAGCCCATAAGTTGCCACTGCTGGGGAAGGACTGTTACCGAAGACATGTACCTTCATGCGATAATCTATAACTTCCTTGTTGAGGTCATTGTCCTTGTGCCATAGAAACCTGAGGTAGTTTCTGTTGTCTTCTCTGACGATGAAGCAGTGAAACATCTGTTGAATGTCGGCCATTACTGCTACAGGCTCTTGTCTGAAATGAATCAAGACTCCTATTAGACTGTTGTTCAAGTTGGGTCCCGTAAGGAGCATGTTGTTAAGAGAAACACTGGAATCAAAGACAACTCTGATTTGGTCTGGTTTGCGTGGGTGATACACGCCAAAGGATGGAAGGTACCAGCATTCTTCTCCCTCCTTTAGTGGGGGAGCAGGCTCTGCATGATCTCTGTCAAATACATTTTGCATAAAGTCCACAAAGTGCTTTTGCATCTCTGGTTTCCTGCTTAAGTTTCGCTTTAAGGAGGAGAATCTACTGATGGCCTGCTGTAAGTTGTTGGGCAATCTCTCTCTTGGGAGACGAAAGGGTAGGGGTGCTACCCAGTTATTGGAGTCATCTTGAAAGAACTCATTGTCCATTACCTTGATGAATTCTTTGTCTTCCATTGAAGGAGCCAGTATGTCATCTTCACTGGTTGCATTAAACACTGTAGAGCCGAAGTCTCCATCATGGCAGGTGAAAGGGCTTGTGTCACCTGAGATACCATGTTGCCATTCGTGGCTGGCTATCTTCTCTTTCACCCAGTAGTGATGTGGGCATGGCTCAAAGTAAGTGTTTCGGCCATTTGGCAGAACATTTGTCTTGAATGACGAAATGTTGGTAGGTCTTTTCATTTTGCCTATACAGACATTGCCTATGATGACCCACCCTAGATCCGTGCGCTGGGCAAATGGGGCATCTGGGGGTCCACTGACTTGTCTGTGTACCTTGTGAACTCTTAGAATGTCTCTTCCTAACAGAAGAAGGATCTGAGCATCTTTGTCAAGCGGCGGTATCTCATTTGCTATTACCTTGAGGTGAGGGTGATGGAAAGCAGCAGCTGGAGTAGGGATTTCTTCCCTATTAGCAGGTATCTGATTGCACTCAACAAGTGTAGGTAAGGTTAATTGCAAGTTACCTTTGAGAGAAGATACCATGAGTCCATGAGCCCTTCTTCCAGAAACCTCTATAGTTCCACTACTGGTACCCAAGGTGTAAGGATGAGCTTCGCCTTTTATTTCAAATAGACTGAACAATTCAGATTTTGCAAGTGATCGATTGCTCTGATCGTCTAAGATAGCATATGCCTTTAGAGACTTTTCTGGTTGATCCTTGTGGTATATGTTCACCAAGCATATCTTAGCACAGGACTTACCACAGCGGTCCTCTCCACAAACTTCAGTGCAGGATGAAGAAATGATGGTAGAATTAGGCACTTGGTCTGTATTCTCCCCGCCATGTGTTAACCTGGGAGGAGCGTTGGCAGGTTGTGCAGAGCTGGGCTCAAGAGGATGGAGGGCTTGCACATGTTCTTCAGAGCCACACTCTATGCACTTGATGGACACATTACAGTCCCTTGCAAAATGTTCTGTAGAAGCACAGCACCTGAAACATACCCTAAATGTCGTTAAAAGCTCCTTGCGCTCTTCCAGAGGCTTTTTCCTAAAGCCGATACATTTATTGAGGGGGTGTGGCTTCTTGTGTATGGGACACTCTCTGTTAGGGTTTTCAATCTTCCTACTCTGTTTGTTCGTGGCCAGAACTGTGGTAGGAGTGGGAAGGATGTCAGTCTTTTTCACGGACACTGGGCCTCTATGGTTTCTATAGTTGCCCTGAAGACTGGTACTCTTAGGAAAGGGTGAGAAGAGGCTGTACTCACCGTAGGAAAAACTTGGATCGTTCTTGGTCTCTGCAATTTCCCTGATGAATTCACAGAAGAAAGAGAATGGAGGGAAGGAAACCTTGTTCTCTCTTTTGTATGATGACCCTAGTGCAGTCCATTTCTCTTGCAAACCATACGGGAGCTTGGAGATAATTGGGTTTACCCCTCTTGGAGTGTCAAGGTAACTGAGTCCAGGTAGTTTTGGGTCTGTCTTGGCTAGCTGAAGCTCAAGGAGAAGGTTACTCAGTCTCTGGAACTCCTTGTTGTCCTTACCGGATATCTTTGGGAAAGTTTCCAGACGCATGAACAAAGCATTTTCTATAGCTTCTGGACTGCCATAACTTTGCTCTAGTCGCTCCCATGCAGCTGTGAGGCCTGCAGTAGGATTGTCCATGAAAACCGATCTTAATGGCTTAACACGTGCAGCAGATAGAGGACCAAGCCATTTGATCAGCAGATTCAATTCTTGATCAGCTGTAATGCCAATATTGCTGATTGTAGTTCTGAAGGCACATTTCCAACTTCTGTAGTTCTCAGGTTGGTCATCAAAACTTGTAAGACCAGTCTTTGTGAGCTCTCTGCGAAGCATGTACCTCACAAACTCTTCTGTCCCAGTTGTCTCCGCCTTTATGTGAGATGCTGTTGGCTGTATGGTGCTGATTGCGTTATCTTTGACATTGTTGTTAAAGGACACAGGGAAATATGGTGCAGCAGATGCATCCAGGTGAGTTGCTTGCTTGAAGTCAGTTGTTCCAATGGTACGTTGATTCAAGGCTGTACCGATGACTGGAGATTGATGACTTGCTTGAAGCTTGCGCTGATGCTCTGTGACATATGAAGGCAGGCAAGGTAGGCAGGTAGGAAATGCAGTGGAGTGATTTTGAGTGCAGGAAGTTGCTGGAACCTCTTTAACTTGAAGCTGTGAAGGAGTCTCTATGTAGTCGGGAGCATTGGAGACAATGGAGTGTGCACTGCAGTGGCTTAGGACATAGTCTTTAGTGCGTTTGAGGGGGTCTTCCATATCTGCTATGTTTAGGTTAATGCTGTCTTTCTCACTTGCTCCTTCGTCTGCACTGATAGCTTGCTGTAGGACCCTTAGCTTTGCCATAGCTGCGTCATGTTTACACTGTTCATTTAAGGTTTCCATTGTTGCTCTTTGTCGTGCTGACTGCGCTTCCAACTCTGCCCTTTGACGTGCTGACTGCGCTTCCAACTCTGCTCTTTTTTCTGCATATGCCACCTGCACTTTGCTGGCTTCCACTTCAGCCCGGGCATTAATAAGTCGTTCACTGAGTGTTGAGTATCTTGAACTATGGGATCTTGACGAGTTTTTAGAACGTCTGGTGGAAACAGATCTGTGAGATGCAGTGTCCTGCAACAGCTTTATTTTTGCTTCTGCCTTTAATCTGGTTTGCTGGATAAAACTGTCTCTTTCAATATTGAGAGCATTGACGCGCTTTAATTGCATCATCGCATTTTCTGACTTCATGTTTTGTAAGACATTAGTGAATTTGATGCTGGTAAGCTGATAAAGCTCATATGAGGCAGAAAGTTGTTTAATGGTGCCCTCTAGTGTCAGTAGTTCACGTTCAACAGACACTGTATTGGCTTCAGCAAGGATTTTCTCCCAGACTAATTCCAAGCTATTTGACAATTCAGTCCTTGAAGCTTCATAATTCTCCATTACTTTCCAAGTGGGTTTAACTGAGCGTTTGGATAACTCAGTTTCTTCAGGAACTTGTGAGGAAGGAGATGTGAGTTCACATGCAGAAGCTTGGTCACTCATGATAGCAGACTGACTGTGAAAGCAGGCAGGATCTGTGTGCTGAAATATGACACCGTGCAGATTGTCTCAGGCTATAAGGCTGCCATGTGCTGCTCTGTCCCTTCTGTCTTGCTATGAGGGCAGTAAATCTTGTCTGTTTCAGTACTGACATGCAGAAATCTTGTAATTTGGCTGTGAAACGCAGTTTTTCTACTGTTCTGTCTCAACTACAAAGCGATAAAGTTCATCTCCAGGTTTAAGTAGGCCTTACTCAAGCTGGTTTGATATTCATCCCTTGCATCGATACAGGCAGTTTAACTCAATGAATAAACTCACAGTTAGGACGACAGACGATGAATCCTTTCGAATGTTCCGTTTAATGATGGATATTCATAGGTAGAAAAACGTTGCAGTTGTAAGCCACATGTAAGATGTTTAGCATGGAAGATATACAGGAGTAATGACCAGAATCAGGAAGTGGAGGAGATATATAAAGAACTACGGTGAGAGAGAGAGTTCAGCTAGAAAGAAGGGGACAGATCTTAAAGACACAGAGCAAGAATAATCACATAGTGTAACACAACAGACACCCTCCCTTCCCAAAAATCAGCTTGTGCTGTAACGAATCACAGCACAGTGATTGGACACAAGAGGCGGGATTTATGATTTCTCCAATCACAAGCAGGGGGCAGAATTGTGCTCCTCCAGGCATTCCCAGATAGGACAAGTACTGTCAGTGAGTAAAGCGGTGATGTGGCGGCCTTTTTTGGGGGCATCAGATTGGCCCGGGGGATGGCTGTGTCAGTTTCATTCCGGGGCACTGTATTGCCCTGGAATGAATGTGCCCGGGACAGATCTGCAAAATGCGGGACTGTCCCGGGCAATCCAAGACACGTGGTCACCCTACTCCTCTATAGGCTCTATGGTGTAGTGGTTGAAGCTACTCACTCATTCCCTTACAGTAGGTGACTGCTAAACAGATCTCCTGCTGGACAGGACCCAATGGCTCCCAGGATGGCTCAGCTAAGCCTAGCTGAGACTGAAAGGGTGTAAGGCTTCCTCTGCTGATCCTTCTCATCATCTGGCTTCTTCCTTCTGCCCAGAGGCAGAGCACCCCAGCACAGGGGTCCAGAATATCTCCACCTTCTGGGCTGTCCTCACCCAGGGATTGGAGGAGACACCAGAAATATTCAGGCTTCATCTCTGCCCTCTAAGTTCTAGAACTCTCCAGCAGTTCTAGAAGTAAGGGGGAGGTGATAGAGATACAGCCCTTGGAAATTTGCCAAACTAACTGTAAATAAAATTAACCCCAGCTCCTCTGCCTACAGAGGAGACCACTAAATGCTCCTACACTGTACACACAGAGGGTGCTTAATACAGAAAATGAGGAAAAACCATAGCAGCAACCTTTTTTAACATAGCAAAACAATGCACAGTGGGGATCCATTAGCTCCTACTGTACTTGTTTGTTGGGGTGCCATGCAAAGTTATTTGCAATGCACTGCAGAGTGTTGCACAAGTACAATGCATTGCTGTAATACAGTGGTCTCCAAACTGCAGTCCTTTGTTTGCCTTCATCTGGCCTTTGGGGCACTATTCCTCACATTGATACGAACCACTATTCTGCCTACTGACAATAAAAATGAGGCACCATTCTTTCCACTGACACTCACAGTGGGGCCTCCCAATGACACCAAAGATGGGGCACTATTTCTCTCACCGATACCAACTATGGGGCACTATTCCATTGACTAATGATGGGGCAATATTCCTCCCACTGATACCAATGATGGGGCACTATTCTTTATCCTACTGACCACAGGCGCTATGTATTTTGTTTTACTCCCCCTGACCATCAGGCCAAGGCTTTTTCTGCTCCAACTAGGTTTAGTCTGGCCCTCCTAAAATCTGAAGGACAGTAAACTGATCCTTTGTTTAGAAAGTTTGCAGACCCCTGCTCTAGACACTGATTCCCACGATAAGACACTATTCCTCTCAATGATGCCAAAAGATGGGGCACTATTTTTATCACCAATACCAAAAATTTGACACTATTCCTCCCACTGATACCAGCGATGGTGTACTATTCCTTCCACTGACACTAACGATGGGGTACTATTGCTTCCACTGACACCAATGATAGGACTGTATTTCTCCCACTGACACCAATAATGGGGCACTATTCCTTCCACTGTCACCAATGATGGGGCACTATTCCTCCCACTGATACCAGTGATGGTGTACTATTCCTTCCACTGACACTAACGATGGGGTACTATTGCTTCCACTGACACCAATGATAGGACTGTATTTCTCCCACTGACACCAATGATGGGACACTATTCCTTCCACTGTCACCAATGATGGGGCACTATTCCTCCCACTGATACCAGTGATGGTGTACTATTCCTTCCACTGACACTAACGATGGGGTACTATTGCTTCCACTGACACCAATGATAGGACTGTATTTCTCCCACTGACACCAATGATGGGACACTATTCCTTCCACTGTCACCAATGATGGGGCACTATTCCTCCCACTGATACCAGTGATGGTGTACTATTCCTTCCACTGACACTAACGATGGGGTACTATTGCTTCCACTGACACCAATGATAGGACTGTATTTCTCCCACTGACACCAATAATGTGTCACTATTCCTCATCATACTGACCACAGGCGCTATGTCATTTTTTTTTCACTCCCCCTGATCACCAGGCCTAAGTCTTTTCCTGCACCAACTGGTCTTAGTCTGGCCCTCCTAAAATCTGAAGGACAGTAAACTGGCCCTTTGTTTAGAAGGTTTGGAGCCCCCTGCACTAGACACACTGTCCCTCACCAGTAGGTTCCTGTCCCTAACTAAGCCACTTCACAAATGTGCACCAACTGCAGTGGGACAGATGGCCATAGATGTCATTCAGCGCAACTGCATCCAATCATATGGCTGCTCCCATGATGACACCTAAGGAGGCCTCAGAGGAGCAAGAGCTCCCTGGGCCTTAGCCTCTCTTCCCTCTACATAGTGGCTGCCAAAACAGTGCCACCTGTGTGGGGAGGCTAAACTGCACCTGCCTACTGACTGTTCTCTGAGGCCTATACAAACCCAGGACCCTGCATTCACTATATCGGGTCTCCCGCAGTACACAAAACATGAAAATGCAATAGTTTTAGTAAATATAAACTGCTAAATACCTTTTCTCGTCAGCAGTATATAGCAGTCTTGTGACTTCTATCAGTGTCTGGTTAAAGCTTATAGGAGTAGTTCTCTTTCTACTCCGACTGTCCTATGCGGCTGCAGGACCCCTGACCCTCTGTCTGGACAGTGCTGATTGGTCCTGTGCTGATCACATACACCCTCCCAAGAAGAAGAAAAAAAACAATTCTCTAATAGTTCTCAATAACAAACAGGCTCATTGCAGCAACAAATGTACTGAATGTCACTTACAGTATATCTGAATACAGTTTGTATAATAATAAGCAGTAGAATAGTCAACTGGATTGTTAGGAAATATTTTCCAGGATGCAGGCAGTCATCCACAGCATCAAAAGCCATAGGCCGCCTGGCACTCCAATAACCATGCCCTATCATAGAATTTATTAGTAGCATTTGTCTTAGTGGGAAAACTACAGCCAATGGCCTGAGCCACCACCACTCACCAAAGAGGTCCCCAGCATGCAGTATGATTGGTCTTCAAGGTGTTGCACCCGTGCATGTGCCTAATAGATTGTAGGTACCAAAAAATCTAAATTATGCAAGGCCATTTAGCATAAGTTTTTTTCATTGATAAGCAACACAGAAAATATTTAGAGAACAAATAGCACAAGTGCAACACACACATTCTTCTTTGCAAAATAGCTCAAGCTCTGTCAGATTGGATGGAGAGCGTCTGTGAACAGCAATTTTCAAGTCTTGCCACAGATTCTCAATTGGATTTAGGTCTGGACTTTGACTGGGCCATTCTAACACATGAGTATGCTTTGCTCTAAAGGGTCTCAAACTGGCGGCCCTCCAGCTGTTGTGGAACTACAAGTCCCATCATGCCTCTGCCTACGGGAGTCATGCTTGTAACTGTCAGCCTTGCAATGCCTCATGGGAATTGTAGTTCTGCAACAGTTGGCGGGCCACCGGTTTGAGACCCTGCTGGGTTCCCCCGCATCCAATTCGCAATAGCAGGAGATTTTAGAGAGCCGGTTCACATATCTCCGCAGCGGGTCCGGTGCGATTTGCACAAAAATGCTGTGAGTCTTCTGGTCCATTTCAGGTCTGAATTCAGCCCAAAATCGGACCTCAAACAGTGAACCAGGACGCACCGGACCCCTGCTGTGAGCCGTATGTGGTTCATATGTGAACTCAGCCTTAATCATTCCATTGTAGCTCTGGCTGTATGTTTAGGGTCATTGTCCCGCCGGAAGGTGAACCTCCGCCCCAGTTTCAAGTCTTTTGCAGACTCTAACATTTTTTTTTTTTAAGATTGTCCTGTATTTGGCTCCATCCATTTTCTCATCAACTCTAACCAGCTTCCCTGTACCTGCTGAAGAAAAGCATCCCCACAACATGATGCTGCCACCACCATGTTTCACGGTGGGGATGGTGTGTTCAGGGTGATGTGCAATTAGTTTTCTGCCACACAGCGTTTTGATTTTAGACCAAAAAGTTACATTTTGGTCTCATCTGACCAGAGCACCTTCTTCCACATGTTTGCTGTGTCCTCCACATGGCTTCTCGCAAATTGCAAACAGGACTTCTTATGGCTTTCTTTCAACAATAGCTTTCTTCTTACCACTCTTCCGTAAAGGCCAGATTTGTGGAGTGTATGACTAATAGATTCTCCCACCTGAGCTGTGGATCTCTGCAGCTCCTCCAGAGTTACCATGGGCCTCTTGTCTGCTTCTCTGATGAATGCTCCCCTTGCCCGGCCTGTCAGTTTAGGTGGACGGCCATGTCTTGTTAGGCTTGCAGTTGTGCTATACTCTTTCCATTTTTGGATGATGGATTGAACAGAGCTCCGTGAGATGTTCAAAGTTTGGGATATTTTTTTAGAACCTAACCCTGATTTAAACTTCTCCTCAACGAGATGAAGTTATTGTTGTGTCATGGATATGCAGTAGTGTTTGTCTGTCAGCTTACCTTCCTTCTCATGTGTTCATCTTAGAGACCAGACCTCCTTCACCTGGCTTCCTTTATAATCTCCTCCCAGCCTGACTCCACCCCAGGCCCTATCACAGAACACTATATTAACCTGTGCACTGCAAGCCTGCTTTGCTGATCAACGTGTTTGTTAGGCATTGTGTGTTTGGGTTCCTGCCTGCCGTGTGCTACGTCTGTCTCTCTGTTACGTTATTGGCTTGTCCCCGACTATCCCTGTCTGCTCGTGACCCTTGACCTTCGGCTCGTTCTTTCGTTATCCTTGTCTGCTTGTGGCCCCTGACCTTCAGCTTGTTATTCGGTTCTCTCTTATCTTGTGCTGCTGCTTCCCCTCTTTTCCCCTTATCCTACGGGGCGTGAGCTAGGAAACTCCAGGGGCCGCGACCTGGTCCCAGCCTGCAGCATAACATCCTCACCACTAGAGGCCCTGGAGAAGACCTGCTGGGTCTTAGACTCCGCGCCCTGGGGAATCTTGGCTCTAGCTTCCGTTAGGATCCCGGTTGTGCTCCTCTGGTCCCGCTTTCCACAACCACCCAGTTTCCTATCCGCAGAAGCCAGCCATAGGGTTCACTACCTCGCGGTGCACTCCTGTCCCCCTACGGTGTGCATCTGTCACCTGGCCACAGGTGACCTTGACAGTTTGATCAGCCATGAACCCGGCTGACATCCCGTTACCCGTGGATGATCCGTTGCAGGGCATAGTTTGCAGACTTGAAACCCAGGAATCGAATCAGACTCAGGTGATGCGATTCCTCCAGGATCTGGCTTCTCGCTTCGAGCAGCTTCAGGCCTCCTTGGGAACCCTGAATCCGCAACCTCAAATACAACCAGCGGCTGCACCTATTGCACCAGTCGCAGCCACACACTCACTACAACTGCCAGCTCCGTCCCGTTTCTCTGGGGACTCCAAGGCTTGCAGGGGGTTCCTTAGCCAATGCACAATTCATTTTGAGCTCCAGCCCCAAAACTTCCTGTCTGATCGGGCTAAGGTAGCCTATATCATTTCCCTCCTCTCTGGTGAAGCTTTAGCCTGGGCAGCCCCTCTGTGGGAACTGAATGATCCAGTGGTTTCTAGCCTGTCTGGCTTCTTGAAACTTTTTCGGAATATCTTCGAAGAACCGGCTCGTGTCTCTTCAGCGGCCAGCGCCCTTTTACGTCTCCGCCAAGAGTCTGCTTCTGTGGGACAGTATGCCCTTCATTTCCGCATACTGTCGGCTGAGTTGAGCTGGAACAATGAGGCCTTAGTCGCAACCTTTTTGCATGGCCTGTCTGATAGAGTGAAGGATGAATTAGCAGGAAGAACCATCCCCACTGATCTGGCCGGCGTTATCTCCTTGTGTAACCAGATCGATATTCGCTTTCAGGAGAGGACCTTAGAAAAGCAACGCCAGCACTCCTTGGTTCTTAGTCAGCCTGAGCTCCCCTCTCTTCGACCCGTAGAGCATCTCCTACCAGCTGAGGAACCCATGCAGCTGGGTCGGACCAGGCTATCCCCCGAGGAACGTGCTAGGCGCAGAACTCTTGGTCTGTGTCTTTACTGTGGGGGCAAAGGTCATTTTCGTGACACTTGCTCTCTTTGTCCAGAAAAACGTTCGGGTCCACTTCATCTGGAAAGTGGAGTATTGGACCCAGAAATATCACCTTCCCCTTCTCGTCTTCTGCTTTCTGTGTTCCTTCATGTTGGTGCTTCTTCTCATTCGGTCTCAGCATATCTGGATTCCGGAGCCGCTGGTAATTTCATGGACTAGGAAATCGCATCGTCCATGAGACTTACTCTTTTGCCCCTCACCACACCATTGGTGGTCTTGGCGATTAATGGTACTGTTCTCCCAGGGGGACCTATCCGCTTCCAGACCCTCCCTGTTAAGATGTCGGTAGGGACACTCCACCAGGAGTGGATATCCTTCCTTATCTTACCCAAGGCCTCAACGCCTATAATTTTGGGTCTCCCATGGTTACAGCTCCATTCTCCTCATGTGGACTGGACTACTGGACAGATCCTGGCTTGGGGTCCCTCCTGTTCCTCGTCCTGCCTACCCAAGGTTGCCCCCTGTGAATCTGAGCCGGTCATTCATTCCAGGTTGCATAACCATTTACATTTCTCTGTCCCTAACCACCCTTGGACGCACAGCCAGGCTAGCTTGTCTACAAGTCCTGCAGTCGCTACGTCTTGCGATGCGATTCAGGTAGTCGCTACACCTGACTCAGCTATTCACTCTGCCTCTGTACTAGTTATGCCAGTCCAGCCCATGCCCAGTGAGCCTCCTACTTTTTCTTGTTCGGGACATTCTGCTTGTCCTTCAGCTATTCAGTTTGACTCCGGCGACATGTCACCTTCTAACCAACCTGACTTCAGGGTTCCACTGACATCTGCCCAGTCTGATGGTCCTGTGCAAGATGACCAGTTCCCCTTTAAGGGTCTAGGGGACCCTCCTCAGATTCCTGTTGATCCTCTCATGCCCTTGCTTATTCCTAGAGAGCCTTTGGTCCTCAATAGATCTTCTTGTCATCTCCCTACCTCGTTTTCGGTCTCCGAGGATAATCTTAAGTACGAGGTTAGACAAGTTCTGGATTCTCGGCTCTGCAGAGGCATTCTTCAGTACCTTGTGCATCGGAGAGGTTTTGGTCCTGAGGAGGCGTCTTGGATTGCTGCATCTGATGTCGCTGCACCTCATCTGTTGAGAAGGTTTCATCAGAGATTTCCCTTTAAGCCTGGGCCCAGGCGGGGGAGGGCCCATAAGAGGGAGGGTACTGTCATGGATATGCAGTAGTGTTTGTCTGTCAGCTTACCTTCCTTCTCATGTGTTCATCTTAGAGACCAGACCTCCTTCACCTGGCTTCCTTTATAATCTCCTCCCAGCCTGACTCCACCCCAGGCCCTATCACAGAACACTATATTAACCTGTGCACTGCAAGCCTGCTTTGCTGATCAACGTGTTTGTTAGGCATTGTGTGTTTGGGTTCCTGCCTGCCGTGTGCTACGTCTGTCTCTCTGTTACGTTATTGGCTTGTCCCCGACTATCCCTGTCTGCTCGTGACCCTTGACCTTCGGCTCGTTCTTTCGTTATCCTTGTCTGCTTGTGGCCCCTGACCTTCAGCTTGTTATTCGGTTCTCTCTTATCTTGTGCTGCTGCTTCCCCTCTTTTCCCCTTATCCTACGGGGCGTGAGCGAGGAAACTCCAGGGGCCGCGACCTGGTCCCAGCCTGCAGCATAACATCCTCACCACTAGAGGCCCTGGAGAAGACCTGCTGGGTCTTAGACTCCGCGCCCTGGGGTATCTTGGCTCTAGCTTCCGTTAGGATCCCGGTTGTGCTCCTCTGGTCCCGCTTTCCACAACCACCCAGTTTCCTATCCGCAGAAGCCAGCCATAGGGTTCACTACCTCGCGGTGCACTCCTGTCCCCCTATGGTGTGCATCTGTCACCTGGCCACAGGTGACCTTGACATGTTGTTTATGAAATTAAAAAGGGAAGTCTGGTTATTATTGATCCACCATGTGAAATCTTCGGATCCATGAGTAATTTGGTGGAATTTTGGGTCGCCTACGAAGGATACATGTGGGGGAGATTAGATAAAAGATTGTATTTTTTATTGTGTAATATCCATAATTGATATGATTGCGAGACTATTTGGTTGAGGGAGTCAATGGATTGGTTTGAAATCTTGTTCGCCGATAATGCCCAAAATGGAGTATGGTAGGATGGAGTCTCTCTCAAACCCAACCCATGGGACCCTGGGGTTGGGGATGTGCCACTGTGCCATTTAAGACCATCTAGCAGATAGATAGTATAGCCAAAAATCTGGGAGGCCTAAACCACCACATCTTTGTGATTTATATAGTACTGGTCTTGATAGACGTGGATGAGAGTCTGACCAAATAAATTTATTAATATCTGATTGGAATTTAGTGATCATTGTTTTATTAATTCTAATTGGAAGTGCCCTAAATAGGTATAACATTTTCGGTAGTATTGTAATTTTTATTGCTGTGATTCTACCTAAGAATGAAATCTTGAAGGATTTCCACATTTTAAGTGTTGATCTGAATTTTTGCATTAATGGCAAACCCCTAATACAAAATTTCATAAATTCCTTCAGATTGGACACTTCTTTAACACATACTTCCAAACTACAAACACACATCCACCCTCATTTTTTGAAAACCTGTGTCTGAAATCTCCAAGAAAACGCGGTTTCATAACCAAAATATATTCTAACTTAAACAATAATACTGATTCAATCAAACTTCCCTATATGCTGAAGTGGAAACAAGAATAAAATTGTACTTACTCCACTGATAACTGGGATGAATGCATCAATAACCTGCACAAATGCTCTAGGTCAGTGATGGCGAACCTTGGCACCCCAGATGTTTTGGAACTACATTTCCCATGATGCTCAACTACACTGCAGAGTGCGTGAGCATCATGGGAAATGTAGTTCCAAAACATCTGGGGTGCCAAGGTTCGCCATCACTGCTCTAGGTCAATCACAGTTAAGCCTCGTACACACGGTCGGACTTCCTTCAGACTTTTCCGTGGATTTTCCTCCGAACGGAGTTGGCCGGGCACACCCATAGCATACACACCACAGGACTTTTCTGCAAACTTTCCCTAAACTTTTTCCAACATCACGTGGTTTTTCTGCTCTTTACCGCCACCCTTTGGTCAACTTCTGCTATTGTTGGTTGATTTTAACATTATTTGTTTTGTCCATCGGACAAAAGTCCGATGGTTTTCTGTACTCACGGTCGGACTTTGCTCCATCACACTTTTGTTGGCCAAAAGTTTTTCCGTTTGCAGACCAAACTTTTGTCCGATGAAAACAAAAAAAGTTTGTCCGATGGAGCGTACACACGGTCGGATTTTTTGGCAAACTTGCTCAAAATGAAGTTTGTTGGCAAAAAGTCTGACCGTGTGTACGGGGCTTTAAAGAGACTGCATTGAAACTATTCACAAGATGGTACTATACCCCGGTTAAGCTTCATACCATTTTTCCCACAACCCCTCAGATATTCTTTAGGAACTGCAACTTCACAGGCTCATTCTCTCATATGTAGCACACAGACCCCACTTTTCTTCGCCAATAGCGGGGCACACCTGCTACTTGCCCGGTATCCCCTCCCTGTGTATAGAGAAGAGCGAGCGGTGTTATTGTTGGGTCTTGCAGCAATTACCTCTCTAGAGTGGATCCCTTCTCTCCGTTGTCTAGGCAGCATTCTCTCATAATAAGGCCAATGTCCACACAGTAGTAAAACCTAATCAGCAAAGTTTTATTCTTTATACTTGAGGTAAACTTGAAGAGAGAAAGTAGGAAGTCGAGAAAGTAGGGGAAGGTTCAGGCACGCAACACTTAGAACTCAGTGTCAGTCTTTCGTCGCCACTCAAGCCTGAGTGGGTATTGCTCACCTGGATAGTCCCTATAAGAGTGGTCCCAGCAGCCGGGATGGAGCGCGGATAACTGAGATGATGAATCCCTCTTTAGGCGAGTTTCCAGGCCTCTTCCTGAGACAGCAGTACCGTCGCTAATCTCCTGGGGCTGATCCTCCCCTGGACTCCTTTCCTAAAGGTGGGCCCCCTACAAGTGGGCAGCCTGGGATTCTTCTCTGAGGTGTAGGCCCTTGCCAGCGGAGCTGGGCCTACATTGCAGCAACGAAACCTCGGGCTGAAGGTGCCCGAGGCCCAAACACACTTGCGCACCTCGTGCCATGCGGGCCACGAGGCACACTTACAGGACCGAAGGTCCCCTGGAACGTGCACCGCCTAATGGCGTCTGCCCCTTATGTATCCTCTTCCAGCATGCACAGCGGGTAGACACGCCCACTGCACGGCTGCCGAGAGAGGACACCCAAGGTGCTGTGATACCCCCTGTAGTTCAACCTATCCCGGTGGTGACAGTGCCACCTACAGGCAACAGAGAACACTACAGCCAGGCAGTATCACACTCAGAGCAGAAGCAATAATGAATCAATGATTGGTCTGAGCCCAACTACCCCTAAATTTCCACATAGCGCCCCCAAATATTGGGGGGGGGCACTACACACACCCCCTCCTAGAAAAGACACTGTCCCCAGTGGCTAGGGAAATCAAAAACCCTTCAATCCTGAAGGCTGTTGATTTACTCAACAAACTACAAAAACTTTGAACCGATGCCTGAACCAATATTTTTGGGAAGGGAGAAAGAAGAGAAAAAGAAGCACACAGATAACATTACATCTCCAGATATTGACATTTTAAATATACATTCCACCCATCACTAACTATCTATCCCACCCCATTCTCCGGTGGTGTTGATAGCAGCTCCAATACCTGCAAGAAATCACAACATATATAGAAAAATAAACATCCTATCACTATTCACATTTTATCCTACAAAAGAAGCAGACTATTTCCCCAAGAGGAAACAGTTTCCTTCCTTAAATTTATTATGCTAAGCCTAGCACAAAATAAAAAATAAAATTCTAATCCTAAGTACTTTCTTATTAGTGCAGTCTCTTTTTCCTGCAGACCACTGCCACCTAGTGTCGGCAGAACTTCAACTTTCTGTACTAGTTACGCGTGGGATTGAACATCCCGTTCTTGACTACAGCGTCTTTTCACCATGACATACTGACTAACTACCCCAAGTTCAGTTAGAGGAAAACTGTCCTTTGTTTGGAGAGAGAAGAAAAAAAAAACAACAAGCTCTCCGCATTTTCCTCTTTATGAGCAGACATACCCTTTTGTTTCAGCAGGGGCAAAGTCATCTTGATCCAGGGCACGGTTTATCCGTGCAGGGACAGGATATAAAGGCAAAAGGCAAAACAAGTTCCTGTCTTTAAAATGTTTAAAGATAAAACGTTGGATTCAGGAGGGTAATTAATCTTCAACGTTCATCCCGGGTGGTGATAGAGTGTACAACATCTTCTTCCCTCTCGCTACAGATAACCACCCGGTCGGCGTAGATATGCCGGCCGTAGCTCCAGATCCGCCGAAACACGTGAAATTCCTCTGTTATAAGAAAAAGTTCCTTCCTTCGGCAGGTGTCTGGGTTAGCCAAGTGATCCCAAACAGCTTCATCGTACCATTGTTCCCTAACGTCCTCGATTTCTTTCATAACATCTCGAGGCACATAAGGGAATTCAAGACCGTACTCCTCACTCACACGGTCAATCAACATTCTCTGTAACCGGGAAAGTTTTGGCAATGTCCTCTGGTCTCCCGTTCCGGGCAACACACACGAGTCGGGTGATTGTCTTGCTACAGACCTGACAGATTTATAGGAAGTCTCTTTCTTAGCTGCCAAAATACATCTAATATCACCCGGGGCCCTTAGTCGTGTTGTCGCACCTACAGAGTCCTTAGCTCCCAACTCTTTGTAGCTGCAAGTAAGAGTAACAACCGCACACTGGTCCCGCAACAGTTCCCGGGCCTTGGCTTCGGCCTCACTCCATCTATTACAGGGCATTGGCTTCTTCCTTCTGCCCGATAAACTGACAGGAACAGTTCCAAGCACTTGTCTTTCAGCCTCCCTACCGTCACCTGTTGGGGACTTCTCGGGCATCCTCCCGCTCTCGATGTCCGGTTCTGGTAGGCGCTGGGGCAGGCTTCGACCGCGGCTGCGGGAGGCCTTGACATATCCCACCTTCTGTTTTGCTGGCGGGACATGAATTTCGGTAATGGCAGAGGCAGCGTCTGCTGCGGTGTCCGCCGATGGCTCTGCAGTCTCAGAGGCATCCCTCCTGGATACATCCGCAGTAGGAGAGGCGATGCGCGTGGGCTCTGCTGCAGGAGCACAAGCGTCTTCCTCCGAAGTGACAACACCTGTAATACAATTCACCCGGTAGGCCCGGTACGATTCAGTGGGCTGGTCCACCTCGAAGAGGAACTCTCCGCAAGCCAAACATCTCCCGAACGGGCGCAGTTGCACAGCCAGTCCGTGGCATTTGGGACAGAGCATGCCCAGGGCTTCCGCATCTCGGCAGATGTACAAAGCGAAGCGGCCCTGGGGTCTGAGCCGGATCCCTGTATCCATGTGCGGGGCTATGAGTGGAGCAATGTCCATAGTAGAAGGCACCGAGAACATCCAGGGTCCCGACAAAGCTGAAGGTACATGGGAATGCAGACATGTTGCTCACTCTCACTTGATCCAACTCTCTCTGTCTCTTGGCGCCAATACACCCACGTGTAACTCGCAGGTGGCGGGAACTCCTCCCCTTTTTCTCTTCCTGCACGTAGCTTGCGGGCTTTTCTTTTTCTGGACATGCCCACGAACTACGCAGTTGGAAAAACCACAGTTCTGTGCCCCTTAACCCCTCTTTCTCGCTCAAAGTACAGTAACACAATCCAACTCCTCCAATGGCCGACTTTCCAGTCACATAGAAAATAATCCACTCATGCAAGAGGTAGCCACAAATCCCGGACTCGAGCCCCCACGTGTAGCACACAGACCCCACTTTTCTCCGCCAATAGCGGGGCACACCTGCTACTTGCCCGGTATCCCCTCCCTGTGTATAGAGAGGAGCGAGCGGTGTTATTGTTGGGTCTTGCAGCAATTACCTCTCTAGAGTGGATCCCTTCTCTCCGTTGTCTAGGCCAGTGTTTCTCAACTCCAGTCCTCAAGGCGCCCCAACAGGTCATGTTTTCAGGCTCTCCATTGTTTTGCACAGGTTATTTAATCAGTTTAACTGCTTTAGTAATTCCCACAGCTGTTTCATCTGAGGGAAATCCTGAAAACATGACCTGTTGGGGCGCCTTGAGGACTGGAGTTGAGAAACACTGGTCTAGGCAGCAATCTCTCAGAATAAGGCCAATGTCCACACAGGAGTAAAACCTAATCAGCAAGGTTTTATTCTTTATACTTGAGGTAAACTTGAAGAGAGAGAGTAGGAAGTCGAGAAAGTAGGGGAAGGTTCAGGCACGCAACACTTAGAACTCAGTGTCAGTCTTTCATCGCCACTCAAGCCTGAGTGGGTATTGCTCACCCGGATAGTCCCTATGAGAGCGGTCCTAGCAGCCGGGATGGAGCAAGGATAACAGAGACAATGAATCCCTCTTTAGGCAAGTTTCCAGGCCTCTTCCCGAGACAGCAGTACCGTTGCTAATCTCCTGGGACTGATCCTCCCCTGGACTCCTTTCCTAAAGGTGGGCCCCCTACAAGTGGGCAGCCTGGGATTCTTCTCTGAGGTGTAGGCCCTTGCCTGCGGAGCTGGGCCTACATTGCAGCAACGAAACCTCGGGCTGAAGGTGCCCGAGGCCCAAACACACTCGCGCACCTCATGCCATGCGGGCCACGAGGCACACTTACAGGACCGAAGGTCCCCTGGAACGCGCGCTGCCTGATGGCGTCTGCCCCTTATGTATCTTCTCCCAGCATGCACAGCGGGTAGACCAACGCCCACTGCACGGGTGCCGAGA
Organism: Rana muscosa; assembly: GCA_029206835.1. Classification (NCBI taxonomy): domain Eukaryota; kingdom Metazoa; phylum Chordata; class Amphibia; order Anura; family Ranidae; genus Rana; species Rana muscosa. The sequence continues at coordinate 24,745,651 of CM055126.1, read as the reverse complement.
GAGGACACCTAAGGTGCTGTGATACCCCCTGTAGTTCAACCTATGCCGGTGGTGACAGTGCCACCTACAGGCAACAGAGAACACTACAGCCAGGCAGTATCACACCCAGAGCAGAAGCAATAATGAATCAGTTATTGGTCTGAGCCCAACTACCGGCTCAGACTACCCCTAAATTTCCACATAGCGCCCCCAAATATTGGGGGGGGGGCGCTACACATATTTTTTGGAACTGTGACAAGATCACACATATATGGAAACATTTGGAAAGATTTGCCTTTAAAATTTCAAACAATAACATTAACCTAACTATACATAACTGCCTTCTTTTCTCCCCTATCATAGGCCTTTCCATTCATAATATGAGGCTAATACACCCAATCTGTGTGGCAATTCATTGGCTAATTGCATTTCACTGGAAATCCCCATCAGTCCCTTTAGCACACTTAAAAACAAAAATTAATAACATAAATCTTATGGAGAAAATATTTCACACGATACAGAACGCGAACCATATATATATAATAAAAAATGTGACCCCTGGTTTGAACATTCCATTTCATTTTTCAACCCTGAGTGATATAACTAATCACACTTGAATGAAGGATATTATATTTTGTACTAATCAATAACTAACCTGATGTCTATTTTCTGTATGTTCATAAACTAAAACATATCAATTCTACCTTAATACACAAGCTATTTTGATGGTCCTTATATGCAAAATGGCTTTCTGTAATCTTTTCTATACGTATGTTAATTCGTTGTTGTACCACCCTTTTTTTGTAACCAATAAAAAAAGTTTGTAAACAAAAAAATAAACTTCTCCACAACTTTATCCCTGACCCGTCTGGTGTGTTCCTTGGCCGCCATGATGCGGTTTGTTCACTAAGGATCTCTAACAAACCTCTGAGGGCTTCACAGAACAGCTGTATTTATACTGAGATTAAATTACACACAGGTGTAATTTATAAACTCTATTTACTAATTAGGTGACTTCTGAAGGCAATTGGTTCCACTTGATTTTAGTTAGGGGTATCAGAGTAAAGGGGGCTTAATACAAATGTACACCACACTTTTCAGATATGATTTTCAGATTATTTGTAAAAAATGTTGAAAACCATTTATCATTTTCCTTCCACTTCACAATTATGTACCACTTTGTGTTGGTCTATCACATAAAATCTCAATAAAATACATTTAAGTTTTTGGTTGTAACATGACAAAATGTGGAAAATTTCAAGGGGTATGAATACTTTTTCAAGGCACTGTAGCACATGTGCAACAAACACACACACACACACACAGTCAGAGCACACACAGCACATGCAACACACGCGGTCAGAGCACACACAGCACATGTGTAACACACACACAGACAGAGCACACACAGCACATGTGTAACACACACAGTCAGAGCACACATAGCACACGTGTAACACACACAGTCAGAGCACACACAGCACACGTGTAACACACACACAGTCAGAGCACACACAGCACACGTGTAACACACACAGTCAGAGCACACATAGCACACGTGTAACACACACAGTCAGAGCACACACAGCACACGTGTAATATACACACAGTCAGAGCACACACAGCACATGTGTAACACACACATAGTCAGAGCACACTCAGCACACGTGTAACACACACACACAGTCAGAGCACACACAGCACACGTGTAACACACACAGTCAGAGCACACACAGCACACGTGTAACACACACAGTCAGAGCACACTCAGCACACGTGTAACACACACACACAGTCAGAGCACACACAGCACACGTGTAACACACACAGTCAGAGCACACACAGCACATGTGTAATATACACACAGTCAGAGCACACTCAGCACACGTGTAACACACACACACAGTCAGAGCACACTCAGCACACGTGTAACACACACACACAGTCAGAGCACACTCAGCACACGTGTAACACACACACACAGTCAGAGCACACACAGCACACGTGTAACACACACAGTCAGAGCACACACAGCACATGTGTAATATACACACAGTCAGAGCACACACAGCACATGTGTAACATACACACAGTCAGAGCACACTCAGCACACGTGTAACACACACACACAGTCAGAGCACACTCAGCACACGTGTAACACACACAGTCAGAGCACACACAGCACACGTGTAACACACACACACTTTCAGAGCACACACAGCACATGTGTAACACACACAGTCAGAGCACACACAGCACATGTGTAATATACACACAGTCAGAGCACACACAGCACATGTGTAATATACACACAGTCAGAGCACACTCAGCACACGTGTAACACACACACAGTCAGAGCACACACAGCACACGTGTAACACACACACACACACTTTCAGAGCACACACAGCACACGTGTAACACACACAGTCAGAGCACACACAGCACATGTGTAATATACACACAGGCAGAGCACACACAGCACATGTGTAACATACACACAGTCAGAGCACACTCAGCACACGTGTAACACACACACACAGTCAGAGCACACTCAGCACACGTGTAACACACACACACAGTCAGAGCACACTCAGCACACGTGTAACACACACACACAGTCAGAGCACACACAGCACACGTGTAACACACACACACAGTCAGAGCACACACAGCACACGTGTAACACACACAGTCAGAGCACACACAGCACATGTGTAATATACACACAGTCAGAGCACACACAGCACATGTGTAACATACACACAGTCAGAGCACACTCAGCACACGTGTAACACACACACACAGTCAGAGCACACTCAGCACACGTGTAACACACACACAGTCAGAGCACACACAGCACACGTGTAACACACACACACTTTCAGAGCACACACAGCACATGTGTAACACACACAGTCAGAGCACACACAGCACATGTGTAATATACACACAGTCAGAGCACACACAGCACATGTGTAACATACACACAGTCAGAGCACACTCAGCACACGTGTAACACACACACACAGTCAGAGCACACTCAGCACACGTGTAACACACACACACAGTCAGAGCACACACAGCACACGTGTAACACACACAGTCAGAGCACACACAGCACATGTGTAATATACACACAGTCAGAGCACACACAGCACATGTGTAACATACACACAGTCAGAGCACACTCAGCACACGTGTAACACACACACACAGTCAGAGCACACTCAGCACACGTGTAACACACACACAGTCAGAGCACACACAGCACACGTGTAACACACACACACTTTCAGAGCACACACAGCACATGTGTAACACACACAGTCAGAGCACACACAGCACATGTGTAATATACACACAGTCAGAGCACACACAGCACATGTGTAACATACACACAGTCAGAGCACACTCAGCACACGTGTAACACACACACAGTCAGAGCACACACAGCACACGTGTAACACACACACACTTTCAGAGCACACACAGCACACGTGTAACACACACAGTCAGAGCACACACAGCACATGTGTAATATACACACAGGCAGAGCACACACAGCACATGTGTAACATACACACAGTCAGAGCACACTCAGCACACGTGTAACACACACACACAGTCAGAGCACACTCAGCACACGTGTAACACACACACAGTCAGAGCACACACAGCACACGTGTAACACACACACACTTTCAGAGCACACACAGCACATGTGTAACACACACAGTCAGAGCACACACAGCACATGTGTAATATACACACAGTCAGAGCACACACAGCACATGTGTAACATACACACAGTCAGAGCACACACAGCACACGTGTAACACACACACAGTCAGAGCACACACAGCACACGTGTAACACACACACACTTTCAGAGCACACACAGCACACGTGTAACACACACAGTCAGAGCACACACAGCACATGTGTAATATACACACAGGCAGAGCACACACAGCACATGTGTAACATACACACAGTCAGAGCACACTCAGCACACGTGTAACACACACACACAGTCAGAGCACACTCAGCACACGTGTAACACACACACACAGTCAGAGCACACACAGCACACGTGTAACACACACACAGACAGAGCACACACAGCACATGTGTAACACACACACAGTCAGAGCACACACAGCACCATGTGTAACATACACACAGTCAGAGCACACACAGCATACGTGTAACACACACACACACAGTCAGAGCACACTCAGCACACGTGTAACACACACACACAGTCAGAGCACACTCAGCACACGTGTAACACACACACACAGTCAGAGCACACTCAGCACACGTGTAACACACACACACAGTCAGAGCACACACAGCACACGTGTAACACACACAGTCAGAGCACACACAGCACATGTGTAATATACACACAGTCAGAGCACACACAGCACATGTGTAACATACACACAGTCAGAGCACACTCAGCACACGTGTAACACACACACACAGTCAGAGCACACTCAGCACACGTGTAACACACACACAGTCAGAGCACACACAGCACACGTGTAACACACACACACTTTCAGAGCACACACAGCACATGTGTAACACACACAGTCAGAGCACACACAGCACATGTGTAATATACACACAGTCAGAGCACACACAGCACATGTGTAACATACACACAGTCAGAGCACACTCAGCACACGTGTAACACACACACAGTCAGAGCACACACAGCACACGTGTAACACACACACACTTTCAGAGCACACACAGCACACGTGTAACACACACAGTCAGAGCACACACAGCACATGTGTAATATACACACAGGCAGAGCACACACAGCACATGTGTAACATACACACAGTCAGAGCACACTCAGCACACGTGTAACACACACACACAGTCAGAGCACACTCAGCACACGTGTAACACACACACAGTCAGAGCACACACAGCACACGTGTAACACACACACACTTTCAGAGCACACACAGCACATGTGTAACACACACAGTCAGAGCACACACAGCACATGTGTAATATACACACAGTCAGAGCACACACAGCACATGTGTAACATACACACAGTCAGAGCACACTCAGCACACGTGTAACACACACACAGTCAGAGCACACACAGCACACGTGTAACACACACACACACACTTTCAGAGCACACACAGCACACGTGTAACACACACAGTCAGAGCACACACAGCACATGTGTAATATACACACAGGCAGAGCACACACAGCACATGTGTAACATACACACAGTCAGAGCACACTCAGCACACGTGTAACACACACACACAGTCAGAGCACACTCAGCACACGTGTAACACACACACACAGTCAGAGCACACACAGCACACGTGTAACACACACACAGACAGAGCACACACAGCACATGTGTAACACACACACAGTCAGAGCACACACAGCACCATGTGTAACATACACACAGTCAGAGCACACACAGCATACGTGTAACACACACACACACAGTCAGAGCACACACAGCATACGTGTAACACACACACAGTCAGAGCACACACAGCACATGTGTAATATACACACAGTCATAGCACACACAGACAGTGACAAATCTAATTACATCAGCCCCATGAAATACACAATGCATAGCTCCCAACTGTCCCTGATTTTGAGGGACTGTCCCTGATTTGGAGCAATGTCCCTCTGTCCTTATTTGTCCCTCATTTTGGTCTGATCTATATAGTTGTATATAAAATGCAATTTTTATCTTTCAAAAAGTGTTTCCCAGTGCTAAACCTTTCATCCAATTTCTAAATTGCTGCATTTGTACATTTTAAAAGCCAATATAAAGTAATAGTAGTGGTAAAAAAAAAAAGCCTTGCGGATTTAATTAACTTTTTTGGTTAATTCTCCTTTAAGGGGGTGTTGATGGAGGCGTGTCCTATGCCTACATACATTTGCTAGTAGGTGTCCCTCACTCCCATCTCAAAATGTTGGGAGGTATATACATTGTTGCTAGCTGTATGTGAATAGAGGATGTCTCTTGACTAAAAAAAGCCACACCAAGAAGGTTCAGCTATTATGAGAGTTTGGCAACAAGTCAGTCCTTTTATGCACTGGGTTTGATCCACTCTCCATTTTTTGGGCAGTGTGGGGAAATTTTTAGGAAGTTTGCCAAGGCACCCCCGGAGGAACCCAAACACTGTGGTAGAGAGGCACGGAGCAGCGCTGAAGGTGTAGGTGGAGGGCCGGCATGACAGGGGTTAACGGGGGCGGAGCCTGTAGGACGTAGGGGGCAGCGTGAGGTTGCAGAGGGGAGGAGGAGAGAGAGTAAGGAGAGGAAAATGAAGGGATGGGGTCAGTCGCCACGAGGAGCGCAGGGGGAAAGCAGCTTGTCTTCCCTGCTGCAGTGTGTTGCCTCGGCCGTTCTGCGTGCAGCTTAGCAAGGGCGGACGTGGATCGGCTTTTCCAGCGGTTGCGAGCGGCGGCGGAGGTGCATGGCACCGATTGGCTGCACGCCCAGGTAGGGGGACTGCTGTTGAGAGCCGGGGAAGGGGGGGTTGTCACTTCTCCCTCTGCTGTACCTCGGGCTAGGAGGTCTAGGCCTCCTGAGCGGTTTAGCCCAGAAACCTCTCCCAGAGTCCAACGCCGCACTAGGAGCCCCACGGAGCATGCCTCCAGGGACCCTCAGGCACCGGCACGAAAACGCCAGGCTGAGGCGGGATCGGCTGGGCCCGGGGGGGAAACTTTTCACAGGCTACACTCGCGGGGTGGGTCGGGGGGGCCTCCCGCGGCCCACTCCTCTTCGGGTGAATATGTGGACGGTGCGGCTCCTGGGTCTGGCTCTGCGCCCACCCGGGTGGCTCGGCGGGGGAGAGTGCAGGCATCGGGAGCCGGCCTGGTGCCTGGAGCGGCCGGTGTCCCTCTTGTCCAGGAGCAGCGGAGAAGGTTGGAGAACGATGAGGTAGCTGGGAGGGTTCGGAGTCGGCCTGCGGGAGGCGCTGAGAGAACGGCGTCCCCCCTGTCATTTGGGGCGGGCGCCCGTCGGGTCAGTGATGACGAACAGCCTGGCCCTTCCTGGAGACTGGCGGGGGGTGACGACATGGGCGTCCACAGTGGCGTTCAGCAGCGTTCTGGTGTGGCGGGCCGAGGCAGTGATGCGAGGACGAGTTCGTGGAGGTACCGGCATCGGTGGAGACCGTGATGACGGCTCGTGGAGGCCCTCTTCCGCAACAGCCTGGTAAGCGGCCGGTTGGCCAACCTTCTTTGTCTTCCGTGTGTGTGCCTGTGGTTGGTGGTGCGAGTGCTGGGGTTGGGGTGAGTGGTGTGTCGGTGTCAGGGATAGGGGGAGTGGGGGCCCATGGGGTGTCCGGGTCCGGCACACAGGATTTGGCTCAGTTGTTGGCAGGTTTGCGGGACGTTTTAGGTCGGTTAGCGCCGATGCAGGCTGCTGGGTTGCCCACGTTGGCTTGGGTTCCCGTAGTGGAGGGTGCTGGGGGACCGGGAGTGGTAGCCGGGTCCGGGAACACGTCAGCAGCAGGGTTACCCCCGGTGCCGGCGGCTGTTGGGTCACCCCCTGCCGCAAGTGTGGGGATGGCGCAGGGAACAGGAGTGAGTGCGTCAGACGGTGGTGCTGGTAAGACGCTGGAGAAGTAGGTGGATCGAGTTCGTTTGGCGGACGTGGCAAAATGTGAAGTCTACGTGTGTTTCAAGGGGCCGCTGGGGGCCCACCTCAAGCAGGAGGTCCGGGAAAAAATTTGGCGGGGGGAGTATGTAGAGATTTTTTCCCTTCTTCCGCTAGAGAAATTTAACCTGGACAGAGGTAAGTTGGATGAAAGCAAGAAAGAGGAGGAGGAAAAATGGAGGTATAGATTGATCCCCAGGACGTTTGCGAACTGGCTGCAAGCATTTGCAATTTTAGCCAGTGTGGTGGGGGAAAGGGCGCCGGAGAATTGCTCCGCTCTCTCTTGTTATCTGGATGCGATCGGGGAAGCTTACAGAGTTTATGGTGGCCTGGCCCGGCTGCAGTACGATGAGCAGTTCCGTCAGCGGAAGGCTGTTCGTCCGTCGTTGCGCTAGGACCACAAAGACATTAGCCTTTGGATGCGGCTCATGACTTCGGTGCGGGCTGGTAATTCGTCTTTTCAGACGGGGGCCGGCGGTGCTTCTTCCTCGGGACAGTCGGCCACAAGACGCAAGGGGTGTTGGTGAGCCTTCAATGAGGGGACTTGCAAGTTCGGCGCAACTTGCAAGTTTAAGCATGAGTGCTCCGGTTGCGGGGGCTCCCATCCCCTTAATAGATGCTCGCAGCGGGGAAAAGGCGGTAAGGGGGAGCTGGCAGGAAAGGGGGACGACTCCGGTGAGCGTAACAAGGATGCGTCCGTTTCTAGGTCGGTATCTGAGGAGGGAGGCGGCGGAACTGCTGGAGTCTGGTTTCGCTGAGGGTTTTCGGATTCCATGTGGGCTTGCCCGTCCCCCACCGCATGCAGAGAATTTGAAGTCGGCGTTGGCTCATCCGGAAGTGGTGTCTGCGAAGTTGGCGAAGGAAGTGGAGTTAGGCCGCATGGCTGGTCCCTTTGCTTCTCCGCCGCTGGTGAGTTTGGTGGTTTCTCCCTTGGGGGTAGTTCCCAAGAGGGAACCCAACAAATTCCGGTTGATCCATCACTTGTCTTATCCCAGGGGGGGTTCGGTTAATGAGTTCATTGATCCGGCCTTGTGTTCGGTCTCGTACACTTCATTCGCTCTCTTGGTGGAAACGGATATTGAATCCGCTTTTCGGCTGTTGCCTGTACATCCTGACAGTTTTCACTTGTTGGGTTGCAGGTGGCAGGGGTCCTATTTTGTTGACAAGTGTTTGTCCATGGGGTGTTAAATTTCCTGCTCTTTGTTTGAAACGTTTAGTTCGTTCTTTGAGTGGGTGGTCCGGGAGGTGTCTGGCCTTCCGTTGGTCATCCACTACTTAGATGATTTGTGTAGGATATTGTTGGCTACTGTTCAGCACATGGCGGAACGCTTTGGAATTCCGTTGGCACCTGACAAAACGGAAGGTCCGGTTACGGCCTTGTGTTTTCTCGGGATTCTGATTGATACAGTGGCTATGGAATGCCGCCTCCCGGAGGACAAGTTGACGGACTTGCGGGCAGGGGTTGTTTTGGCGCAGGGGGCTGGTAAGCTGACACTGCGGCGGCTTCAGTCGCTCCTGGGGAAGCTCAACTTTGCTTGTCGGATAATGCCGATGGGCAGGGTTTTTAACCGCCGGCTGGCAGCAGCGACAGCGGGGGTGGTGTCACCGGTGCACCACATTCGTTTGACGAAGGAGCATAGGGCTGACTTGGGTGTTTGAGAATCGTTTTTGGATTCTTATAATGGCAGGTCGGTGTGGATGTCGGAAGCCTTGTCTAGTTTTGACTTGGAATTGTTCACTGACGCGGCTTGGTCAGCAGGTTATGGGGCGTATTTCGGGGGTCAGTGGAGTGCAGGCCCATGGCCCTTGGAATGGAGAGAGGCAGGGTTTACTCGTAATTTGGCACTTTTGGAACTTTTTCCGATTGTGCTGGCAGTAGAGTTGTGGGGATCGCAGTTTTGTAACAAGAAGATTCGCTTTAATTGCGACAACATGGCTGTTGTTCAGGCTATTAATAGTGTGTCTGCCTCCTCTCCGCCAGTGGTGTGGTTGCTGAGGCATTTGGTGTTGACTTGTTTGGGTTGCAATGAATTTATTTATGCGGTTCATGTCCCGAGGTGTACTAATTCATTGGCCGATGCTCTTTCTCGGTTTCAGTGGGACAAGTTTCGTTTGTTGGCTCCGGGAGCGGCGCAACACGGTGTTCCTTGTCCAGCACGGCTGTGGCGGATTGCCTTGGAGTGACGGCGCCGCTGATTCGGCGGTCGGTGAGTGAGATGACCTGGTCGGCGTACTCCAAGGCTTGGGAGGAGTGGTTTGGTCTGGTTAGGAGTCTGGGGGGGATGGTGGCTGTTGGGGAGGACGTATTCCTGGTGTTGTACTTTATAGACCGGAATGTGGAGATGGGTGTTTCAGTGTCGGCATTGAATAGGAAGTTGACGGGGTTGGACTTTTTGTTTAAGCTGATGGGTCGCCCGGATTGCACCAATAATTTTTTGGTGCGGCAAGCACTGAAGGGTTATCGCCGGGGGCGGCGTCCGGCGGATGGCCGCTGCCCGGTGTCATTTGAGTTGTTGGGTTCGTTGTTTCGGGTGCTGCCGGGTGTGTGCTCGTCGGAGTATGAGGCCCTTTTGTTTCAGACAGCGTTTTCCTTGGCATTTTTTGGGGCACTGCGGATCGAGGAATTGGTTTCTTCTTCGAAAAAAGGGTTGGATGGTTTACTGGTGGGTGACGTGGAGTTCAGTGGGGTTTCAGTAGTCTTTTGGATTAGAAAATCCAAGACGGATCAGGCGGGGCGAGGGTCCCGGGTTGAGTTGTTTGGGGTGGAGGGTTCGCCGACTTGCCCGGTCCGGGTGGTTGGTCGTTTCCTGGAGGCCCGCCTGTATAGGCCAGGACCTTTGCTGTTACATGCCAACGGTAAGGCGTTGTCTAGGTATCAGTTCACGGCAGTGTTTAGGAAGTGTTTGGGGGGTGTTGGGGCTGCGTCCGGGGGACTTTGCTTCCCATTCCTTCCGGATTGGGGCCGCTACTGAAGCAGCACGCTGGGGCTTGAGTGAAGGGGTGTTGAAGCGCATTGGTAGGTGGGAATCTCGGCATTACCGTTTGTATGTTCGTCCTCAGTTACTGTGAGTGGGTAGCACTGGTGGTGATGGTGGTATGGCTGTTGTCATTTGTGTCCCCTCTGTTATGATGTGGGGGGGGGGTGAGTGGTTTTGAGTGGTGGTTGATATGCAATTGGTGTGTTGTTTCCTTTTCAGATAGGGCCCCCTGTCTGATGTGGATAATGGGGCACTCTTGTCCGTTGGGGAGCGAGGAGAGCTGACGTGCGGCCGGACTGACGTCAATTGGGCATACCCAGGGCTGAGGCTGTAGTCCGCTGGATCGGGATGCCGGGGCTCTTGTGGAGCAGACTAATTCCGGAATTCGAGCGCTTTGCTCGACTGGACAGGCCCCCTGATGTGTTGTTAGTACATGCTGGGGGGAATGATTTGGGGTTACGGTCCATGAGGGAGTTAGTCCGGGACATAAAGTTTGACCTTTTGTGGCTGCAGATGGATTACCCGGACTTGCTCATAGTCTGGTCTGACTTGGTGGCCCGCACGCAATGGAGGTGGGCTAGGTCGGTGGCGGGTATGAACAGGGCCAGAACAAAAATTAATCGGGAGTTGGCCAAGTTTTTGATGCGTAATGGGGGTTTGGCGGTGCGACACCAAGAGCTGGAAGGGGAACCCTGGAGGTACTTGCGAGGGGATGGTGTGCACCTAAACGATGTCGGGATCGACATGTGGTGTCTTGGGTTGGAGGAGGGTTTGAGGAGGTCCCTGAGGGTGTGGAGGGCCACTCAAACCTAAGGTGTCAGGTTCGAGTGGTGGTGGCGGGGTGCAAGGTCCTTGCTAGGTCAGATGGACACCTAGAAGGCATGGTTAGGGACCGTCTGAGGGTACAGATCCCAGTTGGTATATGGGTACCTGCTAGTTGTCTCTGAGTCGGAGGTTTTAGCGGCTGGAGGCCTAGAAGTGACTAGCAGGTACAGTGAGGGGTTTTGCCGATTGGACCTTGTGCCCCAGGGTGGTAAAAATACTGGAAGTTAGAAATAAAAGGTTAATGTGTTATGTTAATTATGGAGAGTTTTATATATATATATATATATTTAAATATATATATTTTGGGTTATATATATATATATATTTTGGTTAATAAAAATGGCCTGTTGGCCAATTTACCCCATTCAAGTATTGTGTGGTTATTAAGGGGAAGGGATGGGGTCATTGTTCAATAGTGGCAGCCATAGTTAATACCATAGTCATGAGAGGCACGGAGCAGCGCCGAAGGTGTAGGTGGAGGGCCGGCATGACAGGGGTTAACGGGGGCGGAGCCTGTAGGACGTAGGAGGCAGCGTGAGGTTGCAGAGGGGAGGAGGAGAGAGAGTAAGGAGAGGAAAAGGAAGGGGAGGGGTCAGTCGCCACGAGGAGCGCAGGGGGAAAGCAGCTTCCCACCCTGTTTTTAAGGGTCATTTGTTTTACGGGTATGGGGGTTGTGGTGGCCGCAAGTGGCAGACATTGTGGTGGCGGGGTGCAAGGTCCTTGCTAGGTCAGATGGGCACCTAGAAGGCATGGTTAGGGACCCGTCTGAGGGTACGGATCCCAGTTGGTATATGGGTACCTGCTAGTTGTCTCTGAGTCAGAGGTTTTAGCGGCTGGAGGCCTAGAAGTGTCTAACAGGTACAGTGAGGGGTTATGCCGATTGGACCTTGTGCCCCAGGGTGGTAAAAATACTGGAAGTTAGAAATAAAAGGTTAATGTGTTATGTTAATTATGGAGAGTTTTTTATATATATATTTATTTATATATATATATATTTTGGGTTATATATATATTTTGGTTAATAAAAATGGCCTGTTGGCCAATTTACCCCATTCAAGTCTTGTGTGGTTATTAACCACTTCCATACAGGGCTTTTTGTACCTATTCAATACCGGGCCTATTCTGGCACTTCTCTCCTACATGTACAAATCATCATTCTTTTGCTAGAAAATTACTCAGAACCCCCAAACATTATATATGTTTTTTTAGCAGACACCCTAGGGAATAAAATGACGGTCATTGCAACATTTTTTTTTGCACAATATTTGCGCAATAATTTTTCAAACGCCTTTTTCAAAAAAAAAATGGTTTCATGAATTAAAAAATAACAAAACAGTAAAGTTAGCCCAATTTTTTGGGAAAATATGAAAGATAATGTTACGCCGAGTAAATAGATACCTAACATGTCACGCTTTAAAATTGCGCACACTCATGGAATGGCGCCAAACTTCGGTACTTAAAAATCTCCATAGGCGACGCTTTCATTTTATTTTACAGGTTACCAGGTTAGAATTACAGAGGAGGTCTAGTGCTAGAATTGTTACACGCGCTCTAACGCACGCGGCGATACCTCACATGCATGGTTTGAACGGCGTTTACATATGTGGGCGACTTACGTGTGCATTCGCTTCTGATCGCGAGCTACCGGGGACAGGGGCGTTTAAATTTATTTTTTTTTTACTTATTTATTTATTTTTTTACAATGATTTTACTTTCTTTTTTTTTTTGATCACTTTTATTCCTATTACAAGGAATGTAAACATCCCTTGTAATAGGAATGTGTGTGACAGGTTCTCTTTATTGAGAGATGCGGGGTCAATAAGACCCCACATCTCTCCTCCAGGCTGGAAAGCATGAGATCAGTGAAATGTTTTTCACTGATCTCATACTTACAGCCACAATGGCGGCTTTGTTTACATTTGAGACCCGGGCGTGACGTCATCACATCGCACCCGGACCTCCGACGATCATAGAGATGACTGGTGACCATCTGGTCACCAGTCATCTCTATGCTCATCACGTGACCCCACCAACGACGCCGGAAGATTCGCTCCAGGACCCCGATCGCACGGGGGAGCCCGGAGAAGCACCGGATGGCGGCGGGAGGGGGGGTGTCCCCTCCCGCCGCCTATAAGAACGATCAAGCGGTGGAACCGCCGCTATGATCGTTCTTATTGTGCACAGAATCGCCGGCACTTCAAAAGGATATCTGAATGATGCCTCTAGCTGCAGGCATCATTCAGATATCCCCCTACAAAGCCGAGGACGTCATATGATGTCCACCCAGGATGGGAGATCCCATCTGTGGACGTCATTTGACTATGGCTGGGTAGGGAAGTGGTTAAGGGGAAGGGATGGGGTCATTGTTCAATAGTGGCAGCCGTAGTTAATACCATAGTCATGAAAATTGCTGGCATAAAGTAGAGCACATGACTGCACCTAACATGCGCTGCTCATTCCAAAAAAATTAAAGCAAGGGGGGAAAAGGAAAGGTTTGGGAGTCTTGGCCCAATGTAACTACATATATACTATACCTGTGGGATCGCTGTAGAAGCTGGAAGTCAATAAGATAATACCTTGGATTACGGGCATAATTCGCTCCAGAAGAATGCTTGTAATTCAAAGCACTCTTATATCAAAGCGAGTTTCCCCATAAGAAATAATGGAAACTCAGATAATCCGTTCCAAAGCCGCTGCTTCTCTATGCAGTACCGCATGTGGCCAGAGGTGCGGGGGCGCCGGAGACACTCGGAAACACTCGGAGACCACTCAGAGACACTAGGAAACACTCGGAGACGCTCAAAGACACTCAGGATTGTTTCCGAGTGTCTCCAAACATCTCTGAGTGTCTCCAAACGTCTCTGAGTGTCTCCAAACATCTCCAAGTGTCTGTGTCTCTGAGTGTCTGCGAGTGTCACCGGCGCCCCCGCACCACTTGCCAAATGTGGTACTGCACACCACAGCGGCTTGAATCCTGCTCGTCTTGCGAGACAACGCTCGCAAAGCGAGTCAGGATTTTTTTTTTAAATAGCTTGTATTGCGAAACACTCGTAAACCGCGTTACTCGCAATTCAAGGTTCCACTGTATATAGACACAGCTACTCCAGTGACTTCCACTAGCTTTTTATACACACCGAGCAGCTGCCCTGCTGTACTGTGAGCACAGGAGGTCGGTCATTCGTCACAGGTGCTGTTTAGAAATCGTTTGAATCAATGAAAACAGGGCATTCTCTGATTGGACAAGGGGGAGAGGCGGGGCAGCCACGTGATTGAGCAATTTCCTGTTTTCATTGTTCTTTATACTGATCTCAGTATGTAGTGGTGATATCATCATTATTTTCTACCCAGATGGGGAGGTGGAAACATTTGCGCGAGGAAGGGCACGATCCCCGCGCATGCGCGAGTTCCGGCAGTGTCCGGCGGGCTCCCATTAATGTAGGCTTACCTGTAGGTGCATGTAGTATTTGAGGGTATTCAACTGCTTTAAAGCCCAATTCACATTTGGTGATTTGATAAAAAATGGAAGTGTGTATGATCGCCATTAGATCTACCATCGAATATGTATTGGCTTGATATCGATGGAGATGATTGTTTATGTAGCGCCCTCCCCAAAAGGTTGGGACGCTATCTAAAATTTAGAGGGATGTCTGAGCCAGTAGTTGGGCTCAGACTGTTGAATTGTATTGAAATTACCTCTGTTCTGGCTGTGGCTTGCCCGATAGCAGATTCCCTTATTGCCTGTAGGTGGCGTTACCACCTCAGGCACCTGTTGGAACACGGGCAAACCATGGTGCATTGGGTGGCCCTTCTCGGCAGCGGTGCAGTGGGAGTGGTCGACCCGCTGTGCCTGATGGGAGGGGATACTTAAGGGGCAGACGCCATTGTTCGGGGTCCGTCTTCGCCTTGTGGCCCTCCGGGCGCGAGGTATGTGTGTGTGGTTCTGGTGTCGGGGGCCACGTTGGCCCGAGGCTGCATCGCTACCTGGTAGGCCCAGCTAGTCTGGCTGGGGCCTACATTGGAAGAGGGGATCCCAAGCTGTCTGTCCAAATGGGGAGGAAGCTGTCTTAATGAAGGAGACCAGGGGAGGACCTGCCCTGGAGGAGACTGGCAAAGTGCTGCTGTCTCGGGTGAGGCCTGGTGACTTTGTTAAGGAGGGATCCACTATACCACAAGCCCTGCAGTTTGCCGGATTGGCTTAAAGGCTCTTTCACTGTACGGCTGGAAGTTTGGGACTTTGAGATCCTGTGGCAGAGGATTCCTGGACTATCCATTTGTTCAACTTTAAAAGGTCTGTGGCAGAGACCCATTTCATCTTGGGCAGTCTGTGGCAGAGACTGCCCCATTGCTGCTTTGTGTGTCATCCCGGCTGCTAGGCCATGTGAGAGGGGACTATCCGGGTGACCAATACCCGCTCTGACATTGAGAGTGGTGAGTGACTTTGAATTGATCATTGTATTTTGTGCCGGGTGCCCGAACCTTCCCCTGTTCTTCTCCTACCTTCTACTTTCTCCAAGTTATACTGCAGAAGAAAATAAAGCCTAACTGTTTGAGGTTTTACATCTGTGTGGACATTGCATTACTACAGACTTTCCTACCCGGACAACGCAGCTGAAGAGATAACGTGCAAAACCCAAAACTAACCAGCAGCCCCTACGGGGGTAGTGCTAGGGCTGGGAAAAAAATTGATTTTAATCTTGAATCGAGTTTTGAGCTCAAATTGATTCAGATTTGAAGAAAATCGATTTTTTTTAGATTTTTTTTTATTTTTTTTTATTTAATTTAATTTTTTTTCCTTCAAAGTTTCCGTAGCAGGGCTGCAGGGGGCGTATCCGGAATGGCACTGGGCGGCGTTACCCCAATTACATCTACTCGCCGCCGCGAGTAGATGTAATGTAACACTAACTAACCGCAAGCCGCCGTCTGCCGATCTGATCAGTGTGTCATGCAGACAGACGGCGGCCATTGCAGTGTTCAAAAGCCGCGCCTCCCGAGTCCTCGTCGTCTGTGATAGGCGGAACACTCAATTTCACAGCAGGCAGTATTCAGCCTATCACGGACATCCTCTCATCCTCGTCTGTGTTATGAGGATGAGCGGATGTCCATGGTAGGCGGAACACTGAATGCTGGGAAATTAAGTGTTCCGCCTATCACAGACGAGGAGGAGGAGCGGCTTTTGAATACTGGAATGGCCGCCGGTGTAGCAGTAAAATCCGTATCCCATGAAGATCTGCATCAGGTACGGGCACAGTGATTGAAGCATGGGCACAGTGAGGCATTGGGCACAATGAGACACGGGCACAGTTCAATTCAACTAAGAGTAACCTCAAGATTTTCTGTTGTTTTATTAGCTAAATCCAAATACAGTATTAATAATTTGGATGTTTAACAATCTTTGTTGCACACTGACTTTGCAGTTAGAGAAAGGGTTTGCCTTTGCAATTTTGTTTGTTGATGCACTTCAATTAATATAATAAAAAAAAAATCGTATCGAATCGTAAAACGAGTTTTTTATAAAAAAATCGCAGATTTTTTTGGGGGGAAAATCGCCCAGCCCTAGGTAGTGCTACATTTAGGTTTATCCTTATATTACATATTTTGGTAAATCTAAAGAAGATTGTACGGTGCATGGCTAGTCTAACGCTGGCCATACACGCTTTAATTTTATTATCTGATCAAATGAGAAATCGATCGAATTCCCTTCCGATCGATTGATACCTGGTTTAGATCAGATTCAATCAAACTTATTTGATTGGCCAGGGCAGATTGTTTTATTGCTTGTTTTACGTCAACCGGCAGCACTGAGCTGATTCAATCATAAATTCAATGGTAATTCGATTGATCAGATTATGACGTTGCACGGGGGGGAAACAGATATATGATGGATAACTTACAACCACATCTTCGAACTATCAATTGAATTCCACTTAGTGTGACCGAATGCGATCAATACTGAGTCTTAATCGATCAGGAGGGAAGTTCTGGCTATTTTATTGTTTGCAAATGTAATCGTTTAACGAATTGAAGCATGTATGGCCACCATTAGATCTTCCACCAACTTTGAAGTGACTAAAGCCCCATACACACGGTCGGACTTCCATCAGACTTTTCCGTGGATTTTTGTCCGAACGGAGTTGGTGGGGAAGACCCATAGCATACACACCTCAGGACTTTTCTGCAAACTTTCCCAAAACTTTTTGCAACATCACGTGGTTTTTCTGCTCTTTTCTGCTCTTTACCGCCACCCTTTGGTCAACTTCTGCTATTGTTGGTTGATTTTAACATTAGTTGTTTTGTCCATCGGACAAAAGTCCGATGGTTTTCTGTACACACGGTAGGACTTTGCTCCATCGGACTTTTGTTGGGCAAAAGTTTGTCCGTTTGCAGACCCAACTTTTGTAAAAAAAAGTTTGTCCGATGGAGCGTACACACGGTCGGATTGTTGGTCCAACTTGCTCAAAATGAAGTTTGTTGGCCAAAAGTCAGACCGTGTGTACGGGGGTTTAATATTGACGGAATGGATTGTATAGGTCTAGACATTACACAGTTTTGGTAAATCTAAAAGAAGATTGCACAGAGATTATACAGCGCATGGCTAGGCTCACGGTGGCCATACACGCTTTGATGTTATTATCCGATCAATGCGCGATTTGATCAAAATGATTGAATCAGAAACTGGTCGAAAAAAATCCTTTCCGGTTGATTTAGGGCAGGGGTCTCCACATTTTCTAAACAAAGGGTCAGTTTACTGTCCTTCAGACTTTAGGGGGCCAGACTGTAGCCACTGGGATTAAAACATTTCCAGACGTCAGTGCGGAAAAAACACTGATGCCACCTTTGGTGTCAGTGGGAAGAATTGTGACCCATCATTGGTGCCATTGAGCCCCATGGTTGGTGTCAGTGGGAAGAATTGTGACCCATCATTGGTGCCATTGAGCCCCATGGTTGGTGTCATTGGGAGAAAGTGTGCCACATCATTGGCGCCATTGAGCCCCATGGTTGATGTCATTGGGAGAAATTGTGCCACATCATTGGTGCCATTGAGCCCCATCGTTGGTGTCATTGGGAGAAATTGTGCCACATCATTCGCGCCATTGAGCCCCATGGTTGGTGTCATTGGGAGAAATTATGCCCCATAATTGGTGCCATTGAGCCCCATTGTTGGTGTCATTGGGAGAAATTGTGCCACATCATTGGTGCCATTGAGCCCCATGGTTGGTGTCATTGGGAGAAATTGTGCCACATCATTGGTGCTATTGAGCTCCATGGTTGGTGTCATTGGGAGAAATTGTGCCACATCATTGGTGCTATTGAGCTCCATGGTTGGTGTCATTGGGAGAAATTGTAACACATCATTGGTGCCATTGAGCCCCATGGTTGGTGTCATTGGGAGAAATTGTGCCACATCATTGGTGCCATTGAGCTCTATGGTTGGCGTCATTGGGAGAAATTGTGCCACATCATTGGTGCCATTGAGCCCCATGGTTGATGTCATTGGGAGAAATTGCGCCCCATCATTGCTGCCATTGAGCCCCATGGTTGATGTCATTGTGAGAAAGTGTGCCATATCATTGGTGCCATTGAGCCCCATGGTTGGTGTCATTGGGATAAATTGTGCCCCATCATTGGTGCCATTGAGCTCCATGGTTGGTGTCATTGGGAGAAATTGTGTCACATCATTGGTGCCATTGAGCCCTATGGTTGGTGTCATTGGGAGGAATTGTGCCCCATCATTGGTGCCATTGAGCTCCATGGTTGGTGTCATTGGGAGAAATTGTGTCACATCATTGGTGCCATTGAGCCCTATGGTTGGTGTCATTGGGAGGAATTGTGCCCCATCATTGGTGCCATTGAGCCCCATGGTTGGTGTCATTGGGATAAATTGTGCCCCATCATTGGTGCCATTGAGCTCCATGGTTGGTGTCATTGGGAGAAATTGTGTCACATCATTGGTGCCATTGAGCCCTATGGTTGGTGTCATTGGGAGGAATTGTGCCCCATCATTGGTGCCATTGAGCCCCATGGTTGGTGTCATTGGGAGAAATTGTGTCATATCATTGGTGCCATTGAGCCCTATGGTTGGTGTCATTGGGAGGAATTGTGCCCCATCATTGGCGCCATTGAGCCCCATGGTTTATGTCATTGGGAGAAATTGCACCCCATCATTGGTGACATTGAGCCCCATCGTTGATGTCATTGGGAGAAATTGTGCCCCATCGTTGGTGTCATTAGGAGAAATTGTGCCCCATCGTTGGTGTTATTAGGAGGAATTATGCCCCATTGCTGATATCAGTGGATGAAATAGTACCCCAAGGGACAGATAAAAGCAAGCAAAGGGCCACAGTTTGGAGACTGATTTAGGACATGGTTTAGAGAAAAATTGATCAAGCTCAGTTGATTGGCCAGAGCACATTGTTTTATTGATCATTTTTAATCAATCAGCAGCACTGAGCTGATTCGGTCATAAATGTGATTGTATTTCATTCGATCAGATTATGAGGTTGTGCGGGTTTTAACTTACAACACTCTCCCAACTATCGATCCAAATCCACTTCCCCATGCATGGCATATCGATTGATTGCGTTATAGACTATTGATTGATTATCCCTATTTAGAGAGATTGATTAGAAAAGAAATCGATCATTGATCGAAGCATCTATGGCCACCATAAGATGCTATATCTGAGGCAGTGCAGTCATGTGAAGGGTGATGGGATGTATCTTCTGGTGCTGGCAGCGCTCCTCCATGGCAGACGCTGCTCTCCCGGCAGGAAGTTCCATTGCGCTGGAAAACATTACAGTAGCCACTAATGAAGTAATGACTTGTGTGTAGCGGATGTGAGGCTGTCTTGTTTTCTCCCAGCTGGACAGTTATTCTCATTCTATTAAGCACTCAGATTCCATTTAACCCCGAACGTCCTGGAATACGCTGCGTTATCTCCTCCGGACAGCCGGCTAGTCGGAGATCTTGGCGTTCTGCTCTATATTCCAGGGATGGAGGGATCGCCATTCATAGCTCATCGCTCTATTACGATAGACAGTATATCTGGAGTCGTATCATTTTGTCCCAGTATAACTGCCATTTTTTGTAGATCTATATAAATAAAGCTTCTATTTAAAGAGTAACTCCTTTTTCATGGGAAAAAAAATAGCAAAGAAAAAATAATAAAGCATATACATTTGCGACACAAGCAGTGGCGGCTGGTGCTCAAAATTTTTGGGGGGCGCAAACAAACTGAAAAATTCAGAAAAAAACCCCCATCAATTGCAGCCTCACTATGCCCATAAAACGCAGCCACTGTGTCCATCAAACGCAGCCACTGTGTCCATCAAACGCAGCCACTGTGCCCATCAAACGCAGCCACTGTGCCATCAAACGCAGCCACTGTGCCCATCAAACGCAGCCACTGTGCCCATCAAACGCAGCCACTGTGCCCATCAAACGCAGCCACTGTGGCATCAAGCGCTGCCACTGTGCCCATCAAATACAGCCACTGTGCCATCAAACGCAGCCACTGTGCCATCAAACGCAGCCACTGTGCCCATCAAACGCAGCCACTGTGCCATCAAACGCAGCCACTGTGCCATCAAACGCAGCCACTGTGCCCATCAAACGCAGCCACTGTGCCCATCAAACGCAGCCACTGTGCCCATCAAACGCAGCCACTGTGCCCATCAAACGCAGCCACTGTGCCCATCAAACGCAGCCACTGTGGCATCAAGCGCTGCCACTGTCCCCATCAAACGCTGCCACTGTCCCCATCAAACGCAGCCACTGTGCCCATCAAACGCAGCCACTGTGCCCATCAAACGCAGCCACTGTGCCCATCAAACGCAGCCACTGTGGCATTAAGCGCTGCCACTGTGCCCATCAAATACAGCCACTGTGCCCATCAAACGCTGCCACTGTGCCCATCAAACGCAGCCAATGTGCCATCAAACGCAGCCACTGTGCCACAAGTGCTGCCACTGTGCCCCAAATGCTACCACTGTGCCCCCAGCCCGCCCACCATCTGCCCGGCACCTACCTTGTCTCGGATGGGCAGCGGGTGACGATGGCAGGCAGCAAGTGGTGTCCGGTGTCCTCCATTTCTTCCTCAATGTCTTCTGTTCTCCTGCCCGCTCCTCCTCTCGTCCTCTCCTATGATTGGACGCCTGATAGGCATCCAATCACAGTGCCTGTCGTTTCAGCCAATCAGGTGACAGGTAACACAGACCCGAGCACCTGATTGGCTGAGAGGCGGTTCAGTGTAAGCAAAGCGAATTCCTTCTCTTTGCTAACACACAGCTGAGTGAATAGCAAACGCATAGCGTTGCGCCCGCTATTCACATTTTTGGGCGCCTATTAGAGCCTATGGCTCTAATCAGGTGCTTCCAAAAAAACACCCCCGCCGCTGTAATTCAGGCGCCCGGTGCTCGAAAAGGGGCCCGACACCTGAATAGGGGGTGTCAGCAGCGACCATAGATAGATCCTAGGGGGGGCCGTACTCCTGCGCCCTTTATGGACGCACCGCCACTGGACACAAGTCATGTTGTCATTGAACGTTATTATAAATCACCTTTCCTTTTCAAAGTAACGTAATTTCCTGCTTGTGTGATCGGCTCACTGATTTTCCCAGAAGTCTGCACTAAGATACAAGTCAGATCTTGAGCATCCCCTGCAACAAAAATGTCATTCAAAAAGAAAATCACGTCTACAGGGATGCAGACCCTGCCACTTTCCTCATTAGAGCCCTGTAGGTGCAGCAGCTGATTGATAATTATAAAATCACTCCCATACAGATTCACTCAGCACAAGGACACCAAAAAAAAAACCGCTATTTCTTCAGAATAACAAAAGGTAGGAATCTGCAAAATCCCTGCAATGAACAAAGATCACCCAGAGTGAAAAGTTTTTTTGTTTTTTTCAACAAAAAATGAGTTACTCTTTAACCACATCAATACCGGTCACTTTCACCTCCTTCCTGCCCAGTCCAAATTTCAGCTTTCAGCTCTGTCACACTTTGAATGACAATTGCGCGGTCATGCAACGCTGTACCCAAATGTAATTTTTATCTCTTTTTTTGAGACAGGTTCTTTTGGTGATATTTAATCACCACTGGGCTTTTTATTTTTAGGTAAACAAACGAAAAAGGACCAAAAATGTAAAAAAAATATGTTTTTTCTTAGTTTCTGTTATAAAATTTTGCAAATAAGTAATTTTAGTTCACTGATGTGCACTGATGAGGCGGCACTGATGAGGCAGCACTGATAGGCGGCACTGATGGGCGCTGATAGGCGGTACTGATTGGCACTGATAGGCGGTACTGATTGGCACTGATATACGGCACTGATAAGAAGGCACTGATAGGTAGCACTAATAAGGAGGCACTGATATGCAGCACTGATGAGGAGGCACTGATGGGCGCTGATAGGCGGCACTGATAGGCGGCACTGATTGGCACTGATAGGTGGCACAAATAGAAACTGATGGGCACTGATAAGGAGGCACTGATATGCAGCACTGATGGGCGCTGATAGGCGGCACTGATAGGCGGCACTGATAGGCGGCACTGATAGGCGGCACTGATAGGGGGCACTGATAGGTGTCACTAATGGACACTGATAAGGAGGCACTGATAGGTGGCACTGATGGGTGCTAATAGGCGGCACTGATGAGGAGGCACTGATAAATAGGGCACTGATGATCAGTGCCTTGATTTACTGTGTAAATGTCCCCTGGTGTCACACTTGCAGGTTACCGGCTCTCCTCTCCTCCTGCTGTGACAGCGCGTGAGGAAAGGAATGCCGATAACTGGCAAGTTTGTTTATATAAGATCAACTGTGATTACACACATGATAACGGGCCACTGTGATTGGCCATTTGCCCCGATCTGGAATCAGCTGTGCCCGAAGGACACAGCGATCACAGAGCGGGCTGGATGCGCGCCCCCCAGGGGGCGTCGTTCTGGGAGGACGTCCATAATGGACACAGTATGCATGAGGAGTGAAGTCAAGCATAGGGATATCACCAACAGATAGCCTAATGCCCCATACACACGATCATTTTTCATGCCGTTAAAAATGCCATTAAAAAAAATGGCCATTAAAAATGATCGTGTGTATGCTCCAGAGCATTTTTAACGACGTGAAAAACGGGCATTAAAAATTTCGAACATGCTCTCTTTTTTCACGTCGTTTTTCATGTCGTTTTTTTTTAACGACGTGAAAAATGATAGTGTGTATGCTTTAACGACGTGAAAAAAAATGCGCATGCTCAGAATCAAGTATGAGACGGGAGCGCTCGTTCTGGTAAAACTAGCGTTCGTAATGGAGACAGCACATTCGTCACGCTGTAACGGACTGAAAAGCACGAGGCTGAAAAGCGCGAATCGTCTCTCAACAAACGTTACTAACATGAAGGGTGGCGCCATTCGAACGGAACTTCCCCTTTATAGTGCCGTCGTACGTGTTGTACGTCACTGCGCTTTTCTTGAACATTTTTTAAAATGATGGTGTGTACGCAAGACAGGCTTGAGAGGAAACAAGAAAAAAAATGACGAGAAAAACGTCAGTTTTAAAAATGACATTAAAATTGATCGTGTGTATGGGGCATTAGAGATATAGGAACTCAGCAGATAGTTTACCTCTTCATTAGTTACCAAAGCCAGAAATGTCTGTTTGGGGTGGAGTTCCCATTAAAATCCATGCCAGATCTGAAGGGCCTGGTATGGATATTTAGGGGGAACCCCGCCACAAATTTAAAAAAAAAATGGCGTGGGCCTGGTAATTGAATTCTGGGGAACCCCCACGCTTTTTTTTATTTTTTATCAATGACTTTTGTATGTATTGCCGGGAGCCGACAATTCATTAATAGCCGCGAGTCAGTTTTAAATGACTTTTTTTCCTTCAAAAATGACATTTTTTGCAGGGACAGTTCTAAGCATGGGAAACATGCGCCACTTTACATGCATATCATACACACCCCCCAGGTACGAAATTTAAAGGAATATTTCACTTTTATTTTTTCATTTTAAGCATTATTAAAATCACTGCTCCCGAAAAAACGGCCGTTTTTAAAACTTCTTTTTGCATTGATACATGTCCCCTGGGGCAGGACCCAGGTCCCCAAACACTTTTTAGGACAATAACTTGCATATAAGCCTTTATAATTAGCACTTTAGATTTCGAACGTTCGAGTCCATTGTATTTAATAGGGTTCTAAAGTTCACACGAACATTCTGTCTGTTCGCAGGTTCTGGTGCGAACCGAACAGGGGGGTGTTCGGCTCATCCCTGGTCCAGAGTAGAGATACTCTACTGTAATTTTCCCGGGCTGTACAGGACACAACTTCCCCTTGCCATGAGGGAACCTGGAGAGTACACATCCCTGTCCAGTGTGCACCGCCACCAGTGTTGTAACTAACGCCGTTTAAATAAACGGCGTTAGGTAACGTAGCCACTTTTTGGGGTAACGAGTAATCTAACTGATTTCTCTTACCCTCGTGGCACCGCCGTTCCCATTACTTGGGCGGCGTTACCCCAATTACATCTACTCGCCGCAGCGAGTAGATGTAATGTAAGTCTAACTAACTGCAAGCCGCCGTCTGCCTACCTGATCAGCGTGTCATGCAGACAGACGGCGGACATTGCAGTCTTCAAAAGCCGCGCCTCCCGAGTCCTTGTCGCCTGTGATAGGCGGAACACTCAATTTCCCAGCAGGCAGTGTTCCGCCTATCACGGACATCCTCTCATCCCCGTCTGTGTTATGAGGATGAGAGGATGTCCGTGATAGGCGGAACACTGCCTGCTGGGAAATTGAGTGTTCCGCCTATCACAAACGAGGAGGACTGGAGGAGGCGCGGCTTTTGAATAATAGAATGGCCGCCGGGAGTCGTGAGTCTCGGGACGCCGCCGATCTGAGGTACCGTAACACACAGGCACAGTGAGGCATGGGGCACAGTGAGGCATGGGGCACAGTGAGGCATGGGGCACAGTGAGGCATGGGGCACGGGCACAGTGAGGCAGGGCATAGTGAGGCAGCGGGCACAGTGAGGCATTGGGCACAGTGAGGCTGCGGCATGGGCACAGTGAGGCATTGGGCACAGTGAGGCTGCGGCACTTGCACAGTGATGCATGGGGCACGGGCACAGTGAGGCACGGGCACAGTGAGGCACGGGCACAGTGAGGCATGGGGCACAGTGAGGCATGGGGCATGGGCACAGTGAGGCATGGGGCACAGTGAGGCATGGGGCACAGTGAGGCATGGGGCACGGGCACAGTGAGGCACGGGCATAGTGAGGCAGGGGCACAGTGAGGCATTGGGCACAGTGAGGCATTGGGCACAGTGAGGCTGCGGCATGGGCACAGTGAAGCATGGGGCACAGTGAGGCTCGGGGACAGTGAGGCACGGGCACAGTGAGGCACGGGCACAGTGAGGCATTGGGCACAGTGAGGCATGGGCACAGTGAGGCATGGGCACAGTGAGGCACAGTGAGGCATGGGCACAGTACCAATATTATTTGTTATCCCTCCTATTATTTTTATACACTGAAAAAATTACATATATATCATCCTTCTACCGCCCCGCCCCCGCCCCCGTGTATATATAATATAACCAATATAGTTACTTTGCTGAGTAACTAGTTACTTTTCCTATGTAGTAACTGAATGAGTAACTCCATTACTTTTTGGGAGAAGTAATTTGTAACTGTAACTAATTACTTTTTTAGAGAAAGATGAACAACACTGACCGCCACTGCATAATGCCGACCTGATCAGGATCTGGAGTGCTGAGTCCAGGGGTGATCAGTGCCCTTATTACAGTACAGCCCCAACAGTGCCCATCAGTGACACCAATCAGTGCCCATTAGTGACACCAATCAGTGTCCATCAGTGACACCAATCAGTGCCCATTACTGATGCCAGTCAGTTCTGCCTTTCTTTCAGTGCTCATCAGTGTCTTCCCATCAGTGCCACCTATCTGTGCCACCTATCAGTGCCCATTAGTGACACTAATCAGTGTCCATTAGTGACACCAATCAGTGCCCATTACTAATGTCAATCAGTGCTGCCTTTCAGTGCTCATCAGTGTCTGCCCATTAGCTCCGCCTATCTGTGCCATCAGTGACACCAATCGGTGCCCATTACTGATGCCAGTCAGTGCTGCCTTTCAGTTTTGATCAGTGTCTGCTCATGAGTGCCGCCTATCCGTGCCATCAGTGCCACCTATCAGTGGCGCCTATCAGTGCCCATCAGTGCAGCATATCAGTGCCGCCTCATCAGCACCCATCAGTGAAGTAGATAAATTACTTATTTACAAAATTTGCTGACAGAAACTAAGAAAAACTTTTTTTTCCCCAAAATTTTCGGTCTTTTTTTCCTTTTTTTTTTTTAGCAAAAAATAAAAAACCCAGCAGTGATTAAATACCACCAAAAGAAAGCTCTACTTGTGTGAACAAAATTATAAAAATGTCATTTGGGTAGAAGCAATGGTCATTTAAAATGTGACAGCGCTGAAAGCTGAAAATTGAGCTTGGCAGGAAAAGTGCCCAGTAGTCAAGTGGTTAAATGTGTCTTAGTTGGATGCATCCCAATAGAAAAGATCATAATATTTAAAAAAAAATAGATGTGATATGTCTACCAAGATCATAAATCCAATTACAATTGAAAAAAAAAAGAAAATCCAGGGGGTGACCCAACTATTCCAAAGTGATACAAAAAATATAAAAAATAGCAATGAATAAATCAGTAAACATAGATCCTGATGGAAGTCCACCCCCTATATGCAAATGTCCAAATGAAAGAAGTAGTTATGTGAAGGAGGGTTCCACCACCATTGCAAATCTTGACATATGTTCCCAATTGTGAATGACAATAAATAGCCTTGTGAATTCGACAGCACCATCCCCAATTGTAAACCTCTTACCAAGTGATAAGACCCCCAAATTATAGGTCTTATAATAGCATATTCTCAGTAATCATCCATCCACAGCCTTGGAACCATATGGGATTACAGCAACAGGTTGTTCAATGGCACTTCAGAAACTCCAGAGTACATCAGCAGGGATTCATTGTTTGCACCCTCGCTCCGCCATGTACATTAAAGTGTTACCAAACCCACAACAGTAAAATCAGTCTGTATATGCAGTAAAACATGCTTGTTATACTTACTGTGGAACCTAAGTGGTTAATCCTCTGCATTGTGTAAAATGGCTGTTTGATCCTGTATGCACAGATCCCCCTCAACTTCCACTGAATCCAAAACATGTCCAGAAAAGACAGAGTTACTGGGGGCACTCTGCACATGCTCAGTTTGGTGTGTATTGCTAGAGAGTTTCTTTTTTTTCTTGGGAGAGTGCATGTGATCAGCACAGGGCCAATCAGCACTGTCCAGACAGAGGGTCAGGGGGTTTTGCATTCTGATAGGACAGCCAGTGCAGTATGAAAACTCCTCCTACAAGCTTTAACCTGGCACTGATAGAAGTCACAAGACTGCTATATACTGCTGATGAGAAATGCATTTAGCAGTTTATATTTACTAAAATAATTGCATTTCCATGTTCTGTGTACTGTGGGAGATCAGATATAGTGCATGCAGGGTCCTGGGTTTAGTAACACTTTAAGAGATAAGCGAGCTTTCCATAGTGCAACCCGCTGATTTAGTGTAATAAGTATTTGTGCATCTACTTACATAGGTACAAGGATAAATCGCATGTAAACACAATCACCACCACTACTAGCTCTAGCTTGTATACGTCAGCAAAAGCTTCACCCCCCAATGCATTTTAACCAATATGTCGTTCTCAAGGGATTGCAGGCTTGACTGGGAGGCTTGAGCGGTACCATTCTCATGTGCACCAACCGAATAAATGGGCCCCAATGCTAGCCGGCTGAAGAGTTAGGACTAAAGACTATTCCTTTACAGCTGCTACACAGAGATCTTCACCTATTTCTTATGCTAAGAAATACCTCTCAGGGGACATTGCACCATACCCTAGCCATTCTCTAGAGTGCACTAGTTACAGTATTATAATTCATATTGCAGTTAAAGGAGTTGTAAATTGTATGCACTAAGATAAAAAGCCTTCTGTGTGCAGCAGCCTCCTCAGCATCCCCCCCCCCTAATATTTACCCGAGCTCCATCTTTGTCCAGCGATGTCCATTAGTCCCTCGGCTGTCCGGGACTCTCCTCCATTGGCTCCCATGGCTGTCAATCAAAATCAGTTAGCCAATCAGGAGAGAGAGGGGGTGGGACCCAATGGCAGCTCTGTGTCTGAAAGAACTCACGGAGCTGCAGCTCGGCTCGGGTGCCCCCATAGCAAGCTGCTTGCTGTGGGGGCACTCAACAGGAGGGAGGGGCCAGGAGCAGTGAAGAGGGACCCGAGAAGAGGAGGATCGGGGCTGCTCTGTACAAAACCAACTGCACAGGGGAGGTAAGTATAACATGTTTGTTATTTAAAAAGAAAAAAAAAAATTAGACTTTACAACCACTTTAATGCTTATATGACCTGTTTATTGCTAACTTTGAGTCATGAGTTAATCCCAGTGTATTGCTACAGAATTATATTCTGATTTACCTTGGCATAGTGTTTATACTGTCTAGCAGACTGTTTCTGAACCTACCTTCTGTGTGTTGATTTATACTCAAACCACCATTTTTTCTAACCCAGTTGCTTTAGAGCAGGGGTGTCCAAACTTTTTTCAAAGAGGGCCAGATTTGATGAAGTGAACGTGCGTGAGGGCCGACCATTTCGCCTGACATTCTTTAAACCATTAAAATTCGGTCTAATGCCGCATACACACAATGGGAAATTCCGACAACAAAACCGTAGATTTTTTTCCGACGGAATGTTGGCTCAAACTTGCATTGCATACACACGGTCACACAAATCTTGTCGGAAATTCCGAACGTCAAGAACGCAGTGACGTACAAGATGTACGACGAGCCGAGATCAATGAAGTTCAATAGACAGTTTGGCTCTTCTGCTTGATTCTGAGCATGTGTGTTTTTTTGTGCGTCGGAATTGCATACAGACAATCGGAATTTCCGACAAGAACATTTCTTGTTGGAAAATTTGAGAACCAGCTCTCAAATTTTTGTTGTCGGAAATTTAGACAGCAAATGTCCGATGGAGCCTACACACGGTCGGAATTTCCGACAAAAAGCTCACATCGGACATTTGTTGTCGGAATTTCCAATCGTGTGTACGCGGCATTAGTGTGTTCGTCCGAGCACTAATACACTGCCCAACAAGAATTCTCTTGCCTTTGTGGCTGTGTGTGGTGAAGAGATTTGCTTGGGCGTGTTATTTGGATATACCGTATTTTCAGGAAAAAAACTAAAATTTTAAATAAAGAACAGTGAAGCGAAATAAGGATCAGTGCCCATCAATGCAGCCTAATCAGTGCCCATCTGCAGCACCCCCATTGTCATGAATGCAGCCCCACCATTGCCATGAATTCAGCACCCACCATTGCCATGCTTTCAGCACCCCCATTGCCATGAATGCAGAACCTCCATTGCCATGAATGTAGCACCCCCATTGCCATGAATGCAACACCCCCATTGCCAGGAATGCAGCCCCACTATTGCCAGGAATGCAGCCCCACTATTGCCAGGAATACAGCCCCACTATTGCCATGAATACAGCCCCACGATTGCCATGAATGCAGCCTCACTATTGCCATGAATGCAGCACCTCCATTGTCATAAATGCAGCACCTCCATTGCCATAAATGCAGCACCTCCATTGCCATGAATGCAGCACCCCCATTGCCATGAATGCAGCACCCCCATTGCCATGAATACAGCACCCCCATTGCACTCAGTGCAGCACCCCCGTTGCTATGAATGCAGCACCCCCATTTCCATCAGTGCAGCACCTCCATTGACATGAATGGAGCACCTCCATTGCCATTAATGCAGTACCCCCATTGCACTCAGTGCAGCACCCCCATTTCCATCAGTGCAGCACCATCATTACCATGAATGCAGCACCCTCATTGCCAGAAATGCAGCACCCCATTTGCCAGGAATGCAGCACCCACCATTGCCAAGAATGCAGCACCCACCATTGCCAAGAATGCAGCACCCACCTTTGCCAAAAATGTAGCACCCACCTTTGCCAAAAATGCAGCACCCACCTTTGCCAGGAATGCAGCACTCACCATTGCCAGGAATGCAGCACCCACCATTGCCATGAACGCAGCACCCACCATTGCCAGAAATGCAGCACCCACCATTGCCATTTGGGATGAGCTCCGGCGTGTTCGCACACTCCATGTCCCGATGCGCTGGCTGCTGAGATCGGGACATGTCTCCATGCCTGTGATTAGCACTGTGCCGACTTCCTGGCGGGCTCTGCACATGGAGTGTGCGTACACGCCGGAGATCATCCCTAATTGCCATCAGTGCAGCCTGATTGATGCCCATCCATCTTCAGCCCTGGAGGGGGCGGGACGAAAAGATTACATATAGGAAAAACTTCTGTTTTCTCTGCGGCCTCTTTAATACAAAGTCCCGCCTCCTATGATGGACAGTACAGTCTTCCAATGGCAGCGCAGGAGACGGGACTTCCTATTACAGAGGCCGCCATGTAAACAGGAAATTCTCCTGTGTGTACGGCACTCATCCCGCCTCCTCCCTGTCCCCTCCAAGGTAGCCAGCATGTATATCTTTTGTGGCCCTGGCGCTGGTAGATCGTTGGGGGCCACAAAAGATATACATGTCCAAATAACCAGGCGGGCCGTTCAGAACCAGAACGCGGGCCGCGATTGGCCGCGGGCTGTACTTTGGACATGCCTGCTTTAGAGCTTAGTAAATAAGGTGAAGTTTCGCTTTGCAAAGAATACCCAATCACATGCAAGGAAAAATAGGATTTTTGTACTCACCGTAAAATCCATTTCTCTGACGTCCATGGACTGACACAGCTGGATACTGTAAACGTGTGGGTATATGTCCCTGCTCACAGGAGAAGATCTAGGCAGAATGTTAGATTGTTAGAAACATACATTCTAGAACAAACCAGAGCTGAACAGCCCCGCCCAGACAGGGCGGTCCCTCCGGACATTACCCTCCCACCTGCAGCTAGCAGCCTCAGTTCGTAATAAAGCAGTACAAACCTTTACAGTAGGGATTTGCTCTTTTTGTACTATAAAGGGCTATTTTTTTTTTTAACCCCATTATGTTACTGCCCGATTAATCGATAATGAAAATAGTAATCGATTAATGTCATAATCGATTAGTTGTCGATTAATCGATTAGTTGTTTCGGCCCTAGACACGACCCACCGTCTGCAAGCTGAAGGTGCCTGGGACTTCGACCCCGTGACCAAGATGGCCGGCCCCGTTTATACCCTCTCCCAGCAAGCACGGCGGGTTCCCCGCCCCACCATACCGCTGCCGAGGGAGGACAAAAAGGAGGACGGCACACAGCGATAATCCAACCCAACCCAGGGCGACAGCGCCACCCAATGGGCCGGAGTGAATCACACATCACTGGTGTCACCTCCAAATTCAAATTTACACCCGGGAAAGTACATACCCGCTACACATATATCATGCAATACTGCCCCCACGGTCTTCCAACGCGTCTGACGCGTCCGCCCAGGGGTCCCTGAACCTGGCCACGATCTTGCCACCTTGCGAGTGAGTCGAGAGGCCATAAGGTCCACTTCCGGTGCCCCACCTCCAGTAAAGAAGGTGGAAACACCTCCGGATGCAAGGACCCTTCCCCTGCAATGCACACGGCCGTCAGGACCGTCTTGCGGCGAGATGTATGAAAATCCCAAAGAGACTCCGCAATGTATCGGAGAAGGGAGGCCCGGTGTACACGGTGCCTCAACTGTTGGCCAATAAAAGTAACTTGACGGAACTTCCCTAGAAACTCGGTCAGAGGACTAGTACCTCAGCCTCCACAGGTGGCGCAAACCCACCCCGGGCACAGAGACCCTAAAGGCTAAAGCAGTTGCAGTGCACCTGCTAGATGACTGATGGATGAAGCAGAGGCTTTTGCCCAGTCATTGAGCTACAAAAACACCAGAGACGCAGCCACTAACGGGCATAACACTAACCTCAGCCTGGCGAACACAGTCCAAGCCAGCGCTTCTGCTCACCACTGAAAGCAGGTGGAAAGTGGTACCCCTGAAACCAGGGATCCTTGTGACAATGCTCCATCCAGCAGCTACCCATGGATAAGTGCTGATTGTACAAACACATAGTTTATACTGTGTATTGCATCAAACGCGCAAATAGAGTGTGGGAGGAAACCCACCCAGCCACAAAGAGCATAATACAACCACATACGGCGTATGTAGTTTAGTATGTGTGGATAAACCTATTAAACACATTTATACTGTGCCAGCGATGAAGGCGCGCACATCATCGGGGCTTGGACGTAAGCCAGCCACGCAGATTGCGTACACAACCGTGTAGGTATGTTAGCCTGCGAATAAACAAATTGCACATGTTTATACTGTGCATAGCGCTGAAAATGCGTACACCATTGGAACGCAGGGGAGAAACCTGGCCACCCGGATGAAACCCATGCAGACTGCATACGCATACCGTGTAGGTATTATAGTATGGGTGCTAAACATTTTGCACAAGCCCATGTGTGCATAGCACCGAAGGCGCGCACACTGTTGGCGCGTGGGAGGAACCGAAGTACCCCACGCATACTCAGAGAATGCAATACCTACAACTACTGTCAATGTAGTTAGTGTTGTGTATAGACATAATGTGTATGTTTACACCGTGTATTGTACCAAAGGCGCGCATGTCATGTAGCGTGGGCGGAGACCCGGAGGAAACCCATGCAGACTGCACAGACATACCGGGTAGGTATGTTAGTATGTGGATATCCAATCGCACAAATTTAGACTGTGCATAGCGCCGAAGCGCCCATACCAATGGAGTGTGGGAGGAAACCGGAGTACCCGAAGGAAAACCACACAGACTGCATACACATACCGTGTAGGTAATATAGCATGCGTGATAAACATTGAACATGTTTAACTGTGCAGAAGGCCAAAGGCGCACATACCGTCAGCTCATGGGAGGAAACCGGAACACTCGGAAGAACTCCACGCAGACAGCACACAGATACCGTGTAGGAATGATAGCATGTGAATAAACATATTGCACATGTTTATGCTGTGCATTTCCATTGGAGCGTGGGGGGAAACCGGAGTACCCGGAGGAACCCCACGCAAACAGTATACCCATACTGTAAACATGTATAGTATGTGCAATAAACATATTGAACATGTCTATACTGTGCAGAGAGCCGAAGCGCACATACCATGAGAGCGCGAGAGGACACCGGAGCCCCCGGCGGAAACCCACGCTGACCCAGAGAGTATAATACATACATATACTGTGAATGTATCTGGAGTCGTGCATAAACTTATTTTGTACGTTTATATCATGTATGGCACTAAAACACAGCATTGGAACGTGGGGGGGGGGGGGGGGGACACCCATGCAGACACAGAGACCAATAACACATACATACACTGTGAATGTATGCAGTGTAGAGGTATAGGATGAGTTTAAATTATGGCGCAGAGGCGCATAATCTTCTCTGTATCATTCCAACCTGCTTGACTGGGCTGCCGAAGCAGCATGCAGGTAACAGGTAACCTCTGATCCTCAGACTGTGTGTCTGTCAGAGCTCAAAGCGTTCCCCAAGAAATGGCGGGAAACCACAGGTGCAGAGACCCTGTTGTTGCCTCAAGACATCACACAGAAGGCTCACAGGGACTGGAGACATCAATGTATAAACCCCCCCCCACCATGCTGCACCGACCAGGGGGAGGGAAACACTGTGTACCACTGTATCATCCATGCTGCTCTTGACGCAGCGTGTGAGGAAAACAGTGAGGAAGCTGTGTAAAAGAAAAGCTTGAAGGAACCAAGGGAAACAGCGTCCACCTGATGTACCTCAGCCACAGCACCCAGCTTGAGAGTGTTCCTCACATCATCAATGAGATCACTTACAAGCGCCCTGTCATTCACTGACACAGAACTGGAGTCTTCCTCACAAGGGAATGTCCTGTTCATAAACATTAAATATTCAGAGCTAGGCTCCTGAGCACAGTAGCTAGGCCCATATCTGAATCAGAGCACGCCTTCACTAAAGATTTTTGTGGGGAGAGGGGGCTTATAGCTCCTTTCGCTCGCACACCGCTTCCATTCTGACAAGGAATCATTCCAGGACTGCCGACAACTGGTCCATAAGGACCGCAGGTGCAGGAAACATATGAACATGTTTAACTGTGCAGCACTGCCAGTTGCCCCAGGCAAGTGTGGAGAGCAGGTGTATCAGACTCCATACTGCCACCCTCTGAGACCTTATACACTATACAGTGAATATACAGTCCACCCACTGGCTACGCTGAGGCTGAGGAGGGGATACCCGGAGGACTCACCAACCCTTAAGGACCGCTCAGTCCTGCTGAAGAAACCGCACTGTAAGCCTGAGGAGAGTGAAGAATCTGTGAGGAGATTCGCGCCGCAGCGCCGCCGCTAGAGACCGAAACCGAAAGTAAATGCGCGGCGGCCACAAGAAAATGGCCGCCGGCCGCAGCTATAACTGTGCCATTGAACCACGCCAAGATGGCCGCCAAACGCGAAATTCAAAGCTCTAATGTGCGCTAATGGCGCATGCAATAACCACCTCAAACAGCGCTAATGCGCGTGCTAATGGCGCACGCAATAATCACCTCACACACCAGAAAAACTGCCCCTCTCTCTAGAACCCACTACAGACATGAGCGCCCAGCCAGGCCAGAGTGACCCCCAAGCCCCCCACAGCACAGCACCAGTACAGGGTGCAGAGAGCAGCATAACAGGGGGGAGACAGGGAGAAACCCCCCATATAAAGAAACACAGCCAACATGTACTCACCTGCAGTAGGAGAGACTACTTACCCGTCCCTTTCAGGGACCCACTGGCTTGTTTCAGACAGACCTATCACAGAGCAGTACTGCGTAGCTGTCGGCCCGGTCCACCGCGAGAGATACAGTCAGTCAGGTACTGTTCAATCTTGAGAGGACCGCGTGAGCATGAATGCAACCCAGCCACCCCTGGAGTCACGGGGCCTGTCGTGAACTGAGTCTCACGCACGCAAGGCGAGGATCAGTACACTCGATGGTCGGACAGGGAAGACTATGAGGATACCAGTGTACCCAACCTGTTGGCCAGCCGACAGTTGATTGAAGGTCTCAAAAATAAAATAATACAATTCCCAAAGGAATAAAATTTAAAAGTAAAATCTTCCAGGAGACTGGCTCCTGAGAGAGCCACGTCTTCTCCTTTTGCTAGGCAGAAAAAAACTGAGGCTGCTAGCTGCAGGTGGGAGGGTAATGTCCGGAGGGACCGCCCCCCTGGCGGGGCTGTTCAGCTTTGGTTTGTTCTAGAATGTATGTTTCTAACAATCTAACATTCTGCCTAGATCTTCTCCTGCGAGCAGGGACATATACCCACACGTTTACAGCTGTGTCAGTCCATGGACGATAAGAGACATTTAAAAAGCAGCATTTTTGCTTGTCCGTGATTGGATGAAGGAAGTCAGCAGAGCAGAGCTCCCTCCCAGTTACCGAGCTCCAGACCCGAGGTCACCCCCCCTCCAGAAAGGGGGTTCCCTTAAGGGCCACAACAGTCTAACACTCCATCACTCAGTTCTTCCACCCAACAACTCCTCCCACAACAGGCTGACCATGGGTATATATAGCAGGCCTGCCCCCTGCCAGGTCTAGTTGGGGATTGGTCAGGGCTCCCAGATACACTCCATGCCACTCCCATCCTCTGCCCTGCCTCTTTTCCAGAACCTTCTGGAAACAGAGGAGGTGCCAGAGAGCTAAAGTACATGTCAGTCACCTGCTGCTACACTAAACCACTCCCCTGCCCCCAGATCAAAAACAAACAGGCCTAGCTCACAGCTAGGCCTGCCTAAATTTACCTGCACTGGCTGTAACAAAAACACACTACTCTAGCAACTTACCTACCTAAGGTAGAGAGTGCTACACTATTTTCCTTTAGTAAATCAACCCCATTGAGTTAATTTACCACTGAGGTATCACGTCACCTCCTCACCGCTTGTCAATTGACTCTGAAAAGGAATCTGAATGCAGGTTGTTTTTCAGAGCAGCGACACGTATAGATTCCCGTCTAAATCCAACCATAGGGGTCTTAACCCTTCCCTACTCTATCCAAAACTAAAACATTTTGGTTATGCACACACTTTCATGAAAATAACTATATTATTATAAGCCTTGTTTAACAAATATGTGCCGGTAGTGTGTTATGGTAAGTACACAGCACTATCAATATTAGCGTATTACATAGACAGGCAATGCTTCCTATTTAGTAGCTCAGCAGAGGATGTGCAGTTGTTTCTCTCTAACAATGCACATTTACAGGTGTAGCGGAGCCTCACTCTCCCTCTCGCCTATTGTGCATGGCTTGTGTCTAGGGGTACCTGAGAGAGGAGAGTGCAGGAACACTACGCTAAGCTCTCCCCTTGTTTGTATAGGAGGGTTGAGAAAAGTTAGTTAGTTGATTTACCTCCGGGTCTGTCCACTGCATACAAAGCCTCAGTTGTTCCATGGAGACATGTCTGCCAATAATAGAGCCCCACACCAATAGAAAGTCCAACACTCATTTATTTCCTCCACAATACAGTGAACACAATCAGTTGAACTTCCAATAACAGACGAACATGGGGGTGTGGGAACAAGTAGGCCCAGGCACAACTGAACTCTCCTATTCCTTTGCTAGCGTATAGGCCTGGCGCACGGTCTCTGCCACCGACCGCGAGTGTTGGTCGCTGCCACCGACCGGATGATCTGTTAAGGCCCCTGCCACAGGCCTAATTGCAGGTCTCTGCCACTGACCTGATTGGAATAGTTGGACCGCTGCCACCGGTCATTGAACGTGGACTGAACTTCCTCTCTGAACTTGGCCCCTGTTCGGGAAAGATATCCCTCCGGGCGGTCTCCAGAGGTTCACCCGGCACTGGCAATATGCTGCACCAGGTCTTCGGGTGAGTCCCTCCTCAAGTCCCTTACGCCTCTGGATTCGGGTGCCCCACTCCCAGGGCCCCCTAGGACAATCCCTCCCTCGCGGGACCCAGCAGAAGGTACTGGGCCCCAGGCCTCCGGATGAGTACCTCACCCCAGACTGAAGGTGTCTGGGATGGAACACGAACTCCAAGTGTCCAGGCCTGGACACCGACCGCGAACAGCAGCCCTCAGGCTGAAGGTGCCCGGGACTCGAACCTCGTGGCGAAGATGTCCGCCCCCTTTATACCCTCTCCCAGCAAGCACGGCGGGTTCCCCGCCCCGCTGTACAACCGCTGCGAGAGGTCACAAAGGGTACGGCACTGCAGCGATGGTTCAACCCCGGCCCAAAGTGACAGCACCACCTGCTGGGCCGCAGGG
This sequence comes from Rana muscosa, assembly GCA_029206835.1. NCBI lineage: Eukaryota > Metazoa > Chordata > Amphibia > Anura > Ranidae > Rana > Rana muscosa. The sequence goes on along the minus strand of CM055126.1, from coordinate 24,707,770 downwards.
AACTAGACATCACTGGTGTCTTCACCAGTTTAAAAAGTATATACCCGCTACACTGGTTAAAACAATATGCTCTCTATAGCTTTATGTTGCAAATATTTTATCTCAGCAGTTGTTGATCAGGGGGGCCGGGTGAACATAACAAAACAGTGAAAGCCGCTAGAGAGACAACCTACAAAACCGCTTATGAAATAAAATATGGTACAGGATGAGAAATCTAATTAGAAATTAGGTAAACATAACAAAAAGTTTCTATTTCTCTCATGGTCTATTCACACTACACATTACCGTGTTTTAGGGTGCGATTCATTGTGAATGGGCAGGCAGTCACTAAAGGAAATTTCACACCAGAACGCAATGTAGGAAACCCACATTCAGTGTGCATTTCCCGCACCGCGTTTCAACATGCTCCAGTTGTGATCTGCAGCGGTTGTCAGTGTTAACTCAATGACACCCCAAACGCAGGTCGCAAACGCAGTGCGTTTGCCTGCACAGGATTGCATGGTACAGCAGCACCATAGTACAGTACCAAATCTATGTGCAGGCACTATTTTTTCAGTGGTGCGGTGCGATTTCAGCCCGTTCAAACAAATAGGCTGGAATCGCACTGCACCCAGGTCACGTGTGAATCGCACAGGAACGCACAGCACGGTCATGTGCGATTCATAGTGTGAACCAGCCTTTAGGGCCCATTCACACCAGATGCAGTTGGATGCATTTCCTTATGCATTCCAACTGCATAGACAATCCAAAATCCAGGTTATCCTATGGGCATAGTTCACACCATTACAGTGCAGTGAAAAAGGCACAGCATGCTGCATTTTTTCACAGCACACACGGGCAAAATTGCATGCAAGCGCATGTAAACATTTGCAAACCCACAGCAACGTATCACAGTGCACAGACAAACACTGATAAAAAAAAAGGGATGTCAATTACATGTAAACGGGCACCAACTGCATGCAAATGTGCATGGAAAAAATGTGCAGTAGATGTGCAGTTTCTGGTGTGAATGAGCCCTTTATCCCCCAATAACCAGACATGCGCCATTTTATAAGGCAGTGCAATGCAGCGCACACTATATTCATTAAAGAGGAACTGCAGTCTGCGCACATTTCTAATCAAAACATCTTTGCCATTCTGAAGCTTCCCTCCAACCACTTTGCATATTATTTTATATATACTCTGATTCTGTACTTGCTAAACATGCTGCAGAAATCTCCCTCCGCTGAGTCTGACTGCAACCATTTTAACTGTGGGCAGCTGAAGCTGCTGCCTGTTCACTTCCTGGATTTACACAGACACACAGAGGCACATCGCCAGCTCTGCAGCTCTCATTGGCCCGCTTATGACTCCTCCCCCCCTCCCTTCCTGGCAAACTCTCACAAGAGTGAGTGAGAGCGAGCTGTGCATGATGTCATAAGTGTAGCGCTACCCCCGTAGGAGCCCCTCTGGAACACCTAGCAAACACAGTAAAACAGACACAAATGTAGTGAACAGGAAGTTTGTTTACTGGGAGACTTTCCACAATCAAACAAACAGTGATATGGTAACATAATAGTCAAGAATGGCAAACTGTAATCTTTAATGGTGTAAAGCAAAACAAAATGCAGACTTCAAAATAACACAGTCAAATAACTTAAAGCGGAGTTCCACCCATTTTTTCGTTTATTAAAAGTCAGCAGCTACAAATAAGCATAGCTGCTGACTTTTAATAAACCAACACTTACCTGCGGCCGCCCGGAGGCTCGTTCTTCTCCCCCTCCTCTCCTCGGCGCTGTTATGGTAACTGTGGGCACTCGGCCGTGACAGCTTACGGCTTCATGGCCAGGTGCGCACTGCGCAAGAGCGAGTCGTGCTGCGCTCTCCTATTGGCCAGCCGATCACCTGGGACCTGAGTTGTGTCCCAGAAGATTGCTGGCAGGGAGGGGCCACCTAGGGCGAGAGGAGGAGTCGCCTAGGTGGCTAAAGATAGGAAGTGGGACAGGAAGTCCCACGAAAAAAAAGGGTACACACTCCCCCTCAAAAAAATTACATGCCAAATGTGGCATGTCAGGGTGCGAGGAGTGCTTAAAGCGGAAGTTCCACTTTTGGATGGAACTCCGCTATAAATAGATATAGAGTGGCCTATGCGCCCAGGCATAAAGGGGAACATAGCTGGCTCTCAAATCCTGAAATCACAGACCCAGGCAATTGTCATGTGAGACAATAGGCCACAAATGCAAATTATCACTTTAACAATTAACGTTAGAGTTCCCCTTTAAAAGGTAGTCACTGGATTTTTTTGGGGGGCACAGTTGGGACTCTTCTCTTTTTGGCCAATCGGAAAACGGGTCTCAGACCCGCTTCTGATTGGCTGGATTGAGGATCAGTGTTTCAATAGTGAATATTCATTCGCTGTTGTAACACCTGGGTGGGTTTGTAGTGCAATGCTCTGCGCCACAAGCCCATCCTATTTTGAAGCCTTTTAGAGCCTTTTAGAGCCTCTGGCTCTAATCAGGTGCTTCAAAAAAACACACCCACCGCTGTTATTCATGCGCCCAGCATCCTTAAATGGAGTGAATAGGGGGTGGCGGCCGTGGATAGAGGGGGCGGCGCCCGGGCGCCCCTAATGGACGGGTCGCCACTGACTAAATTACTGATAGAGTAACAGAAAGGGTCCTTCCAATGGAGATATACAGGATCTTCGGCTAGCCTGGCGTTGGTGCACTTGGTGTCCTGTTGAGCAGGATAAACAAAGTGTATTTTTTTTTTACCAACAAAAAACAAAGTGTATTTGAAAGTATTCTGGTGAGGCAAAGTGGAATGTAGTGACTGTTCAGCAGGGTGTGAGTGTTCCTACAAATGTGGGCACTGATAAGGCAATATAGCCTGAATAACGTGTCTTTAAAGTGGTTGTAAACCCTGTACAACCACTTTTACCTACAGGTAAGCCTATATTAAGGCTTACCTGTAGGTGCTGGAAATATCTCCTAAACCTGCACGGTTTAGGAGATATTTACAATATACGCTTGCGCCGACGTCATTGCGCGGGAGTGATGTCACGAGACTCCGGTCAGTCACAGAGCCAGAGTCCACAGCCCCCAGAAGGAAGTGGGCTGAAGGTAGACACTTCCATCCAGCGTGGACAGCGGTGACAGTGCAGGCTTCGTTTTCAGGTAAGTGCCACATAATGGGCTAGTATGCGATGCATACTAGCCCATTATACTTTAACTTTGCAGGGAAATAAAGAGGAATAAAGAGGTTTACTTCCTCTTTAAAGGTGGGCAAACGCCCACTCAACGCCCGGAATCCACTGCAGGAGGTGGCAGGCAAGTTCTCCCTGTGTGAATAGCATGTATAATTCAGGCGGCGGCCAGCTTGGTAAGGCAACCGCTACATAAGCCTAGGCTAATGACCAGACAAGAAACAGGAAGTGGGCTGTATTTACTAGCAGAAAAAAAATGTTTTACTATCAAAAGTTAAAACAACAAGGGCAGAAGGTTTAATAGATGGAAAGATGAAAATATGACTGAAGTTACACTTTAAGTTGTGCTGCACAGCATTGTCTATTGGTTCCTTTGGTACAATGCATTAGGGGGCCATTTAAAATTAACAATATCCGCACCGGGTGCATTTTACTGTACCAAATTCACTTTTTCGGCCGCTAGCGGGGGTTAAAACCGCACCGCTAGCGGCTGAATATCGCGGTAAATACGATGGTATAGCGGCGCTGAAAATTGCGCCGCTATACCGCTACCGCACCTGCCCGCCCCAGTGTGAAAGGGGCCTAACTGACATCATTAGTGACATTAATACAGTGATCAGTGGTAATACGGTACACTGTACTAATGACACTGGCTGGGAAGGTGTTAACATCTAGGGGCAATCAAGGGGTTAACTGTGTGTAATGTGTGTTGCTTTTACTTACTGATCTGACAGTTTTTTAGAATTAGGACTGCAGTACACTGGGGTGCTGTAACGTGGCCGTTGCAGCTTACGCATGTATTTGCAAATGTGTGCAAACGAAACCCCTTGGTTTTAACGTGAACTGTCAGGTCAATTTGGTTTTGTAGCAGGCTGGCTGATAATTTGAGTTGGGAATTTTCTTGTTGTTTTTTTTCTCCCTGCTTTTCAGGGAGAAGAAACAGCCAGATCGCTGTTCACTGTACACATTTCTGTGTTTTTGTAAACACAGAATTCTGTGTGTGATTGGACACAGCCGATCAGCAGGTTTCAGCCAAAATCATCAAACCAGTGCTGTGTCCAATCACAGCATCGGTTAGCGGGGGGGGGGGGGGGTCATGTGTGCCCCAACATGTACATTGCCGAGCCTGCACCTGCCACCCGCTCGCAGTATATTTACTGTGAGTGGTCGGCATGTGGTTAATGTGGTTGTAAAACCCCAGACATGAAATATGAACAAAGCATATCTCTCTATAGTGTGTTCTTGTTGTCTCATTTAAAAGCAATAAGTGTAATTTCTGTCTGATGCTAAGACCCCATACACACTATTAGATTTTCTGCAGATTTTTGTTTTCAGATTTACCAAAACCATGTAGTGCAAGGGTCTGCCTGATTGCATACAAATTGAAACTCTAAGGCTGGGTTCACACCTATGTGAATTAAATGCGGCTTACACCGCATCCAATTCGCATAACATTTTAAAATAGATTCATTTTAATGAGGCTGGTTCACATATCTGCGGGGCATTCGCACCGCACATTGCACAAAAAACGTGTGCGTTTTCTAGGCAATGCGGTGCGAATTGTCTGCACATTATCTTCTATGGGAACGCATCTGATTCGCAGATGTGTTCCGTTCTGATCACGAATTCTCTCCCTGCTCAATACATGTTGATGAGGACAAGGGCCCCTTCCCGACAACCCTGGCCGTTGGTTGTCGGGGTCTGCGGGCAGGGGGCTTATCGAAATCTGAAAGCCCCTTTAATAAGGGGGCCCCCAGATCCCGGCCCCCCACCCTATGTGAATGAGTATTGGATACATCGTACACCTACCCATTCACCTGGGGGGGAAAAGTGTCAATAAAAAAAACACATGTAGCGCTACCCCCAGTTAAGAGAGCCGCTGATATTGATTTGGGCCCTGTAGTGCACTGCTGTCAACCCCTGGCAATCGGCTCTAACCTCCCGTGGCACAGCTGGTGATAGAGGGATAGGACCGCGTGACCGCAACTGTTGGTGACGCAGTCCTATAACAAACATACACAGAATATACTTTAAAACTCCTATTAAAGTAAGCGGAACTGACACCAAATGTACTTTACCCAGATATTTTACTGAGGCTAATGGGCAAGTAATAAACAACAGTATAACAAGTTGCAGATCCCTGCAATAAACAGTAATAAAGATAAACAGAGTAATCAGAATAATTAAGTATTGCTATGCAACTCTAGCGCTGCCCTTTTACAGCTACTTCCCCTCATGGGTAGACTAACACCCAGCAATGTCTACCTATGCAGTCAGGCCTGACTGATCTAAATGGAAGTTCAGTGAAACAATATTCACTAGCAATCTTCTTGGTGGTGCACTTGAAGAACAACTTTGTAATCCCAACGAATAGTAAAGATAAAGTATCTGTCTTTAAACAGCTCTCACCACCTGGACAAGTCCAAGTCCGTTTCCTCCATCGATTCGTCTAGGAACAGGAATCCACCGACATCCAAGTCTTCAATCCTTCTGGTGTACTGCAGCAAGGAGGATTAGATGTCTCTAAGGCTCTGCTAGGCTGGCAGAGGGCTCTTTGGAAAGGAGCACACGGCCCAGGCTTCAGGCCTTGTGCACACAGCAGTTCAGCACAGAGATCCTCTTGCTAGGAGAGGGGTGTCCAAAGAGGCCGACCAAAACTCCGCCTCCCCTTTATAAAGTCTGCCCCAGCAGTCTCTGTTCTGGAGCAATGCACCCTGGGTGCTGCAAGATGTACTGGGAGATGTAGTCTCTCTCTCCTCTGCTTTCACTTCCATAATGTCTCTTTACTTCCTCCCGACTCACCTCTCACCTGGAACTTCTTGTCTCTCTGCATTAAAGGGGAACACCCCGCTACACACTCCCCCCACTTGAACTCTTTGGTCCCCAAAGATAAACTTCAACAAATACTGTTTACCATTTTGGACAATGTCGAGCATGATGTTGGCATAGGGAATTCCCACCAAAACTTTGGGATGGAACTCTCTTGCCCACAGGTCACACTACCATGAGTGGCCTGCCTAACTGTGCCAGAGAGTGAGCTGGGGTTGCCCTCCACCAAATGGACGGTGGAAGGATCAGGTTGTTCAACACTTCTCCTAGCCGTTACAACAGAGTCCTCTGAGCTCGTCCCCATTTGGGGGTAAGTTAGTTTCTTGGGAGGCCTGATGACTCTGCGAGCCCTCTGCTCTCTTGGTGCTTCTGACTCTGGCACCACAGGCTCTTCTTCAGGAGTAAGTTCAGGTAACATTGCTGGTTCTGGAACCTCTGATTCAGAAGTCAACTGACGTATGGAATCTCTAGAGTCCTCCTCTGCGCAAGTGTCAGGAACATCTTCCCAGTAATCAGCTGAGGGACTGAAGGGTATGAATTCAGTAGCCTCCGGATTCAGCGTTGCATCTGGGGTATCCCCTCCATTTGGGAGATCTATGGCGGACGTTCCCAGAGTCGAGGGAGGCCACAGCCAGTCCAGTTCTCCACCTTCTTCTGTACTCAATTGGGAGGCCTCCCCATCTTTGGCTCGAGAGGTCTGGGACCGAGTGTTCGGCCTAGGAATATCCAGGATAGAGGCCGGTTCAGGGGAGTCTCTCACGGGAGGTATTCTGACTGCCTCAGCAAGTGGGAGCAGGTGGTTCCGATGCCACGTCTTCAGTGGACCCACCTTTCCTTCTGGCTTTAGTTTGTAGACAGGCAAACCGGGCAACTTCCTACAGACAACATAGGGCTCAGATCTCCACCTGTCGGCAAGCTTGTGTTTTCCAGGGACCCCCAGATTGCGTAGCAGTACTCGGTCCCCGGGCTGCAGATCTTGCACTCGAACCTTCAGATCAAAATTTCTCTTGTTGCGGGCCCCCCTTTGATCCGAAGCCGCCTGGGCTTGTTCATAGGCCACCTGCAAGCTACGTCTAAGTCTGTCCACGTATCCCTTGTGGGATGTAGCTGAGGTATTGTCTATAGAAGTGCCAAAGGCCAGGTCCACAGGTGGCCTTGCTTCTCTCCCAAACATAAGTCGATAAGGGGAGTAGCCAGTGGCGTCACTTGTGGTACAGTTATAGGCATGTACTAGGGCTGATATGTGCTGACTCCAGTGTTGCTTCTTCTCTGTTTCTAAGGTTCCCAACATGTTGAGCAGGGTCCGGTTAAATCTCTCCGGCTGAGCATCTCCTTGTGGGTGGTAAGGCGTGGTTCTGGTCTTCTTTATTCCTAATGAATCCAAAAGTCTTCGGATCAACCGACTCTCAAAGTCCCTTCCTTGATCTGAGTGGAGTCTCTGTGGTAGTCCGTAATGGACAAAATACTTCTCCATAAGTATCTTGGCCACGGTGGATGCCTTCTGGTCTTTGGTTGGGAAAGCTTGAGCATAGCGGGTGAAATGGTCGGTTATTACCAGAACATTCCCCAATCCACTCAGGTCGGGTTCGAGGCAGAGAAAGTCAATGCATACCAGATCCATTGGGCCTTGACTCTGTAAATGGCCCATTGGGGCAGCTTGATGGGGTAGGGTCTTTCTCTGAATGCATCGTGCACAGGAATGGCAATACTCCTCTACTTCTGCCCTCATGCAGGGCCAATAGAACCGATTTCTGACAAGCTGGAAGGTCCTTTCTGCCCCTAGGTGACCATGATGGTCATGCAGGGCAATTAGTACAGTCTCTCGGTGCTTCTCTGGAAGAAATAACTGCCACTTATCTTCTGAGTCATCAGAGGGGCCCCTTCGGTAGACCACTCCCTGATGTACCTGCAGCCTGTCCAATTCCTTCCTCAACAGGCGAGCCTCCTTTGAGGGGTGATGTAGGAATTTGTTGGGATCCTGATTCTCCAGGGCTTCGAGGACCAATCTCCCCATGGGGTCTTCCAATTGGTCACACCTCAACTCCTTCTTGGACAGTCTCGGTAGGTTGTCTTCCTCCAGTTGAGTTACCCCACAATAGTGTTTGGGGACTCCTACCATGGTAACCCCTATTTCTTCTGCTCTGGAGCCTCCTCTGGCTTGGAATTCAGCCCCTTGACAAAGGGCCCGCACCCCGTCCGGTGCCACTTGGGTCCAATCTTCCCAGTCATTTGTCGTGGCATGAGACCTCCGGGACAGGGCATCTGCATCCCTATTTCCGGCTCCTGGTCTGTACTTCAGACTGAAGTTGAATCCAGACAATGCGGCCAACCACCTGTGTCCGGTGGCATCTAGTTTCGCGGTGGTGAAGAGGTAGGTCAGGGGGTTGTTGTCTGTCTTCACAGTAAACTCTGCCCCATACAAGTAGTCTTTTAGCTTGTCTACTACCGCCCATTTGAGGGCCAGGAATTCCAGCTTATGAGTGGGGTAATTCTTTTGTGAGGGGGTCAGGCTCCTGCTCACATAGGCCACTGGTCGCAGTTGTCCTTCATGTTCTTGGTAGAGTACACCACCTAGACCCTCATGGCTGGCATCCACATGTAATTCATAAGGTCTGGTAGGGTCGGCGTAGGCCAGGACTGGGGCAGTGGTTAAGCTCCTCTTCAGAGCATGAAAGGCCTCTTCACACCTTGGGTTCCACTGATCTTGAACTGACTCACCAGGCCTCCTGGGCCCTGAGTCATCCTCTTCCCCTTCTGCCTTTAGCAATTCATTCAACGGGCGGGCAATCCGAGCAAACCCCTCCACAAACCTCCTATAATAGGAGCAGAACCCCAGGAAGGATCTGAGCTCTGTTACTGTGGTGGGTCGTGGCCAGGAAGTGACTGCTTCCAACTTCTCAGGATCTGTGGCCACCCCTTCTTCAGACACTATGTGCCCCAGATAGTTCACAGAAGACTGGTAGAACCGACACTTCTCGGGGGAAAGCTTAAGTCCCTCTTCGCTGAGTCTTCTCAATACTTTCTCCAACCTGGCTTCATGTTCTTCCAAGGTTCTTCCAAAGACAATGACATCGTCCAAGTACACAAGGACTTCTATAAGATTCATGTCTCCAACAGTCTTCTCCATAAGGCGTTGAAAGGTAGCAGGAGCTCCAGACAGACCCTGAGGCATCCTATTGAATTCGAAGAATCCCACCGGGGTTATGAAGGCTGTCTTCTCCCTGTCTTCTGGGTGCATAGGGATTTGATAGTACCCACTCTTGAGGTCCATCACACTGAACCATTTGGCTCCAGACAAACTTTGTAGGGCATCTTCTATCCTTGGCGTGGTGTATTGGTCAGGGATGGTTCTCCTGTTGAGAGTCCTGTAATCGATACAAAGCCTCAACGACCCATTCTTCTTTCTGACCACCACGATTGGGGAGGCATAGGGACTTCTAGACTCCCGGATCACACCAGTCTTCTTTAGTTCTACAAGTTGTTCCCTCAGATCCTCCAGATCTGCCAGGGGGACCCGCCTGACCCTCTCTCGGAAGGGCTTATCTTCTTGGAGGCGGATCCGATGGGTGGCACTTCTTGCACACCCCACATCGAATTCATCTTCGGAAAAGATCTTCTCCCACCTGGACAGCTGGGCCTTGGCTCTTTCTTTCCAAGCCCTGGGTAGGTTCGGGTTTTCCACGGACAGTTTCTCCCAAACATCTCCTCCGTCACCCATCCCCTTGACTTCGGACCAAGTGACCGGGGCAGCAGGGCTCACCTGACCAAGCAACACTCTGGCAGGGATCTCCATGGGTCCTCCTGTAGTGTTCCTAACACTCACCGGAACTCTGCCATGGGCCTTCTTCAGGGCCTTGAACGGAATCACTTCTGGTATCACTTCCAGGCCTGAGGACTCTTCCCTTGGGTCTGATTCCAGCATGACAAAGGGGCCAGGTTGTTCCCACGAAAGCTTCACAGTGGCCCTAAGACAGGTTACTTCTCCGGGCTGTAGCACTACTCCTTCTCTGCCAAGTCTCCACACCTTCCCTATCCCCTCTCCCGGGGTCTTCTGCTCTAAGACCAGTCGTTGGTAGGCCGTCTTTAGCATGGGATGGATTTTGGTGGCTGAATGGTTTCTCTCTTTCACTAGAGGGGTCAGGAGTCTCCTGACTAGATCCGTGTTTGTCCCAATGATCAGGGAAATCTTGCTGGCTCCAGGCGGCCGGGGACACACAACTGCCAGGGTGTCAAACACTTCAGCCTTCCCAGCCACGGATGGGTCGAAAGTCATCTTTATGGGCAGGTACCCATCATAAGGGAAACTCTGGGTTCCAAGTCCCCATATCTCCAGCTCTTCTATCTTCTGGATAGGCAGATGACTCAAGTGCCTATCATAGAAGTCCCGGTATAGTAAAGTCACCTGTGCTCCGGTGTCCAAAAGAGCTTTAGTATAGACTCCTTCCACTTGAATGGGCACAGTAGGAGACGGGCCCACCAGTTCCTTTGGGTATGGCCGGACTGGGGTCACCTCTTTTTTTTGGCTTTCGACCCTTGCCCTGCTCCTTTTGGACTTAAATTTTTCCTGAGCCTGGCATGCATTGACTTTCTCCCTCTCAATGGGGGCACAAACCCGCTGAGGGATGTTATTGTTCCTTTTAGGTGGATGTTCCTTCTTTGGGGTGCTGTACTTCCACTGAGGGGTCTTGCCCCCTCCCTCTGGGGTACATCTTGGTGGGGGTGTACTATACCTCCTCCTAGGAGTTTTGTCTCCTCCATTCTTGGCCTTTTTTTTTAGTTTGGAGCGCACTGAAGATGATGGGCACCCGGTTGACTCCTTCACCGGGGCCCTTTGGAGTTTCCCGCCGGCTTGCAATTATCTGTTCTCTTCTTCTTTGGGCTGGAGCATACGTTTGCAAAGTGGCCACTCCCTCTGCAGTTATAGCAAATCACCTCTTCTCGGTCCTGTAGGGAGGCCGGTGCTGAGGTGTTCGGGAACAACTCCTTTCTTGGGCTTGGTTTCTCTCGTCTTCTCTGATCTTTCTCCATCAAAGAGGTCAGCATCTCCAACACTTGGGCCATTTGCGATTTCAGAGTGTCAACCTCCGCTTCTCTTTCTGGGCTCTTGACCGAATGTACCAACACTGGTACAGGTGTGACATTCGCCTTGGCCACCTGCTGATCTTCCTCCAGCGCCTCTTCGTCCCTAATAATTTTTATTAGATCAGAGTAGGTTAGTGACATTCCTCCTCCTGAGGTTTTCAGGTGCAGCCAGACCGGGTCTGAGCGCCGCGCTCCCCTCATGATCTGCTTCATGCGTGCTTCATCTGCATCTTTGGGCAGCATTCACTTCTTCAGTACAATCTTGCATAACTGCCTGTTCAGCCTTCTAACATATTCTGACAGTTTCTCATTCGGCTGCTGGAGAGTGTGTTCAATTTGATAAATCATCTCTGACACCTTCTCCAGCTGACCAAACTCTTCCTGCAGCATGGCCAGGCAATCTTGAGCTGTACAGTTTTCATTTCCAAACCGGAAGCTCTTCACCGATTCTGCCGCGGCACCTTTCAGACTTTCTAAGACTCGCTGTCTCTTCTGTGCCTCAGGCACCTCCCATGCTTCTACTGCCTGCAATGCCTGTTCCACCCAAGTGTCAAAATCTTCCTCCCCCGCAGGGACGGGGAGCTTCCCTGAGAAGGTGCTAAGCTTCTGGTAACCGGCCTCCACATGCACCGTACTGCTTTTCAGGCACTTAATTACAAGGTCTCCTAGAGCATTCAACAATTCAGGCCCTATAGCGGCCAGCGGTGATCCCGGGCTTAATAGTTCCTTAAGCTTTTCTGCTTTAGGGGATAGTGGTGGAGATAATTGTGGGAGTGATGGCTTTGGTGTCTGAAACCATTCTTCCTTCACTGGCAGCGTATGTATCAAGTGATAGATCTGATTATCTATGGCTTGTATACTCTGACTTTTAAAATGCTCTGGGATTTCCTTTTTCCATTCTACCAGTGCGTATGTAAACGAGATCACTGGATCTGGCCTAAAATCCATCACCCATGCTTTGTGGCTCGGAGACAGTAACAATACGAGATGTTTTATCTCCTCTTCCTTCCATCTTTCCCCCGGGAGTACAATGACTACCGCCGCGGTTGGATCGGCGCCCATCGCTGCGCACCACTGTGACATTGCCAGCGGGTCCATGCTGGTACTTCTGACCGGCTTGATTGCAGCGTGCAACGTACAAGGATCCCGGACTCGAGCCCCCACGTGTAGCGCTACCCCCAGTTAAGAGAGCCGCTGATATTGATTTGGGCCCTGTAGTGCACTGCTGTCAACCCCTGGCAATCGGCTCTAACCTCCCGTGGCACAGCTGGTGATAGAGGGATAGGACCGCGTGACCGCAACTGTTGGTGACGCAGTCCTATAACAAACATACACAGAATATACTTTAAAACTCCTATTAAAGTAAGCGGAACTGACACCAAATGTACTTTACCCAGATATTTTACTGAGGCTAATGGGCAAGTAATAAACAACAGTATAACAAGTTGCAGATCCCTGCAATAAACAGTAATAAAGATAAACAGAGTAATCAGAATAATTAAGTATTGCTATGCAACTCTAGCGCTGCCCTTTTACAGCTACTTCCCCTCATGGGTAGACTAACACCCAGCAATGTCTACCTATGCAGTCAGGCCTGACTGATCTAAATGGAAGTTCAGTGAAACAATATTCACTAGCAATCTTTTCGGTGGTGCACTTGAAGAACAACTTTGTAATCCCAACGAATAGTAAAGATAAAGTATCTGTCTTTAAACAGCTCTCACCACCTGGACAAGTCCAAGTCCGTTTCCTCCATCGATTCGTCTAGGAACAGGAATCCACCGACATCCAAGTCTTCAATCCTTCTGGTGTACTGCAGCAAGGAGGATTAGATGTCTCTAAGGCTCTGCTAGGCTGGCAGAGGGCTCTTTGGAAAGGAGCACACGGCCCAGGCTTCAGGCCTTGTGCACACAGCAGTTCAGCACAGAGATCCTCTTGCTAGGAGAGGGGGGTCCAAAGAGAGCGACCAAAACTCCGCCTCCCCTTTATAAAGTCTGCCCCAGCAGTCTCTGTTCTGGAGCAATGCACCCTGGGTGCTGCAAGATGTACTGGGAGATGTAGTCTCTCTCTCCTCTGCTTTCACTTCCATAATGTCTCTTTACTTCCTCCCGACTCACCTCTCACCTGGAACTTCTTGTCTCTCTGCATTAAAGGGGAACACCCCGCTACACACACTACACAGGTTTTTGAAGTAATTTATTCGGCAGCTCCGGGGGTCTCTTCCGACTTCAAGGGGTCTCCTCCTTCTTCTCTGCGCTCTCCAGCCTCTTCTCCCGGTCTCCTCCGCTATCTTCTGCTCTTTTGCCGCGCTTTTGCTAGCGTTGGCCCGGTCTTCTCCATCGTCTTCTTCCCTCTTTTCTTCTTCCGATTTTGACACGGCGCTCTCTCCCGCTGTAATTCTGTGTGCGCGGTGCGCAACAACTTATATAGGCATGGGGCGTGGTCACTGGGTGATTAGCTGGAATAAGCACTATTACAGTGTGAAACGCGTGAGCCAGTTTGACCAGTGTGCTGTGATCTGCAGTGTGTGTTTTGGATTCCTGGATTTTATGAAATAAAGGCTTTTATTTGGAGTGCTGATGTCCAGAAGATCTTCTTTCTCCTCCCTTGCACTGGGTATTTGTAAGGGTTTACAACCACTTTAAGTATACAGATCAGAGGTACTGATTTTTAAGTGATATTAAGCCCTTAAGGTTCAGAAGGGGAGGTCGATACTTACCCTAGAGCAGGGGTCTCCAAACGTTCTAAATAGAGGGCCAGTTTATTGATCTTCAGACTTTGGATGGAGTGTGGCCAGTGGAAGTAGAAAATGTCCTGGCATCAGTGGGAGTAAAGAAGGCCCCATCATTGTAGTAATTGGGAGGAATAGTGCCCCCATTTTTTGTTTCCCTGTCATTGGTTGGTGTTGGGGCGCAATAGTGCCCCATTGTTGATGTCAATGGAAGGAAGAGTGCCCCATCATTGACATCAGTGGAAGTAATAGTGCCCCATTGTTGGTGTCAGTGGAAGTAATAGTGCATCCTCATTAATGTCAGTGGGAAGAAAGGTGCACCATCATTGGTATCAGTGGGAGGAATAGTGCCCCATTGTTGGTAGAGATGGGCCAGATAAAGGCAAGCCAAGATCCACATCCAGCCCCTGGGCCGCAGTTCGGAGACCACTGCCCTAGATTATACTTCTTGCTCTTTACAATTGCCCCTTTCCATCTCCTTTTTCCTGGAGGTCTCCTTTATCTGCCTGGGCTAAAGAGACACTTGTACATGTGCATTCCTGTTGGCAGGATATAATGTTTGTTTTGTCTAAGGTGGCCTTACGGAGGGTAATACATATCTTAATGCGTGGTTTCACGGCAGCTGGTGTCCTGACTTCTTCTCTTTCTCCCTGGAATGTGGGTGGGCCCCAGCATCATCACTTATGTCGCGTATACACGGCCGTTTTTAATGTCATTGAAAAAAACGACGTTTTTCTCGGCGTGATTTTTCATGATTCCTCTCAAGCCTGCCTTGCCTACACACGTTCATGAAAAAAAAAACGATCGAGCAAAGCGCGGTGACGTACAACACGTACAACGGCACTATAAAGGGGAAGTTCCATTCGAATGGCGCCACCCTTTGGGATGCTTATGCTGATCCTCGTGTTAATAAAGTTTGGTGAGAGACGATTCGCGCTTTTCAGCCTCGTGCTTTCAGTTCGTTACAGCGTGACAAATGTGATATCTCCATTACGAACGTTAGTTTTACCAGAACGAGCACTCCCGTCTCATACTTAATTCTGAGCATGCTCGTTTTTCCCCTCTCGTAAAAGCATACACACTACTGTTTTTCACAATGTGAAAAACGACGTGAAAAAATAGAGCAGGTTCTAATTTTTTTCAGGCCATTTTTCACGTTGTTAAAAATGCTCTGGAGCCCACACACGATCATTTTTAATGATCAATTTAAAAAATTTAATTTTTCACGTCATGGAAAACGGTCGTGTGTACGCGGCATTACAGTGTAGGACCAGCAGTGGCTACTGGCCCTGCATTGTATGTGATGACATCAGCAAGAAGGAAGACTGCACGACCAAAGAAAGAGAGGGGTCTCATGAGACTGGCCATCATTGGTAGAGTGGGGTAAGGTGGGTATACCTGTCTAATTGATCCCCCCCAGTGCTAAATGAGCATTATATCCTACATAAATCAGGAAGCCGGGGGTGACCCACATTTATTTTTTAATTTTTTTTGGCCAGTCCGAAGTCAGGCTTTAAAAATGAGGTCTACATTAATTTTCCTCAAACCAAGCTGTCAACCCTCGGTAATGAGCTCAAGGCAGATTATAACGGGCTCCAAACAAGATTTCTCTAATGCCTATGGATAAATATAGACCGGTTTCAGGAGATTATCAGAGGAGATGATATTTGAAATGATGGCGACAGAGAAGTGAAATTTATTTTTGAACACGTAGATGACTTCCTGTCTGGTAATCCTATCAAAGAAAACTGGCAACGGTCATTTGGTGCCACCTTTTGTGAAAAGAGCAGCTAACATGGATGCCAAATATTGGAACGTTTGCACAGGTGTGGGAAGGTCTACGCTCATAGTAGTGAGTGTGACTAATAGATCTTTTATGTTAATGGCTTTTATGGTTTGTTTAAAGGGAACCTCTTATTAGGAAAGCAGTAATAACTATTATTTATTAAAATTTTGCAGAGCAGGAAACTTTTAACATTTTAGGCAGCATATGCTTAAACTAGAAAAAAGATTTAAGTTTCCAAAAAATGCTGGCAGGCTGAATTTTATTGCAGAAGAGACTTTTTTGTCTTCTCTGAACAAAAAAAAAAATGTCTTCCTGCCTGCCAGCAATGTTTTTTGTGAATGTGCTCTGCGCCACACATGCGCAGCTCAGTGTACAGCCTCAGCATCTGCTGTGTGCCAGAATTTATTAACTCCAGCCCATATGGGCGGGAATTACGTCACCTTCAATCAAGATGACCTAAGATGTTGAACCTGGAAGAAGACCAAGCAAAGAGGTCAGAGACAGCGATGGAGCAGTGAGGGATATCGCAGCTGTCGCAGCACTGAAATGGGGTGCTTTGACAGGTAAGTGAGCCGTAATGCCTGCCAGCAATGTGTTTTGGAAATATATACTAAAACGCAAATGCACAGCTTGACCTACAATCTGGCATCTTCTTGGTCCCGTCATGAGCTAACACCTGTGTGCATGCACAGGAAATACCTACTGTAAGCTAAGCTGGCCAATCTAGATGGCCAAAGAAGTCCAACCCGCACAGATACTGAAGATGTAGAGGGAATATCTTGGCTGTTGCAGTACTGAAGTGGGGCACTTTGACTGGTAAGTCTCCTATAATGTGTCTAGCGACCTCACCCCTTTCCTCCCGTCTAATTGGCTCACCCATGAGAGGAAAAGGCGCAAGGTGCCACCGTGCCCGTACCCTCCGGTTTTCAGAGGTTAAGCACAATTGTTTCACCTACTGGTCTTGCAGCGAAATTCTCCTCAAAGTTGGTTTCTGTCCTCAGTGTGCAAGGACAGAGTCTCTATACCCCAAGTAACTCCAAGGTCCACACAAGTATATCACTCCAACGTAGAGCTTTATTTTCTTTGCATGAAGAGAGAAAGGTGTTAGAAGGATAGACAGCATTCAGGCACTTCTGGCTTCGTCGCCACTCGGTCCCGAGTGGGTATAGCTCACCTGGATAGCCCCCTATGGTGCTAGCATCCGGCGTGCAGCTTGAACAGTCAATCTTGATCCCTAATAGATGCGTCTAGATGATCCTCTGCCCTGCCACAGGATCTATAGTGTCCCAAACCTCCTGATGGTCCAGATTGTTAGGCCCATGAGTTCCGGATGGATGACATCCCCCTGGAGAGTTACTGGGCCCCTTCCTTCACTGTGATGGCTCACCAGTCCTTCGGAACGGTCCTCCCCCAGCCTCCTGATCCAAGAACGGGTCTCCTCGCAAGGCAGCACCCTGAGATTCTTCCTTCCGAAGCAGGCTCCAGCTAAAGGTGCTGGGCCCAGGGCTGAAGTTGCAGTCCCAGGACTAAAGGTGCCTGGGACTGAGGCGTTCGTGGCCCCATGGCCTGGAAGGCCACGCACTCTCCCGGTCTCCTCTCTCTCCCTCCTTCTCCTCCTTCTCCCCCTCTTCTTGGCATCCGCCCCTTTTGTATCCTATCCCAGAATGCACAGCAGGCCGACCCCGCCCACCACACGGCTGCCGAGAGAGGACACCAAATCGCCACTCCAACACCTGTGGTTCAACCCCGAGTACAAATGACAGCGCCACTTATACTGCTTAGGGGAACTGCAAGCCAGGTGAAGCAGCAGCAAGGCAGAGTCCTGTAATTTAAAAAAACTTGAGCCAACTATCACTCAAGCCACCCCTAAATTTGGCATAACATAACCTCAATTTAGGACCCCGCTACATGTGCAAATAGGCTGTGCATACTTACACATTATGGGAAAACCCCGGGCATAGTCTCAAGTGGACTCAATTGCTTCTCGCTTGATTTGGCTGTTGACTGTCTTTGGGTCTTTGGGTATCCTAAGATCCACACTAATCATCCTTAATAGTCAGTTGAGAGGGGAAGGTGAGGAAGAGATTGAGAAGGGCAAAAGCCACAATTCTTAAAGTGGAAGTAAACCCTCTTATCGTTTTCAGCCAAGGAAGCTGTCATCTTGGCCTCTGTTTAATCTCCAACTGCCATGATGCTACACATGTGATTAGTTATGACACCAGCCATTGGATGGTTTGACAGTTTGGTTGAGAGCACAACCAATGTGACAGTTGGCATTTCCGGCACGCCGGAAATTTAACTGTTTTTTGAAACTTTTAAATTGATGGGTAGGAATTAGGGATGAGCTCGGTGTTCGAGTCGAACATACGTTCGACTCGAACATCGGCTGTTCGATCGTTCGAGGAAGATCGAACAATTTGGGCCGTTCGCGCCTAATTCGAGTGACGCGAACGGCCCACAATGCACTACGCCATCGCAGTGTCATCCAGGCGCTGTGATTGGCCAAGCATGCACTGTGACCCCGCATGCTTGGCCAATCACAGCGCCGGCAGCGAGGAGAGCAATGATTGGCCACAGGCAGGATGCCTGTGGCCAATTATTGCTGAGGGTGTTTAGTACACGCCCCACACTATAAAAGGCCGCCAGCACGGCGGCCTAGTGTAGTGTGTTCCGGAGCAGGGAAAGACAAGCATAGGCAGGGACAGTGACATTTATTTTTTCTTGCTTAACCTGGATTCCTTTAGTTTAGGGAAAGAGAAGGATAGGTAGGGAGAGTGTCAGTGTGTTTTACTGTGTGAATCCTTGTTTCTAGGGACAGGGAAGGACAGTGAGGGAAATTCTCCTTGTGCTATAGTGTGCTAAAGCATTGATCATCAACCATCTTTAAAAAATCATTTTTTCTAGGGACAGAAAACTATAGGTAGGGAGAGTGTCAGTGTGTTTTACTGTGCTAAACCTTGTTTGTAGGGACAGGGAAGGACAGTGAGGGAAATTCTCATTGTGCTATACTGTGCTAAAGCATTCATCATCAACCATCTTTAAAAATAAAAAATTATAGGGACAGAAAACTATAGGTAGGGAGAGTGTCAGTTTCTTTCACTGTGATAATCCTTGTTTCTAGGGACAGGGAAGGACAGTGAGGGAAATTCTACTTGTGCTATAGTGTGCTAAAGCATTGATCATCAATCAGCTTTAAAAAAACATTTTTTCTAGGGACAGAAAACTATAGGTAGGAAGAGTGTCAGTTTCTTTCACTGTGATAATCCTTGTTTCTAGGGACAGGGAAGGACAGTGAGGGAAATTCTCCTTGTGCTATAGTGTGCTAAAGCATTGATCATCAATCAGCTTTAAAAAAACATTTTTTCTAGGGACAGAAAACTATAGGTAGGAAGAGTGTCAGTTTCTTTCACTGTGATAATCCTTGTTTCTAGGGACAGGGAAGGACAGTGAGGGAAATTCTACTTGTGCTATAGTGTGCTAAAGCATTGATCATCAATCAGCTTTAAAAAAACATTTTTTCTAGGGACAGAAAACTATAGGTAGGAAGAGTGTCAGTTTCTTTCACTGTGATAATCCTTGTTTCTAGGGACAGGGAAGGACAGTGAGGGAAATTCTCCTTGTGCTATAGTGTGCTAAAGCATTGATCATCAATCAGCTTTAAAAAAACATTTTTTCTAGGGACAGAAAACTATAGGTAGGAAGAGTGTCAGTTTCTTTCACTGTGATAATCCTTGTTTCTAGGGACAGGGAAGGACAGTGAGGGAAATTCTCCTTGTGCTATAGTGTGCTAAAGCATTGATCATCAATCAGCTTTAAAAAAAAATTTTTCTAGGGACAGAAAACTATAGGTAGGAAGAGTGTCAGTTTCTTTCACTGTGATAATCCTTGTTTCTAGGGACAGGGAAGGACAGTGAGGGAAATTCTCCTTGTGCTATAGTGTGCTAAAGCATTGATCATCAATCAGCTTTAAAAAAAAATTTTTTCTAGGGACAGAAAACTATAGGTAGGAAGAGTGTCAGTTTCTTTCACTGTGATAATCCTTGTTTCTAGGGACAGGGAAGGACAGTGAGGGAAATTCTCCTTGTGCTATAGTGTGCTAAAGCATTGATCATCAATCAGCTTTAAAAAAACATTTTTTCTAGGGACAGAAAACTATAGGTAGGAAGAGTGTCAGTTTCTTTCACTGTGATAATCCTTGTTTCTAGGGACAGGGAAGGACAGTGAGGGAAATTCTCCTTGTGCTATAGTGTGCTAAAGCATTGATCATCAATCAGCTTTAAAAAAACATTTTTTCTAGGGACAGAAAACTATAGGTAGGAAGAGTGTCAGTTTCTTTCACTGTGATAATCCTTGTTTCTAGGGACAGGGAAGGACAGTGAGGGAAATTCTCCTTGTGCTATAGTGTGCTAAAGCATTCCTCATCAACCATCTTTGAAATCCTTGTTTTTTGGACAGTCAGGGAAATTGTCATTGTGCTATTCTGTGCAAAAGCAATCATCCTCAACCATATTTAGAAATCCTTAAGTAAAGGGACAGAGAAGGACACCTGAAGGTAGCCCTTATTGCTTTTTTCCCATCTCCCTGCAGGCCATCTATTAGAATGTCTGGAAGGCAAACAAGGAGAGGCAGACAGTCAGGAGGCAATAAAAGAGGGCAAGCAGGCTCTGTGTCTGGGGGCAACAGTGCTGGTCGTGGACGCGGTGCATTGTCATCAGCACATGGCCATGGGACACGCTTGTCCTTCTTTTCGGCAGCTGGACATGTTGAGCCACATCATGCCGAAGACTTGGTAGAGTGGATGACCAAGCCCTCCTCCTCCTCCTCATCCTCTCTCACCCAGGCTCAGGGTACTGGCAAAGCAGCTGCTAAAGCGTCCTCTTCCCTGGTATCAATGTCAGACTCATCATCAGTCACTCCTTCCCTAGACCCACCATGTCCTCCTCCTGAGGAGTCCCCCGAACTGTTTGAGCACAGTGTTGGGTACATGCTCCAGGAGGATGCCCAGCGTTTCGAAGGGTCTGATGATGAAACCCAGCTACAGGAAGGCAGTAGTGTGAGAGCAGACAGAGGGGATGCTCAAGAAGGACACCAATCTGGCAGTCATGTTCCAGCAGCTGCAGCATACTGCCAGATTGGCTCCAGTGATGAGGAGGGAGGGGATGATGAGGTCACTGACTCCACGTGGGTGCCTAATAGGAGAGAGGAGGAGGAGGAGGATGAGGAGGAGGCACATCTCCAACGAGGCAGGATGCCCTTTGGTGGCCAGCGTAAGGGCAGTACACCGACGGAATCACACCGCAGAGCTCCGCCTGTGCAGGGCGCTGCCTCTGCCCGTCATTCAAAAAGTTCTTTGGTGTGGGCCTTTTTTGAGGCTAGTGCATCAGATCGCACAGCTGCTGTTTGCAACATATGTCTCAAGCGTATATCGCGTGGCCAAAACATCAGCCGCTTGGGTACCACATGCCTGACCAGACATATGTTGACCTGCCATGCAGCTCATTGGCAAGCCTACCTCAAAGACCCACACCAAAGAACAAAGCGGACCTCTCCTTGCACCGCATCAGCTGGGATCTCCAACCCCACTATAACTTCAGTCCTCTCTGAAACATGCACTGAGAGGAATGAAGGTGTAGAATTAGGTGTGTCACAGCCAAGTACTTGCGGCCACTCTGCTAGCAGTACACCGACGTCCGATTCTAGCAGGCAAATTTCCCTGCCCCAGCTGCTGGACCGTCGAAAGAAGTTCACTCCCAGCCATCCACATGCCCAGCGGTTGAATGCTAGCTTGGCTAAATTGCTAGCGCTTCAACTGCTGCCTTTTCAGTTGGTAGACTCGGCCCCCTTCCGTGAGTTTGTGCAATGTGCGGTTCCTCAGTGTCAGGTTCCCAAACGCCACTTTTTCTCATGGAAGGCTATTCCGGCTCTCTACCGGCATGTGGAGGGCAATGTCTTGGCCTCGCTGGACAGGGCGGTCAGCGGTAAGGTGCATATTACCGCTGACTCATGGTCCAGCAGGCATGGACAGGGACGTTACCTTTCTTTCACGGCCCATTGGGTCACTCTTTTGGCAGCTGGGAAGGATGCAGGACAAGGTGCAGTAGTGTTGGAGGTTGTTCCACCGCCACGCCTCCAAAATGCTACTACTGGTTGTGACACACCTCTCTCCTTCACCCCCTCCTCTTCTTCTTCCTCCATGGCCTCTTCCTGTGCTTTGTCCTCTGAACCAGCGGTGCTCCGTAGCCGTTCAAGGGGCTACGCAAGTACGCAGGCAAAAAGATGCCATGCCGTGCTTGCGCTGGTGTGTTTGGGGGACAGAAGCCACACTGGGGCAGAGGTCCTGTCTGCTCTGCAGGGCCAGGCCGAGAGGTGGTTGACGCCACACCAGCTTAAGCCAGGAATGGTGGTTTGCGACAATGGCACCAACCTCCTCTCCGCCCTCCAACAGGGACAACTGACCCATGTGCCCTGTGTGGCTCACGTCCTTAACCTGGTGGTGCAGCGGTTCTTGGGCAGGTACCCGGGCTTACAGGATGTCCTGAGGCAGGCCAGGAAAGTCTGTGTGCATTTCCGCAGATCTTATAATGCCAGTGCTCGCCTGGCTGAGCTGCAAAAGGAGTTGAACCTGCCCAAGAACCGCCTTATATGTGACATGCCCACCAGGTGGAACTCAACGTTGGCCATGCTGCAGCGGCTGCACACGCAGCAGAGGGCCATCAATGAGTACCTGTGCGACTACGGCACCAGGACAGGGTCAGGGGAGCTTGGTTTTTTTTCTCCACGCCAGTGGGGCATGTTTAGGGATGCATGCACTGTCCTGGCACCATTTGAGGAGGCCACGAGGATGGTGAGCAGTGACAGTGCATGCATCAGTGACACTGTACCTCTTGTCCACCTGTTGGAGCACACGCTGCGTGGAATAATGGACAGGGCACCTGAGGCAGAAGAGAGGCAGGAAGAGGAGGACTTCCTTGCCTCTCAAGGCCCCCTTTACCCAGACAGTGTTCCTTCTGTCCCACCCATCGCACAGGAAGAGGAGGAGGAGGAGGAGGAGGAGGAGGAGGAGGATTGTGTCAGCATGGAGGTGGAGGCTGGCACTCAGCATCATCAGCAGCAGTCTTTTAGGGATGATTTACAGTCCCAAGAAACCAGTGGACTTGTACGTGGCTGGGAGGAGGTGGCTGCGGATCATGTCGTCCTTAGTGACCCAGAGGACTCCGGAGCGAATGCCTCAGTAAACCTACGCTGCATGGCCTCCCTGATCCTGCAAAGTCTGCGGAAGGATCCTCGTATTCTTCGGATCAAGGAGAGGGACCATTACTGGCTGGCCACTCTCCTTGATCCACGGTACAAGGGTAAGGTTGCGGACCTTATGTTACCGTCGCAGAGGGAGCAGAGGATGAGACAACTCCGGGAGGCCTTGCAGAAAGGTCTGTGCAACGCGTTCCCAGAGACTGGGAGGTTACAAACTCCTGGTCCTGGACAACGAGTTGCTGAGGCTTCGGCCAGTCAAAGAAGGAGCGGTGGGGAAGGTGGCCGTCTGACCGATGCGTTCAGACAATTCTTTAGTCCGCAGCCCCAAAGTATGATCGGTTCCAGCAACCATCGCCAGCGTCTGATAAACATGGTGCAGGAATATCTAGGGGCAAGGTCAGACTTGGACACCTTCCCCACCGAAAATCCTCTGGCTTACTGGGTCTTGAGGATGGATCACTGGCCAGAGCTTGCACAGTATGCAATTGAGCTACTGGCCTGTCCTGCATCCAGCGTTCTTTCGGAACGCACATTCAGTGCTGCTGGAGGATTTGTCACGGATCACAGGGTGCGCCTGTCCACCGACTCGGTTGATCGACTGACTTTCATCAAGATGAACCAGTCTTGGATCACCACCAGCTACCACACACCTGATGCTGATATAACAGACTAATTGATTTTAACATGTCACATCCCTTCAAGACTGATGCTGATGCTGAGTGCCTGTGCTGTTATGTTGACTGGCTATCCTCCTCCTCCGAGTCCTCAATGATACGATTGATGATGATAGCTTGGAAGATCATTTTTGTTTATGGGTGCCGCCACCAGTGGCTAAGGCCCAATTTTTCAGCCCCTGTTTTACAGGGGCGTGTAATTACAATTTTTTTAGCAATAATTTGCCATAGGGCTCATTGCTGTGCTCCAAGTACAGTATCTGTGAGGGGTTGGAGTGTTGTGGCACCAGTGCCTAAGGCCCAATTTTTCAGCCCCTGTTTAACAGGGGCGTGTCATTACAATTTTTGAAGCAATACTTTGCAACAGGGCTCATTGCTGTGCTCCAAGTACAGTATCTGTGAGGGGTTGTAGTGTTGTGCCACCAGTGCCTAAGGCCCAATTTTTCAGCCCCTGTTCAACAGGGGCATGTAATTACAATTCTTGATCTAATAATTCACAGCAGGGCCCATTCCTGCACCCACCAAGAGTAACTCTGAGGGCTTACAGTGTTGTGGCAACACCACCACCACCACCACCACCACGAAAGGCCCAATTTTTCAGCCCCTGTTCAACAGGGGCATGCAATTACAATTCTTGATCTAATAATTCACAGCAGGGCCCATTGCTGCACCCACCAAGAGTAACTGTCAGGGCTTACAGTGTTGTGGCACCAGCACCACCATCAAAGGCCCAATTTTTACTACCACTGTTCAACAATTATATGTAATTACAATTCCTGATATAATAGTTGACAGCAGGGCGTTCCAGCACCAACCAAGAGTAACTGTGAGTGCTTACAGTGTTGTGCCAACACCAACAACTAAGGGGCCTATTTCTGCAGAGTATATACGGCAGGTCCCTACTTTCAAACATCCAACTTACAAACGACTCCTACTTGCAAACGCAAGAAGACAACAGGAAGTGAGAGGAAATCTACCCCTTGGAAGGAAAATTCTCTCCTGTAAGAATTAATATGGGAGAAAGGTGTCTCCTCTGTACTGATGCTTTATCAGCAATCCTTGTTTCAAGAAAAACACCACATTTCAAAAACAGTTGTCATTGGGACGGAAAGTGAGGTGAAATGTTCTGAACAGGGGCACAGACAGCAAAACAAATGTTACAGGGGTGATAACCCTTACCTATGTTTTCCAAAAAGTTTAAAAATAGATTTTTGGGCTGGAGCTACACTTAAACAATGTACCTGTTCAAAATTACAAACAGATTCTACATAAGAACAAACCTACAGTCCCTGTCTTGTATGCACCGCCTGTATACGGCTGTTCAGAGTATATAGGGCCTTTTTTATTTTATGTGCGGGGTTCCCCTTAATATCCATACAAGACCCAAAGGGGCTGGTAATGGGCTGGGGTAGGGGGGGGGGGTGATGGGGTAGCTATGCCATTTTTCTTAAAGATTTTCATCCATATTACCGGGACCAGACATTGCATTAAAGCCGCAAGCAGTTTTAAATGGCTTTTTTTTCCTTTAGAAGTGTCATTTTGTGCAGGGACAGTTCTAAACACGGGAAACACGTGGCACTTCACAGGCATACTTTAGACACCCCCCCAGGTACGATATTTAAAGGAATATTTGACTTTTTTTTTTTCACTTTATGCATCATTAAAATGACTGCTCCCGAAAAACGACCGTTTTTAAAACTTCTTTTTGCATTGATACATGTCCCCTGATGCAGAACCCGGGTTCCCAAACCCTTTTTAGGACAATAACATGCATAATAGTTGTTATAATTAGCACTTTAGAATTCAAACGTTCGCATCCATTGTATTTAATAGGGTTCTAATGTTCGTACGAACTTTCGGTCCGTTCGCGGGTTCTGGTGCGAACCGAACCCGGGGGTGTTCGGCTCATCACTAGTAGGGATGAGCTTCGAGTTCGAGTCGAACTCATGTTCGACTCGAACATTGCCTGTTCGCCCGTTCGCCGAACAACGAACAATTTGGGGTGTTCGCAACAAATTCGAAAAGTCTATGGGAGACATCTAAAGTGCTAATTATAAAGGCTTATATGCAATTTATTGTCCTAAAAAGTGTTTGGGGACCCGGGTCCTGCCCCAGGGGACATGTATCAATGCAAAAAAAGTTTAAAAAATAGATGTTTTTATGGGAGCAGTGATTTTAATAATGCTTAATCACTTAAGCCCCGGACCATTTGGTAGCTAGAGGACCAGAGGTGATTTCAGAATTTTGCACTGCGCTGCTTTAACTGTAAATTGTGCGGACATGCAATGTTGTACCCAAACGAAATTTGCGTCCTTTTCTTCCCACAAATAGAGCTTTCTTTTAATGGTATTTGATTGCCTCTGCGATTTTTATTTTTTGCGATATAAACGGAAATAGACCGAAAATTTTGAAAAAAAATGATATTTTCTACTTTTTGTTATAAGAAAAATCGAATAAACTCAATTTTAGTCATACATTTAGGCCAAAATGTATTCAGCCACATGTCTTTAGTAAAAAAAATGTCAATAAGCGTATATTTATTGGTTTGCGCAAAAGTTATAGCGTCTACAAACTAGGGTACATTTTCTGGAATTGACACAGCTTTTAGTTTATGACTGCCTATCTCATTTCTTGAGGTGCTAAAATGGCAGGGCAGTACAAAACCCCCCAAATGACCCCATTTTGGAAAGTAGACATCCCAAGGAAATTGCTGAGAGGCATGTTGAGCCCATTGAATATTTTTTTTTTTGTCTCAAGTGATTGAATAATGACTAAAAAAAAAAAAAAATTACAAAAAGTTGTCACTAAATGATATATTGCTCACACATGCCATGGTTATATGTGGAATTGCACCCCAAAATACATTTTGCTGCTTCTCCTGAGTACGGGGATACCACATGTGTGGGACTTTTTAGGAGCCTAGCCACGTACGGGACCCCGAAAACCAAGCACCGCCTTCAGGATTTCTAAGGGCGCAAATTTTTGATTTCACTCCTCACTACCTATCACAGTTTTGAAGGCCATAAAATGCCAAAATAGCACAAAACCCCCCCAAATGACCCCATTTTAGAAATTAGACACCCCAAGGAAATTGCTGAGGCCTGTTGAGCCCATTGAATATTTATTTTTTTGTCCCAAGTGATTGAATAATGACCAAAAAAAAAAAATTACAAAAAGTTGTCACTAAATGATATATTGCTCACACATGCCATGGTTATATGTGGAATTACACCCCAAAATACATTCTGCTGCTTCTCCTGAGTACGGGGATACCACATGTGTGGGACTTTTTAGGAGCCTAGCCACGTACGGGACCCCAAAAACCAAGCACCGCCTTCAGGATTTCTAGGCACACATTTTTGATTTCACTCCTCACTACCTATCACAGTTTTGAAGGCCATAAAATGCCAAAATCGCACAAAACCCCCCCAAATGACCCCATTTTGGAAAGT
The DNA here is from genome assembly GCA_029206835.1 of Rana muscosa. NCBI lineage: Eukaryota > Metazoa > Chordata > Amphibia > Anura > Ranidae > Rana > Rana muscosa. The sequence goes on along the minus strand of CM055126.1, from coordinate 24,680,781 downwards.
AGACACCCCAAGCTATTTGCTGAGAGGCATGGTGAGTATTTTACAGCTCTCATTTGTTTTTGAAAATGAAGAAAGGAAATATTTTATTTTTTTTTCTTTTCAAAACTTTGTGACAAAAAGCGAGATCTGCAAAATACTCACAATACCTCTCAGCAAATAGCTTGGGGTGTCTACTTTCCAATATGGGGTCATTTGGGGGGGTTTTGTGCCATCTGGGCATTCCATGGCCTCCGAAACTGTGATAGGCAGTGAGAAGTGAAATCAAAAATTTACACCCTTAGAAAGCCTGAAGGCGGTGCTTGGTTTTTGGGGTCCCGTACGCGGCTAGGCTCCCAAAAAGTCTCACACATGTGGTATCCTCGTACTCAGGAGAAGCAACAGAATGTATTTTGGGGTGCAATTCCACATATGCCCATGGCATGTTTGAGCAATATATCATTTAGTGACAACTTTGTGCAAAAAAATAAATAAATAAAAATAAATTGTCGTATTTCCGCAACTTGTGTCAACATATAAAATATTCCATGGACTCGACATGCCTCTCAGTATATAGCTTGGGGTGTCTACTTTCCAAAATGGGGTCATTTGGGTGGGTTTTTAACTGTTCTGGCATTTTATACACAACATTAGGAAGCTTACATCCACTCTTCTAACCACTTGAAGACAAAGCCCTTTTTGACACTTTTTGTTTACATGAAAACATTTTTTTTTTTTGCAAGAAAATTACGTTGAACCCCCAAACATTATATATATTTTTAAAGCAAAGGCCCTACAGATTAAAATGGTGGGTGTTGCATTTTTTTTTTCTACACAGTATTTGCGCAGCGATTTTTCAAACGCATTTTTTGGGGAAAAAATACACTTTTTTAAATTTTAATGCACTAAAACACACTATATTGCCCAAATGTTTGATGAAATAAAAAAGATGATCTTAGGCCGAGTACATAGATACCAAACACGACATGCTTTAAAATTTCGCACAAACGCGCATTGGCGACAAACTACATACATTTTTTAAAGCCTTTAAAAGCCTTTACAGGTTACCCCGTTAGATTTACAGAGGAGGTCTACTGCTAAAATTACTGCCCTCGATCTGACCTTCGCGGTGATACCTCACATGCATGATGCAATTGCTGTTTACATATGACGCCAGACCGACTCTTGCGATCGCCATTGGGCAAGAGCAGGGCAGGACAGGGGTGTTTTTTTTTTATTTTATTTTTTTATTATTAATTTTGCTTTTTTATTTTATTTTTAAATTGTTCCTTCCATATTTTTTTTTTATCATTTTTATTGTTATCTCAGGGAATGTAAATATCCCCTATGATAGCAATAGGTAGTGACAGGTACTCTTTTTTGAAAAAAACTGGGGTCTTCTAGACCCTAGATCTTTCCTCTGCCCTCAAAGCATCTGACCACACCAAGATCGGTGTGATAAAATGCTTTCCCAATTTCCCAATGGCGCTTTTTATATCCGGGGGGGGGGGGGCATTCCCTCCCACTGCTTGTAAAAGCAGTCCAGAGGCTAATTAGCCACTAGGATTGCTTTTACATGAAAGCCGGCCGCTGGCTGCAAATGATACCAAGATGATACCTAAACCCGCAGGCATCATTCTGGTATAAACATTCAAAGTCCAGCAACATACCAGTACGTTGCTGGTCCTTGTTGGACATGTATTGTAATCTTTTTTTTTCATGCAGCCAGTTGGCTGAACGAAAAAAATGATTGATCGGTGGGTATGCCCACCATTAGAATACCGCCCTTCATCCACCCACTACTAATGATGGGCATACATGCACCATTTATATATGCCGAAGCATGGGGGCATCCTCCCGCAAAAAAGTTATGCCGCACACACATGGTTGGACTTTTCCACGGGCAAGCCTCCGTCGTAATTTCGACCGTATATACGCGGCATTAGGAGCAAAATCACTCCCCCTGCTGCCCCAATGCTTCGGCATATATGCTTTTTTTTTTTAACTGTTGTGGTGAAATCACCTCCTACAGCACTGGAGTCGCAGGGATCAGGCCTGTCTCTGCGAACGCTGCAGTTATGTGTGTTGTGTTTTGTAAGTGACAGTGATCGATCGATACTGCACTTGGGTGGCCTGGGCTGGACGGAGGGGCAAAACGCAGGTGCTAGCAGGTATCTGGGCTGATTCCGCTAACACTGCGTTTTTGGGAACCCTAAACTGCTGGGGACGCTAGTATAGATCTGATCAGATCAGATATTGAGCTGATCAGATACTATACCACTAAGGGGGGTGTATGCTTCACGTGTGGGTGTTAGCGTTACTGGCACTAACCTGACGCTGCCTGGGGTGTGACGCAGACCCTCTCTGACGCTAAAACCTAATTGATATCACCCGTCGGGCGATCAGGGGGTTAAACCTTTATTGGGTTATATATACGGCGGGTGCCCTGACACTATAAAAAGCAAATTAACTAACCAGCGTCACCCGTAACACTTATATGGTGATCACTGGTGAAAGGGTTAACTAGGGGCAATTAGGGGGTTATAACCTTTATTAGGTAATATATGGGGGTACCTGACGCTATAAAAACCTGCGGCGAACCTAAAAAAAATTACTGGCTACCGATCTGCATCACCGACGCTAAGACAGCGATCATAAAAATGATCGCTTAGCGACAGTGGTGATAGGGGGTGAAAGGGTTACCTGGGGGGCGATCAAGGGGGTTAAACCTTTATTAGATAATTTATGGGGGTACCTGATGCTATAAAAACCTGCGGCGAACCTAAAAAAAATTACTGGCTACCGATCTGCATCACCGACAATAAGACAGCGATCAGAAAAACGATCGCTTAGCGACAGTGGTGATAGGGGGTGAAAGGGTTACCTGGGGGGCGATCAAGGGGTTAAACCTTTATTAGGTAATATACTGGGGTACCTGACGCTATAAAAACATGCAGCGAACCTAAAAAAAATAACTGGCTACCGATCGGCATCACTGACAATAAGACAGTGATCAGAAAAACGATCGCTTAGAGACAGTGGTGATAGGGGGTGAAAGGGTTACCTGGGGGGCGATCAAGGGGGTTAAACCTTTATTAGGTAATATATGGGGGTACCTGACGCTATAAAAACCTGCGGCAAACCTAAAAAAAACTGGCTACCGATCGGCATCACCGACAATAAAACAGCGATCAGAAAAACGATCGCTTAGTGACAGCGGTGCTAGGGGGTGAAAGGGTTACCTGGGGTGGCGATCAAGGGGGTTAAACCTTTATTAGGTAATATATGGGGGTACTCGACGCTATAAAAACCTGCGGCAAACCTAAAAAAAATTACTGGCTACCGATCGGCATCACCGACGCTAAGACGGCGATCAGAAAAATGATCGCTTAGCGACAGTGGTGATAGGGGGTAAAAGGGTTATCTGGGGGGCGATCAGGGGGTTAAACCTTTATTAGGGGGGGTTAGGGGGCTACACTGGACCTAAAACTAAACTTTGGTGACACTTTTACAGTCACAAATGTCACTGATTGCAGTGATCAGTAAATAAATGGTCACTGCAATCAGTGACACTGTGGCTGGGGGCTGGGGGGTGATCTGGGGGGTGATCTGGGGGTGTCTGGGGGGGCCTGGGGATGCGATTTATGTAACTATGTGTCCTGGTGTCAGTGTAGTGTTTTGTGCACTAACCTGGCATCTTCTCCTGTACGGCGCTCGGTATATGTGAGCGCCGCAGGAGAGATGACATCACTTCCTCTGACTGTGTAAACATTACACAGGCAGGGGAAGCTCTCTCATTCGCCGGGAGCGATCGAGAGGGGGTGGCCGGAATCGAACGGCCGTCCCCTCATGCCTGATCGCTCCCGTTTAGTTAACCACCGCTCACTGTAAAGAAGAGGGGTCCGATCGGACCCCCCAGCTATACAAAGGCAGTCAGGTAGATATACGTGATTCTGCCTGTCGGTGCCATTCTGCCAACGTATTTTTACAGTGGGCGGTCGTTAAGTGGTTAAAGTGAAACAATAAAAGTGAAATATTCCTTTACATTTCCTACCTGGGGGGTGTGTATGATATGCATGTAAAGTGGCGCATGTTTCCCGTGCTTAGAACTGTCCCTGCACAAAGTGTCATTTTTGAAGGAAAAAAAGTCATTTAAAACTCACTCGCGGCTATTAATGAATTGTCGGCTCCCGGCAATACATAGAAAAGTCATTGATAAAAAAAAAAAAAAAAGCGTGGGGGTTCCCCCAAATTCAATTACCAGGCCCTTCAGGTCTGGGATGGATATTAAGGGGAACCCTGCCTCAAATGAAAAAAAAAATGGCATGGAGTCCCCCGAAAAATCCATACCAGACCCTTATCCGAGCACGCAACCTGGCCGGCCGCAGGGGAAGAGGGGGGGACGAGAGAGCGGCCCCCCCTCCCTCCTGAACCGTACCAGGCCACATGCCCTCAACATGGGGAGGATGTCCCCATGTTGATGGGGACAAGGGCCTCATCCCCACAACCCTTGCCCGGTGGTTGTGGGGGTCTGTGGGCGGGGGGCTTATCGGAATCTGGAAGACCCCTTTAACAAAGGGGACCCCCAGATCCTGGCCCCCCAGGAACGCGAGAAGGGGCGGGTCTATTCATGTATTATTCAGTGAAGGAAGTTCCCCATCAGGTCTGCTCTACGATGGGACATCCTCCCCATGTTGAGGGCATGTGGCTTGGTACGGTTCAGGAGGGAGGGGGGGCCGCTCTCTCGTCCCCCCCCTCTTCCCCTGCAGCTGGCCAGGTTGCGTGCTCGGATAAGGGTCTGGTATGGATTTTTGGGGGGACTCCACGCCATTTTTTTAAAAATTTTGGGTGGAGTTCCCCTTAAAATCCATGCCAGATCTGAAGGGCCTGGTATGGATATTTAGGGGGAACCGCACGCCATTTTTTTTTAAAATTTGCGGCGGGGTTCCCCTTAATATCCATTCCAGACCTGAAGGGCCTGGTAATTGAATTTGGGGGAACCCCCACGCTTTTTTATTTTTTTTATCAATGACTTTTCTATGTATTGATAAAAGCCGACAATTCATTAATAGCCGCGAGTGAGTTTTAAATGACTTTTTTTCTTTAAAAAATGACATTTTTTGCAGGGACAGTTCTAAGCACGGGAAACATGCGCCACTTCACATGCATATCATACACACCCCCCAGGTACGAAATTTAAAGGAAAATTTCACTTTGATTTTTTCATTTTAAGCATTATTAAAATCACTGCTCCCATAAAAACATCTATTTTTTAAACTTCTTTTTGCATTGATACATGTCCCCTGGGGCAGGACCCGGGTCCCCAAACACTTTTTAGGACAATAAATTGCATATTAGCCTTTATAATTAGCACTTTAGATTTCGAACGTTCGAGTCCATTGTATTTAATGGGGTTCTAAAGTTCACACTAACATTCTGTCTGTTCGCAGGTTCTGGTGCGAACCGAACAGGGGGGTGTTCGGCTCATCCCTGTTGATGGGTTTACTTCCGCTTTAACCAATTCAATCAATTGTTCCTCCAACTGCTCATTGTCCCCAAAGGCCAACTGCTCATGGTCCACAAAGGCCAACTGCTCATGGTCCACAAAGGCCAACTGCTCATGGTCTCTGGTGAACAACTGATTGCTACCCCTTTGTTTTACTGATAACTGCCGTTGGGTAGCTTAAGCTACACACCGTCCATCCCTGATAATCGGTTGAGAGGGGAAGGCGAGGAAGAAAATTGGGAATGTCAGAAGCCACATTTCCTAAACATCCCAATCAACTGTTACTCAGAGAGAATTTAACTTATTGTCTGAGGGGAAACAACCCATTGCTACTCTTTGATTGGGCTAATAACTGTCTTTGGGTAGCCAACTGCCAACAACTCATGGTTTCCAATTGCCAACTGCTTGTGGTCTCAAGGGGAACAACCAAATGCTACCCCTTTGTTTGGGTGATAACTGTCTTTCGGTAGCTTAAAGTGGAACTTTACCCATAACAACTTGATAAAAATAATGTTCTTTAGCAAAGAAAGTATTCTACATTAATAATTATGCTACCAAAATAGTGTGTGCTGTAAGTTGCCTCCAAAACTGCTCCTGTTGCTTCTTGCTGGAGGCTGCCATTTTGCTGAAGCCCAGAGCCCCAGCTGTAAATCATAAAGTAGAACTAAACCCATCAATTTACCAGTTTAAAAAAACAGTTGGATTTGATTTAAACCTCCTAATTGCTGTACTACTGTGTCATAATCACGTGCATGGCAATCATGGGTTTAAATCAGGTGATGAGGAGGCAATATATTGTCCTCAACCAAACTGTCAAACTATCAAATGACTGGTGTCCTAAATGATCACATGTGCAGCACTATGGCAGCTGCAGTTCAAACAGAAGCAGCTTTCTTGGCTATGTAGCGGGGTCTCCTTTAAGGCCCCGGGACTACGTTACCCAGAACCACGTTCGGCACCCAGAGTGCAAGTAGCCACCGCAGAGACTCATGGGAGGGGTTATTTAAGGAGGAGGCGAGGCGGAGCTCGGCCTTTTTGGGACACCGCGCTGCAAGCAAGAGTTTCTTCCTGTGCGGATCTGCTGCAGTGCAAGGCCTGAAGCCTGGGCCTTGCGCAACTTCCAAAGAGCCTTCCACCCCACTGCGGAGCCTGGGTGGCATCTGACTTGTCGAGTGAGGACATCAGTTGGATCAGGGACCCGATCGTTGCAGACGCTGTGTGCAGATACACAGCAGGGTGGACGTTCCGGACTGGGATCGCGCCCGGAGTGGTGAGCGGGCACCTGCCCAGACCAATAGACTGTGCCGTGTTCAGGCCTATAGACTGCATAGGCCCACAGTTTCGTTTATCTGCTGTTCCCCGGGGGGACCGGTAGCAGGACAGAGTTGAAGTGTTCCCCGGCCCCGGTATAGTGTTCCAAGTTATTGCCTGGTTGTGGATTACAAAGTACTATTCATCAAGTGCACCACCGAAAGCTGGCATGCGAAGAAATCCCTATAGGAGGTGACTGAGATTTACTCCATGTCAGGCCTGACCGGGGTGGGGAGTTAAGATATTGTTTAGTGCGCCATAGGGCGCGCACACCATAATAGCTACGCGTGGTGAAGTACCGCGCAGCGCCATTATTGTGTGCTGTATTGATTTCTGCAGGGCCCTGCAAGCAAATTGCATGTGTTGTGTTCTGCCTATGCTACCTTTGAGATGAGAGTAAACTGTTATATTTAATCTCTCGCCTCAGTGTGTTGTCTTACTGCTAAGAGATTACCCCTTGCAATACTATTGAATGTGATATACATATAACCCTAGACTAACTGTGCCAGAGTGGGTCGAGTAAGATTGCCGGGGGTTGGTGGTGCTGCACACAGGGCCCGAAATCAAACCAAGTGGCTCTCTTAACTGGGGGTAGCGCTACAGCTATAAAGGATAGGAGGGTTTAATTCTGCTTTAAGGCTGTCAGCAGTTCGGCCTCTAAAAATTCAGCAGTGCCTAAAAATGCCTAAAAATGGAGAGCAACTGAGCATGTGTAGATCGTGGTGAGACAGGGTTTTACTGGATTTTTAAAAAGTATAGACATTTATTTTTAATGTTTTACATAGCTATACCTGCAAAAGGGGCCAGCATGAAGTGATCTAGCATTACTTAATTTTCTGACTAAAGTTCCACTTTAAGCTCCACATATGGCCGGTGCTACCACTAGGCAAACTAGGCACATTGCTGCCTAGGGTGCCCGGCCACTGGTGTTCCTACTCTCTTCTCTCTGCAGCAAGCAACTAAGTCTCATCATCAGCAGGCAGCCGCCGCTCCATTCGCACATAGTGTCAGAGGCGCAGTGTTGGCGGAGGACTGCGTCTGTGTCCCGACTCCCAAATGAATGGAAGCAAGTAAACATTCATTGATGGGCACTGGTGGGCTGCATTGATGGGCGCTAGTGAGGCTGCATTGATGGGGGCTGGTAGGCTGCATTTGATGGGCGCTGGTAGGCTGCATTTGATGGGCGCTGGTGAGGCTGCATTTGATGGGCGCTGGTGAGGCTGCATTTGATGGGCGCTGGTAGGCTGCACTTGATGGGCGCTGGTGAGGCTGCATTTGATGGGCGCTGGTGAGGCTGCATTCGATGGGCGCTGGTGAGGCTGCATTCGATGGACGCTGGTGAGGCTGCATTCGATGGGCGCTGGTGAGGCTGCATTCGATGGGCGCTGGTGGGCTGCATTCGATGGGCGCTGGTGGGCTGCATTTGATGGGTGCTGGTGAGGCTGCATTTGATGGGCGCTGGTAGGCTGCATTGGATGCGTGCTGGTGAGGCTGCATTTGATGGGTGCTGGTGAGGCTGCATTGATGGGGGCTGGTAGGCTGCATTTGATGGGCGCTGGTAGGTTGCATTTGATGGGCGCTGGTGAGGCTGCATTTGATGGGGGCTGGTGAGGCTGAATTGATGGGTGCTGGTGAGGCTGCATTTGATGGGTGCTGGTGAGGCTGCATTTGATGGGTGCTGGTAGGCTGCATTTGATGGGTGCTGGTGAGGCTGCATTTGATGAGCGCTGGTGAGGCTGCATTAGATGGGTGCTGGTGAGGCTGCATTTGATGGGTGCTGGTGAGGCTGCATTTGATGGGTGCTGGTGAGGCTGCTTTTGATGAGCGCTGGTAGGCTGCATTAGATGGGCGCTGGTGGGCTGCATTAGATGGGTGCTGATGAGGCTGCATTTGATGGCCACTGGTAGGCTGCATTTTATGGGCACTTCATTAAAAAGGTGGGGTATACATGGGCAGGGGTGGAGCCAGGGGGGGAATGAGGTTACGCCTAGGGTGTCAAAAATCCTTGCACCAGCCCTGGCTTCATACCATCCATCCCTAGCAGTTGAGAGGGTAAGGTGAGGAGGAGATTGGAAATGGCAAAAGCCACTATTTCTAACCAATCTGATAAATTGTTCCTCCAACTGCCAACTGCTCATGGTCTCCTGGGTTGATGTTTTTTTTTTTTTTTTTTACTTTCCTCTAGATTAGGGGTAGGCAACCTTAGAGAGATGGAGATCTACTTGAACAACAATGATGAAGCCAAAGATCACCGGTCACAGTGTCCTGTTAGGGCCGGTTCAGACCAGAAGGTGATGCCAGAAAGGCATATTCCATGTGTGTTTCATGCATAGTGTTCAAAACGCACTGTCTTTGTGATCTACTGCGGGTGGTGGTACATTGTTAACCCCAAAATAGATCCCAAACGCAGTGGACACAAAAAAAAGTATTACAAGAGAGTGCAGTGTTTAGGCGTGCGTTACGCTTAGAATGCAGAGTTCCGGGATAAGGAGTGTGTTACGCTCAGAATGCAGGGATCAGGAGTGCGTTACGCTCAGAATGCATAGATCAGGAGTGCGTTACGCTCAGAATGCATGGATCAGGAGCGCGTTACGCTCAAAATGCATGGATCAGGAGTGTGTTACGCTCAGAATGCATGGATCAGGAGTGCGTTACGCTCAGAATGCATGGATCAGGAGTGCGTTACGCTCAGAATGCATAGATCAGGAGTGTGTTACGCTCAAAATGCATGGATCAGGAGTGCGTTACGCTCAGAATGCATAGAGCAGGAGTGCGTTACGCTCAGAATGCATGGATCAGGAGTGCGTTACGCTCAGAATGCATAGATCAGGAGTGCGTTACGCTCAAAATGCATGGATCAGGAGTGTGCTACGCTCAAAATGCATGGATCAGGAGTGTGCTACACTCAAAATGCATGGATCAGGAGTGTGCTACACTCAAAATGCATGGATCAGGAGTGTGCTACACTCAAAATGCATGGATCAGGAGTGTGTTACGCTCAAAATGCCTGGATCAGGAGTGCGTTACGCTCAAAATGCATGGATCAGGAGTGCGTTACGCTCAGAATGCATGGATCAGGAGTGTGTTACGCTCAAAATGCCTGGATCAGGAGTGCGTTACGCTCAGAATGCATGGATCAGGAGTGTGTTACGCTCAAAATGCATGTATCAGGAGTGTGTTACGCTCAGAATGCATAGATCAGGAGCGCGTTACGCTCAAAATGCATGGATCAGGAGTGTGCTACGCTCAAAATGCATGGATCAGGAGTGCGTTACGCTCAAAATGCATGGATCAGGAGTGTGCTACGCTCAAAATGCATGGATCAGGAGTGCGTTACGCTCAGAATGCATAGATCAGGAGTGCGTTACGCTCAAAATGCATGGATCAGGAGTGTGCTACGCTCAAAATGCATGGATCAGGAGTGCGTTACGCTCAAAATGCATGGATCAGGAGTGTGCTACGCTCAAAATGCATGGATCAGGAGTGCGTTACGCTCAGAATGCATAGATCAGGAGTGCGTTACGCTCAAAATGCATGGATCAGGAGTGCGTTACGCTCAGAATGCATAGATCAGGAGTGCGTTACGCTCAAAATGCATGGATCAGGAGTGCGTTACGCTCAAAATGCATGGATCAGGAGTGTGCTACACTCAAAATGCATGGATCAGGAGTGTGCTACACTCAAAATGCATGGATCAGGAGTGTGTTACGCTCAAAATGCCTGGATCAGGAGTGCGTTACGCTCAGAATGCATGGATCAGGAGTGCGTTACGCTCAGAATGCATGGATCAGGAGTGTGTTACGCTCAAAATGCCTGGATCAGGAGTGCGTTACGCTCAAAATGCATGGATCAGGAGTGTGCTACGCTCAAAATGCATGGATCAGGAGTGCGTTACGCTCAAAATGCATGGATCAGGAGTGTGCTACGCTCAAAATGCATGGATCAGGAGTGCGTTACGCTCAAAATGCATGGATCAGGAGTGTGCTACGCTCAAAATGCATGGATCAGGAGTGTGCTACGCTCAAAATGCATGGATCAGGAGTGCGTTACGCTCAAAATGCATGGATCAGGAGTGCGTTACGCTCAAAATGCATGGATCAGGAGTGCGTTACGCTCAAAATGCCAGGATCAGGAGTGTGTTACGCTCAGAATGCAGTGTATTTTTTCAACCTGACTAACTATGTAACTATGTCTCCAAAGGCCAACTGCTCGTGGTCTCAGGGAGAACAATCAAATGTTACCCCTTTGTTTGGCCGATAACTGCCTTTGGGTAGCTTAAGGTCCATCCCTAATAATTAGTTGAGAGGGGAAGGCAAGGAGGAGATTGGGAATGTCAGAAGCCACATTTCCTAAACAGTCCAATCTACTCTTCCACCTGAGAGAAGTTGATTTATAGTCTGAGGGGCAACAACCCATTGCTACCCCTTAATAGGGCCAATAAGTATCTTTTGGTAGTTTAAGCCCCACACCATCCACCCCTAACAATCAGTTGAGAGGGGAAGGACAGGAAGAGATTGGGAAAGGCAAAAGCCACATTTCCTAACCAGTCTGATCAACTGTTTTTTCTAAAGCCTTGTACACACGATCGGATTTTCTACGGACAAAGCGTAGGACTTTTGTCCGAAGGGCGTTGGCCGTGAACTTGTATTGCATACAGACGGCAAAGAATTGTCGGCCAACAAACATGAAACTATGTGGTTTTTCAGCTTTTTAGCCTTTGGGCAACTTCTGCTAATGTTGTGTTTATGGTTAAGCATTGCTTCTGAGCATGCGTGTTTGTACTTTGGAGTTTTGTCCGATGGACTTCTGTACACACGATCGGATAATCCGACAACACACATTTGTTGTCGGAAATTTTTAAAGCCTGCTATCCAACATTTGTTGGCGGAAAATCCGACAACCATTTTCCGATGGAGCATACAAACGGTTGTATTTTCCGACAACAGCCGGTCATCACACAATTCCCGTCGGAAAATCAGATTGTGTGTATGGGCCTTTAGAGCGGCTGGCTTGGAGGATTTGACCAATAACTGTCTTTTATGTAGCACATCACCCACAATCAAAACCCAAGTCTAAATTTATACTTTCTCTACACTTTCTTAGAACTCTTTAACCTTCTAACCTTTTTTTCTTGTTTTTCAGTCCCAACTATCACATACAAAAAATGTTGCTGCCCTCCAGAATCTCCATAAAAGTCCAGTAGAGGATACCAGTAGAGTTTATTTTGAGAGGGCTCCTCAAACCTTGTCCCCTAATATAGAATCTTTTTCGGAGTACAGCAAGCTTCCTAAATCTTTGATCCCATTGTGTCACGATTCTTCCCAGCAACAGCAGGATATCGCTGGGAATTCATGCTAATAGAGGCATTCAGTTCCTATCAGAGGTCAACAAGAGCAAGACGGCCGTTTAACCCTTTGGGTGGATGAATGAGTCACGTCCCACAGAACACATTTTAAAGCCCAGATATGTCAAACCAGCATTTCTCACCTTTTTAAAGAGATTCTTCTATCTTTTAATATAATGCCGCGTACACACGACCATTTTTAATGTCATTGAAAAAAACTGCGTTTTTCTCGACGTGATTCTTCTCAAGCCTGCCTTGCCTACACACTATCGTGGAAAAAAATGTTTGAGTAAAGCGCGGTGACGTACAACACGTACGACGGCACTATAAAGGGGAAGTTCCATTCGGATGGCGCCATCCTTTGGGCTGCTTTTGCTGATCCTCGTGTTAGTAAAGTTTGTTGAGAGACGATTCGCGCTTTTCAGCCTCTGTGCTTTTCAGTCCATTACAGCACGACGAATGTGCTATCTCCATTACGAACGCTAGTTTTACCAGAACGAGCGCTCCCGTCTCATACTTCATTTTGAGCATGCGCATTTTTTTTCACGTCGGTAAAGCCTACACACGGCCGTTTTTCATGACAAGAAAAACGACGACGTGAAAAACAACAAAAAATATTAAAGCATGATCCAATTTTTTCATGGCCATTTTTCACGTCGTGAAAAATGCTCTGAAGCCCACACACGATCATTTTTAATGACCATTTTAAAAAATGGCATTTTTCTCGTCTTTGAAAACGGTCGTGTGTACGCGGCATTATTATTTTTAATTCCTTATGTAGCACTTACCCCCATTTAAGGGAGCGTCTGGTTTTGTTTTGGGTCATGCAAACTACCTCCAAGGCTTCCGTTGTCAGGGCATATAGAGTTTTTAGAAAAGCCAATGTCCACACAGATGTAAAACCTAAACAGTAATGCCGCGTACACACGACCGTTTTTCATGACGAGAAAAATGCAATTTTTAAAAATGGTCGTGAAAAACGGTGGTGTGTAGGCTCCAGAGCATTTTTCTCGACGAGAAAAATGCCCGAAAAAAATTAGAACCTGCTCTATCTTTTCTCGTCGTTTTTCACCTCGTTCTTCTTAACGTCGTGAAAAACGGTCGTGTGTATGATTTAACGAGGGGAAAAAAAATGCGCATGCTCAGAATCAAGTGTAGCGGGTATGTACTTTCCCGGGTGTAATTTGAACTTGGCAGAGACATCAGTGATGTGTAATTCCCTGCAGCCCAGCAGGTGGCGCTCTCGCCCTGGGCTGGGGTTGAATCATTGCTGTGTGTCGTGCCTCCTTTTTGTCCTCCCTCAGCAGCAGTATGGTGGGGCGGGGAACCCGCCGTGCTTGCCGGGGGAGGGTATAAAGGGGCCGGCCATCTTTGTCACGGGGTCGAGTCCCAGGCACCTTCAGCCTGAGGGCGGTGGCTCGGGTCGGTTCTCTAGGCGGGCCTAGGCCTAGAGGACAGTCGGAGGTCGTGTTCCATCCCAGGCACCTTTGGCCTGGGGTGAGGTACTCGGATGGAGGTCTGGAGGTCAGTGCCCAACACTGAGTTCCGCGAGGGAAGGAGGTCCTAGGGGACCCAGGGGTTGGGAACCCGAATCCGGAAGGCGTAATGGACCGGGGGGAGCTCCTCACTTGAAGACCCGGTGCAGCATATTGCCAGTGACGGGTGAGCCTCTCACCGGAGACCGCCTGGAAGGAAATTCCCCCTCGCTTGGAGACCGCAACCCACTTTCAGGGAGGAAAGTGGAGAACACATTGTGTCTGGGCCTACTCGCATCCACACCTCCTTGTCTGTTCTGTTTCTACCAAGGGAGTTCAACTGATTGTGTTTATTCGCAGAAGAATAAAGGAGTGTTGGACTTTAATGGTGTGGGGCTCATTTCCTGACAGACATTGTTTAAGGTGACTCTCGGTGGAGGCTCCCGGTGCACAACACTGACCCGAAGGTAAAAGAACTTTGCTTATACCACACTGACACCTGTGGTGAAAGCCAGGCGTGGTGTCCCCGCTCTCTTCCCCTCTGAAAGGTACCCCTAGACAAGAGAGAGACAAGCTGAAGAGGAAGAGGGGAGTGAGGGGGGCGCTACACAAGTTATGAGAGGGGAGCGCTTGTTCTGGTAAAACCAGCGTTCATAATGGAGATGGCACATTCGTCACGCTGTAACGGACTGAAAAGCGCGAATCGTCTCTCACCAAACTTTATTAACACGAGGATCAGCAAAAGCGTCCCAAAGGGTGGCGCCATTCGAATGGAACTTCCCCTTTATAGTGCCGCCGTACGTGTTGTACGTGACCGCACTTTGCTCGAGCATTTTTTTTAATGAACGTGTGTATGCAAGGCAGGCTTGAGAGCAAACACGAAAAATCACGTCGAGAAAAACGTCGTTTTTTTCCATGACATGAATAACGGTCGTGTGTACGGCGGCATAAGGCTTTATTTTCCTTTTGCAGTGGAAACTTGAGGAGAAAGTAGGAAACGAGAGAAGTATAGGGGAAGGTTCAGGCACGCAACACTAAAGTCACACAAAGTCTTGTAAACGTCGCCACTCAAGCCTGAGTGGGTATTGCTCGCCTGGATAGTTCCGTTTTCTGGTCCTAGCAGCCGTAATGATGCACGGATCTATTTCTAACGGTCTCTGTCACAGACCCTGAGGTGAATCTGAGGATGCGTTCAGGAATCCTCTGCCACAGGATTATCAAAGTCCCAAACCTCCTAACCAAGCAATAAGAGAGAGCTTCTATGTCAGATTGGCGTATTGCAAGGCCTTTAAGTTCTTGGATCCCTCCTTGAGTAGGTTGCTGCCAGACCTCTCCCGAGACAGCAGTACCATCGCCAGTCTCCTCTGGGGAAGGTCCTTCCCCCGGCCTTCCCTCCTCAAGAGCAGACTTCCCGAAAATGGGTGGCATGGGATCCTCTTCAAAGGTGTAGGCCCCAGCCAGCGGAGCTGGGCCCATCAGGCAGTGATGCAGCCTCGGGCTGAAGGTGCCTGGGGCTGGAACACACACACACCCCGTGCCATGCGGGCCACGAGGCGCGCACACCAACCACCGACCACCCAGAATCAATGGCGTCTGCCCCTTATGTACCCCTTCCCAGCATGCACATCAGGCTAACCACACCCACCGCACGGCTGCCAAAAAAGGACACCCAATGTGATGTGATACCCCTATATTTCAACCTGGGCCGGTGGTGGCAGTGCCACCTACAGGCGAACAGGGAACACAACCGCCAGGCAGTATCACACCCAGAGCAGAAGCAAAATTTAGAACAATCAGCTGGTCTGAGCCCAACTACTGACTCAGACTATCCCATAAATTTAACATAGCGTCCCAACTATTTGGGAGGGGCGCTACACTTACATATTTGAATATATAATCATTTTCTTTGGAGTATATCTATGTCCACTTTTTCTCATTTTGGATAATTTACTGCTGTTAGAGATTTTGCCACCTGTATTGCACTAGAGAGATTTTTCTTAATTTCCTACACTGTGGAGTCAACGGGAATTGAGAGGATATCTTCCCAATGTGAGCGATATCTCCTCCTAGACAGTTGTCATAGGAATAAGTGTCCCCATTGGAAGATGTCCCCTTTATTTGTGTTTGACTTTTTGCCAACAAACTTCAAAATGAGCAAGTTTTCGTAAAAATCCGACCGTGTGTGCGCTCCATCGGACAAACTTTTTCGGTTTTCATCGGACAAAAGTTCGCTCTGCAAAAGGAAAAACTTTTCGGCAACAAAAGTCTGATGGTGCAAAGTCCGACCGTGTGTACAGAAATCCATCGGACTTTTGTCCGAAGTACAAATACGCATGCCCAGAACCAATGTTAAAATCAACCAACAATAGCAGAAGTTGACCAAAGGGTGGCGGCAAAGAGCAGAAAAACCACGTGATGTTGGGAATGTTTTGGGAAAGTTTGCAGAAAAGTCCTGCCGTGTGTATGCTATGGGTGTTCCCGGCCAACTCCCTTCGGACAAAAATACACGGAAAAGTTTGTTTGAAGTCCGACCGTGTGTATGAGGCTTTATACAAATGGTTGTGTTTGGTAAAATCTACATTACATTCGCTGGTAAATCATTCGCTGTCAATATTCAGTAACACATTTGCCCCTTTCAAAGAGGATTGCCAATAGCTAGATTTTCTAAAATGTATATGTACGAAAATAAATGACAGGTGCTATCTATATAAATATGCATTTGGAAGGTCTAGAAAGTGTTCCTTATCTTTGGAAATTCATTAACTGTTGGTGAGTCTAAAGTTCAATTGAACTGGACCCTACAAGCATGCTGTGTGGAAGCAGTGGACTCTCTGCTAAGGTCCGGCACACCTCTGCTGAGTCAGAGCTACAGCCCTACAATCAGAAAAGTTTACACTTCCTGATGATTGAAGAGCTCTAGCAATGACTCGGCAAGGGGTGTGTTTGACACCTTCGGAGAACCCATTGCTTCCACACAAAGAGCAAGGGATCCTTCTCTATATCATGCTGGCAGGGGATAGGCATTTCTACTCAGCTCCGATCCCCAGCCGCTTGGTGAATGGGCTCCTGCAGGCCCCTGGTATATGTGGCGAAGGTCTCCCAGGTAGCTTGCCTAGACGAGAATCGAGGTGGGGCCACCATAAAAAAAAAAAAAAAAAAAAAAAGAGCGGCATTTAGCCACCTCTGGAAGCAGCAGTCTATCTGCCCCAGATCGCCTGTTCAAATGATCCAGAATACTGCATTAAACTTTTCACTGAAGACAAAATGTATCCTTGCACCCCCTTCCCCACACTGCAAGGGTTAAATGTTTATTTATTCTTGTTGTGCAGAGATAAGGTGTATTACCTTACTTCTGGCTTCAGCAAGGTCTCTCAATTAATGTACTGAACTCAAGAAATAAACAGAGGGCAAACCGGCCTGGTGCATTATCCTGATTTGATTTTATTATATAAAACTCCAGTTGGCTCTGAGGAAGGGGAGATGCCTCGAAACACGTCAGCCAGTCTTACTGTGGGACATTTCATCTGTTTTGTGATATCATAGACATAAAGCTGCCTAATATTTGATATGCTGTATTCAAACGTATGTTGGTGAGTATCAATTTTTATCTAATAATAATAGTAGAGTAATACTACTGTGAGGCCCGCCTTCAAGCGCAGGAGATATGTGTTGTTTGTGTTGAACTCTCTATTAAGGTGACTGGTCCCCCACAGTGTCCTCTCTAAGACACTTCAGACCGTGGTTGCAGACCCACCCCCCTCACCCATAGGTGTGCGCAGCCTATTGCATTAGGGTGTGCACCCCAAAGATCAAACACAGAGTACCGACCACTCACGATGAAAGGGAAGGGGCCGGTAAGTTACATATTTACCAGCCCCTTCCCCCACTCATCCTAAAACATCCCCGCAGCAATAGCTGGAGGGAGAGGAGAGTAGGGAAGCCGGAAGCGCTGTGGGGGGAAGGAGGGGGGAACCAGGGCGGTAAGGGGAATCTGTGCTGCATAGGGTGATTAGGGTGTGCCTGGGCACACCTGGCACACCCTGTGCGCACGCCTATGCCCTCATGTACAATGCAGGGTGTGCATGATGAGACGGAAGGACTATTTAAGGCCTGAAGCATGAGGACAGCTCTGGAGCCTGAAATAAGGTAAGTAATACACATTATCCCTGCACCCCTGTACTATCACAAGCATTGGACCCTTGCAGCGTAGGGGGGGGGGGGGGGGTTGGGGGGCCACTGCAAGTTTATGTTTTTCTCATTCCCAGAGTTCAGCTTTAGGCTTCCAAATGATGGGTGTAGCAACCTCCTCTAGTTAGGCTGTCAGGCTAAATCTAGTTTTTGGTATTACTGTAGTGAGTGGAGCAGTGATCTATTGGTTTTTGTCTGGTCAGTGTTTCCTAAGCTGGGTGTTTTGATTTCTCCCACCTGTTTCTGGAAGAAGCTTCCACAATATAGGGCAGGAAGAGTTAAATGACCATTATGTATATTTATCATGCTCCAGCCAATCCCTAGAGGGAGGCGTCCAGAAGGCGGCTGGGGAGGGGATAAATATTTGCGAGGACTTTATAGAGGGTTCGTTCCTCTCAAGGGAGGGATCCAGTACTCCTGCAACGGCTGCCTCTGCGAGATCGGTATTGATGAGAAGAATTTGCAGGAGCTGGGCTGAGGGCCTAGAGAAGATTACTAAACAGGATTGTTTGTGTTACAGTCTGGACCTCAGCCAGGCTGAGGGCTCAGGGGAGACTGGTAAAGGATTAGAGCAGGAAGGTACTGTCTGAAGTCCTGGTCTGGAGAAGGATCTTTTATATCCCTTACCTAGGATCTCCTGGTGGAAGATGGATGGTGGTCATCTCCTGGGACACTGTGAGTACAGTAGGACCTGATTCAGGACTTTCATGTGTGACTGCACTTATGAGGATTTAGTGTAAAGTGGAATTCTCACTCTCCCCTCCTTGTCTGACCAGAGACCATGTTGACATTTCATTGGCCCCTTAAGTATGTTCTCCATGGCTATTGGTCGTTTTGGAGTATCCTAAATCCCTTTAACCCCTCTCCTGTTTCAAGTTCTTCAGCAATAAATTCTAAACAGATATCCCCTACCTAGACTGAGCCTGTATTGTCGGTGTAGATGGAATGCTGCTTGTGGCACCCTCTGTATTTGCAAGGGAGACCTGAGCATTTTCTCAGTGGCTCCTAGGGTTGCCACCTTTTCTTCAAGTCAAACCCGAACACTTCAGTGTCGCAGAGCAATTTTCTTTCATGGTATGCATAGATAAACGATACATGTTGCTATTAAATAACATTTCTAATCATATGAAGTTAATCACAAAAGTCCTCCTTTACATCAGAGTCCACAGAGTTCCCCCTTTTACATCAGAGTCCACAGAGTTCCCCCTTTACATCAGAGTCCACAGAGTTCCCCCTTTACATCAGAGTCCACAGAGTTCCCCCTTTTACATCAGAGTCCACAGAGTTCCCCTTTTTACATCAGAGTCCACAGAGTTCCCCTTTTTACATCAGAGTTCCCCTTTTTACATCAGAGTCCACAGAGTTCCCCCTTTTACATCAGAGTCCACAGAGTTCCCCCTTTTACATCAGAGTCCACAGAATTCCCCTTTTTACATCAGAGTCCACAGAGTTCCCCCTTTTACATCAGAGTTCCCCTTTTTACATCAGAGTTCCCCTTTTTACATCAGAGTTCCCCTTTTTATATCAGAGTCCACAGAGTTCCCCTTTTTACATCAGAGTCCAACTTTTTACATCAGAGTCCACAGAGTTCCCCTTTTTACATCAGAGTCCACAGAGTTCCCCCTTTTACATCAGAGTCCACAGAGTTCCCCTTTTTACATCAGAGTCCACAGAGTTCCCCTTTTTACATCAGAGTCCACAGAGTTCCCCTTTTTACATCAGAGTCCACAGAGTTCCCCTTTTTACATCAGAGTCCACAGAGTTCCCCTTTTTACATCAGAGTTCCCCTTTTTACATCAGAGTCCACAGAGTTCCCCCTTTTACATCAGAGTCCACAGAGTTCCCCCTTTTACATCAGAGTCCACAGAGTTCCCCCTTTTACATCAGAGTCCACAGAGTTCCCCTTTTTACATCAGAGTCCACAGAGTTCCCCCTTTTACATCAGAGTTCCCCTTTTTACATCAGAGTTCCCCTTTTTACATCAGAGTTCCCCTTTTTACATCAGAGTCCACAGAGTTCCCCTTTTTACATCAGAGTCCAACTTTTTACATCAGAGTCCACAGAGTTCCCCTTTTTACATCAGAGTCCAACTTTTTACATCAGAGTCCACAGAGTTCCCCTTTTTACATCAGAGTTCCCCTTTTTACATCAGAGTCCACAGAGTTCCCCTTTTTACATCAGAGTCCACAGAGTTCCCCCTTTTACATCAGAGTCCACAGAATTCCCCTTTTTACATCAGAGTCCACAGAGTTCCCCCTTTTACATCAGAGTTCCCCTTTTTACATCAGAGTTCCCCTTTTTACATCAGAGTTCCCCTTTTTACATCAGAGTCCACAGAGTTCCCCTTTTTACATCAGAGTCCAACTTTTTACATCAGAGTCCACAGAGTTCCCCTTTTTACATCAGAGTCCACAGAGTTCCCCCTTTTACATCAGAGTCCACAGAGTTCCCCTTTTTACATCAGAGTCCACAGAGTTCCCCTTTTTACATCAGAGTCCACAGAGTTCCCCTTTTTACATCAGAGTCCACAGAGTTCCCCTTTTTACATCAGAGTCCACAGAGTTCCCCTTTTTACATCAGAGTCCACAGAGTTCCCCTTTTTACATCAGAGTTCCCCTTTTTACATCAGAGTCCACAGAGTTCCCCCTTTTACATCAGAGTCCACAGAGTTCCCCCTTTTACATCAGAGTCCACAGAGTTCCCCTTTTACATCAGAGTCCACAGAGTTCCCCTTTTACATCAGAGTCCACAGAGTTCCCCTTTTACATCAGAGTCCACAGAGTTCCCCCTTTTACATCAGAGTTCCCCCTTTTACATCAGAGTTCCCCTTTTTACATCAGAGTTCCCCTTTTTACATCAGAGTTCCCCTTTTTACATCAGAGTCCACAGAGTTCCCCTTTTTACATCAGAGTCCAACTTTTTACATCAGAGTCCACAGAGTTCCCCTTTTTACATCAGAGTTCCCCTTTTTACATCAGAGTCCACAGAGTTCCCCTTTTTACATCAGAGTCCAACTTTTTACATCAGAGTTCACAGAGTTCCCCTTTTTACATCAGAGTCCACAGAGTTCCCCTTTTTACATCAGAGTTCCCCTTTTACATCAGAGTCCACAGAGTTCCCCTTTTACATCAGAGTCCACAGAGTTCCCCTTTTTACATCAGAGTTCCCCTTTTACATCAGAGTCCACAGAGTTCCCCTTTTACATCAGAGTCCACAGAGTTCCCCTTTTACATCAGAGTCCACAGAGTTCCCCTTTTACATCAGAGTCCACAGAGTTCCCCTTTTTACATCAGAGTTCCCCTTTTACATCAGAGTCCACAGAGTTCCCCTTTTACATCAGAGTCCACAGAGTTCCCCTTTTACATCAGAGTCCACAGAGTTCCCCTTTTACATCAGAGTCCACAGAGTTCCCCTTTTTACATCAGAGTTCCCCTTTTACATCAGAGTCCACAGAGTTCCCCTTTTTACATCAGAGTCCACAGAGTTCCCCTTTTTACATCAGAGTTCCCCTTTTTACATCAGAGTTCCCCTTTTTACATCAGAGTCCACAGAGTTCCCCTTTTTACATCAGAGTCCAACTTTTTACATCAGAGTCCACAGAGTTCCCCTTTTTACATCAGAGTTCCCCTTTTTACATCAGAGTTCCCCTTTTTACATCAGAGTCCACAGAGTTCCCCTTTTTACATCAGAGTCCAACTTTTTACATCAGAGTCCACAGAGTTCCCCTTTTTACATCAGAGTTCCCCTTTTACATCAGAGTCCACAGAGTTCCCCTTTTACATCAGAGTCCACAGAGTTCCCCTTTTTACATCAGAGTTCCCCTTTTACATCAGAGTCCACAGAGTTCCCCTTTTACATCAGAGTTCCCCTTTTACATCAGAGTCCACAGAGTTCCCCTTTTACATCAGAGTCCACAGAGTTCCCCTTTTACATCAGAGTCCACAGAGTTCCCCTTTTTACATCAGAGTTCCCCTTTTACATCAGAGTCCACAGAGTTCCCCTTTTACATCAGAGTCCACAGAGTTCCCCTTTTACATCAGAGTCCACAGAGTTCCCCTTTTACATCAGAGTCCACAGAGTTCCCCTTTTACATCAGAGTCCACAGAGTTCCCCTTTTACATCAGAGTCCACAGAGTTCCCCTTTTTACATCAGAGTTCCCCTTTTACATCAGAGTCCACAGAGTTCCCCTTTTACATCAGAGTCCACAGAGTTCCCCTTTTACATCAGAGTCCACAGAGTTCCCCTTTTTACATCAGAGTTCCCCTTTTACATCAGAGTCCACAGAGTTCCCCTTTTTACATCAGAGTCCACAGAGTTCCCCTTTTTACATCAGAGTCCACAGAGTTCCCCTTTTTACATCAGAGTCCACAGAGTTCCCCTTTTTACATCAGAGTCCACAGAGTTCCCCTTTTTACATCAGAGTCCACAGAGTTCCCCTTTTTACATCAGAGTCCACAGAGTTCCCCTTTTTACATCAGAGTCCACAGAGTTCCCCTTTTACATCAGAGTCCACAGAGTTCCCCTTTTACATCAGAGTCCACAGAGTTCCCCTTTTACATCAGAGTCCACAGAGTTCCCCTTTTACATCAGAGTCCACAGAGTTCCCCTTTTACATCAGAGTCCACAGAGTTCCCCTTTTTACATCAGAGTTCCCCTTTTACATCAGAGTCCACAGAGTTCCCCTTTTACATCAGAGTGCACAGAGTTCCCCTTTTACATCAGAGTCCACAGAGTTCCCCTTTTTACATCAGAGTCCACAGAGTTCCCCTTTTACATCAGAGTCCACAGAGTTCCCCTTTTTACATCAGAGTTCCCCTTTTACATCAGAGTCCACAGAGTTCCCCTTTTTACATCAGAGTCCACAGAGTTCCCCTTTTTACATCAGAGTCCACAGAGTTCCCCTTTTTACATCAGAGTCCACAGAGTTCCCCTTTTTACATCAGAGTCCACAGAGTTCCCCTTTTTACATCAGAGTCCACAGAGTTCCCCTTTTACATCAGAGTCCACAGAGTTCCCCTTTTACATCAGAGTCCACAGAGTTCCCCTTTTTACATCAGAGTTCCCCTTTTACATCAGAGTCCACAGAGTTCCCCTTTTACATCAGAGTCCACAGAGTTCCCCTTTTTACATCAGAGTTCCCCTTTTTACATCAGAGTCCACAGAGTTCCCCTTTTTACATCAGAGTTCCCCTTTTTACATCAGAGTCCACAGAGTTCCCCCTTTTACATCAGAGTCCACAGAGTTCCCCCTTTTACATCAGAGTCCACAGAGTTCCCCCTTTTACATCAGAGTCCACAGAGTTCCCCTTTTTACATCAGAGTCCACAGAGTTCCCCCTTTTACATCAGAGTTCCCCTTTTTACATCAGAGTTCCCCTTTTTACATCAGAGTTCCCCTTTTTACATCAGAGTCCACAGAGTTCCCCTTTTTACATCAGAGTCCAACTTTTTACATCAGAGTCCACAGAGTTCCCCTTTTTACATCAGAGTCCAACTTTTTACATCAGAGTCCACAGAGTTCCCCTTTTTACATCAGAGTTCCCCTTTTTACATCAGAGTCCACAGAGTTCCCCTTTTTACATCAGAGTCCACAGAGTTCCCCCTTTTACATCAGAGTCCACAGAATTCCCCTTTTTACATCAGAGTCCACAGAGTTCCCCCTTTTACATCAGAGTTCCCCTTTTTACATCAGAGTTCCCCTTTTTACATCAGAGTTCCCCTTTTTACATCAGAGTCCACAGAGTTCCCCTTTTTACATCAGAGTCCAACTTTTTACATCAGAGTCCACAGAGTTCCCCTTTTTACATCAGAGTCCACAGAGTTCCCCCTTTTACATCAGAGTCCACAGAGTTCCCCTTTTTACATCAGAGTCCACAGAGTTCCCCTTTTTACATCAGAGTCCACAGAGTTCCCCTTTTTACATCAGAGTCCACAGAGTTCCCCTTTTTACATCAGAGTCCACAGAGTTCCCCTTTTTACATCAGAGTCCACAGAGTTCCCCTTTTTACATCAGAGTTCCCCTTTTTACATCAGAGTCCACAGAGTTCCCCCTTTTACATCAGAGTCCACAGAGTTCCCCCTTTTACATCAGAGTCCACAGAGTTCCCCTTTTACATCAGAGTCCACAGAGTTCCCCTTTTACATCAGAGTCCACAGAGTTCCCCTTTTACATCAGAGTCCACAGAGTTCCCCCTTTTACATCAGAGTTCCCCCTTTTACATCAGAGTTCCCCTTTTTACATCAGAGTTCCCCTTTTTACATCAGAGTTCCCCTTTTTACATCAGAGTCCACAGAGTTCCCCTTTTTACATCAGAGTCCAACTTTTTACATCAGAGTCCACAGAGTTCCCCTTTTTACATCAGAGTTCCCCTTTTTACATCAGAGTCCACAGAGTTCCCCTTTTTACATCAGAGTCCAACTTTTTACATCAGAGTTCACAGAGTTCCCCTTTTTACATCAGAGTCCACAGAGTTCCCCTTTTTACATCAGAGTTCCCCTTTTACATCAGAGTCCACAGAGTTCCCCTTTTACATCAGAGTCCACAGAGTTCCCCTTTTTACATCAGAGTTCCCCTTTTACATCAGAGTCCACAGAGTTCCCCTTTTACATCAGAGTCCACAGAGTTCCCCTTTTACATCAGAGTCCACAGAGTTCCCCTTTTACATCAGAGTCCACAGAGTTCCCCTTTTTACATCAGAGTTCCCCTTTTACATCAGAGTCCACAGAGTTCCCCTTTTACATCAGAGTCCACAGAGTTCCCCTTTTACATCAGAGTCCACAGAGTTCCCCTTTTACATCAGAGTCCACAGAGTTCCCCTTTTTACATCAGAGTTCCCCTTTTACATCAGAGTCCACAGAGTTCCCCTTTTTACATCAGAGTCCACAGAGTTCCCCTTTTTACATCAGAGTTCCCCTTTTTACATCAGAGTTCCCCTTTTTACATCAGAGTCCACAGAGTTCCCCTTTTTACATCAGAGTCCAACTTTTTACATCAGAGTCCACAGAGTTCCCCTTTTTACATCAGAGTTCCCCTTTTTACATCAGAGTTCCCCTTTTTACATCAGAGTCCACAGAGTTCCCCTTTTTACATCAGAGTCCAACTTTTTACATCAGAGTCCACAGAGTTCCCCTTTTTACATCAGAGTTCCCCTTTTACATCAGAGTCCACAGAGTTCCCCTTTTACATCAGAGTCCACAGAGTTCCCCTTTTTACATCAGAGTTCCCCTTTTACATCAGAGTCCACAGAGTTCCCCTTTTACATCAGAGTTCCCCTTTTACATCAGAGTCCACAGAGTTCCCCTTTTACATCAGAGTCCACAGAGTTCCCCTTTTACATCAGAGTCCACAGAGTTCCCCTTTTTACATCAGAGTTCCCCTTTTACATCAGAGTCCACAGAGTTCCCCTTTTACATCAGAGTCCACAGAGTTCCCCTTTTACATCAGAGTCCACAGAGTTCCCCTTTTACATCAGAGTCCACAGAGTTCCCCTTTTACATCAGAGTCCACAGAGTTCCCCTTTTACATCAGAGTCCACAGAGTTCCCCTTTTACATCAGAGTCCACAGAGTTCCCCTTTTTACATCAGAGTTCCCCTTTTACATCAGAGTCCACAGAGTTCCCCTTTTACATCAGAGTCCACAGAGTTCCCCTTTTACATCAGAGTCCACAGAGTTCCCCTTTTTACATCAGAGTTCCCCTTTTACATCAGAGTCCACAGAGTTCCCCTTTTTACATCAGAGTCCACAGAGTTCCCCTTTTTACATCAGAGTCCACAGAGTTCCCCTTTTTACATCAGAGTCCACAGAGTTCCCCTTTTTACATCAGAGTCCACAGAGTTCCCCTTTTTACATCAGAGTCCACAGAGTTCCCCTTTTTACATCAGAGTCCACAGAGTTCCCCTTTTTACATCAGAGTCCACAGAGTTCCCCTTTTACATCAGAGTCCACAGAGTTCCCCTTTTACATCAGAGTCCACAGAGTTCCCCTTTTACATCAGAGTCCACAGAGTTCCCCTTTTACATCAGAGTCCACAGAGTTCCCCTTTTACATCAGAGTCCACAGAGTTCCCCTTTTTACATCAGAGTTCCCCTTTTACATCAGAGTCCACAGAGTTCCCCTTTTACATCAGAGTGCACAGAGTTCCCCTTTTACATCAGAGTCCACAGAGTTCCCCTTTTTACATCAGAGTCCACAGAGTTCCCCTTTTACATCAGAGTCCACAGAGTTCCCCTTTTTACATCAGAGTTCCCCTTTTACATCAGAGTCCACAGAGTTCCCCTTTTTACATCAGAGTCCACAGAGTTCCCCTTTTTACATCAGAGTCCACAGAGTTCCCCTTTTTACATCAGAGTCCACAGAGTTCCCCTTTTTACATCAGAGTCCACAGAGTTCCCCTTTTTACATCAGAGTCCACAGAGTTCCCCTTTTACATCAGAGTCCACAGAGTTCCCCTTTTACATCAGAGTCCACAGAGTTCCCCTTTTTACATCAGAGTTCCCCTTTTACATCAGAGTCCACAGAGTTCCCCTTTTACATCAGAGTCCACAGAGTTCCCCTTTTTACATCAGAGTTCCCCTTTTACATCAGAGTCCACAGAGTTCCCCTTTTACATCAGAGTCCACAGAGTTCCCCTTTTACATCAGAGTCCACAGAGTTCCCCTTTTACATCAGAGTCCAACTTTTACATCAGTGTCCACAGAGTTCCCCTTTTACATCAGAGTCCACCTTTTACATCAGTGACCACAGAGTTCCCCTTTTACATCAGAGTCCACAGAGTTCCCCTTTTACATCAGAGTCCAACTTTTACATCAGTGTCCACAGAGTTCCCCTTTTACATCACAGTCCACAGAGTTCCCCTTTTACATCAGAGTCCACAGAGTTCCCCTTTTTACATCAGAGTTCCCCTTTTACATCAGAGTCCACAGAGTTCCCCTTTTTACATCAGAGTCCACAGAGTTCCCCTTTTTACATCAGAGTCCACAGAGTTCCCCTTTTACATCAGAGTCCACAGAGTTCCCCTTTTACATCAGAGTCCACAGAGTTCCCCTTTTACATCAGTGTCCACAGAGTTCCCCTTTTACATCAGAGTCCACAGAGTTCCCCTTTTTACATCAGAGTTCCCCTTTTACATCAGAGTCCACAGAGTTCCCCTTTTACATCAGAGTCCACAGAGTTCCCCTTTTTACATCAGAGTTCCCCTTTTACATCAGAGTCCACAGAGTTCCCCTTTTACATCAGAGTCCACAGAGTTCCCCTTTTTACATCAGAGTTCCCCTTTTACATCAGAGTCCACAGAGTTCCCCTTTTACATCAGAGTCCACAGAGTTCCCCTTTTTACATCAGAGTTCCCCTTTTACATCAGAGTCCACAGAGTTCCCCTTTTACATCAGAGTCCACAGAGTTCCCCTTTTACATCAGAGTCCACAGAGTTCCCCTTTTACATCAGAGTCCAACTTTTACATCAGTGTCCACAGAGTTCCCCTTTTACATCAGAGTCCACCTTTTACATCAGTGACCACAGAGTTCCTCTTTTACATCTGAACCCGCAGAGTTCACTTTCACTGTAAGGGGGGACTCTGCAGACTCTGATGTAAGGGAGAACTCTGGGGACTCTAACATAAGGGATGCTCTGGTGTAGGCAGTGGACTATGATGTAAGGGGGAACACTGTGGCCCCTGGTGTAAAGGGGAGCTCTGATGTACTGAGTGCTCTGAGAACCCTGATTTACCTTAGTGTACTTACTTAGAGGCAGGAGAGAGAAGGGGGAGACATAGTCCGGTCTTCATAATGTGTCCAGGTCTCAGACAGTCTGAAACCCGGACGCATGATTCCAAACCCAAACTGTCCGGGTGAATCCCGAACAGGTGGCAACCCTAGCAACTCTTCCGGTGTAAGTGCTCCAATTGCATTGGGCATTTTGAAAAGTATGGAGGAAATGTAGAGAAAAATAAATATTTGTGGGTTTAAAGGCTCATTCACATAGCTGACTTCTTTTTTTTTTTTTTTTTTTGCAAATAGACAGTGCTCAATTCTTTTTTGTATCTGCCTTTTTATTGGGAATTTGGCAAGTAGAATTATTTTCACTTTCTGCCATTGCTGCCATGCTAGTGAATTCTTCTTTCTATTCAATTAGGCTACAACACTGACATCTGCTGGCCACATAGAGAACTGCCCATCCCCTCCTTTGTTGTATTTTCCATCATCTGCAAAAGGCATGAGCTTACAATGCAGTATGGCCAATTCCTACTTATGCAGCATGGAAAAGTGTTGCGATATCACATGCATTCTTGAGGCAGGCTATTTTCTGGCAGGCGTGCCAAGGTGCCATTTAGTCTTAATGGCATCTTAAATGCACCAGCCAATGCACGTGCGCTAAATCGCACCACAATGCCTGGTATCCTATTGAAATGTTGTAGTGTGATCTGATTTAAAAATGCCCGTATTTATTTTGTGTGATTGTTGCATGAAGGACAACCCATTGAAATGAACATGCTGCACCAAAATGCACAAAAATGCAAGTGCACCGTCACACCTTTTTGTGCTTCTGTTTGAATGCATTTTTTATGTGTATTTTAATGCAAATGCATTTACGCGTTTTTTTTGTTTTGTTTTGCATTTTGCACCTTCTAACATTATGCGTTTTTCATGTTGCCCAATTAAAAACGATTTGGGCTCGTTCACGCTATGGCTAGGTTCACACAAGCTTAAGCTTCTTCAGACATTTTTGGAGCATTTGTCTATGCGCATTTCTACATGCATTTTCAGGCTTGAGTGTTTATATTTAAGCCAATAGAAAGCTAGTTACTAGGAGAAGGAGACACAAAGAAAATGCTTATGTGCATGCCTCCTCACATCTGTGTACTGCATTTTTGAAAATATCGTTTTTTTTTACATGCTTTGAGGCCCAAAGAACTCCTTGTGTATAATGCATTTTTTATGCGATTCCAGCCCCTGGTAATAGGCCTAAATAGTGTTTTTATTGCTCAACATAAAAATCGCACGATGGATGAAGAGGCATTTAAAACAAGTTTTATTGCATGTGCAAAACACTCAGCATGCATTGAAAACTGCATTAACCACTTCAGCCCCGGACCATTTGGCTGCCCAAAGACCAGAGCACTTTTTGCGATTCGGCACTGCGTCGCTTTAACTGAGAATTGCGCGGTCGTGCGATGTAGCTCCCAAATAACATTGACGTCCTTTTTCCCCCACAAATAGAGCTTTCTTTTGGTGGTATTTGATCACCTCTGCGGTTTTTATTTTTTGCGCTATAAACAAATAAAGAGCGAAATTTTGAAAAAAAAGCAATATTTTTTTCTTTTTGCTATAATAAATATCCCCAAAAAATATATAAAAAAAAACATTTTTTTCCCTCAGTTTAGGCCGATGCGTATTCTTCTACATGTTTTTGGTAAAAAAAAAAATGCAATAAAAGTTTATTGATTGGTTTGCGCAAAAGTTATAGCGTCTACAAAATAGGGGATAGTTTTATGGCATTTTTATTAATAATTTTTTTTTCACTAATAATGGCGACGATCTGTGATTTTTACCGTGACTGCGACATTATGGCGGACACATCGGACACTTTTGACGCCATTTTGGGACCATTGTCATTTATACAGCGATCAGCGCTATAAAAATGCATTGATTACTGTGTAAATGACACTGGCAGTGAAGGGGTTAACCAGTAGGGGGCGCTGAAGAGGTTAAGTGTGTCCTAGGGAGTGATTCTAACTGTGGGGGGGGGGGATGGGCTACGTGTGACACGACACTGATCACCACTCCCGATTACAGGGAGCTGTGATCAGTGTCCTGTCACTAGGCAGAATGGGGAAATGTTTGTTTACATCAGCATTTCCCCGTTTCTCCTCTCTGTGAGACGATCGCGGGACTCCCGGCGGACATCAAGTCCGCGGGACACGTGGTCACACTCACGGAGCTTGCGGCGCGCGTGCACACGCCCACAATGCTGCATCTTAAAGGGGACGTACCTGTACGCCCATATGCCTAGCCGAGCCATTGTGCTGACGTATATCGTCGTGCGCTGGTCGGAAAGCGGTTAAAAAACACTTCACAGCTATTATACTCCATAAGGCCGGTCATACATGCTTCAAATCTCGGCTAGTTCGGCAGGAACCGACCGAGATTCCAACCGTTAATGGGCAGGCTGAATGTACAAAGTTGGTCGATGGATCAACTTGGGTACAACCAGCTTGCCGGATTATCTTGCGATTATCGGTAGCAGCTGCTATAGCCACTAGCAATAATCACTGTCTTCCCCCGTCTGGAGCAGACAATTGCTTGGCTGGAGGGATTCCCCTGTCAACACGGTCTGTGTTAATGGGGGAATAGTGCGATTTTCTTTCCTGCAACCTGTGGTGAAATTTGTAGCTTGTATGGCCAGCCTAATGCCCCGTACACACGATCGGATTATCAGACGGGAATTGTGTGATGACAGGCTGTTGATGGAAAATCCGACTGTTTGTATGCTCCATCGGACAATCGTTGGTGGACAAATGTGGGATAGGATGCTTTAAAATTGTCCGCCAACAAATGTGTGTACACAAGTCCATCAGGCAAAACTCCAAAGTACAAACACGCATGCTCAGAAGCAATGCTCACCATAACACATTAGCAGAAATTGCCATAAGGGTGGCGCTAAAGAGCTGAAAAACAATGTAGTTTCATGTTTGTTGGTCGACAATTCTTTGCTGTTTGTATGCAAGACAAGTTCCTGGCCAACGGCTTCCGGACAAAAATCCTACGCTTTGTCAGATGAAAATCCGATCGTGTGTACCAGGCTTAAGGCTGCATTTACATTTACAGCTGGCCGTCTCGACGCCAGTTTTACTCCTGTAAAGTCTTCGTTACCACACACGTTCTTTGAGGAAACTCAATATTTTCTTTCATTAAATTCTTACGTTTGCTTTTTTTGCACGTTAATTCATTTTAGGCCTGAGGATTAGTTAAAACCTCCAAAACATTATATGAACTTACAAATTTCACACGTTGTTAGAGTAAAGCCCCGTACACACGGTCGGACTTTTTGCCAACAAACTTCATTTTGAGCAAGTTTGCCAAAAAATCCGACCGTGTGTACGCTCCATCGGACAAACTTTTTTGGTTTTCATCGGACAAATGTTCGGTCTTCAAACGGACAAACTTTTCGCCAACAAAAGTCCGATGGAGCAAAGTCCGACCGTGTGTACAGAAAACCATCGGACTTCTGTCCGATGGACAAAACAAATAATGTTAAAATCAACCAACAATAGCAGAAGTTGACCAAAGGGTGGCGGTAAAGAGCAGAAAAACCACGTAATGTTGGAAAAAGTTTTGGGAAAGTTTGCAGAAAAGTCCTGTGGTGTGTATGCTATGGGTGTGCCCGGCCAACTCCGTTCGGACAAAACTCCACGGAAAAGTCAGATGGAAGTCCGACCGTGTGTAAGAGGCTTTACTCTTTTGCCTCGTACACACGGTCAGGTTTTTCGATAAGAAAAAGTCAGTCCGGAATCCCGATGGGAAAAAAGAGAGCCAGTTCTCTTTTTTTTGCCGGCCGTTTTTGGCAGTTTTCCCGTCGGAAAAACTCAGATGGAGCATACACACGGTCGGGATTCCCGGTCAAAAGCTCTCATGAGAGTTTTTCTCTATAGTAACTCCTCTTCTTTTTTCATTGCAAGAAAATAATGGATTCCAAGCAGAAGCACCTTGCTCTCATTGATTGCTTGATAAAGAAGGGGTGCAGGTGGTGTAACCGCTCTGTGCTCTGCCCCTCCAGCACTCACTGAGGGCGGGAGCGGCTGGCTCAGGCTCTCAGTGTCGCACTGAGAGGCTGAGCCAGCTGCTGGTCAGACACCTGGGCAGATCCCTACATTATTGTCAGGATTCCTGCAGAGCCTAGCTTTGTGACTTAAGCAGGAGGAAACCTTGCGGCTTTGCTCTTATTTAGGGTGCTTTTTTTGACTGTAATGCCGCGTACACACAACCGTTTTTCATGACGAGAAACATGCCATTTTTAAAATTGGTCGTGAAAAACGATCGTGTGTAGGCTCCAGAGCATTTTTCTCGATGAGAAAAATGGCCATTAAAAATTTAGAACCTGCTCTATTTTTTCTCGTCGTTTTTTACGTCGTCGTTTTTCTCATCATGAAAAACGGTCGTGTGAATGCTTTTACGAGGGGAAAAAAAACGTGCATGCTCAGAAGCAAGTTATGAGACGGGAGTGGTCGTTCTGGTAAAACTAGCGTTCGTAATGGAGATAGCACATTCGTCACGCTGTAACGGACTGAAAAGCACAGAGACTGAAAAGCGCGACCTTTACTTTACTTTACTAACGCGCGGTAACACGAAATCAGCAAAAGCAGCCCAAAGTGTGGCGCCATCCGAATGGAACTTCCCCTTTATAGTGCCGTCGTACGTGTAGTGTGTAGGCAAGGCAGGCTTGAGAAGAATCACGTTGAGAAAAACGTTTTTTTTTCCCATGACATTAAAAACGGTCGTGTGTACGCGGCATAAGGTGGAGATACTCTGTACTGCCATCTCTGGCACTGTCCCTATACTTGACTCTGTCACTTGCTGTAAACACAGAAGCCGACAGAGGAAGCCAGCTTCTGTGTTTACAGCAAGTGACAGAGTACCACAAATGACAGCGTGCCCCTCCTAGGCTCACACAGAATGCTCCCTGCCCTGCAACATGACGGCAAAGCCCAGCCTCCTGGCAGCTGCTCCTCCTGCACTGAGGACTGGGTAAGTAGCTCGGGAGGTTGGTGGAGGAGCTCTGTACTGGGAGGGGGGAGGACTTTTTAGTAATGAGGGTGGGGGGGGGTTGAAGAAAGAGCTCTGTACTGGGGTACCCACTTCTGAGCCTTGCACCCTATTTAATGCCCACTGTTGAGCCCTGCACCTTGTGTAATGCCCACTCTTGAGCCCTGCACCCCGTGCAATGCCCACTTTTGAGTCCTGCACCCTGTGTAGTGCCCACTCCTAGGCCCTGCACTCTATGCAATACCTGCTCCTGAGCCTTGCACCCTGTGCAATGCCCACTTGTGCACCCTGTGCAATGCCTACTCCAGAGCCCTGTGCCCTATGCAATACCCACTCCTGAGCCGTGCATGATAAATACTCCTGAGCCCTGCACCCTGCAATATATATGCACTGCTTAGCCCTCCTCATAGTAATACCACAGACACAGGGACATTTTTTCCCAAATGACACTAATGCGCTCCATTTTTGCTCTTAGCAAGACCGCTGTCGCAGGGGCATATTCTTCCTTCCAGTGACACCCCCAGCACAGGGATATTTTTTCCTTCAAGTGACACCACTGTTGTAGGGGCATTTTTTTTCTCT
Source organism: Rana muscosa (assembly GCA_029206835.1). Classification (NCBI taxonomy): domain Eukaryota; kingdom Metazoa; phylum Chordata; class Amphibia; order Anura; family Ranidae; genus Rana; species Rana muscosa. Next base: position 24,647,641 of record CM055126.1, on the reverse strand, counting down.
CCATCTCCAGGTATGTATGTATGTATGTACTGGGGGGAGGGTTGAAGGAGGAGCTCTGAACTGGGGTAAACACTCCCGAGCCCTGCACCCCATGACATGCCCACTCCTGAGCCCTCTACCCTGTGCCATGCCCACTCCTGAGCCCTCTACCCTGTGCCATGCCCACTCCTGAGCCCTCTACCCTGTGCCATGCCCACTCCTGAGACCCGCACCCTGTCCAATGCCCACTCCTGAGACCCGCACCCTGTACAATGCCCACTCCTGAGACCCGCACCCTGTGCAATGCCCACTCCTGAGCCCTGCACTCTGTGCAATGCCCACTCCTGAACCCTGTACAATGCCCACTCCTGAGGCCTACATCTATAGCAAAGGGCATTATTCAACTTCAGTCCAAGCTGCACAGTTTATTTTTATCTACAGGCGCCCCTTATTTACATAAGCAGTTTTTTTCAACATTTAAGTATTTCTTTAAATAAATCATTTAACAATAGATGACCAATACGATTCTGTACATATTGGAAACCTTTTCCAAGAAATAAGCTAAAATAAAAAGCTTCTCCCTCTCATGCCCGGTACACACGATTTCAGAGCGATCGTACGATAATCTGATCGTTAGTGTCATGCCTTTGGCCTACAAAGAAATACAGTAATATCTTCTGGACATGTAATTCAAATATCGTCCACTAGATGTCACTCTTAACAAAGGACTGTTGATGGGCAGGGTTCTATGGTAATGTACATTTCCTGTCGTGTTATTGAAAACTGTCTTCACTTCCTATCACAACTCTTTTATCTTTTTCCACTGGACAGTCCACATGGAGTCAGCTAAGCCTGCGCAACATGTTTCCTAAGTCCTGATCTCCTTAAGGCAGCATCGCTGGTATGATAAAGACTGTTTATCTATATGCCTAGTAGACATTTGTTTGTGTTCATATAATTCTTATATGTTCATTTATTTGTTTATCTCTAGTTTCACCATTATTCATATGCACCTTATATGGCCACCACCTGTTTATTCTTAATAAAGAACCAAAGTTACAGACAGTCTGGTTATTTAGGATGCAAGGTTTAATCTGTATGTTGAGCTACACACACGCCAGGGACAACCAGCTCTAAGTCCACAAGGATCTAACAGTCACTAAGCTGTAGATTGATTTAAAAATTCATTACTCTCACATGGCTTCTAATATGCATTCATTGCATGCATGGCTAAGTCGTGGCACAATATACAAAACTGCACGGCCGGTGGCCGCCAGCCACCCGCAATTGCTCCACAGAGAGCCAGAACGGGGATCTGTGTATGTAAACAAACAGATCTCTGTTCTGACAGGGGAGTAGAGAGAGATCTGCTGTTCCTAGTAGAACAGCGATCTCTCTCCTCCTCCAGTCACTACACTGCCTCTACAGTTAGAAACACCTCCTTAGGGAACACTTACCCCTTGATCGCCCCCTAGTGTTATCCCCTTCCCTGCCGGTGACATTTATACAGTAATCAGTGGCTATTTTTAGCTCTGATGGCTGTATAAATGTCACTGGTCCCAAAAAAGTGTCAAAAGTGTCCAATCTGTCTGCCGCAATGTCGCAGTCCCACTAAAAATCACAGATCTCCACCATTACTAGTAAAAAAAAAAAAAAATGCCATAAATCTATCCCCTATTTTGTAGACGCTATAACTTTTGCGCAAACCAACCAATATACGCTCATTGCGATTTTTTATTTTTTTTTAAACAAAAATATGTAGAAGAATGCATATCGGCCTAAACTGAGGAAAAAAATCGTTTTTAAAAGTTTTTTGGGGATACAGTAGATATTATAGCAAAAAGTTAAAAATATTGTTTTATTTTCAAAATTGTTTATAACGCAAAAAATAAAAACCACAGAGATGATCAAATAACACCAAAAGAAAGCTCTATTTGTGGGAAAAAAAGGAAATACATTTTGTTTGGGTACAACGTCGCACAACGTTGCACAACCACGCAATTGTCAGTTAAAGCGACGCAGTGCCGTATCGCAAAAAATGGCCGGGTCATTAAGGGGGCAAATTCTTAAGTGGTTTAAATCTGGATATATCTTTCAGCATTGATGACCTAATTTTTAAGCGGACTCCCAGATTCCGATAAGCAACCCACCCATAGACCCCCACAACCACTGGGTCAAGGTTATGGGTAAGAAATCCTTGTCCTCACCAACATGAGGAGGAAGTGCTGTGCTAGATGGGATCCCATTGTAAGGTACGCCATCATGTTGAGGGCATTTGGTCTGGTGTTGTTCAGAGAGTGCCACACACTCGTCCCCCTGTTTCTTGGCCACCCAGGCTGTGTGCTTTTGATAAGGGTTTGGTATGAACTTCAGGCGAGACCCCACACTTTATTTTCTCGTTTTTTTTGTATGGAGTTTCCACTTTGAATCTCAAGGGTCTGGTATGGAATTTTGGGGGGACCCCACAACTTTTTTTTCATGGGGTCCCCCTAACCTGTTGGCGCTGAGTGCATGCAAATATGCGGCCAATAGAGCTGTGCCGAGGGCGCACATGGCTGCGTACGATCGGGAGCTGTGACAGCCAATCATGGCTGTCACATGGTCATAAGCCCCTCCCCACCTCCCAGAATTTTAAAGACCTTAAAGGGCCAGCGGGAGCCGCCGCCAAGGGGTTAGGATCCATACCAGACCCAAAGGTCACATTTAGCAGTAATGATACCACTGCTAAATGTTTCACTTCACATTGCAGCTGGAGGTTCGTTTGGATGGTCGCTCTGGAATCTCTATAGAGATGCTGGTCAAATGTTCTTAGTCTATAGTGTATGGCTATCTTCCGTGTAGCACCCTGGAGTTTAGGCAGAGTTGCTCCTCACAAATTTATGTAGACAAGGGAGGTTTTTTGGGGGGATTTTTGCGGGTGCCAGCAAAAAGTTGTAATTTCAATACTCCAGAAGGTAAAATAACAGAGATTTTATTGCTACAGACAAAACATAGTTAAAAATATTGGCTATAGTTTGTGTGCACAGGTACAGTAAAACATCTAAAATTCAAAACAGATGGAGAAGTTTATCACTCAACAATAACATTGGAGTGATTGTCCCGACCTGTTTCGCCACTCAGGGCTTCCTCAGTGGCCTTGTTTGGCATTTCTCTGTGTGTGCTATCTATTGATGTTTTTTCTTTCCGACTTGACATCGAGTCGCAGGCAAAAAGATTTTCATATGGGTGAGCGATTGGGGGTGGGCATGGCGGTTGACAGCATATTTTACTTTATTATACATTTTCTGTTTTGTATTGTATTAAAAGTCTATGTAATGGTTTTAACTGTATTCTGTTCTATGCAGTGTCACATCTAAGTGTCTTTAAAACATCCCCTGTGGAAGCCCTGAGTGTCGAAACATGTCAGGACAATCACTTCAATGTTATTGTTGAGTGATGAATAGTGCTGCAATGGATCTGTGGTGATCCGTGATCCGAACGGGTCACCGTGTTCGGATCGGATCACCACGTGATCCGCGGAGCGATCCACGGCCTCGGCCTTAGGAAAGGCAGCGGCTTCGGCCTAGCTCCGGAGCTGCGGCCATCTTGGTACACCCGGCGGCGGCGGCTGCCTTATGCGCGCTGAGCGCCGTTGACGTCATCACCCCTCACCCTCGCTGCTCGTGGATCTGAACTGGCCGGTGGGAGAGATTAAAGTAAGTGGGGGAGATGCCTATTACAGAGATTGGGGGAGATGCCTGACTCAGTGGGGAGATGTGGATATTACAGTGGGGGAGATGCCTATTACAGTGGGAGAGATTGTGGATATTACAGTGGGGGAGATGTCTATTACAGTGGGAGAGATTGTGGATATTACAGTGGGAGAGATGCCTATTACAGTGGGAGAGATTATGGATATTACAGTGAGTGGGGGAGATTGTGGATATTACAGTGGGGGAGATTGTGAATATTAGTAATTTTTTTTTTTGCCGATCCGAAAATGATCCGATCCCGGGCACATCTGGCTGCTAGACTGTCTGAGGGCCTATCCAGAAGCAAGAGAGCAGCGCAGGGTTGGGACTGCGCCTTGCAGTCCAACCAGAAGTGACGGTTCTGCCGGCCGGAGAACCTGTCGTGGTCGGAGGTAGAGGGAGAAGCTGTCGCCAGGATGGGACTATCCGCCTAATTACCAGGGACCACAGTCAGTAGCTGAAGCAAGTACAGGAGCAGTATTCTCACCAATTGGGGAAGGTGAAGAATCTGGAAACTTCAGCAGATATCAAGCCAGGGACCCAGCCAGCGGAGGTGACACTTGCAGAGCAGCCTTGTGTGTCAAGCCAGGGAGCAGGCCAGTGGGTTGAAGCTTGAGAGGAATCTTGAGTGCCAAGCTAGGGACCCAGCAGAGAGGCGGGGGTGACGTTAGAGGAAGATAACATGTGAAGATTGGAGGAGCTCAAGGGATTCAGTGGCAGTGAATCAGCGGGTCTAGTGATAGACCGGGAGCTCAGTGGGGCTGAAGAACTACAAGAAGAGGTTGTAGTGAAGGACAAAATAACTGTTACGTTTGTGTTAGGAACTGTTCAAGACTGTTGCCATAGGAGACAGCATTCCTGCACATGCAGATGTGGCGTCTTGCTGGATGCCTTTCCCTGCATGGCTGTCCTCCTGTTGAAGTCTTGGAGTCTGACAATTAATCTTGCAACTACCTAAGGGTGTCCTGGCCCTACCCCTGTTCAAATCATTAGTAAGACCTCATCTGGAATATGCAGTTCAGTTTTGGGCACCAGTTTTTAAAAAGGATATCGGGGAACTGGAGAAAGTGCAGAGAAGGGCAACCAAACTGATAAGCGGCATGGAGGAGCTCAGCTATGAGGAGAGATTAGAGGAACTGAATTTATTCACTCTTGAGAAGAGGAGAATAAGGGGGGATATGATCAACATGTACAAATATATAAAGGGTCCATATAGTAAAATTGGTGTTAAGTTAGTCACTTTACGGTCAACACAAAGGACAAGGGGGCACTCTTTGCGTCTAGAGAAAAAGAGATTTCACCTCCAAATACGGAAAGGTTTCTTCACAGTAAGAGCTGTGAAAATGTGGAACAGACTCCCTGCAGAGGTGGTTCTGGCCAGCTCAGTAGATTTCTTTAAGAAAGGCCTGGATACCATCCTAAATGTACATAATATAACTGAGTACTAACAGTTCTAGGTAAAGTTGATCCGGGGAAAATCCGATTGCCTCTCGGGGGGTCAGGAAGGAATTTTTTCCCCTGCTGTAGCAAATTGGATCATGCTCTGCTGGGGTTTTTTGCCTTCCTCTGGATCAACTGTGGGTATAGAATTGGGTATATGGGCTTGTATGATATTTTTTATTTTATTTATTTTTATGGTTGAACTAGATGGACTTGTGTCTTTTTTCAACCTGACTAACTATGTAACCCTCTCTCCCCCAAAAGTTTTTATAGACTTTCTTTTGCATTAAAGAAGTGTCTGGCGCCCAATAACTTGAACTACTCTGCAACCACCATGCCTCACAACCCACTACATACAGAAGGATGTCAGCTATCCCTGGCTCTGGAGGTTCTCATTAGATCAAAGGAGGCCTGGGACCTTGCTACCTCCGTATTGGTGATTGTTAAAGTGGATGTAAACCCCCTCTCATCCTTTCTAAACTACTGCCATAGTGCTGCTGATCTATAAGGATATAGATGCCTCCTGCATGTATCCTTACCTGTCAAATGTCTCCCCCTCTGTCTGTTATGAGACCTGAAAAACTGCAGATTCTGTGGGCGGATCTGTTGTCTGGAGCTTGGTGGGTGGAGTCATGATGTCAGTAGACTCCCCGCCCACCTCTACACTCTCCTTGTCAACATGCATTTTCTCCTGTGTATTCCTTCTGCTATGATCACTAACATCCAGTCAAAATCCAGAAAAGTAACCACATGACTTCAGAAAAGGAGTGGGGGTGGGAATTAAAAAATAAAGCTAGTGCATGAGATATGTAAATAACCTGTCACTCAAAGCAAGGGGGCGGAACGGACAAAGGTTTTTCTCTGTTTGTCCGTTTTATCTCACTGAACAATAAAAGAGGATTGCTCAGAGCTGGATTAACTCTTTGTGGCAAGACCTGGCACAAATGATAGGAAATCTTATACATTGTGACGGCAAAAAAAATTAAATAAAGAAATTTCGGGTTTACATCCACTTTAACTCTCATGGTCAAATGTTCTTAGAAGTATTGTTTCAATATTTTTCATTAGGATCAAATGTTATGGAATATTAGGCCCCTTTCACATGGGGCGGAATCCGTCCAAGTGGGGTGTCGCCGTTGATCCCTGCTGAGCAGGTGGATAACAGGTCCGTTATTTTATAAATAGACCCCTGCTTTTCTGAAAATTGACTTTCTTCTGATTCTGAAGACCAGGTACACCAACCTTTTATGTAAAGACCTCCTTTAATTCATACATGGGAAACACACAGACAAAGAATATTTACACAATGACATAAAAACGGGTCACTCAAAAAAACTAAAAAGCATTTTGACATTTCATAAATCATCCCATCTATTTAGTAAAACAAGCTCATGGAAATATTTATGGTCCCTTTTTGAAGCCAACACAATTGTTCTGTCTGGGAAAAATAATAAATGTGGTGTTTTCCAATATGATGTTAAAATTCATGGTGGTGAATGAGTTAAGTTTTCGCAGACATGACTCAGATGAGAAAGTTCATTTTGTGGTTTGTCCAAGAATCTGACATGGATTCTTTTGTAATGGAAGAGAGAAAATTATTTAGCATGCAATACAGAGGGCAACTTCACCCACCCATAAAAAAAAATACAAAAAAAACAGTTACAGTAGTCCCTCCCTAGAAACAAAAACAAAACCTCAAATAGTTTTTTTTCTTTTTTTGGGGGACATTATTCCATGTTAGCTATCCTTTATAGTCGCTTTATGAAGAAGCGTGTAGGCGCATTTTTTGATCTTATAATTGTTAATCTGTAGAGCAAGGGTCTCTAAACTGCAGCCCGCTACAAGATTTTATCCGACCTAGAGCGGGGGGGGGGGGGGGTAAGGGGGGGTCTTTGATGTGAACTCTGATGTAAGAAGGGACTCTGATGGGGATCCTGATGGAGGAAGGGACTCTGCTGGGGACCCTGATGTAAGAAGGGATTCTGATGGGGATCCTGATGTAAGAGGGAACTCTGATGAGGAATCTGATGTAAGAAGGGACTCTGATGGGGATCCTGATGGAGGAAGGGACTCTGATGAGAAATCTGATGTAAGAAGGGATTCTGATGGGGATCCTGATGTAAGAGGGAACTCTGATGAGGAATCTGATGTAAGAAGGGACTCTGATGGGGATCCTGATGGAGGAAGGGACTCTGATGAGAAATCTGATGTAAGAAGGGATTCTGATGGGGATCCTGATGTAAGAGGGAACTCTGATGAGGAATCTGATGTAAGAAGGGACTCTGATGGGGATCCTGATGGAGGAAAGGACTCTGATGGGGACCCCGATGTAAGAAGGGACTCTGATGTGGACCCTGATGTAGGAAATTGACTCTGATGGGGACCCTGATGTAAAAAGAGTCTCTGATGAGGACTCTGATGTAATAATGGACTCTGATGGGGAACTTGATGTAAGAAGAGGCTCTGATGAGGACCCTGATGTAAGAAGGGACTCTGATGAGGACCCTGATGTAAGAAGAGACTCTGATGGGGACCCTGATGTAAGAAGAGACTCTAATGGGGACCCTGATGTAAGAAGAGACTCTGATGGGGACCCTGATGTAGGAAGAGACTCTGATGGGCACCCTGATGTAAGAAGAGACTCTAATGGGGACCCTGATATAAGAAGGGACTCTGGGGACTCTGATGGGGACCCTGATGTAAGAAGGGACTCTGATAAAGACCCTGATGTAAGAAGGTACTTTGATGTGAACTCTAGTTTAAGGGGATCTTTGATGTGGATTCTGATGTAAGGAAGGACTCTGATGTGGACTTTGGTGTAACAGGGGTACTGATGTGAACTTAGATGTGGGACTCTGATGGGGACCCTGATGTAAGAAGGGACTCTGATGGGGATCCTGATGGAGGAAGGGACTCTGATGGGGACCCTGATGTAAGAAGGGATTCTGATGGGGATCCTGATGTAAGAAGGAACTCTGATGAGGAATCTGATGTAAGAAGGGACTCTGATGGGGATCCTGATGGAGGAAGGGACCCTGATGAGAAATCTGATGTAAGAAGGGACTCTGATGGGGATCCTGATGGAGGAAGGGACTCTGATGGGGACCCCGATGTAAGAAGGGACTCTGATGTGGACCCTGATGTAGGAAATGGACTCTGATGGGGACCCTGATGTAAAAAGAGGCTCTGATGAGGACTCTGATGTAATAATGGACTCTGATGGGGAACTTGATGTAAGAAGAGGCTCTGATGAGGACCCTGATGTAAGAAGGGACTCTGATGAGGACCCTGATGTAAGAAGAGACTCTGATGGGGACCCTGATGTAAGAAGAGACTCTGATGGGGACCCTGATGTAGGAAGAGACTCTGATGGGGACCCTGATGTAAGAAGAGACTCTAATGGGGACCCTGATATAAGAAGGGACTCTGGGGACTCTGATGGGGACCCTGATGTAAGAAGGTACTTTGATGTGAACTCTAGTTTAAGGGGATCTTTGATGTGGATTCTGATGTAAGGAAGGACTCTGATGTGGACTTTGGTGTAACAGGGGTACTGATGTGAACTTAGATGTGGGACTCTGATGGGGACCTTGATGTAAGAAGAGACTCTGATGGGGACCCTGATGTAAGAAGAGACTGTGATGGGGACCCTGATGTAAGAAGAGACTGTGATGGGGACCCTGATGTAAGGAGGGACTCTAAAGTGGACTTTAATATAAGGAGGGACTCTGATGTACACTCTGGTATAAGGGGTGCACTGGAAGGGACCCTGATTTTAGGGGAATGTCGAGTTTCAGGCCCACGGTGCTCTGTGTGTTCTGACACCTTTCTATTGGAACCAGCATACACTTTTCAGCAATTTGAGTTCCAGTGGCTCCTTTATTAGAAAGCCTTCGTTCCGGTGCTCCAATGAGCTTTGGCCACACACATGACCTTGTTGCTGATTTGGCGGTTTTCCTCCCTTGGACCACTTTTGATTGGTCCTGACTACTGCAGACCAGGACATCCCGGGAACTTCAGTTTTGGAGATCTGGTCGTCTAGCAGTTACAGTCTGGCCCTCCTCAAAGTTTCTCAAATCCACTTGTCCATTTTTTGCTGCTTTCAACATATCAACTTCAGGGGCAACATGTTCACTTGCTGCCTAATATATTCCACCCATTATTGTAACGAGATAATCAATGCTATCCACTTTACCTGTGGTCATATTGTTATGGCGTATCGGTGTATATTCTCAACTCCTTTTGTAAATTGGCTTCATCTGTGATTTATATTAGAAAGCTCTGCGGGCGGCTCCTCCATGACATCCCATAATAGTTCTTGTCACCCCCTGCGCTCATTCCACCCCTCCAAGTGCTAAGCGGCTGTTTTGCAGAGATCCCTGAAACGTGTTATCCAGATTATTGCAATTAAATCATCGCCGTATAATTACTCCTTGTCTGGGACTGAGATAATTAGATGGCAGTCGTTTAGGCGGTTAGGCAAAATTAAACACGTCGTCAAATTAAGGGGCTTGTCTCCATAATAACTAAAATAAATTCTAAAGAATTTTTCATTAAAAAAAAAGAACTCAGCTGAGCAGTACTGGGGTCCAAAATGACCAAATTCATAACAGATCCCTATAAACCCTCTGTAATAAGAACTTCTTATTTAACCACTTCAATTTAACCCCTTTCACCCCCTTCCTGCCCAGACTAATTTTCAGATTTAAGCTCACTTTGAATGACAATTGCGCGGTCATGCCATGCTGTACCCAAACAATTTTTTTTTAGCATTTTTTGGTGGTCTTTGTTTACCTCCTGGGGTTTTGTATTTTTTGCGCTACAAGTAAAAAAAGACAAAGATTTTGAAAAAAAATTATTCTGTTACAAAACGTTGTAAATAAGTACCGGTAAGTAAATTTTCTCCTTCTGATGGGCACTGATGAGGCTGCACTAACGGGCACTGATGGGCACTGATGAGGCAGTACTGATTGGCACTGATTAGGTGGCACTGATGAGGCAGTACTGATTGGCACTGATGAGGTGGCACTGATGGGCACCGATGAGGCTGCACTGATGAAGCAGTACTGATTAGCACGGATGAGGCTGCACTGATGAGGTAGTACTGATTGGCACTGATGAGGTAGTACTGATTGGCACTGATGAGGTAGTACTGATTGGCACTGGTGAGGTGGCACTGATGGGCACTGATGAGGCAGTACTGATTGGCACTGATGAGGTGGCACTGATGGGCACTGATGAGGCTGCACTGATGAAGCAGTACTGATTAGCACGGATGAGGTAGTACTGATTGGCACTGATGAGGTAGTACTGATTGGCACTGATGAGGCAGTACTGATTGGCACTGATTAGGTGGCACTGATGGGCACTGATGATGAGGCACTGATAAGCAGCACTGATGGGCACTGATGAGTGGCACCGATATGCAGCACTGATGGGCATTAATAGGTGACACAGGTGGCACCAGTGGGCACTTATAGGTGGCACTGGTGGGTGGCACCGATAGGCACTGATGGGCGCCACTGATAGATGGCACTGTTCGGCAGCACTGATCAGGGGGCACTGGCAGGCCCCACTGATGGGCACAGTACCATCCCTATTGGGCACTGATTGGCATACCTGGTGGTACTGGGTGGGCATCCCTGGTGATCCTAGGTGGGCATCCGGGGGGGTTCTACACTGATACTGAATCAGTGCAGACCCCCCTGTCAAGAGAGCTGGACTACTTTGCGCACGTCATATTGCTATATAGCGGACGAGAAGTGGTTAAACACCACTGGGTTTATTTTTTTGCTATATAAAACAAAAAATATATATATTTTTTTTTTAAAAAGCTTTTTTTTTTTGTTCCTATTTTAAAGTTTTGCAAGTAAGTAATCTTTCTTCATAAGTTCAGATCAAAATGTATTCTACTACCAGGGCTCAAAATGTCAAATCCTGAGCTACTAGCCAGGTCTTAAAGTGGTACTAAAGTCTCAGTTTTTTTATATTTTTATTTAAAAATAACAAACATGTCATACTTACCTGCTCTGTGCAGTAGTTTTGCACAGAGCAGCCCAGATCCCCCCTCTTGTCGGTTCCCTCACTGGTGCTCCTGGCCCTCCTTCCTGCTGAGTGCCCCCACAGCAAGCAGCTTGCTATGGGGGTACCCGAGCCGAGCCGCTGCTCTGTGTGTCCATTTAGACCAGTTGTTCTCAACCTGGGGGTCGGGACCCCCTCGGGGGTCAAATAATGATTTGCCAGGGGTCACCGAATCCTGAGCTGTTCCTGAAGCCCGCACCACTCTCCCAGCCTTTTTGTGGCCACCCAGCAGGGCTGTCCCTGGAGCCCACAGCCGCCCATTCAGTTCAAAGCATGGCTGGGAGGCAGAGACTAGAGGTCAACTGACTAATGAGGAATGTGAAGTGGGAGGGTCTGGAGGAGACCCTATCTCCTGATTTTGGCATAGGTGTCACTGCTACGAGACACCACAAAGTCAGAAACACAGTGAAGCCAGAGACACAGTGAGTGACACTACCTGCGATTATAGTTGCCATTAAAAGGACTCAGGGAGCGCTAAATATCCGTGGGTTAGGGGCACAAATTACTTGTCTTGCCTTGGGTGCTAACAACCCACGCTATAAATAATTTTACTGTTAGGGGTCCCCACAACTTGGGAAATTTTATCAAGGGGTCACGGCACTAGAAGGTTGAGAACCACTGATTTAGACATATAGGCAGCGGTTTGCCCCGCTCCCACTCTCTCCTCATTGGCTCACTGACTTTGATTGACAGCAGCTAGAGCCAATGGTGCCGCACTGCCATCTCAGCCAATGAGAAGGGAGAGTCCCGAGCAGCCAAGACACTCCTGCAACATCGCTTGATTGAGATGGGGCTCAGGTAAATGTAGCACTGTCCCCGTAGGGCTTGCTGTGTGTTGACTTCTTAGGCCTCCCTCGGATTACCTGCAGACAGTTGCTTGGGGTTTTCACTTATGCCCCCTTAGTCTACTCAATAATCAGTCCAGGGGATTTGGTTTGTTATATTTATTGTGGAACTTAGATGGGAGAAAGGAATAGTGGGATACTCCAAATTGAACTATCCACAGTAGATAAGGACAACTCTCACTTGGCCTCTCTAGATTACTTGTGGAAGCAGACACACTGATTTTACCATACTGCCTCATGTATGGAAGAATCAAGTCTTCTTGCTACTCCTAGCAGCAGACTTGATGCTACTACTTTATCTTCAGGATCAGTGGTGGCTGGTGCTCAAAATTTTGGGGGGAGGCGCAAACAAACTGAAAAATTCTGAAAAATACTGAAAAAAAACAGCCTCACTGTGCCTATCAAATGCAGCCTCACTGTGCCCATCAAATGCAGCCTCACTGTGCCCATCAAATGCAGCCTCACTGTGCCCATCAAATGCAGCCTCACTGTGCCCATCAAATGCAGCCTCACTGTGCCCATCAAATGCAGCCTCACTGTGCCCATCAAATGCAGCCTCACTGTGCCTATCAAATGCAGCCTCACTGTGCCCATCAAATGCAGCCTCACTGTGCCCATCAAATGCAGCCTCACTGTGCCCATCAAATGCAGCCTCACTGTGCCCATCAAATGCAGCCTCACTGTGCCCATCAAATGCAGCCTCACTTTGCCCATCAAATGCAGCCACTGTGCCCATCAATTGCAACCACTGTGCCATCAAATGCAGCCACTGTGACCTCCCGCCTGCCCGCTCGCTGTCTAACCAACACTTACCCCATCTTGGTGGCGGGTCTGGCAGCGGGTTACGGGTCAGGCAGCGGCGAGCTGTGGCCTCCATGCGTCTCTTCTTTCTTCCTGCTAGGCGTCCAATGGCAGCGTTTGTCCTTTCAGCCAATCAGGTGACAGGTATTAGGCCCGCACTTCCTGATTGGCGGAGAGGCTGTTCAGTGTTAGAAAAGCGAATATTCATTTGCTTTTCTAACACACCTGGGTGGGCTCTGAGCGCTCCGAGTCCACCTTTATGGAAGCCTATTAGAGCATATGGCTCTAATCAGGTGCTTTAAAATAACACCACCGCAGCTGTAATTTAGGTGCCCGGTGTTCTAAAAGGGGCCAGATGCTTAAATAGGGGTGGCCGCGGCGGCCATGGATAGATTCACGCTATACATGAATCTACTATTATACATATAGGGGGGTGGCGTGATAGAGGGGGCGGCGCCCGTGCACCCTTAATGGATGGGCCGCCACTGTTCAGGATACTATCTAGCATCCCCTTTACTGACACCCGTCCACTGACTCTTCTAGCTGAAGGGGGCGCTCCTCTCAGGACACAGATCTTTACTCACAGTAGGCAGAGTCAGATCCTTCATGGTGTCTCCCTTCCAGTCAGCTCTGCAGGACCTCTGGGTTTCTCTCTGACTCTCTGGCCCTTAGGTCGACTACTCAGGCCGCATGACAACTTCTACAGAGGAGGGGCAACCGCCCCCTCTTTCCGGGGACCCCGCTCTGCAGCTGAAGACCCAGAGCACATGTGCCCTTGGCATTTATACAGTCACCAAGCATGCAATGAGGCACTTTCCTCTGCCAATAGCCAGAGCTATAACAACACCTGTGCCCTCCCACAGGTTTCCTCCCACTGTCCAATATGCCTCCCTATTGGACCAGTGTGAAACATTACATTCAGACAAGCTAAGCTGCACCTGAGCACTATGAGCAGACCTCACTAACAGATCCTGCTCCCTGGTAGGCAGAGAGCACTCTAAATTTGCCTAACAACGTTCTTGGTAAGCTGATAGACCCAAAACTATACTCTCTTCTAGCAACTACCTAGGAGGGTGCTACATAAGTGTTAGGGGGGCTGAGGAATGCTGCTGCACACAGTAGGAGGTTTTTTTATCTTCATGCATAAAATACATGAAGATAAAAAAACCTTCTGCCTTTACAACCACTTTAAAGCGGAGGTTCCGCTGAATTTTTTTTTTTTAAAAGCCAGCAGCTACAAATACAAAAACTTTTAAAATATGGACACTTACCTGTCCAGCACGCCCGCGATGTCGGCAGCCGAGGTCGAGCAATCGCTCTTCCCTCGGCTGCACCCGCCGCCATCCTCGGTAAGGGGAATCGGGAAGTGAAGCATTGCGGCTTCACTGCCCGGTTCCCTACTGCGCACATGCGAGTAGCGCGGCGCACCGTCACTGGTTCCCGCTGTCTCCTGGGAACAGTGTATTTCCCAGGAGACAGCAGGGGAGTGCAGGTAGAGGCGTGTCTGCCGCATTAGTCTATTCCCGGAAGTTGGTGCAAATACCTGTCTTAGACAGGTATCTGCACCCCCCTCCCCCCTGAAAGGTGCCGAATGTTACACCGGAGGGGGGGAGTGTTCTGAAAAGCGGAAGTTTCATTTTTGGGTGGAACTCCGCTTTAAGAGTTGCATGCCATTTTTGTAGCAACTATCCTACCCATAAACAAAATATGGTATGTTGACCATGATTTGAGTAAGTCTCTGATGTTTTGGAATAATCATGGATATGCAATTAGCGGACCTCCAGCTGTTGCAAAACTACAAGTCCCATCATGCCTCTGCCTCTGGGTGTCATGCTTGCTGCTGTCAGAGTCTCGCTATGCCTCATGGGACTTGTAGTTTGGCAACAGCTGGAGGTCCGCTAATTGCATATCCCTGATCTAGGGTAATAAGTGTGGTATAGGGTTTTGTAAGATGGGGTGATATGGATGCCTAAATATCTAAAGGATTCTGAACACCATTGAAAAGGGTTTTTCTCTTTTAATATAGCAGTCAAATCAGGAGGGCAGTTGATTGGAAGGGCTGAACATTTAGATAAGTTTATACTTAAACCTGTGAGGTCATGGAATGTATCCAAAGTTTTGATAAGGTTTGGTGATGAAATTAATGGTTCAGTGAGGAACAAGAGGACATTGTCTGCATACAGACTTAATTTAAATTCATTCAAACCTTTTGTGTACCCTTTGATGTTAATATTATTGCAGATGGCGCAGGCAAGGGGCTCTATAGCAAGAGCAAATAGGAGAGGGGATAAAGGGCAGCCCTGTCTTGTGCCTAAACTACTATTCTTCTTTAGAGCAATTCCTCTCTTGGTACCTAAAAACACCCTAGATTCTATACAGAGAGAGATAAATAAGTTCATATGGCAAAATAAAAAATCTAGATTTGGATATGCATTGATGTTCAAACCTCAATCGAAGGGAGGGCTGGGTATATCCAACTTATGGCTATAGTATCTTTCTGCTAGATATACACAACTCTCACAATGGTATGCACCATCCAGCTATATACCTTGGCTATTATTTGAGGAACAATCTGTCCTACCGTACAACCTTTAGGACCTTCCTTGGTCCAAATCCATCAAAACTCAAAGGATAGCCCACCTCAACAAAGTAGTACACCAAAACCTACTATTATGTGTAGCGGCCTCAATCTCTCTCTCTCTCTCTTGTATTGGTTGTTTGTGGCTGTTGTCTAGGGGTACTCTGGAGGAGAGAGTGCAGGTCACTACGCCAAGCTCTCACTCTCCGTGTATGTGAGGTTTGAGCAAAGTCTTTTCTGAATTACCTTCGGGTCTGCATCCTGCATATGGAGCCTCCGCTTCTTCCGTGGAGGTGTATCTGCCAGTAATAGAGCCCCACGCCATTAAAAGTTCAACACTCCTTTATTTCTTCAATGCCAGAATGAATATAATCAGTTGAACTCCCATAACAGACAGACAGGGGTGTGGATACGAGTAGGCCCAGGCACAATGAACTCTATACCTTTCTCGTGCGGATAGGCCTGGCGCACGGTCTCTGCCACCGACTGTGAAATTGGTAGCTGCCACCTACCGGGTGAACTGTTGAAGCCCCTGCCACGGGCCTAAGTAACGGTCTCTGTCACGACCCCAGACGACCGGTCTCTGCCACCGACCTTAGAACATGGACCACCTTCCGTGTGAATATGGCCCCTGTTTGGCGAGGACATCCATCCCGACGGTCTCCGGAGGCCCTATCCCGGCACTGGCAATCTGCTGCACCAGATCTATGGGAAGGTCACCTGCGCGGTCCCTTACGCCTGGATTCAGACACCCGATTCTGTGGGTGTCTTAGGATGGTTCCTCCCGGGCGGATCCCAGTGGAAGAAGCTGGGCCCCAGGCCTGAACGATACACCTCACCCCAGACTGAGGGTGTCTGGGGTGACTCACGAACTCCACGTGTCCAGGCCTAGGCCGTCTGGACAGCGACTACTGGACAGCAGCCCTCAGGCTAAAGGTGCCTGGGACTCGGACCTCGTGGCGAAGATGTCCGCCCCCTTTATAGCCTCTCCCAGCTAGCACAGCGGGTTCCCCGCCCCGCTGTACAACCGCTGCGAGAGATCAAAAAGGGTACGGCACTCCAGCGATGGTTCAACCCCGGCCCAAAGTGACAGCGCCACCTGCTGGGCCGCAGGGAACTGGACACCACTGATGTCTCCACCCGAATCAACATACTGAAAAGTACCTACCCGCTACATATGAAACAGACATAAGCATAAATTTAACATCTCATCAGAGATTCCTCCCCTAGCCTCTTTCATAGGGGACCCCCTTTTTACCCCCCCTGACCTAAACTCGAATCACTATATGGCAACTCCTCAAACTATCTAACCTAAAATCACTCACAAAAAATAATACATTTCGTACATTCTCAGATTTGCAAACAGAATATAAACTTACAGAAACTGAACTCTCTAACTACAACAACATCAAGCTTTTCTACCAAAAATACTTCTCACTCACCCTCCAAACTCCTTTCACGGTATTTGAACAAATTTGTCTTACTTCACCTCGCGATAGGGGTTTAATATCCAGGATTTATAAAAGCTTAAATGAACACAACACACCTGACAAAACACGTCAAATGTCCCAGTGGGAGTCAGAATAAATACTTCTCTATAGAACAATGGGACATTATGATTAATAATTTACGAAAATGCACCAAGACAGCCGCCATCAAACTTCAGTATAGGTGGTACCTCACCCCAGACAGAATCAACTCATTCTATTCAACAACCTCTCCCTTATGCTTTAGAGGATGCCCAGTACAGGGCTCCCTTATACACACATTCTGGGATTGTACACACCTTAAAACTACATGGCAACAAGCTAAAATCAAAATAGAACAAATAATAGGTAGAAGAATTGAGCTGAAGCCTCGTACACACGGCCGATTTTCTCGTCGTAAAAAACACGTTGTTTTATTCGACGAGATTCTTGTTAACCTTGACGATTTTCTCGTCAAGCTTTCCAAACGTAAACACTGACATTTCCCAAATTCCTCGTTGTTCTCCATGGTCACGTCCAGCACGTACGACGGCACTATAAAGGGGAAGATCGATTTCCCTGGCGCCACCCCTTGGGCTGCTTTTGCTGATCTCGTGTTACCGCGTGTAAAGTAAAAGTTTGGGAAGTGACGATTCGCGCTTTTCAGTCTTCGTACTTTTCAGTTCGTTTTCTGAGGTTCAGTTTGTGCTTGTGGGTTCGTATCTTGTCTTTCAGGGCGTCTAGGCAGGTCGTATCTGTTTTACAGTGCGTTCTTGCCCATTCGTTTCTGATTTTCAGTTTGTTATTCATAGGCCTTGCTGTTCTAAAGTGCGTTCTGTACGTTCTGATAAGACCACCATTTCCTAGCCATGTCGCGGGTACGTTCTCTTCGTCGAGTTCGTGCTGTGCGGGCACTTGGTGTTGGTCTGCTTGTTTTGGACCAAGACCAGTCCATGAACGGTGTGAGGAGGAGTTCATGGACCAAGAATTGGTTGCTCCAGCGGGACCAATTCTGCCATATGCCTCTGCTGCGGGAGATCGTCGAGAATAATCCTGAGGACTACAGGAATTTTCTGCGGATGTCTGACCCCGTTTTTCAGGAACTGTTGGCTTTGGTGTCCCCCTATATTACCAGGAAGGACACCGTTATGCGGGAAGCCATCAGTGCTGAGCAGAGGCTCATCGCCATGTTACGTTACCTGGCGACAGGGAGAAGTCTTCAGGACTTGAAGTTCACGACAGGCATCTCCCCCAGGCTCTGGGCCTCATAATCCCAGACACCTGTTCTGCCATTATACAAGTCCTGCAGGAGGACTATATTGGGGTAAGTTTTCTCCATTAACATCACATTTTATGTATTTCATGTATGCTAATGTATTGTATTTCTTTCATCCTTCCCTAATTACCATGATTGTAATGTGCTGAGAATGTCCCCTTTGTCCTCATGCATGCTGGAAGCTTTTAAAGGCCCCTTTTTTCTCCTCCATGCATATTTCCCTTCACTAACCTTTCCAGCAGGGGCGTCTGTTGCTCCAAATGTTTGGGGGTCCAACCCCAATTTTAGGAAATAAACGTCCTCCTTTTTAGCGACTGTGCCTATTAAACGCCACCAGTTGCCCCTTCCAATGCAGCCATTTTGTCCCCTCCAATGCAGCCATTTTGTCCCCTCCAATGCAGCCATTTTGTCCCCTCCAATGCAGCCATTTTGTCCCCAGCCCTGCACTTACCTTCTTCTGGTCAGCGCCATCCTTCTTCTGTCCTTGATGTCTTTTCCTGCCCTCGATGTTGCATCAGCCAATCATGTAACCGTAAAACAGACTTGGTGAACATGATTGGCAGAGCAGCCTGTCAGTGTTTACCCAAGGAATTTCCCCCCTCCCCCCTGCGTCCCCTATTTTCCTATTTTACTTTAATCAAGCCAATTACATCCCTCAGGCTGGATTTTGCAAGCCTATTTGCCCCCCTGTTTCTGATATGCAATTTTCACCCCCTAAATGCCGCAGTTATTCATATGGCCGTCGCTCAACAGGGGGCCATCCACCTGAATAGTGGGCGGCATTGACAATACATAGGTTCATGCAAGGCATGAACCTATGTATTGTTCTGAGTGACGGGCACAGGTGAGAGGGGGCAGTGCTCCAGCGCCCACTCTGGACGCACCGCCACTGCAATGCTATCCTGTGGCCAAACACATCTACCCCCCCCCCAAATTTTGTTAGAATGAACCATCACAGGGGGTGATGAATATGAAACATGAGCCTTCCATTATACTTATTAAAAACACCTTAAACTGAGATTTTTATTGATGTTGGCCTCTAATGTATTTTCTTATAATCTGCTTGCAATGTTCTATTTAAAATTTGTAATTTTTTTATCTTGTTTGACTCCCCAGCTTCCTTCCACGCCACAGGAATGGCAGACTGTGGCATCGGAGTTTGCCACACGGTGGGACTTCCCCAACTGCGGTGGTGCCATAGACGGGAAGCACGTCCGCATCGTGCCGCCACCCCATTCTGGGTCCTACTACTTCAATTACAAGGAGTTTCATAGCATTGTGCTGATGGCGGTGGTGTCAGCATGGTATGAATTCCTCTATGTTGATGTAGGGAAGAATGGCCGGATGTCCGATGGGGGATCCTTCATCCAGACGGAGTTTGCCCTCCGTCTCCAGAGTGATGACCTTGCATTGCCACCGGATGCAGGGAATGTTGAAGGACTCCCCTTTGTTTTTTTGGCTGATGAAGCCTTCGAACTTGGACCGCACCTCATGAGGTCATTTCCACAGAGGACCCTGACCCCAGAGAAGAGGGTATTCAATTACCGGCTGGCCAGGGGCCGAAGAGTCGTTGAAAATGCCTTCGGCATAATGGGCAGCCGGTTCCGCCTTTTTATGACTCCCATCCACTTGGCGGAGTACAAGATAAACTATGTCGTTTTATGCTGCTGTGTGCTCCATAATTTTCTGTGCCGAAAATCAAGTACTTATATGGCCTCAGTATTGCCTGAGGCTGGACTTTCCCATGCCAATCCCCTGCCGGGCCTCGAATCTGCCTGTCCTGGCTTGCCCCCCCAAAATGCCCGTGAGGTTCGGGAGAAATATATGGACTATTTCATGGGTAGGGGGGCAATTCCTATGCCAGGCCATGACTAAAGAATTGTGCATAAAAAACTCATTAAAATTCTTTTTTAATCTGGTAACTTTGTTTGTTTCCTGTCTCCTAGTTTGTCTTAGTGCATTTGTAGTGGCAATTGTTTTTTCCTTTAGTAAATAACAACCATTTCACTATGCAACCCAAAAAAAATACACAAATAAGGTTAGAGCGTATTTAAAAAAGAAGCTACACTTTGTTGGTGTTCAAATATTTTACTCTGTGCACATTCACACACATGGTAAATTTTTAATTTTTTTTTGTTTTTTGGCTGGCCACAAACCGGCAATTGTTTTCTTATGAAAATACAAAACCATTAGTTGCATTCTAAAAAGTACAACATTGGATACCTCTGAGCAATATGAGACATTCACTTACACAAACTATGTCTCTATGTGCCCGTCCTAATATTGTATTGGCACCCCTTGCCCAGCCAAAAATTGAATATGCACACATTTTGATGTAATTTCCAATAGGGATTTTAGACTCCTGATCCCTATTGACAACATGTGCCATCTGCCATCAGGGGTGATCAATGGACGTGTTTTGTGGGTGCAACCCCTTCTTCAGTTCACCTACTTTAGATACGAGGAAGGGGTTGCACCCCCAAAAGCCGTACATGGATATCCCCTGATGGCAGATAGCACATGTTGACACACTGTGTGCATATTCAATTTTTGGCTGGTTTGATTGTCAAAAATACATTAAAAGGGTGAATAACAAACTGAAAACAAAAATGGGGGTTTTGAGGCTTAATTCAATTCTCCCCAAAACATCTAGGATGTCTTTAAAGGTTTGATCCATCACATGAATTCTTTGTTTAATTCTGTCCAGTTCTGTGCTACATTCCATCACTTGCTGTATTATTCGTAGGGCACTGTCAGCAGAGAAACGTGTACTATCTTTCACCACAACATTTACATCCCCTAAAATATAAAAAAAAAAATATTATAACTCTGCAGGCCTACATCTCTTACCTGAAGCTGTGGTGACAGGTACTGACCTGTTGTGGTAACCAGTTCCACCACGTCATCCACTTCTCCTTCCTGCACTTCTCCTTCCTCCACCTCTTCAACTTTCTCAACACCCTCAGGTTGTGGGTCTTTGTGAGGTTGGGGTTGTTTCGAAGCTGTGGGGTTCCTGTGCTCCCTGGAGTGTTCTCCTCCCAGTCTTCTCTCCCCTATGAGAATCAAACAAAAGTTCTAGTTATCACACAGAAATTTTCTCTAAAAAATAAAAACAGGCTAAATTGATTGGAAGTGGGGTACAAGTGTCTGTTTGTGCAGAATTTCCACATGAAGACATTATTTTGTCTAAAAAATATGTTTAGTATTCACCTTTGGCTGTCAATTTTGAGACATGGAGGCACCACAAAATTTCACTGATGCACCTGTGTGGGACACCCAAAAAAGGCGGTTCTGGTGGGCCACACTATAGTGCTCAAAAGTACAGATGTGGAACCAGCTGCTGAGTGTCCTCTCCTTTACACTGATTAAAAAGTTTGCATTTCATTCTCTTTACAAACACATCATCTAGCCAACAATGTAAGAACCACAATTTTATCAAAACAGGCAGATGTCTAATTAAATTTGAGCCTGAAAAAATCAAAAAACGAGGATAGTGACCGAACGATGTGTCTGTAACGAACGCTTACTGTGCCCAACAAAGTTCAAAATATTACATTTTGGAAGGGAGTACACTTGTAAAATAAATAAACTTGGAGCAACATGTAAGTTGATAAATACATTAATAGCATTAAAGTTTCCAAAGTACTTACTTTTTCCTAGCATTCTCTTAATGCTCCTTAACTGCTCCGGCTCCCTCAGTTTGAGGTCTGACCACCTCTTTCTGAGCTGCTCATTTGAGCGTTTCACCCCAAAATTCTTCTTCAGACTCTTCACGACTTTCTTCATGATTTTGGCCTTCCTTCTATTAGGTTTGCTATACGGCCCATGCTTTGTGTCATAATCCGACTTTAGCAAGATGTCCACCATCTCCGCCATCTCCCCATAAGACATATTAGATGCCTTGAATCTCCTCCTTGATTGTGACGTTTCCTCAGTCTCCAGGCTTGTCTCCTCCTCGTTATTTGAGGAATTATCAGACACCTGCTGTAAATCTGCCATATCTGTCTGCGCGCCGAAAGAGAAGGGGCGGGGAAAAGATGTTAGTTAGAACGTCATGGGCGGGCGATGTGTGCGGAGCAACGTGTGCGTAGTTTGACGCATGCGTGGTGTATATATAGCAAACACACATGTGACTATACTACGTTCGGTGTGCGGAGAGAGGAGTTCAAGTGACGGACGTGCGATCGAAGGTATGTGAATTTGTGACTTTGAAAAATTGTTGCCCTATACTGTCTTGAGAATGTTGGAGGATATATATGGTGAATAAGATTTTAAGGAGGTTAGACTGTGTGCTAGTGATGAGCCGAACACCCCCGAGTTCGGTTCGCACCAGAACCCGCGAACGGACCGAAAGTTCGTACGAACTTTAGAACCCTATTAAACACAATGGATGCGAACGTTCGAAATCTAAAGTGCTAATTATAACGACTATTATGCATGTTATTGTCCTAAAAAGGGTTTGGGAACCCGGATTCTGCACCAGGGGACATGTATCAATGCCGTTTTTCTGGAGCAGTCATTTTAATGATGCATAAAGTGAAAAAAAAAAAGTCAAATATTCCTTTAAATATCGTACCTGGGGGGTGTCTAAAGTATGCCTGTGATGTGCCACGTGTTTCCCGTGTTTAGAACTGTCCCTGCACAAAATTACATTTCTAAAGGAAAAAAAGCCATTTAAAACTGCTTGCGGCTTTAATGTAATGTCTGGTCCCGGTAATATGGATGAAAATCTTTAAGAAAATGGCATAGCTACCCCATCACACACCCCCCCCCCTACCCCAGCCCATTACCAGCTCCTTTGGGTCTTGTATGGATATTAAGGGGAACCCCGCACACAAAATAAAAAAGGCCCTATATACTCTGAACAGCCGTATACAGGCGGTGCATACAAGACAGGGACTGTAGGTTTGTTCTTATGTAGAATCTGTTTGTAATTTTGAACAGGTACATTGTTTAAGTGTAGCTCCAGCCAAAAAATCTATTTTTAAGCTTTTTGGAAAACATAGGGAAGGGTTATCACCCCTGTAATATTTGTTTTGCTGTCTGTGCAGTGTGCAACTGTTCAGAACAGTTCACCTCACTTTCTGTCCCAATGACAAATGTTTTTTGAAAATTTGGGGTTTTTATTGAAACAAGAATTGGTGATAAAGCATCAGTGGAGAGGAGACACTTTTTTTCCCATATTAACTCTTACAGGAGAGAATTTGCCTTCCTAGGGGTAGATTTCCTCTCACTTCCTGTTGTATCCTTCCGTTTGCAAGGAGGAGTCGTTTGTAAGTTGGATGTTTGAAAGTAGGGGCCTGCCGTATATACTCAGCTGAAATTTGCCCCTTACATGTTGGTGTTGCCACAACACTGTGAGCCCTCACAGTTACTCTTGGTGGGCGCATGAATGGGCCCTGCTGTGAATTATTAGATCAAGAATTGTAATTGCATGCCCCTGTTGAACAGGGGCTGAAAAATTGGGCCTTTGGTGGTGGTGGTGGTGGTGGTGGTGTTGACACAACACTGTAAGGCCTCACAGTTAGTCTTGGTGGGCGCAGGAATGGGCCCTGCTGTGAATTATTAGAGCAAGAATTGTAATTACATGCCCCTGTTAAACAGGGGCAGAAAAATTGGGCCTTAGGCACTGGTGCCACAACACTGCAACCCCTCACAGATACTGTACTTGGAGCACAGCAATGAGCCCTGTTGCAAAGTATTGCATCAAAAATTGTAATTACACGCCTCTGTTAAACAGGGGCTGAAAAATTGGGCCTTAGCCACTGGTGCTGGTGCCACGACACTGCAACCTCTCCCAGATACTCTAGTTGGAGTGCAGGAATGAGCCCTGCTGCAAAGCATTGCATAAAAAATTGTAATTACATGCCCCTGTTAAACAGGGGCATAAAAATTGGGCCTTAGGCACTGGTGCCACAACACTGCAACCCCTCACAGATACTGTACTTGGAGCACAGCAATGAGCCCTGTTGCAAAGTATTGCATCAAAAATTGTAATTACACGCCTCTGTTAAACAGGGGCTGAAAGATTGGGCCTTAGCCACTGGTGGCGGCACCCAGAAACAAAAATGTTCTTCCAAGCTATCATCGTCAATCGGATCATTGGGGAGGAGGAGGATAGTCAGTCAACATAACAGGACAGTCTCTCAGCATCAGCATCAGTCTTGAAGGGATGTGACATTTGAAAATAAATTAGTCTGTTATATCAGCTTCAGGTGTTTGGTAGCTGGTGGTGATCCAAGACTGGTTCATCTTTATGAAGGTCAGTCGATCAACAGAGTCGGTGGACAGGCGCACCCTGTGATCCGTGACAAATCCTCCAGCAGCACTGAATGTGCGTTCTGAAAGAACGCTGGATGCAGGACAGGCCAGTAGCTCAATTGCATACTGTGCAAGCTCTGGCCAGTGATCCATCCTCAAGACCCAGTAAGCCAGAGGATTTTCGGTGGGGAAGGTGTCCAAGTCTGACCTTGCCCCTAGGTATTCCTGCACCATGTATATCAGACGCTGGCGATGGTTGCTGGAACCGGTCATACCTTGGGGCTGCGGACTAAAGAATTGTCTGAACGCTTCGGTCAGACGGCCACCTTCCCCACCGCTCCTTCTTTGACTGACCGAAGCCTCAGCAACTCGTTGTCCAGGACCAGGAATTTGTAACCTCCCAGTCTCTGGGAACGCGTTGCACAGACCTTTCTGCAAGGTCTCCCGGAGTTGTCTCATCCTCTGCTCCCTCTGCGACTGTAAGATAAGGTCCGCAACCTTACCCTTGTACCGTGGATCAAGGAGAGTGGCCAGCCAGTAATGGTCCCTCTCCTTGATCCGAAGAATACGATGATCCTTCCGCAGACTTTGCAGGATCAGGGAGGCCATGCAGCGTAGGTTAGCTGAGGCATTCGGTCCGGAGTCCTCTGGGTCACTAAGGACGACATGATCCACAGCCACCTCCTCCCAGCCACGTACAAGTCCACTGGTTTCTTGGGACTGTAAATCATCCCTAAAAGACTGCTGCTGATGATGCTGAGTGCCAGGCTCCACCTCCATGCTGACACAATCCTCCTCCTCCTCCTCTTCTTCTTCTTGTGCGATGGGTGGGACAGAAGGAACACTGTCTGGGTAAAGGGGGCCTTGAGAGGCAAGGAAGTCCTCCTCTTCCTGCCTCTGTTCTGCCTCAAGTGCCCTGTCCATTATTCCACGCAGCGTATGTTCCAACAGGTGGAGAAGAGGTACAGTGTCACTGATGCATGCACTGTCACTGCTCACCATCCTCGTGGCCTCCTCAAATGGTGCCAGGACAGTGCATGCATCCCTGATCATGCCCCACTGGCGTGAAAAAAAACTGAGCTCCCCTGACCCTGTCCTGGTGCCGTAGTCGCACAGGTACTCATTGATGGCCCTCTGCTGCGTGTGCAGCCGCTGCAGCATGGCCAACGTTGAGTTCCACCTGGTGGGCATGTCACATATAAGGTGGTTCCTGGGCAGGTTCAACTCCTTTTGCAGCTCAGCCAGGCGAGCACTGGCATTATAAGATCTGCGTAAATGCACACAGACTTTCCTGGCCTGCCTCAGAACATCCTGTAAGCCCGGGTACCTGC
This sequence comes from Rana muscosa, assembly GCA_029206835.1. Taxonomy (NCBI): domain Eukaryota; kingdom Metazoa; phylum Chordata; class Amphibia; order Anura; family Ranidae; genus Rana; species Rana muscosa. Next base: position 24,621,852 of record CM055126.1, on the reverse strand, counting down.
CCAAGAACCGCTGCACCACCAGGTTAAGGACGTGAGCCACACAGGGCACATGGGTCAGTTGTCCCTGTCGGAGAGCGGAGAGGAGGTTGGTGCCATTGTCGCAAACTACCATTCCTGGCTTAAGATGGCGTGGCGTCAACCACCTCTCGGCCTGCCCCTGCAGAGCAGACAGAACCTCTGCCCCAGTGTGGCTCCTGTCCCCCAAACACAACAGCACAAGCACGGCATGGCATCTTTTTGCCTGCGTACTTGCGTAGCCCCTTGAACGCCTACGGAGCACCGCTGGTTCCGAGAACAAAGCACAGGAAGAGGCCACGGAGGAAGAAGAAGAGGAGGGGGTGGAGGACAGAGGTGTGTCACAACCAGTAGTAGCATTTTGGAGGCGTGGCGGTGGAACAACCTCCAACACTACTGCACCTTGTCCTGCATCCTTCCCAGCTGCCAAAAGAGTGACCCAATGGGCCGTGAAAGAAAGGTAACGTCCCTGTCCATGCCTGCTGGACCATGAGTCAGCGGTAATATGCACCTTACCGCTGACCGCCCTGTCCAGCGAGGCCAAGACATTGCCTTCCACATGCCGGTAGAGAGCCGGAATCGCCTTCCATGAGAAAAAGTGGCGTTTGGGAACCTGCCACTGAGGAACCGCACATTGCACAAACTCACGGAAGGGGGGCGAGTCTACCAACTGAAAAGGCAGCAGTTGAAGCGCTAGCAATTTAGCCAAGCTAGCATTCAACCGCTGGGCATGTGGATGGCTGGGAGTGAACTTCTTTCGACGGTCCAGCAGCTGGGGCAGGGAAATTTGCCTGCTAGAATCGGACGTTGGTGTACTGCTAGCAGAGTGCCCGCAAGTACTTGGCTGTGACACACCTAATTCTACACCTTCATTCCTCTCAGAGCAGGTTTCAGAGGACTGAAGGTATAGTGGGGTTGGAGATCCCAGCTGATGCGGTGCAAGAAGAGGTCAGCTTTGTTCTTTGGTGTGGGTCTTTAAGGTAGGCTTGCCAACGAGCTGCATGGCAGGTCAACATATGTCTGGTCAAGCATGTGGTGCCCAAGCGGGTGATGTTTTGGCCATGCGATATACGCTTGAGACATATGTTGCAAACAGCAGCTGTGCGATCTGATGCACTCGACTCAAAAAAGGCCCACACCAAAGAACTTTTTGAATAACGGGCAGAGGCAGTGCCCTGCACAGGAGGAGCTCTGCGCTGTTATTCCGTCGGTGTGCTGCCCTTACGCTGGCCCCCCGAGGGCATCCTGCCTCGTTGGAGATGTGCCTCCTCCTCATCCTCCTCCTCTCTCCTATTAGGCACCCACGTGGAGTCAGTGACCTCATCATCCCCTCCCTCCTCATCACTGGAGCCAATCTGGCAGTATGCTGCAGCTGCTGGAACATGACTGCCAGATTGGTGTCCTTCTTGAGCATCCCCTCTCTCTGCTCTCACGCTACTGCCTTCCTCTAGCTGGGTATCATCATCAGACCCTTCGAAACGCTGGGCATCCTCCTGGAGCATGTACCCAACACTGTGCTCAAACAGTTCGGGGGACTCCTCAGGAGGACATGGTTGGTCTAGGGAAGGAGTGACTGATGATGACATTGATACCAGGGAAGAGGAAGCTTTGGCAGCTGCTTTGCCAGTACCCTGAGCCTGGGTGAGAGAGGATGAGGAGGATGAGGAGGGCTTGGTCATCCACTCTACCAAGTCTTCGGCATGATGCGGCTCAACACGTCCAGCTGCCGAAAAGAAGGACAAGCGTGTCCCATGGCCACGTGCTGATGGCGATGCACCGCGTCCACGACCAGCACTGTTGTCTCTAGACACAGAGCCTGCTTGCCCTCTTTTTTTGGCTCCTGACTGTCTGCCTCTCCTTGTTTGCCTTCCAGACATTCTAATAGCCTGCAGGGAAATGGGAAAAGCAGCAATACAGGCTAAGTTAAGGTGTAATATGGTCAGGAGGCACACTCCGCCCGCTGTAAGTGCCGCAAAATCCTGTTGGTGTAACACACCAGGAAAAAGCAGCAATACAGGCTAAGTTAAGGTGTAATATGGTCAGGAGGTACACTCCACCCGCTGTAAGTGCCGCAAAATCCTGTTGGTGTAACACACCAGGAAAAAGCAGCAATACAGGCTAAGTTAAGGTGTAATATGGTCAGGAGGTACACTCCGCCCGCTGTAAGTGCCGCAAAATCCTGTTGGTGTAACACACCAGGAAAAAGCAGCAATACAGGCTAAGTTAAGGTGTAATATGGTCAGGAGGTACACTCCACCTGCTGTAAGTGCCGCAAAATCCTGTTGGTGTAACACACCAGGAAAAAGCAGCAATACAGGCTAAGTTAAGGTGTAATATGGTCAGGAGGTACACTCCGCCCGCTGCAAGTGCCGCAAAATCCTGTTGGTGTAACACACCAGGAAAAAGCAGCAATACGGGCTAACTTCAGGTGTATAATGTGCAGGAGGCTTAGCAACAATGACACTGACACTGTCCCCTGCCTATCCTTCTCTCTCCCTGCACACAAGGTTTATCAAAGTATATGACACTGACACTCTCCCTGCCTATCCTTCTCTCTCCCTGCACACAAGGTTTAGCAAAGAATATGACACTGACACTGTCCCCTGCCTATCCTTCTCTCTCCCTGCACACAAGGTTTAGCAAAGAATATGACACTGACACTGTCCCCTGCCTATCCTTCTCTCTCCCTGCACACAAGGTTTATCAACGTATATGACACTGACACTCTCCCTGCCTATCCTTCTCTCTCCCTACACACAAGGTTTAGCAAAGAATATGACACTGACACTCTCCCTGCCTATCCTTCTCTGTCCCTACACACAAGGTTTAGCAAAGAATAGATTTGACACGATTTGACACTGTCCCTGCCTATCCTTCACTTTCCCTGCTCCGAAACACACTACACAAGGCCGCCGCGCTGGCGGCCTTTTATAGTGTGGGGCGTGTACTAAACCCCCTCAGCTATAATTGGCCACAGGCATCCTGCCTGTGGCCAATCATTGCTCTCCTCGCTGCCGGCGCTGTGATTGGCCAAGCATGCAGGGTCACAGTGCATGCTTGGCCAATCACAGCGCCGGGATTACACTGCGATGGCGCAGTGTATTGTGGGCCGTTCGCGTCACTCGAATTTGGCGCGAACGGCCCAAATCGTTCGTTGTTCGCCGAACGCTGCGAACAGCCGATGTTCGAGTCGAACCTATGTTCGACTCGAACACCGAGCTCATCCCTACTGTGTGCCTCACATTAGTTACCGTATTTATCGGCGTATAACACGCGCCGGCGTATAACACGCACCCCAAGTTTAGCAGGGAATATTAGGGAAAAAAACTTTTAGGAGGGAAGTTTAAGAAAAAAAAAATGTACATTTAAATGCAGCCTTACCAGTGTCATTTGCAGCTGTGTCACAGTGCAGCCTTGCCAGTGTCCATTGCAGCCTTGCCCAGTGTCCAGTGCAGCCTTGCCAGTGTCCAGTGCAGCCTTGCCAGTGTCCATTGCAGCCTTGCCCAGTGTCCAGTGCAGCCTTGCCCAGTGTCCAGTGCAGCCTTGCCATTGTCCAGTGCAGCCTTGCCAGTGTCCAGTGCAGCCTTGCCAGTGTCCATTGCAGCATTGCCCAGTGTCCAGTGCAGCCTTGCCAGTGTCCAGTGCAGCCTTGTCACATTGCAGCCTTGCCCCCCCAGTGTTTATTGCAGCCTTGAATTTAAATTTGGCGCCGCCGAGATCGCCGCTGATACAGGGCGGAGCGGGGCGAACGCCGCTGAGAACGCAGGGACTGGGCGGAGCCGAGATACACATAGCCGAGTGTATTCGGGTGTACTCGGCTCTTCTCGGCTTCGCTCACAGTCACGCCGAGTCCCGCCCTATGATGGACATATCACAGGTCCAATGGCGGGACTGGGCGTGACTGTGAGCGGAGCCGAGAAAAGCCGAGTATAGCCGAATACACTCGGCTATGTGTATCTCGGCGTCGATCGCTCCGCTCCGCTCACAGTCAGCGGAGATCGCCGGGCATAGGTGAGTATCGGCGTATAACACGCACCCACGATTTTCCCCTGATTTTAAGGGGAAAAAAGTGCGTGTTATACGCCGATAAATACGGTATATAATTTTTTTTTTACTTGCAGAGCCAATATGAATGTCTTTATTAGCGACAAAGAATTCCTTGCAGAATTTATAGACCGGGTAAGGGAGTTGCCCGCTCTGTGGGAAACCAAAAACCCCATACATAGAAAAAAAGGGGTATGAAAAGCAGCGCTGGAGACCCTGCTCCCATTTGTGCATACCAAGGTGCCCACAGCCACAGCAAAACAGGTGGACACTAAAATTGGAAGCTTGAGAGGCACATACAGGACTGAACGCTCTAAGGTCCTGGCTTCTCAGAGGTCAGGAGCAGCAGCAGATGATGTTTATGTCCCGAATTTGTGGTACTACAGCAGGATGTCCTTTCTGGATGACCACATTGAGGCAAGGCCATCACTATCCACTATTCCCCCCAGACTTCCCTGCAGCCAACCTGAGCCTTCTCTGGAGCAAGAGGAGGCAGCCATCCTGGATGAACCTGATTTGGCCATCTGGAGCCAGGTATAGTATTAAATGAAAATGTATTGGGATAAAATTAATGTTTGACAAATATGTCAAGATGACAAACATAAACTATTTTGTGTTCCACACGTAAAATCAAGATCTCTAGACATTAGTCTTGCCTAAATTGGGTGCTAAATAGTCAATCTGATGTAGTTGTAAATGTTTGGAAATTTTTTCTTGATTTACATTCAAATTGCTACAATCTGGATCTGAAAGTTGTATGAAAATAATAAACCAAAATATTAAACTATGTCCCTTTTTCATACACAGGATGAAATCAGCCAGGAGGAGGGTCAGGAAACTGTCAGGCAGGAGGAGGCAGGGCCCACTGTGAGCCAGGAGGAGGCAGGGCCCAGTGGCAGCCAGGAGGTGGCAGGGCCCAGTGGCAGCCAGGAGGTGGCAGGGCCCAGTGGCAGACAGGAGGTGGCCGGCCCAAGGAGAACCACAAGATCACAGGTGCCTCCCATCCGAACTTCCCAAAAGAAGCAGGAGGGACAGGACCACGAGTGAGGCAGCAATGGCCCTTATTCGAGAGGCCCATGTCACCCTCCAGGAGCCCACATCCCCTGAAGAGGCCATTCCCGGCCTAGTGGAGGCCAAGTTCAAGGTGATGAGCATGGAGCAACGCCTCCTATGCGAGCCCCTGCTCATCACCTTGCTGAACAAGGGGGTGATGGAGAAAATTACCCCCAATACGGCCATATGTGAGGTGGCACAACTATCCCAACCTCAACCTCCTCCTCCACCTTCTTCTTCTGCCCCACCCCCTTCTCCTCCACCTCCACCTTCTTCTTCTGCCCCACCCCCTTCTCCACCTCCTCCTCCACCTCCACCTTCTTCTTCTGCGCCACCCCCTTCTCCTCCACCTCCTCCCCCTCCTGACAGGAGTACCCCTCCAGTGGCCCAGCCTCCAGCCACACGAAGAAGGAAGGCTGCAGGGAAGGCTTCAGGGAAGGCTGCAGGGAAGGCTGCCAAGAAGACGAGGAAGTGATGGCCTTGCTTCATTGTGGTCGGACAGAAGGCAGCCTGTTGTAGTACCACACACTTGGGACATATATATCACCTGCTGCTGTTCCTGACCTCTGGGAGGCCAGCATCAGATTGTGCTCAGAACTGTTGGCCTTCTCAAGCTCCCAATTTTAGTGTCCACACAGGGTTGATATGTGCTCTGGGGTCCCATGGATGCACAAATGGCAGCAGGTTCTCCAGCGCTGCCTTCTCTTTTTTTTTTTTAAAACATGAATAAATGTTATTTTTGTTTAAGTTCATACTTGACTATGTTTATTTTTACAATTTTTTAATTTAGCTTTGGAGTAAGCAGATACATTTGACAGCCAAAAAAAGGGACAGATAACAACCCCCCAAAAAACAATAAAATAATAATGTAAAAAATAGAGGGTGTAAAATTTACAATTAAAAAAAACAAATATACAATGGGAGATCACTAGCAAAACATTGCCAAATTAAAATTAACATCTGTTAGAAAAATCTAAAACAATAAAATATTCCGAAGATCTTGCACGATATAATACACCTAAATCGTCTTAAGAGCAGCATGAAAAAGGTTAAAAAAAGATAGTCATAACTCTGTGTGAATATCAGCAGCAAAAGTTCATTCGTTTTGATTAATGTAACATTCTAAAGAAGATTTCAATGCACAACATTTAAACGATGCAATAATTTAGAGCGTGACGAATGTGCTATCTCCATTACGAAGGCTTGATTTAGCTGAAGATGCGCTCCCGTCTCATACTTGATTCTGAGCATGCGCGCTTTTGGAAGAGTCGTAAAAGCATACACACGAACCATTTTCTCGTCACAAAACAGGCCGACGAGAAATACGACGAGGAAATCTTGAATCCTGACGAGAAAATAGAGAGCAGGTTCTCTATTTTCTCGTCGAGATTCACGGCAGTTTTCTCGTCGTAAAACCAAACACACGAACGGTTTTCTCGACAAGAAAACTCTCGCGGCACTTTTCTTGCCGGTTTTGGACGAGAAACTCGGTCGTGTGTACGAGGCTTGACATCTAAAATGTGCCTCCATTTCTATCCTATTCCAGATATTTCTATAGCACATACCAGGCTCAGGGGCGGATCCAGAGTCTTTTCTCGGGAGGGGCACTGCCAAAAAATATGTTTTTTTTGTGGGAAATTTATCGGGGAAATGGCTGGTGTCGGCGCTTCAATCATCCCGGCACCATGGTTGTTATGGTGTCAGGATGATTGAAACGCATTATTTCTATGATTACATTGTAATATAAAATTAAATAGTTCAATGCAGAATCAGTGGGAGCCCCGAGTGTGTCACTTGCCACCGTCGCCTGCAATTAGTGGGAGCCCTGAGCGTGTCACTTGCCACACGTTGCGGATTGTCACTTGCCATGTCACCTGCCACATCTTGCAGATTGTCACTAGCCACACCTTGCGGATTGTCACTTGCCACTCACCTGCCACACCTTGCTGATTGTCACTTGCCTGCCACCAGATGCGGATTGTCACTTGCCACGTCGCCTGCCACACCTTGCGGATTGTCAGTAACTTGCCTGCTAAGGTGTAGTTTTGGTTGTCTCTTGCTGTGTCCCAGACTCCCAGAGTCAGGCAGCAGAGAGATTATGTAATCTCTCTGCTGCCTGCACAGTGAGGGCGGAAGTCACTGCAGGAATGCAGGGCAGGCACCGGCGGTGAGAGATGATCTCATCTCTCTGCTCCCCCGCTCCCGGATAGCTGATTGGCCAGCTGCCACACTGAGCCTGCTCTCTCACTCTCACCTGCGCTGCCAACACACTGAGCAGCACGGTCTGCCCGCGAACCGCGCCGCCCGCCCACAAACCGCACCGCAAGCGGAGCCGCCCGCTTTCTTACCCGTCTGTGGAGCCGCACGCTATCGCACCTGCCTGCAGAGCGGCCCGACGTGACTCACTGACGTCACCCATTGCTAGACGCCAAGCGGCCCAGGCGTTAGCAACGAGTGCAGGGAAGAGACTCCACCCACCTCTTCCTCCTTTTTCTGGTATCGTGTCAGTGCGCCGCGTAACTACATTAGACGAGTCTCTCTCTCGGCGCTGCTGATCGGCTGATGTGAGAAACTGAGAGAGACACTCAGAGAGGCAGCGGCAGCCGCAGAACAAGTAATGTATATACTAGAGTATAAGCCGACCCGAATATAAGCTGAGGCACCTAATTTTACCCCAAAAACTGGGAAAACGTATTGACTCGAGTATAAGCCTAGGGTGTCCATCTGCATGCCTCACTGTGCCTCACTTTGCCCATGCTTCACTGTGCCCATGAATAGACAGATGTTTAACATATAGAGGAGACATGGGGCTACATGTGTGCCAAGTTTGGGGTCCAGGGGACCTATAGGCGGCCGGTACCGGGTCCCCAAAGTCACCGGAGAAATGACCGTTTAACATTGGAGTCTATGGAAGGAGTGCCCGGCTTTGAAAAATCGGTTCTCCCCAGCCGTAGGTCTCCCAGACACCAAACTTTAAACACTTGTAGAGGAGACATGGGGCTACATGTGTGCCAAGTTTGGGGTCCAGGGGACCTATGGGCGGCCAGTACCGGGTCCCCAAAGTCTGGGAGATCAGGCGCAAAAAGTGAGTGTGACAGATGGTCTCGGGGGGGGGGGGCAATTGCCCTGTTGCCCCCCCCCCCTGGATCCGCCCCTGACCAGGCTAATACACACATTGTTCAGCTCAATACATTGGGCTATAGCTCTCAACTGACGTTCCTCTACTGTGCCATTGTCTCAAATTATGAATCGCATGTTGGCCATCAAGCTATCAGAACATATTTATCACACTTTATTCGATACTATGGACACGTATGATAAAAAATGGAAACCTTGGGATCTATCTCTGTTGGTTCATTGAACTATAATATGATAATGTTGATTTTTTTATCAATAAACAAATCCACAAGGTCTTTATACCTCTATAATGTCTTATCAATGATTCAATTATACATCCCAATATTTGTATCCCTCCCTCTTTTACCACTGCTACCTATACATTATGCTGATGTTTTTTGCACCCATCTTTATACATGTACCTCTTACCAATGTACAGTTAAATTGTATTGAGACTTATTTTTCAATAAACCGTTTGTAAACAAAAAAAAAAAGAGTTGCATGCCACCAGTTGCCCCAACCAACCCCTACCCTACCCCAAATTCCACCCCTAAACACACACTCGTAAATTATCTCATGAAATGACACTGTTAAATGTTTTATGCAGAATTAAGTTGCAAAAATAAATATTAACAACAACAACTTTAACAATATTAACATAAAGTATATTTCATTGATCTGACTGATAAATAAAATAAAGATAAAATATGATCGGCTACTATAGGCACTGTACATCATTAATGCCTTGGGGTGCACTGATGTGATGATACCCCCACCCCCAGGCAAAAGGGACACTAGAGAGGAGGCTTGCAGCGTACCGGGGCAGAGTGGACCGCCAAGACCCATAGCAGGCTCCACCTCTGGCTCTTCTGCCCACTGGTTGCTAGGGCCGCACCTCCTGGTGTCTAGCAACCAGTCATGTTACATCACTACTCCGCCCTAATGCAGAGGGAGGCCAAGGCCCCACCCAGCAAGTGAAGCCAAAGTCTCTCCTTCACCGCTCCGCGACCACGCCTAGTGCTTCCCACCCACCTCCTCCATCTCCATGATCTTCTCGTGCTGAGGGAAGGGAACTCTGAAAATAGAGGTGAGGCCGGAACCGTCTGTGCTGTGTCATGAGAGAGCAGAGCCAGAGACCCATACAAAGAGGGGTTCATGCTGGTACTTGTAGTCCATCACTTTTGGGGGATGTGACCCCCCAAAAGTGAAGGACTACAGGTCCCAGCATGAACCCCTCACGGCAAGCAAGCTGAACGAGTTAGTTCCCACTTCCTTTGTCAAAGTCTGCTCTAGGCTTCTTCCTGTAAGACTCTGGCAGAGGGAAGTTTGCAGGAATCATCAGTACTGCCAATCAGTGCCCATCAGTGCTGCTAATCAGTGTTGTCTATTAGTGCCCATCAGTGCCGCCTATCAGTGCCACCTATTAGTGCCTATCAATGCTGCCAATCAGTGCCCATCAGTGCTGCATATTAGTGTCCATCAGTGCTGCCAATCAGTGCCCATCAGTGCTGCTAATCAGTGTTGTCTATTAGTGCCCATCAGTGCCGCCTATCAGTGCCACCTATTAGTGCCTATCAATGCTGCCAATCAGTGCCCATCAGTGCTGCATATTAGTGTCCATCAGTGCTGCCAATCAGTGCCCATCAGTGCTGCCTATTAGTGCCCATCAGTGCCACATATCAGTGCCCATCTGTGCAGCTTCATCAGTGCCTCCTTATCAGTTCCTCTGCTCCATATGGCCTGAGATGAATAATGTCTCTGTGAACGGCTGTAGATTCCTCATCAGACCCTGAGACAAGAACAGTATACCCCAGGTGGGGTGGGACAATTTTAGATGGGTGGGCAGCCAATTTTTAGCACAAAACCAAATTCTCCCCCAGTACTGCAAAAGAGCAGCTACAACTTACCCGCCCTCGCCAGCAGCCTCCATGGATAAGAACGAGCTTCTGCCTTGGAGCTGGCAGGATCTTCTCCTCTCACTCCCCCTCCTTGCAAGGCACCTTTTTGTGGGCACGCACTGTGAATTGGGGCCAGCGGTTCACCCGATCGTGCTGAGCTGAGCGGGCCGGAGTGTATCCAACCCGCTCCCCCACCTGAGCACGCCTTTATTTTTCTGCAAGGCATCATATCTTTCATTTTGGCAGCAGGCCTAGATAGAAGCATCTTTCAGAGATGGGTCAAGGTGTCCTTCTTTTTGGCATTAGGACATCCGCCTGCTGTGAACACTGTGGGCAAGGCAGAAGCTATCTATTTTGGCAGAAGGCCCAGGTAATACTTATTTTTGAGCAGGTAATCACTATTTTTCATTGGGACTGTAAAGAAGTATGCCTTATAAATTACATTTTGCAAGTCCAGAAAAGACAATTTTTAACTGGCTGGAGTCTTTATACTGTACATTGTAGTGACAACGAGGATTTTAGTTTATTTGGCAATCTGTGGTTGATTGCTATTGGTTCTCCTCTTTATACATTCCAAGCAGTAATACCTTAATAGGTGTTGTGTAGTTCTTTTTTAAATTCTTACCCACACTTCAATTTCTTGTATGAATCAGACTTTGATAGGTAGAAACACAAACTTAATGTAGATTGTGGTTGTTTTTTTATACTTTTGCCAATATGTTTATAAATGTGTGAATTAAAATTGAAATGCTGATCCATGTGTAGCGGGTGTTTGCTTTAAGGCCCAGAGACTACCATACCCAGGATGCATTTCCCCGTGCAAGGACTGCTGGGGCGGGGTATTTAACCAGGGGGCGGGCCGGAGAACTTTCTCTTTGGACACCGCCCGCCCAGCAAGTGGAACTCTGTATTGAGCCTGCTGAGAATACAGGGCCTGAAGCCTGGGCCTGTATTATTCCAAAGAGCCTTCCGTACCCACGAGGAGCCTTCAGGGACGTCGCATCCTGCTGCTGTTCTGTTTCTGCCAGGAGGACCGAAGACCCGGGTGTCGTGGACTCTGTGTACCAATACACAGCAATGGAAGATACGGACACGGACTGTTCCGGTTGGGTGAGAGAGCACTTGCTCATGAGGATAATATAGGATCTCTAGACCAAGTAACTGTTGTTCGGAACTAACGTTAGTGATTGCAGTTGCACACCGGAGGGACAGTGCATTGAATAACACTAGAAGATTTGTTCTGGGTCATCAAGTTATCACATTCCTTTATTCTTGTGGATTACAAATTGTTTCCGAAGTGCACCACCATTTGCTAGCGAAGATCTTTCTCTGCAGAACTTTCACATAGTACAGTCAGGCCTGACTTAGTAGTAGTAGTGACATTGCCGGGCCCCATCCTGCAGAAGAGCTGCAGCGGGGTCCGTTAGCTTCTTGTTATAGAACTGTATATTTGTCTGTGTGATAAAACACTTCTTTCATTGCAGGGCTCTGCATATGTCTATGTATACTGTTTGCCTGCTTAACCATTATTTTCAGTAAAGTACCAGGGTTAAGTATATCAGTTGTTGGTGACATTTACTGTGCAGGAGAAACAGTTAGTGATAGCTACAACATATTGTTGTGTGCCTTTATTGTGGGATTGTGCTGCCAAACATCACAGGCTACACAATCCCATCATCCCCTACTGACTGTGCCAGGGGAGGGTAGAGCCAATTGCTGGGGGTTGACAGTGAGTGTTACAGGGCCCGAAATAAATCAAAACAGCGGCCCTCTTAGCTGGGGGTATCGCTACACATGTTTTTCTGTACTTGTGTTTATGTTATGGTGTGGAGGCACTCCATTGGGGAGCTGATGGATTCCAGGTAAAGGTGTCAGCTAATCACACACTACAACAGTTCTATTTGCTATGACAATCATAATACTCACTGATATAGGAACAGATATACAGAATGAAACCCAAGAAGCCGATTATGTTCTCTATGGAGAATCACATACCTCTCATTATTTTTATCCTTCTTGTGTGTGTGATCAATTTTCTCAAGGAAAGATTTTTTACTACCTTCTGTAGCCGAGCGAGCGGAACCAACCCCCCCAGGAATTCCGATTGCCTTTTAGTGTTCAAAGTGATAAGATCAAAGACACCAACACGAGGTCACGTAAACGCGTTTCACATAAACATCTTGTGCTTAATCATGGTAATGATTAAGCACAAGATGTTTGTGTGAAACGCATCTACGTGACCTCGTGTTGGTGCCTTTGGTCTTATCACTTTGAACAATAAAAGGCAATCGGAATTCCTGGATGTGCAGCCATTTATTTTCTTACAAGTTTCCCAGGGAGGCGGGCTACACCTGGAGCAGCAGCTCTTTTTCTTTGTATATTGGACCCACCCCCCCGCTCGAGTTGACCCGGCCAGTTGGCAGGCCTGTCTCCCCAATGGAGCTGGTTGAACCAACCCCCCCCCACCAGTCAAGCGGACCTGCCCCCCCGCCAGAGCCGAGCCCACTTACAAAGAAATGAAGGGTCTATCATTTTTATCATAGGTGTATTTTAAATGATAGAGATAGAATATCAACCATATATCCAGAAAAAACACATGATACAAATCTTATAAATTGAGTTGCAGTTCAGTGAGTATAATAAAATAAGTATTTGATCCCCAAGCAAAACATGACTTAGTATTGGTGGAGAAACCCTTGTTGGCAATCACAGAGGTGAGATGTTTCTTGTAGTTGGTGACCAGGTTTTCACACATCTCAGGAGGGATTTTGGTCCACTCTTCTTTACAGATCTTCTCTAAATCCTGAAGGTTTCTTGGCTGTCGCTTGTTAACTCAAAGTTTCAGCTCCCTCCATAAATTTTCCATAGGATTAAGGTCTGTAGAATGATTAGGCCACTCCATGACCTACCTTAATGTGCTTCTTCTTGAGCCACTCCTTTGATGCCTTGGCGGTATGTTTTGGGTCATGGTCATGCAGGGAGATCCATCCACGACCCATCTTATGCATCCAATACACGGCCCCATCCATTGGTCCCTTAATGCGGCAAAGTCGGCCTGTACCTTTAGCAGAGAAACAGCCCCAAAGTATATTGTTTCCACCTCTGTGCTTGACTGTAGGGATGGTGTCCTTAGGGTCATAGTCAGCATTTTTCTTCCTCCAAACACTGCGATTAGAGTTAATGACAAAGAGCTAAATTTTGGTCTCATCTGACCGCAGTGCTTTCTCCCAATCCTTCTCTGAATCATTTAGATGTTCATTGGCAAACTTCAGATGGGCCTGTACATGTGCCTTCTTGAGGAGGGGGACCATGTGGGCAGTACAGGATTTCAATCCATGGCAGTGTATTTGTTTTTTTGGTGACTGTGGTCCCAACTGACTTGAGATCATTCACAAGCTCCTCCCGTGTAGTTCTGGGCTGATCCCTACCTTTTCTTATGATCATCCTTAACCCATGAGGCAAAATCTTGCATGGAGCTCAAGACCGAGGGCGATTGATGGTTATTTTGTATTTCTTCCATTTGCGAATAATCTCTCCAACATTTGTCTCCTTCTCGCCAAGCTTCTTGCTGGTGGTCTTGTAGTCCATTCCAGCCTTGTGCAGGTCTACAATCTTGTCTCTGATGTCCTTTGACAGCTCCTTGGTCTTGCCCCTGATGGTGAGATTTGAATGGAAGAAAGAGATTCTGTGGACAAGTGTCTTTTATACAAATAACGAGTCGTCGTTAGGAGCACCTTCTTAAATAGTCTGTGGAAGCCAGAATTATTGTTGGTTGGTTGGGGATCAAATACTTATTTTACTCACTGAACTGCAGCTCAATTTATAACATTTGTATCATAAGTTTTCTCTGGATTTTTGCTTGATATTCTGTCTCTATAATTTATAATACACCTATGATAAAAATTATAAGCCCTTTATTTCTCTGTAAGTGGGCAAACTTACAAAATCTGCAGGGGATCAAATAATTATTTCCCCCCCGCTGTATATATTGGAAAATCGATTAATTCCTATGTACTTATTTCTTCAGGCCCTAAAATGCCAGGACTTTTTGGAAAGTAGACACTCCAAGATATTTATTAACCACTTCCCTACCGCCCACCGTCAAATGACGTCATTGGCTTTGTGCGGTGACATCTGAATGATGGGTGCAGTTGCAGGCATCATTCAGATATCATTCTTTTCAGCCGGCGATTCTGTGCACAATAAAATTGATCATAGCGGCAGTTCCGCCACTTGATCGTTCTTATAGGTGGCAGGAGGGGACGTTCCCCCTCCCGCCGCCATCCGGTGCTTCTCCCGGCTCTCCCGTGCCATCTGGGGCTCGTAGAACGAATTGGCCCGGGCGCCGGATGGGAAGCATAGAGATAACTGGTGACCAGATGGTCACCAGTCATCTCTATGACCGTCGGAGGCCCGGGCGCGACATTATGACGTCACGCCGGGTTCCCGTATGTAAACAAAGCCGTGATCTCGGCTGTCAGCATGAGATTGGTGATTTTTTTTACCGATCTCATGCTTTCCAGCCTGGTGGAGAGATGTGGGGTCTTATTGAGCCTGCATCTCTCCATAAAGAGCACCTGTCACAATAGATTCCTATTACAAGGGATGTTTACATTCCTTGTAATAGAAATAAAAGTGATCAAAAAAATAAAAAAGTAAAAAAAAGTGTAAAAATAAAATTAAAAAAGTAAAAAAATAAAATAGATTAAAACGCCCCTGTCCCCGGTAACTCGCGCTCAGAAGCGAACACACACGTAAGTCCCGCCCACATATGTAAACGCCGTTCAAACCACACATGTGAGGTATCGCTGCGTGCGTTAGAACAAGTGCAACAATTCTTGCACTAGACCTCCTCTGTAATGCGAAAATGTTAACGTGTAAAAAAAGCATCGCCTAGGGAGATTTTTAAGTACTGAAGTTTGGTGTCATTCCATGAGTGTTCGCAATTTTAAAGCGTGACGTGTTAGGTATCTATTTACCCAGCATAACAACATCTTTCACATTATACAAAAAAATTGGGCTAACTTTACTGTTTTTTGTTATTTTTTTAATTCATGAAACCATTTTTTTTTCCAAAAAAAAGGCGTTTGAAAATGTATTGCGCAAATACTGTGCAAGATAAAAATTTGCAATGACCGCCATTTTATTCCCTATGGTATCTCCTAAAAAAACATATATAATGTTTGGGGGTTCTAAGTAATTTTATAGCAAAAAAATTATGATTTTTACATGAAGGAGAGAAGTGCCAGAATAGGCCCAGTGCTGAAGTTGTTAAAGGGGTTGTAAAGGTTTGTTTTTTATTTTCTAAATAGGTTCCTTTAAGCTAGTGCATTGTTGGTTCACTTACCTTTTCCTACGATTTCCCTTGTAAAAATGTTTTTTCTTTGTCTGAATTTCTCACTTCCTGTTCCTCCTCAGTAAGCTTGCCCCCATCATCCGAGCCCTTCTGGCTGGGGGTTAGTCAGCGTGCTCGCCCCTCCCTTGGAACTACATCCCTGCGGGGAGACGCCGTGAATGTTCACGGCGTCTCCCCGCAGGGATGTAGTCCCAAGGGAGGGGGAGAGCACACCGACTAACCCCCAGCCAGAACTGAACAGGAAGTGAGAAATTCAGACAAAGAAAAAAATTTAGAAGGGAAATCTAAGGAAAAGGTTAGTGAACCAACAATGCACTAGCTTAAAGGAACCTATTTAGAAAATAAAAAACAAACCTTTACAACCCCTTTAAGAGCCATGGTGAGTTTTTGTCTCAACTTTTGGGAAAATGAAAAAATAAATGAAATTAGATTTTTATATATTGATTTTTTTGATGCTGTCACCAGAGCAGTACAGTGTTATATGACCGGTGTGCCAGTTGGAAAAACTGTTGACCAGCAGCTGCAGGTGAGTGCCACTGCCAGAATACAATGTATTGGTACTGGGGATTCCTCTCTCGACCTCGCCTGTGTTAAAGGTTGAATGTGTTTTTTTTGTTTTTTTTTGTTCAGCCTACTGGCTGAGAAAAAAAAATAAAAAATACTCATCCATGGCGAGCTTTACTAGAGTGGCTTAATGTCTTTTCTCCATTTCTGCAGGGAACGTAAGAAAACCCATTTTTTGTTTTATTTCGTGATTTCAACACCCCCGGTTTTTAAATTCTGTTTAGTCCTTAAGGAAGCAATAATACATATGTTATGTACCATAAGGATTGTTATTTTTAGCCAGGTGATTGTTAATTATAGCTCTCATTGCTGAAAATAATAAGCATTATGTCAGATTATGAAGGTGACCATATGTAGTTAGATTTTCATTCAAAGGTTCGTATAAAAAATGTTCATCAGAATATTCGATCTTGCCGGGAGCGAGTCAACAAATTTTTGTTCAAAAGACCTTAAAATTTCTTCCAGACCTGCTATTTGAATAGAATCCCAGATGCAATAAACAGGTTTTATTACAATATGTATGATTTTCTTCCAAATTAAAACCACATTTACTGTTAGAACTTTTTTTCATTCAAGAAGAATTTTCCATCCTGCTCCTTCAAATTTTCTTGTCACTACAGTCAAAATCGAAGTTTTTGACTTCATTAACCATTATATAATGATGATACTTGTATATGGCCAGAATATTGTTTCTCATTAGAAGAAGCCCTGTCAATTTGCCAATTCACAATGCTTGTCAATTTGCCTATTGAGGCCAATTATTTAATCATTGGTCTAATGATCTACTGATACTTGCCTATTTAGCAATCCTCCATTGCACCTTTGTCTACCTCGACTGCTAAACAAATACCAGGTGCTTCCAGATATGTGACCACCTCCCATGTGGCAACACTTGGGTCTAGTGGCCAGTCTCTAGACCTGAGTACTGTCATATGATGATCACAGCTTACTCTAGGCCTTTCTCAACCTTTTTACCCAGGCAGAACCCTAGAAATAATCACCAGGAACTCCTACTAAAACCAATTGATTTAGGTCAATGGGGAAAAATACATTGGTGGCGAGCAGGAGGAACATTCCTTTCATTGGTGGCGAGTAGGAAGAATGTTCCTTACATTGGTGGTCAGTAGGAAGAATTTTCCCTACATTGGTGGCCAGTAGCAACAATGCCCCTTAAATTGGTGGTCAGAATACCAATTTTACATCCAAAATAATCATTGATGTCATGCAGCTGGTTCTGCCAAGTAGTGTTGGATCAGAAACTATGCAAGCACTGTTGAATTGGAGGTCAATCAGCCACAGTTTAAGGAATCCCTAGCAACTTTTTTTGGGGGGGACCCTAGGGTTACACACAGGGGCTGATTGGCAACTTTTGGCCCAGGGTCAAGTACCAGAGGCCTATGGTGCAGTGACTTGGCCCCCCTCTCTCTCTCTCCCTCTTCCCTGCCTTCTTCCAACCCCATCCCAGGCTGAAACTCCGCTCCAGGTACTCTTGGCTCAATGAGCAGGACAGTGCCTGCTACACCGACTCAGGGTTCCTGACCTGGCCGGCACGGGGCTGCAGGGGGGAGCTGGGGCAGCTCAGTTAGGGCTGGCCGGGGGAGAAGATTCTCCAGTCTGGCCACGGAGCTGGCCTCTGCTCGGCGTACACTATCCTGTGCTCTTTTCTCGTCCTCATCCCGCACTCAGTAGGACACCAGTGGGGACTTCTTACTCCTCTTCACCAGAAAACTTCTAGGCATGTCTGCGCCAGAAGATGAGTGGCCTTTTTACAGAGCATCACAGAACTCTGGTTGAGAATGTCTGTTCTAGGCTCTAACACCTGCTGACATTAGGTATTTTGGTGACCACTGCAACAAATAAATTAGTGCCGTGGGATCCCGGGAGAGGTGATTATCAGTGGGTTGGGGGAAGAAGGCCACACAGTCACTGGGATCAAAGGGGATAGAATTATTAGTAGGTTGGGGGGTAGGCAGAAGGCAGCTTTTACACTGATGCTGTTACTGAATGGTCAAAGCTTCTGTGTCTCTTTTTGAACTTTAAACACACAAAAAAATCAGGTTGTCACATTTTTATTGACCTTTTTTTAAATAAATATGCAATTTACATTTATATACAACCATCACATTGGTGTAGTCTTATAATATAGAGACTTACATAACTGGACAAACCCTTTTTGTAATACATCAGATGGGGGCTCTTTAACTGTTGCTGCCTTTTTAAAACAGGAAAAAGTAATCTTTTGACAATTTACATAAATTCAATCCTTAATGTTTTGTTGACTGATTTAGGTGTCGGGCAACTGGGGCAGGGAAATGTGACAGCCAGTTGCCAGAAAGGAAGTAAAATAAGACTTCACCCACCAGAAAGGAAGTAAAAGAAGACTTCACCCAAGTGAATTGTCAACAGACAACAAGCACATATTTTTAGAGACCGCTTAGATGGAATCAGAAAGAAAGAGACTGGGATTGAATTACTCAAGGAATAGAGGCTGTTTACTCAGCACAGCCATTGTTTACGGAGCAAATAAGGAAACATAAAGAATAAAGCTATGTTTAGTTCAGTCAACTTTTTCAGCATGACTGTACACTGTGCACAAAGTCAGATCCATTTAAACACGTGTAGCGCCCACCCCATTTAGGGGTGCTATGTACCCAAATTTAGGGGCTGGTCTGAGATAGTAGTTAGGCTCAGACCGTTCTCATATTATAGGTTGTGCTGCTTTATTTCCAGGATGGTATACTGGTTTGCAGTTCCCTGTGGCCCGTTGGTGGCACTGCCATAATGGGTCAGGGTCGAACCACTGGTGTTGGTGCTGTGCCTTAGGGTGTCCTCTCTCGGCGGCGGTACAGTGGGCGTGGTCAACCTGCTGTGCATGCCGGGAGGGGATACATAAGGGACAGCTGCCGCCTGGGAGGGGTCTCCCTTCCGGAGTCGGAGTCCGGGTGCGTGGCGCATGGCCCTGGCCATGGGGCCACGTGTGCATCAGTCCCAGGCACCTTTAGTCCTGGGGCTGCGTCTTCAACATTGGTCCCAGCACCTTTAGCTGGAGCCCACTTCTGGTAAGAGGAGTCCCAGGGTGTCCCTCGCGAGGGAGCCCACTTCTAAGAAGAGGAGGCCGGGGGAGGACCTTTCTGACGGACCGGTGAGAGTTCACGGTGAAGGAAGGTTCCCAGTAACTTTCTGGAGGGATTCTTCTATCCACCAAGAGCCTAGTAATGTGCTGCTGCTGACACTTGTCCTTATGTACCAGAAGCTAAGAGGTTCGGGGTCTAAAAGATTCTGTGGCAGAGAGTCTCCCGATCTCATCTAGGAAAATACCTTGATCCAACGTTCGAGCATCACTTCCGCTGCTAGGATCCACTTTGTAGGAGACTATCCGGGTGAGCTAAACCTACTCAGGGATAGAGTAGTGATTGTGATATCCATTGTGCCTGGACTAACCTCCCAAACCTTGCTGTCCTGTCTCTTATCCACCCTTTCCTATCTGCTGAACATTGAGAAAATAAACTCAACATTGGAGTTTAAGGTGGTGTGGACATTGGAATTACTTGGGGGGAATACAGAGACTTGTCCCTATATCCTAGGAGATGAGAACCAACTGACGGAAGAACCTAGCTGTGGGACCCAAATACATAACACCGCTCAACCAGGAGGGTATGGGCATATAGTACGGTGTGCCTTTTTCCTGCAATTGAGCCAAAGCAAGGAAAAAAGGTCCGTGTGCTACACACGGTTTAATGAGTTTGGTGTGGGGGAAATCGAGTGGCAAGTACAGTGCCTTGACCTCAACTAGACATGTGCGTCGTCAATAAATATGTTTAGTTTCGTTCCGTTTCGTATTAGACGAAAATTTCTTATTTTCGTAATTCGTGTCCGAAATTCAATTTGGATTCGTTTCGTACGAAATACGAATTTTGGTTAGATTCGTTAACTTTTCGTAACAATTACAAACATTTGTTATGATGAATTTAAAAAGCAAAAAAAACCTTTCTCAATATGGCAGTCGTCGACTCATTATGCTCATTATGAGGGGCTCCCACCATCCCTGTGCTGTGCTGACTTCCTCCTGGGGCTGTACCCCTGCTGTGCTCATTATGAGGGGCTCCCATCATCCCTGTGCTGTGCTGACTTCCTGGGTTTGTAGTAGCCCGTTAATTCGTATTTCGTAATTCGTGTCCGAAATTAAATTTGGGTTTGTACGAAATACAAGGTTTGTAAACTTTTTGTAACAATTACGAACATTCGTTATGAGGGGCTCCCACCATCCCTGTGCTGTGCTGACTTCCTCCTGGGGCTGTACCTCTGCTGTGCTCATTATGAGGGGCTCTCACCATCAGTGTGCTGTGCTGACTTCCTCCTGGGGCTGTACCCCTGCTGTGCTCATTATGAGGGGCTCCCACCATCCCTGTGCTGTGCTGACTTCCTCCTGGGGCTGTACCCCTGCGGTGCTCATTATGAGGGGCTCCCACCATCCCTGTGCTGTGCTCATTATGAGGGGCTCCCACCACCCCTGTGCTGTGCTGATTTCCTCTTACGGCTGTACCCCTGCTCTGCTCATTATGAGGGGCTCCCATAATCCCTGTGCTGTGCTGACTTCCTTGGTTTTTTAACTTCATCATAACGAATAATCGTAATTATTATGACAATAATAAAACCATATTAACGAACATTCTTATTTTGTCCAAATCTGAATCTCCTATCGACTACCAGTACCCGTCTGAGCAGTCTCCAACTCCCGAAACGAAATTCGTCAACGAAATTTCGTATAAAATTCGTAAGAATAGAAATTCGTATTTCGGATGCTTCCGAATGTACAAATTCTTCGGAAATTCGTACGAATTTTCGATTCGTACGAAACGAATCGCACATGTCTAACCTCAACCCTACTGAAAATCTTTAGGATGAATGGGGATGCCAGTTGCAAACTATACACTCCAAAATTTTGTGGAAAGCCTTCCTAAATGAGTAGAGGTTGTAATACCAGCAAAGGTTGTAATACCAAAAAAGAGGGAGCAAACTCTATATTAATGCCTGTGGTTTTGAAATGGGATATCGTACAAGTTCTAAAAGGTGTGGTGGTCAGTTCTCTACAAACAATTGGTCATATAGTTTATCATACACTTTGCTAAGTGAACTGCCTCTACTTCTTCCACAAACCAACCCCGTTGTGTTGTCTTAACTTGAGAATCTTAACCCTACTGATGATTTTCTTTAGCTTTCTGATTATTGATGTCTCAAGCTATGATTCTGAGGTTTAAAGAGTATACACATACATTTTACATAGAGAGGAATATCTGTAGGTCTTTTATACCAAAGACTCCTAGGCAGGTTTCAGCAGCCAGTTCTTGGTGTTAAATGGTTGACCCGCTTCCACTGGGCGCAGCTTACTTTGTACATTGTGCGTTTCAGATGGACTTAAAGAAACCTTTATGGTTTCTTTAATGTTTTTCAGCTTGCTGTCCTCTTCTAAAGGCTTATACTGTCTCTCTGGGTCAGGTTTCACAGTTGAAGTTGGCTGGTAGTTGCTTTTCACATGTTGGGCCTCCAAAACAGGTGATATGATAGGCTGGTTCTCCATGGGTGGCATGGTCTGTTGCCCTAAAAGGGGGTTTGAGTGATTGCCTTCCATTAACCTGTCATGTATCCCCCTATGGCCAAGGCTCTGAAATCTTTCCTCCAAGGACATCAGCGTTAAACTGTGGTGGAACGTGTGGCTGGCACACAGTGGCCACTCGGTTGAGCCTGGTAGGGTGGCTGGAGTAGAAGAATAGAGAGGTCGCCCAGGGTGGAATGCTACACCAGGATTGTGAAACTCTGTGGATGTGCCAGGTGTATGAAAACGCCCACTGCGCAGGCCAAAGTAGCAGCAGGAGCCTGAGAAACATGGAGTAGGAACCAAATTGCACCCTGGAAAAACAAGAAAATAAAAAAAGTTTTCTCATTAGAGGTCTATAATATATATAACTAAAAACATACCTCAGCTGACGTTTAAAGTGAACATATGGCCAGGCAATGGACACCTATTTACTTATTCATGCTTACCAGGTTTAAAATGAGCTTTAATACAAGCTCTCATTGGCCTCTGTAGCTGCAGGCCCTGTGGAGTAAATACCTCCTCAATGTTCATAGAAGAAGCACTAAAATCATTCAACTCATTTATTCAGGCAGCTCAGCTCACCCTGCTCACCCTTCCCAGAACGCCTGATCTGTGTTACATTAGAGATTAGAAGACTAGAAGGCTTTTGAATCATTTCTGGGAGGTGGAAGCAGAAGAGCTGAACTGAAGAGTCACTGATGATAGAGGGAACCTCACTTGCTAAGTCATAAATGGAAGCGGAGCATGGGAATTTAAGCTGCTGAGGTATTGCTGGGAGGAGAGAGCAGGGGGAACTTTGTTGGTGAGAATTACTTGAATGACTTTAGTGCCTCTGCTTTGAACTTTAAAGTGATTGTAAAGGTTTGTTTAAAAAAAAATAAAAACAATAACAAACATGTCATACTTACTTCCTCTGTGCAAAACCCCTGATCCTTCTCTTCTGGGGTGCCTGGGGGGCGCTCCTGACTCCTCCTCCTCATCGAGTGCCCCCACGGAGAGCCGGATTCCATGGGGTCACTCGTGCGAGCACGCTCCCGAGTCCTGCTGCTGCATCCATTGACACAGACAGCAGGAACAGCCCTTCTCAACAACTAAGGCTTATGCCGTGTACACACAATCGATTTTCTCGGCGGTGAAAACACCGTCGAGAAAATCGATGGGAAAAACGAGGAATGGCTTGGTCCCCTACACACGGCCGGTTTTCCTGACATTTTTTCTCTTGGTCGAGAAAAACGACCGTCTGTAGGCTCCCTGGCAGTGTTTCCCTATGGAAACGGAAAAAATGCTGTGAATCACGACGAGAAAAATTAGAGCATGTTCTAATTTTTCTCGTCGTGATTCTTGCCATTTTTCTCATCAGGAAAAATGATGGAAAGCCCACACACGGTCGTTTTTCTCGTCAAAGAGAAAAAATGAAATTTTTCCCGACGAGAAAAATGGTCGTGTGTACGTGGCATTAGTCTGTTAAACCAATCTTCTTTGTAAGCCTTGAATGTCTTTCAGCGGTCAGGGGCTTTGTAAGGATGTCCGCTGTTATGTCCTCGGTTGAACAATAAAGTAACTCAAGAAGACCTTGCTCTTGAAGATCCCTAAGAAAGTGGAACTTCACATCAATGTGCTTGGTTCTTGAATTAACTCCTTCCATGTGTGCAAGTATAATGCATCCTTGATTGTCCTCATAGATTTCCGTTGGTCCCAACTGTGGTTGACCTAAGTCTGTTAATAGCTGTCTCAGCCATATAACTTCTTGGCTTGCCTGCGCTGCAGCAAAGTATTCTGCTTCAGTAGACAACAGTGAAACAGAGAGTTGCTTTTTACTAGTCCAACTGATGGCACCTCCTGACAGAAAAAATAAGTAGCCACTGGTAGATTTTCTGTCACTGGTGTCTCCTGCCCAGTCAGCATCCACATACCCTGTTAAGGTGCTTTCATCACTTGGTGGTAACGTTGGCTTGTAGTGCGAAGTCCCTTTAAGATAGCGAATGATTCGCTTTACAGCATTCCAGTCCTTTTGACTTGGCATCAAAACCTTTCTGCATAGGATTCCAACAGTTGCTGCAATGTCCGGCCTTGTAGCAGTGGTAAGGTACAGTAATTTCCCTATTGCTTTCCTGTATTGAGCATTAGTAGGTAATGGGTTATCTTGACAATTCATCTCCTTTAGGTAGTTGGTTTTCATGGGAGATTTTACTGGTTTGGCGTCTTCCATTCCAAATGTTTCAATTATTTCTTGTATTTTGTGTCTTTGGTTCAGAAGAAAGCTGCCATCTTCCTCTCTCTCGATCTGGATGCCGAGGTAAGTCTTTATGTTGCCAAGATCTTTGGTGTCAAAGTGCTGATTTAGTTTTTCCAGTATTTCTGCTTCATCCCTTTCTTGCTCAAAGCAAATCAGGATATCATCCACATAGATAAGCACATAGACCCATCTGTTTGCCAATTTCTTTGTGTATAAGCAGGGTCTGCTTTACTTCTTTGAAAGTTTTGATGTGTAAGCACTTCATTTATTTTTATATTCCACGCTCTGGCTGCTTGCTTTAGGCCGTATATACTCCTGCAAAGTTTGCATACTAGGTCTGACCTTTGTTCATCTTTGAATCCTGGCGGTTGTTCCATGTAAATTTCTTCTGTTAAATCGCCATGTAGAAACGCGGTTTTCACATCAAAATGTTTCACTTGCATTTTCCTTGTGACGGCTACTGTCAGTAAAGTCCGTATTGTAGTGTGCTTAACTACTGGTGCAAACGTCTCATCATAGTCCTCTCCGTATTTTTGAGAATAGCCCTTGGCTACTAGTCTTGCTTTGTACCGTTCAATTGTGCCATCTGCATTGTATTTCACTTTAAAAGTCCATTTACAGCCTATGGCTTTCCTTCCGGGTGGTAGTTCTGTAAGTGTCCATGTTTTAGTGTCATGCATGGGTTTTATCTCTTACTCAGCAGCCTTTATCCATTTGCTTGCTTCTTGTTCTGAAAGTTGAGATATGTCTTCCCAGTTTGCAGGTTCGTTGATACTGGCAGTACTTGCTTTGTATGAGAGACGTATAGGTGGTTTACCTTTGTTTTCTCTTGTTGAATGTCTCGTTTTTGTGTCTGAGCCTTCTTGTGTCTGCTCTGGTTGAGTCTATACTCACTTCAACTGTTTGTTCAGAAGTTACAGAGATGGGCTGGTCAATGTCAGTTTTCTCTTCTATTCTTGCTTCTACTGTTGTCATTACATTGTCTCTTAAATCTTTAACAAAAGTTATGCTGTTGCTAATGGTAACCTTGTCTGTTTTGGGATTTAGGATTCTGTAACCCTTGACATTGTCACTGTATCCAACGAAGATACCTTCAAACGCTCTGTTTTGGAGTTTGGTGCGTTTTTCTTCAGGTATGTAGATGAATGCTTTGCATCCAAAAACTCTTAGGTGTTTTACACTTGGCTTCTCATTGTGCCATAGTTCATATGGGGTTTTCTCCACTGTTCTGGAAAGAAGGCTGTTCTGCAAATATGTAGCTGTCATAGCTGCCTCACCCCAGTATTTTTGTGGTAGTCCAGAGTCTGTTAGCATACATCTGATCATTTCAGTCAGAGTTCTGTTCTTTCTTTCAGCTACTCCATTTTGCTCTGGTGTATACGGGACTGTCTTTTGATGTTCTATTCCATTCTGTTTTAAGTACTCTTGTATCTTACTGCCTGTGAATTCACCTCCATTATCGCTCCGAAGTATGAGAGGCTTCCTCTGAAACTTGTTACTTGTCTTTATTATATAGTCTTTTAATTTGTCAAACTTCACTCTTGTGTTGCATTAGGTAGGTGACTGTGTATCTTGAATAGTCGTCTATGAAGGTCACTATGGTTGCCTCCAGGTGTTGGTGGATTTAGGGGACCACACACGTCACTGTGAACTAAGTCAAGTGGTCTTGAAGCTCTCTTCTGACTGACTTTGGGAAGTGTTGCTCTTGTAGCTTTGGATTTAATGCAATATTCACATTTAACAGTAACTGGACAAGGGGATACTATCAGATCCCTTGTCAGATTCCTCCTCTGTAGTTCTCCTGTATGCATTCTGGGTGTCTGTGACCTAGACGTCTGTGCCATATATGTATACAGTCATTGTGCTTGTGTGTACATAGTCTCGCCTTTTCCTTCACTGTGTCGAGGTGAAATAGATGATCATCCAGCTTGGCACTTGCTATTGTCTGTTTGCGGTTTGGATTGGAACACTTGTCACCTTGGAATTTTACAGTGAGTCCTCTGGCTGTTAGACGCTTCACAGATAAGAGTCCTCCTTCTAGATTAGGAACATAAAGCACATCTTTCACTGGTATGGCTAAATTGTGTCCTGCATCATCAGGGCATACAAGGGTTCCATGCCCATATCCTTCTGCATGTATTTTGCTTCCATCTGCAAGATAAATAGTTTCTTTGTTGTTCAGATCAAGTTCTGTGAAGAAACTTCTATCACTCGTCATGTGACTGGTTGCCCCTGAATCGATGCACCAGCCTTGGCATTTATTGTTGCCTGTCGCTTTAAATGTGGCATTCCAGTTACCTTCCCTTAGATCATTGATTGTGGTTTTGACCTTTTGTTTAGCATAAGAGGGACGCTGTCTCATTTGCTCTGCTTTCCATATAAAACAGTCTTTCTTTATGTGTCCCTGTTTGTGGTATCTGAAACACACTCTGGTCTCTTTCCTGTGTAATCTTGCGTCTGTAGCTTTAAGAGCGGTGCTGGTGTCGGTTTCTGTGGAGTCATGCACTAATTCCTTTCTTCTCTGATACTCATCTATGAGATCTGTCTCAGGTCGTGTCTCCAGTGCATTGATTAGTGCAGTATATGTATCGGGCAAACTGCATAACAACATGGCTGCAATGTGACTGTCTGTTATATTCTCCCCGATTGATCTGAGTTGCGCAATCACTTCCAGCATTGCGTTTATATGCTCCTGCATGTCCTGTTCTCTGCCAAGTCTCATTTTGTAAAGTTTCCACAGCAGAAATAGCTTGCTGTTTAAACTGGATCTTTCATGCAGTCTTTTCAGTACATCCCACATGCCTTTCGCTGTGTCCTCATTGCGTATATGAATGAGCTGATCATCCTCCACTAGTAAGCTTATGGTGGCCAGTGCCTGTCTGTTTTTCTTGTCCCAGTCCTGATTATTATCCTGTGGCCTCTCTGTAGTGGTAACCTCCCACAAGTTATCTTTGGATAATAGCATTTCCACTTTGAACTTCCATAGCTGATAATTGTCATTGTTCAGCTTAGCCACTGAGAGTTTAAGCTCTGAGTTTCCAGCCATTTTATCCCTCCTTTATATATAAACAGTCTTACTTGTCTATAGGAGATGTCACTGGAAAGCTTCCTTATGTCGATCTCCGCATCAGCCACACTGTCTTCCGTTCGAGGCTTTGTTCTGCCTGGGCCACACCTGCTCATAAAAATTTATCCGGATACTGGGCCCATAACCTGTTGCAAAGTACGATTGATAGGTGCAGCGGAGTCAATTCAGATCAGACGTTGTGTAGTAACAGGAACTGGCTTATTTATTGGAACATAACCACACTAGCAAAGATGTCATTTCACATTGTAACAAGAATCACAGACAGGAAAAAAGAACCAACAAGTACATCACTGTATACAGGAAATACAACACATCATAGAAAATACATAGCATAGCATATCACTGAACATTGGCGACATTTTGTGTCCTTTTTTCTGAACTGTAGTCAAATACAATAGGCTAAGCTTAAAAATTTGTTGTACCTCCAACAATGATGTCATCAAGACCAATGCAGGGTCATTGCATGTAATGATGTCTTGGAACAATCCATCTCTGGAACATGGGAAAGCTTTGTCTGCTGGAGGAGTGGAGGACCGGGTAAGTAAAAGTGCTTTTACTCTTCCCTAGAGTAAATGACCAGTTAACCCTTGCAGTGCGGATTTTCTGGAGTTGGGCTATAAAGATTATTTATTGCTTGTCAAGAATATGTAAATACGTAAATATTCATGGCCTGACCACTGGTTCACTGGTGTGTTAAAGATATGATAATGTGGCTCCTCAACCAATATTATCGTGTGACATTTTAACATTTTATTTTTATATCAAACCTGTCCCATGCAGGGTAAACCAACATCCTCACGTTAATGCCTCCAGCTTCATCACTAACCTAGTCTGAAAATACCAACCTAATTGTTCTCTTCGTTCCTCCCAATTGTTCTCGTCTGCTCTTTAACTCCCTTGTCACCTCATCCCATGCTCGCCTTCAGGACTTCTCCAGAGCCTCTCCTATCCTCTGGAATGCTCTACCCCAATCTGTCCGACTTTCTCCTACTTTGTCCACTTTTAGACGATCCCTGAAAACTCATCTCTTCAGAGAAGCCTATCTGGCCCCCACCCAACAACTGTACATTTATTTTCTCCTTCAGCACATCCCCCACAGTTATTACCTCTTGTATCTCTTGACCTTCCCTCTTAGATTGTGAGCTCCAATGAGCAGGGCCCTCTGATTCCTACTGTATTAAAGTGTATTGTATTTGTACTGTCTACCCTCAAGTTGTAAAGCGCTGCGTAAACTGTTGGCGCTATATAAATCCTGTATAATAATAATAATAATAATAATACCTCCCTCTCCAGCAGCACATACTCACCTTTCCTTCGCTCCCTCACTCTCTGGTCAGCCACAGAAGCAAAGGACAGCAAGGTAAACCCTGTGTAAGCTCCAAGATGCTCATCAACAGCCCTTGTGCCCGACCTGTGACCCTTTGGTATATTATGTGTGGCCTTTGGACCTCAGCAGTCTGTAGTGGGAATGTTGACTAGGGTAATAGCAATAATCTCTACTAGCCTCATGTAACATGTTCCCAGTTTTGAATTGTCCTCTGCAGCATATCCCCAGCCAAAAATGTAGCATGTCCACACTCTGACGTTCATTTCCTCTATTAGGTCTGCTGTTTTTGACAGTCCTCTCAAGCCTTACATATATTGAAAATTATGTGTGGCCCTTTGGTGATGTTGAGGCCCCCTTTAGCTCATAAGTTGACAACCACTGCTCTACAGAGTTCGCAAAGAGCTGAGGTTTTTTTCCCTGTACAACAGCACGCTACCAATCACCAGCACTTTTACATGAATGTAAGAGGAGTGAGGCAGAAGTATCAGATTTTTTTTGCTCCTAAAGAGTGAACAGAGTAGTGGGGGCAAAGGAAAGGCGAGCAGTAAAGCACACCCATGGCTTTTTCATGCATAGATAGGCCTGATTTAACCTCCTTAGCGGTAATCCCGAGTCAGGCTTGGGGTGATTTTTTTATGCTAAGAGCGGTAACCCAGACTCGGGCTGCATGGCAGTATCCAGGGGAAGTTACTTACCTTGTTCCCTGGATCCTGCGATGTCCTCCCGCAGTGTCTGCGAGCCGTGTCTCGCTCTATCTACACTGCTGAGTGCCGTGCTCCGTTCCCTGCGACGTTGCGGCGCGCGAGGACGGAGTTCGGCGCTGAATTCAAAAAGTGAAACACATAGTATACATACAGTATACTGTAATCTTACTGATTACAGTACTGTATGTAATAATTTCACACCCCATTTGTCCCTAGTGGTCTGCCCAGTGTCCTGCATGCACTTTTATATAATAAAAACTTTTCTTTCTCCCTGGAAACTGGAGATTGTCCATAGCAACCAAAAAGTGTCCCTTTATGTCAAAAGTGGTTTTGGACCAGCTAAAAAACAGCGACAATAAATTAGAATCACTTGCAGAATTGAGCGATAGCGATTTGTAGGGAAATTCGTCCTCAAACACTAAATCTAATGACAGCGACAATTCTGCAACTGAGCAAATTTCAGCGTTTTTGATTTGATTACATTATTAAATAATTTTTATTATAATTACATTACTATTTGTTATAATTATTTATAGTTATTTATTATATTATAATTTATGATTTTGTGTTTCAAACTTTATCATACCCGGGATGTCTACTAGACCTCTTGTTTGGTCAGGTTTAAGTAAGTAATTACTAAGAATCGCAGGCCTACAATACATAACAACACCAAATTTCCATGCAAAATAATTGTACCGCTTTTGGTACATAATTCCAGACAGAATCATACCGCCAGGGAGGTTAAAGCAGGGGTGTAAAAAAAATCAATTTAATTGCGGGCCGCATCTAGAGTATAGTTGCTCTCAAAAGCCCCATTGTATCTCAAGTGCGCTACATATGGAGTGCAGGGTTCAGGAGTGCTCTACATACAGAGTTCAGGGGTGTGCTTTGTACAGTGTGCAGGGTTCAGTGGTATGCTACGTACAGAGTGCAGAGTTTAGCAGTACGCTATGTACGGGGTGCAGGGTTCAGTGGTACGCTATGTACAGAGTGCAGAATTTAGGAGCACACTACATACAGTGTAGAGTTTAGGGGTGCGCAGTTAGATTGCAGGGTTTAGGGGTGCGCGGTGCACAGTGAGAAACCCCCCTCTAAAGCTTCCTTGCATCCCTTTACGTATTTCATTAAGGATGGAGTGCATATATGTTGTATAATTCTGAAGCATTGTAGAGCATTAGCCTGAGCCTTGTATCTAAGTACGAATAGACTGTAATTTTTTTAATGTTTATATGTATTTTCTTATTACTTTTTCTAAAATAAAAACTCTTAGTTTTTTACAATATCTATCCATGTGCCGCCTAAAGTCCATTCTTTAGTCCATTCATATTCTTCCTTGCATCCCTACTCTCTCCTACCTGGCCTGGCTCTAGTACCTCCCTGTGTTGGCAGCTCTAGTACCTCCCTGTGTTGGCAGCTCTAGTACCTCCCAGGGTTGGCGGCTCTAGTACCTCCCTGTGTTGGCGGCTCTAGTACCCCCCTGTGTTGGCGGCTCTAGTACCTCCCTGTGTTGGCAGCTCTAGTACCTCCCAGGGTTGGCGGCTCTAGTACCTCCCTGTGTTGGCGGCTCTAGTACCCCCCTGTGTTGGTGTCTCTAGTACCTCCCTGTGTTGGTGGCTCTAGTACCTCCCTGTGTTGGTGGCTCTAGTACCTCCATGTGTTGGCGGCTCTAGTACCTCCCTGTGTTGGCGGCTCTAATACCTCACTGTGTAGGGCACTGTGCCTGGCCTTGCAAATAGATCATTCTCTCTCTCAAATTCTGGAGACCTGTTCTGTTGCACATGCATGCAGGGATATCTTAGATTTGACAGTCGCTAAGAGCAAAGCTGTCCCTTGTATACACAGAAGGCTTCTGTATTTACAAATGACAGTGGGGAGCAGGAATAGAGGGTGAGAGCCAGAGGTGGCAGAATGGAATTCCGCCATGTTTTTCATCTGCAAAACACGGGTGCGAGGGCCACATGACAAGGCCTGGTGGGCCGGATTCAGCCTTGTGTTTGACATATGTGATTTAAAGGATACCTACTGTATACCCAGGAGCAAAAATTTAATTTAGCTACCAAAAACTGCTATATTGCCATAAAACCTTTCATCCAAACTCTAAATTATTTAAGTTATTATTTTAAAAAGATGTAAAAGCAAAAGTGCAACACCTGGGTGATCAAGAATGGATATAACAATCTTATAATGAAAAAACAAAGAGTAAACAATATACTTATACCAAAAACAACCAAACAAAAGAGTGACATTAAGAAGTGCATAAAAAGTTCAACAACCATGTGACTCTTCTTAGTGATAAATAAATAGCTATCTAGTATCACCAGAAGACCTGCCTGCGCACAAAACGCATTGGGCGGAGCTACGTGCTGACGCCATGCGGGACCGATGGCCATCTTAGTAAGTAATTGTCCCCACATGGTAAATTTACACTCTTCTATACCTGTAAACTTTGATGTATGGATTTAAAGTGATTGTAAAGTCTTGTTTAAAAATAAAAATAACAAACATGTTATACTTACCTCCTCTGTGCAGTTGGATTTGCACAGAGCAGCCTGGATCCTCCTCTTCTAAGGTCCCTCTTCGCTGCTCCTGGCCCCTCCCTCCTGTCGAGTGCCCCCACAGCCAGCAGCTTACTATGGGGGCACCCGAACTGAGTCACAGCTCAGTGTGTCCATTCAGCCCCCTCTCTCTCTTGATTGGCTAACTGACTTTGATTGACGGCTGCGGGAGCCAATGGTGCCGCTTCTGTGTCTCAGCCAATCAGGAGGCGTTTGGCTAAGACACTCGTGGACATCGCTGGAGAGAGATGGGGCTCAGGTAAGTATTAGAGGGTGCTGGGGAGGCTGCTACACACAGAAGACTTTTTATTTTAATTCATAGAATGCATTAAGATAACAAACCTTCTGCCTTTACAACTCCTTTAATGGATGGATAGAAACTGAATTTACAAATAAACTACTACACTCGATACCTTTTTCTGTGGCTCCGGTGTGGTGAATGTTCCTCTTAGGGCTTGATATATTGGTGGTGCTGGCGATCCCCTGTGCGACTGGAGGATTACAATGCGGATAGATTCCTATACTGTGATGCCTTGTCTGTTCTAAAAACCCTGTCTGTTGCCTTTCTGATGCAGCTTAATAGCTGGTGAGTGTGCAAAGGTGGTAGTTTGGAGCAACATGTGATGATATATTCGATTGTTGGATGAACACTATACTGGGATAACTGTTGGAGTTATTTATTTACCTCTAAGGAGAGTCATATGCTTGTGGGACTTTTTATACACTTAAGCCCTGTACACACAATCGGATTTCCTATGGATTCTAATCCGATGGATTTTTCCATCGGAATTCCGATGAAGCCGACTTCTATCAGTCTTGCCTACACACCATCAGTCAAAAATCTGACCGTCCCAAACGCCGTGACGTAAAACACTCCGACAAGCCGAGAAAAATTAAGTTCAATGCTTCTGAGCATGCGTCGACTTGATTCTGAGCATGCGTGGGTTTTTTGTCTGATGGAGTTCCACACAGACGATCAGATTTTGCTATCGTTTTTTTTCCCATCGGAAAAATTTAAAACATGTTCTATTTTTTCACACCGATGGAAAAAATACTGATGGGGCCCATACACGATCGGTTCGTCCGATGAAAACAGTCCATCGGACTGTTTTCATCGGTGGAACCGATCATGTGTACACGGCTTTAAAGTCATGCTTTTGTTTGGTTGTTTTTGCTATATTATATTATTTACACTTTGGTTTCTCATTTGTAGAGCAGTAGCACCCCCCTAAGGAGCCGCAAGTAAAAAGGGATCCCCCACCCTGCACAGCCAGGCACACCGCAGTCAGGAAACAGTCCAGTGCTTTGTTTTTTTGTGTGTTTTAATGAGGGGAATAGGGGTAATATGGGATGCTTCGG
Organism: Rana muscosa; assembly: GCA_029206835.1. Classification (NCBI taxonomy): domain Eukaryota; kingdom Metazoa; phylum Chordata; class Amphibia; order Anura; family Ranidae; genus Rana; species Rana muscosa. Next base: position 24,588,940 of record CM055126.1, on the reverse strand, counting down.
GGACAACTTCTTCTGTATAATCTATTTACACACTTCTCAGCTTCCTCCAGCACATCACTTGCTTGCAGCTCAAAAATCCCAGGAACAGCTGGCTCCTTGTTAGGTGATCTGACAAAAAGGCTCAGTTAGATAAAGCGAATGCCCATTACAGGTGGGGACCGCGGGCCCCTTGGTCGTGTAGCAAATCCTAATGCCCAGCTGTCATTCTGTGACTACTGATCCCAGCACCACCTCTTCAGGCACTGCCAGCCCAACTGGCTGCAGCTGCCCCTTTACTAGCCCTCCTGGCTAAACTTCCACAGTCCTCCCAGACTGACTCTGCATCCATCTCGGACTACTCTCACCCAGTTCTCTCTGGCTACCTCTCAGTCCTCCCCGACTGTCTCACTGACCAGTAGGGATTAGTGATGAGCTCCGGCATGTTCGCACAGTCCACATGCAGATCCCGCCAGGAAGTCAGCACGGCCCTGCGCTAATCACAGACCGGGAGACATGTCCCGATGCGCGGCTGCAGAGATCGGGACATGTCTCCCTGTCTGTGATTAGCGCAGCGCGGTTCCTACTTCCTGGCGGGATCTGCACGTGGACTGTGCGAACACGCCAGAGCTCATCCCTAGTAGGGATGAGCTTCGAGTTCAACCCATGTTCGACTCGAACATCGGCTGTTCGACCGTTCGTCGAATTTCGAACATTATGGGGCGTTCGCGCCAAATTCGAGTGGCGCGTCACGGCCCATAATTCACTGCGGCATCGCAGTGCATTGCTGGCTGATGATTGGCTAAGCATGCACTATGACCCGCATGCTTGGCCAATCACAGCGCCGTAGGTACAGAGAGCCGTAATTGGCCAAAGCCAGGGGGGCTTTGGCCAATCATGGCTCAGAGGAGTAGGTACACGCCCCACACTATATAAGGCCGCCGGCTTGGCGGCCTTGTGTAGTGTGTTGGCGTTGGTTAAAGGAGAGAGAGAGAGAGAGAGAGAGAGACAGTGTCATTTATATTGAGTTAGATAGAACAGGCAGACGAGTCAGTTAGCTGCAGTTACAGTGTGTAGAGGATATATATGCATCCTAGGTGTTGTATATATATTTAGACACTGTATTGAGTTTAGCTAGATCTGTTCCTGTTATTTTCTATACTGACAGGCAGGCAGGTGCTTGTGCTAGCCGCAGTGTTTCACTTAGTGTACTGTGTCCTTTGCACAGTGTGCACCAAAAGCTTAACTCAATACAATTGCTGGTGTTCTGATTCAAATACAGACAGGGAGCTCCAGTATTTTGCTTTAGTGTCCTTTGCACAGTGTGCACCAAAAGATTACCTGAATACAATTGCTGGTGTTCTGATACAAATACAGGCAGGGAGCTCCAGTATTTTGCTTTAGTGTCCTTTGCACAGTGTGCACCAAAAGATTACCTGAATACAATTGCTGGTGTTCTGATACAAATACAGGCAGGGAGCTGCAGTATTTTGCTTCAGTGTCTTTTGCACAGTGTGCGCCTAAAGCTTACCTCAATACAATTGCTGGTGTTCTGATACAAATACAGGCAGGGCGCTACAGTATTTTGCTTTAGTGTCCTTTGCACAGTGTGCACCAAAAGATTACCTGAATACAATTGCTGGTGTTCTGATACAAATACAGGCAGGGAGCTGCAGTATTTTGCTTCAGTGTTCTTTGCACAGTGTGCACCAAAAGCTTACCTGCATACAATTGCTGGTGTTCTGATACAAATACAGGCAGGGCGCTACAGTATTTTGCTTTAGTGTCCTTTGCACAGTGTGCACCAAAAAATTACCTGAATACAATTGCTGGTGTTCTGATACAAATATAGGCAGGGCGCTACAGTATTTTGCTTTAGTGTCCTTTGCACAGTGTGCACCTAAAGATTACCTGAATACAATTGCTGGTGTTCTGATGCAAATACAGGCAGGGAGCTGCAGTATTTTGCTTCAGTGTCCTTTGCACAGTGTGCACCTAAAGCTTGCCTCAATACAATTGCTGGTGTTCTGATACAAATACAGGCAGGGCGCTACAGTATTTTGCTTTAGTGTCCTTTGCACAGTGTGCACCTAAAGATTACCTGAATACAATTGCTGGTGTTCTGATACAAATACAGGCAGGGCGCTACAGTATTTTGCTTTAGTGTCCTTTGCACAGTGTGCACCTAAAGATTACCTGAATACAATTGCTGGTGTTCTGATACAAATACAGGCAGGGCGCTACAGTATTTTGCTTTAGTGTCCTTTGCACAGTGTGCACCAAAAGATTACCTGAATACAATTGCTGGTGTTCTGATACAAATACAGGCAGGGAGCTGCAGTATTTTGCTTCAGTGTTCTTTGCACAGTGTGCACCAAAAGCTTACCTGCATACAATTGCTGGTGTTCTGATACAAATACAGGCAGGGCGCTACAGTATTTTGCTTTAGTGTCCTTTGCACAGTGTGCACCAAAAGATTACCTGAATACAATTGCTGGTGTTCTGATACAAATACAGGCAGGGATCTGCAGTATTTAGCTTTAGTGTCCTTTGCACAGTGTGCACCTAAAGCTTACCTGCATACAATTGCTGGTGTTCTGATACAAATACAGGCAGGGATCTGCAGTATTTTGCTTTAGTGTCCTTTGCACAGTGTGCACCTAAAGCTTACCTGCATACAATTGCTGGTGTTCTGATACAAATACAGGCAGGGAGCTGCAGTATTTTGCTTTAGTGTCCTTTGCACAGTGTGCACCTAAAGCTTACCTGCATACAATTGCTGGTGTTCTGATACAAATACAGGCAGGGATCTGCAGTATTTTGCTTTAGTGTCCTTTGCACAGTGTGCACCAAAAGCTTACCTGCATACAATTGCTGGTGTTCTGATTCAAATACAGGCAGGGAGCTGCAGTATGGGAGAAAAAGAAACCCTGGACTGCCGCACTCTGTATAGACAGTTATTTATTCCAAAATTTCAAGTAAAAAATCCAAATTCAAAATAAATCCATAAATCCAAAACAACAAATGCAGATAGTATGCATGCAGGGAAGGGTGGCTAACGCGTTTCACGTCACGAATTGACGCTTACTCATAGCTAGTGTCCTTTGCACAGTGTGCACCTAAAGCTTACCTCAATACAATTGCTGGTGTCCTGATACAAATACAGGCAGGGAGCTGCAGTATTTTGCTTCAGTGTCCTTTGCACAGTGTGCACCTAAAGCTTACCTCAATACAATTGCTGGTGTCCTGATACAAATACAGGCAGGGAGCTGCAGTATTTTGCTTCAGTGTCCTTTGCACAGTGTGCACCTAAAGCTTACCTGAATACAATTGCTGGTGTTCTCATACTAATACTACAGGCAGGGAGTTCAAAATTACAAACAGATTCTATGTAATAACAAATTTACAATACAGTCCCTGTCTTGTTTGCACCGACTGTATACTGCTGTTCAGAGTATATAGGGCCTGGGGGCCCCACACCTTTCCTTTTTTTAATTTGGGTGTGGGATTCCCCTTAATATCCATACAAGACTCAAAGGGGCTGGTAATGGGCTGGGGGGGATAACCATGCCATTTTTCTCAAAGATTTTCGTCCATATTGCCGGGACCAGACATTACATTAAAGCCGCAAGCAGTTTTAAATGGCTTTTTTTTCCTTTAGAAAGGTCATTTTGTGCAGGGACAGTTCTAAACACGGGAAACACGCGCCACTTCACAGGCATACTTTAGACACCCCCCAGGTACGATATTTAAAGAAATATTTAACTTTTTTTTTCACTTTATGCATCATTAAAATGACTGCTCCCGACTAGAGAGCCATTCTTTCCTCCCCTAAGTGCTGGGAGCCTCATAGAGTTCCAAGGTCTGGGTACCAGAAATCCATGTCCTGCCAGCTGGGCACTGCTGGAGGCAAGATGGCTGTTGGAAGGCTTAGAATAACTTATTACTATGTGACTTACTTGCAGCTCCCAGCGTCTTCTTCCCTGCGCTGTTATCATACTCCATCGGATTCTGGGGAACTTTGCGGCAGGTAAGTTGGTCTGCGAAGAGCTTATGCGCTAGAAGAGTGTTCTGTAACACCTGTAGTGAGGGTAAGAGGAACATTGTAAAAAAAAGCCTTATAGATAAAAAGATAGACCACCCATTCTCAACCAGGGTCCCTTCAAAGGGTACTAAGAGCTTCTTGAGCTGTGGTTAGTTGACATAACCTTTGATGGGGCCTTCCTAGATTTCAGGACAATGCCACTTGGAAGAGCCAGCTGCATGACAACAATGATTATTTAGCTGTCTGCAAGGGTGGCATTTTGAGCACCACTGTAAGGGGGGCATTCTTCACATTGATCACCAATGTAAAGGACATTATTCCCACAGGCCTTTTAATGTAAGGAACATTCTTCCCACTCACCACCAATGTAAAGGACATTATTCCCACTGACCACCAATGTAAGGGACATTATTCCCACTGACCACCAATGTAAGGAGCATTCCTCCCACTGACAACCAATGTAAAGGACATTATTCCCACTGATCACCAATGTAAGGAGCATTCCTCCCACTGACCACCAATGTTAGGGACATTCTTCCCACTGACCATCAATGTAAGGAGCATTTTTTCTACTGACCCCCAATGTAATTTTTACATTTTAAATTACATTTTACACATCATTGTAACCTGATTAGTGAAAACTTATTTCTGACTGATTGCTGTGGGTTGCAAATCATTTTAGATGAGCATTGGTTTATGCACTGCCTAAGTGAATAAGTGTATCTAACTGCCAGTTTATAAAAATAAAAAAAAGTGGCAAACTGAAATTTTTATGTCATAATAATAATAATAATAATAATTATTATTATATGTTACTATTATTATTATCACCATTGTCATCATTATCATTGTAGTTTCTCTTCTAGCTTGAAATATGTACAAATATATTAAATAGGAACTGGAGCAATGTAAGTGCATTACCTCTTTTTGAACACCAGATGGCAGTACAGCTGTATGACCTATATTGTTCCCCAGCAGAAGGGACTGTGAGTGGCACCTCATGTCCCATACTGGGTAGTTCACAAAGATAAGTTTGCTGAAGTTAAACTTGTATGTGAATCTTTTCCCTTTTGTCTTGTGCAGTATTCTCTTATTGTAGTAATATCTGAAAGCATAACATTTAAAAAACAAAAATATTATTTGGATATACCGTAATACAGAATATATGTGCATTTATTGCATAGCGCCTACTTTGGAGTGCCTGTCATATTTTTTAAACCTCCCGAGAGCAGATTATAGTTTCACAGTCTATATATATATATATATATATATATATATATATATATTTTTTTTTTTTTTTATTTCAGTACATAATAATTTATTGCAAACAGACCTCATTTTTTTTACATCCACATTCACAAGTTGATTTATTAGGACATTACTCAACTCTTCTGAGCCAGTCACCTCCAATCATGAGAAAATAAAATGACCATATTGGCGCACCCCTTATTAAAGCCTCTCCAACCCTTTATTTAAGGGGGGGTATGGTCAAATTTTGTTAGCCTTATATTTCTGCTGTGACACCATTGGGGAGATTTTTCCACACTTCCTATTCAAGTGACACACATATAAACAAATTAATGGGGTTGTCACCAGAATAGGAAGGAACAGGAGCAATAAAACTTTGTTGGAAGTTCTAACCCTTCCTCAATCTACTAACAGTGTAATATGTATTTTCTTGTTCATACATTACGGGACACAGAGCAGCATAGTCATTACTATGTGGGTTATATAGAATTACCTTCAGGTGCTGGCACTGGCAACTTCCAAAACAGGAAGTACCCTCCCCTATATAAGCCCCTCCCATCCGGGAGTACCTCAGTTTTTTGCCAGTGTCTAAGGTGTTGGCCAAGGTTAACATGTATTCATCTGGGCTTGTGTACAGGTTCTCTGGGCCTTAGCAAGCTATTCCGGATCCGACCAAAAAAGCTTCATAGCTAAACGGTCGGTACCCGGGCCTTGCAGAGAAGAGCAGGGTTTTGCCTGTAATGCCTCTCTTAGGAGGGCTGGACCCTGGGATCCAGAGCTCTGGTCATACCCAAAACCAAGAGGCTATCTGTGCAGGGTGCTATACAGGTCCAGGGGAGTGGAATCCTTGGGAACCCGGTCCCTGAAGGTCTAGTACAATGCCTGCCGTGAGAGGTGAAGTTTGGGCTTCTGTGGACCAAACAAAGTCCTGCGGCGGGGAAAAGGTAAGTGGGGGCCCCTCAGGAACTTGGTTCTATTGAGGGGACCCCCAAGCCTAATATGTCTTTCTGCCTGTTACCTAAAGGGTATTCCCGCTAATAGCTGTATATGCCTAAGAAATCCTAGAAATGTTTTTTCATAAGGGAAGTTTTAAAAAAACTGTAAACCTGGAAATGTTTTTTCATAAAGGAGGTTTTAAAAAAAAAAAAAAAAAAGACAAAAGTGCGGTACCTGTGTTTGTCCACTAGAGGCCGCTGTGGAACGTCTTTTTTCTTGGGACTATTCCTTCCATGGTGAAAGTCCAGGCAGATGAGTGAGCTCTCTATCAGGGAAGCTGCATTCCTCTGTCATGCTGCCAAGTAGTTTCCTTCCATCCCCGAGTCCTGGTGAAACAGGGACCCTGGCTCCTCTCCCTACATGGCGCCAAGAGCACACACGTGCACGCGCGCGCGCGCGCGCACACACATGCTTTCCTTTTATAAGGTTTAGCTTCAAAAAAGGGGGCGGAGCCTGGCGGATGACGCGCTCTGTGCGCCCAGCGCTTCTGCGCATGTGCGGGCGTCCCAGCAAGATAAAAGGACTCAGTCCACGCTGCTTGCTATGGACACAGAGCATGAAAAGGAGCTGGTAGCATGGTATAGGGGCTTACAGCGGGCGGTTGATACAGGCATCCCCAGAAAGACGCATTAGTAGACACCCACTGATGTACATAGCAGCAAATTGCATTAGACTATTTCAGTAAGGGGTGTATTGCGGCTGGAATACCTCAGCTTTGAACTAAGGAATATGCCGCCTAAAAAACTCCGAGATATACCTCTCAGGAAGTGTAGGGGGTCTCCATCGGGCTCTGAGGATCTGGAGCAGTCATCTGCACCCTCCTCCCCTGAGAAATCAGAGGTTAATACCCATAAGGAACCCCCGGGAGTGCCAGGTACTGCGGCTGTCCTCAGTCCACCTGCTCCTGCATATATAACAGAGGAGGTTTTTTCCTCAACTCTGGAGGGATTGGAGCAGAGATTGGCTGCATTGATCGCTTCTTCTCTACAGGAAAGAAAGCGCGCCAGATCTCCATCACCTCCATTAGAGTGCCTGTTGGCAGAGCAACAGTCCCAGGAAGGGACCGACCTACCTGAAGGGGATCAGGAGGAGGTTAGCTCTGTTTTTGAGGAATCGACAGTAGATGAACCATTTTCAGCATCACAGACTGAAAGATTGTGGGTCCAGACCCTAACTGACATGGTTCGATCTGCATTTAAAATGCCTCTTGTTGAACCATCAACTACTGCTGTCTCCTCATTGGGGTCGCTAAAAGCTCCCCAGGTTAATTGCTCCTTTCCAATACATCCATTATTGGAAGGACTTATATACCAGGACTGGGAACATCCTGATAAACTATTTGTTCCGCCTAAAAGGTTTCCGGTGATCTATCCCATGGAGGAAAAGTTCACCCAGAGATGGAATGTTCCTACGGTGGATGCAGCCATCTCTTCTGTGAACAAATCACTGACATGTCCAGTAGATAATGTTCAAATGTTCAAAGATCCAGTGGATAAAAAATTGGAATCTTTATTAAAATCTGCTTTTTCCACAGCAGGGGCTGTTACACAGCCAGCAGTGGCAGCTATTGGGGTCTGCCAAGCTTTAAAGGATCAAATGAAAATGGTCCTGAGGGATTTGCCAGACCAGCAGGCCCAGGCTCTGGCTGATCTGCCTAGAGCATTATGCTTTGCGGTTGACGCCATCAAGGATTCTATCCATCAGGCCTCCCGCCTCCCGCTGTCTTTGGTACATATGCGTAGGCTTCTGTGGCTCAAAAACTGGTCTGCTGAAGCTCCCTGTAAGAAGCTCTTAGTTAGCTTCCCATTTCATGGGGAACGCCTTTTTGGCGAAGACCTGGATAAGTATATCCAGAAGATTTCCAGTGGTAAAAGTACTCTCTTACCGAGTAAAAAGAGGTCTAGGGGTCCATCTTTTAAGAGGACTACCTCTCCTATCCCTGCGACGTCTGCTACTAAGCAGTTCCGACGGCCTCCTCAGTCAAACTCAGGAGGTAAAAATCAGGGACAGCCACAGGGTAATAAAAAGCCCTGGATCCGAAGAGGTACTAAACCAGCCTCCAAGTCAAGCCTATGAAGGGCTGCCCCCACTCAAACGGGTGGGGGGAAGACTTCAGTTGTTCGCAGAGACCTGGCGGGAGACGATCAAAGACAGATGGGTGCTCTCCGCAGTAACTCTGGGATACAAGTTGGAGTTAAAAGAGTCTCCTCCGTCCCATTTTATGTGGTCAGGCATGCCAAGAGACCCTCTGAAAAGAGGGTCTCTCCTATTGGCGTTAGAACAACTATTGCTCCAAGGAGTAATTATGGAGGTTCCTATGGAAGAGTGGGGGTTGGGTTTCTACTCAAACCTTTTCACAGTCCCGAAGCCAAACGGGGACATAAGACCCATATTGGACCTAAAGAGTCTAAACAAATTTCTAAACGTCCGGTCTTTCCGGATGGAGTCGATCCGATCGGTCACCGCTGCCCTACAAGGGGAGGAATGGTTAGCCTCGATCGACATCAAAGATGCTTACTTGCATGTTCCCATCTTTCCAGGTCATCAAAAATTCCTACGCTTTGCAGTAGAAGGGCGCCATTTTCAGTTCAGAGCCTTACCATTCGGTCTGGCCACAGCACCACGAGTGTTCACAAAAATTCTGGCCCCACTGTTGGCCGATCTAAGAACACGGGGTGTAACGATAATGGCATACCTAGACGACCTGTTGTTGATGGACCACTCAGTTGCCAAGCTAGAAGTGGTAATTGTCGATACAATCAAGTATCTAGAGTCTCACGGTTGGGTCATCAACCTGGACAAGTCAGCCCTACAGCCAGTGAAAAACCTGGTATATCTAGGGCTACGGCTGGATTCAGACCAGAGGAAGATTTTCTTACCTCTAGACAAGGTATCCTCTTTGAGGGCCTTGGTCCGTCTGCTTTGTGCAAAAAGACAGCCGTCCATACGCCTGTGCATGAGGCTGCTAGGAAAGATGGTAGCATCATTCGAAGCTGTGCCATACGCCCAATTCCACTCAAGGAATTTACAGAGGGCCATATTGTCAGCCTGGAACGGAAAAGTTCAGGCTCTAGACTTCTATGGCTTTGTCCCCTTCCTTTCGGAAGAGTCTCTGCTGGTGGTTGATCCCCCAGAATCTCCAGAAGGGAAAACCCTTCAGCCCGATATCTTGGAAGGTGGTCACTACAGATGCCAGCCTTATAGGCTGGGGGGCAGTACTGGAGCAATGGTCTCTCCAGGGCAGATGGTCAAATGTAGTAAAAACCCTGCCCATCAATCTCTTAGAGATACGAGCAGCCCGGTACGCCCTAGTAGCCTGGACATCCAGACTCCAAGGGTCCCCTGTCAGGATTCAATCAGACAATGCCACAGCAGTGGCATATATCAATCATCAGGGGGGCACCAGGAGTCGTGCAGCCCAGAGGGAAGTAAGTCACATCCTGGAATGGGCAGAAAAGCATGTCCCATGTATATCAGCTGTCTTCATTCCAGGGGTGGAGAATTGGAAGGCGGACTTTCTGAGTCGCCAACAGTTATGCCCAGGGGAATGGTCCCTTCATCCCGAGGTCTTCCGAGCAATATGTCAGCGGTGGGGAACACCGGATGTAGATCTGCTAGCATCCAGATTCAACGCAAAGGTGGACAGATTTGTCTCCCGGACAAGGGATCCCCTCGCTTGCGGCTCGGATGCTCTGGTGTTCCCTTGGGATCAGTTCAGACTGATATATGCATTCCCTCCGCTACAATTGTTGCCTCGACTCCTTCGCAGAGTCAGGTTGGAGAAGAAGCCGGTGATCCTGGTGGCTCCAGCGTGGCCCCGAAGGGCCTGGTACGCGGAGATCATCAAAATGTCTGTGGGGAGTCCTTGGACCCTTCCACGTCGTCCGGACCTGCTTTCGCAAGGACCGATATACCACCCTTCCTTACTAACTCTAAGTTTAACGGCCTGGCTATTGAATCCCACATCCTAAAGAAGAGAGGTCTCTCTAACTCTGTGGTATCAACTATAATCAATGCCAGGAAGCCTGTATCCAGGCAGATCTACTATAGAGTTTGGAAGGCGTACATCACTTGGTGCGAGGCCAGAAAATGGCATCCACGTAAGTACGTTATAGGCAGAATTCTGGACTTCCTGCAGTGGGCTGTAGACAGGAAGTTTGCCTTAAGTACTATCAAGGGCCAGGTTTCGGCCTTGTCAATACTATTGCAAAGGCCCCTGGCTATGCATTCACTTGTCAAATCCTTTATGCAAGGTGTGACTCGTATTATTCCACCGATTAAGGCTCCCATATGCCCATGGGATCTAAATTTGGTTCTGTCGGTTCTGCAGAAGCAGCCATTTGAACCTTTGCGGCACATTTCCTTGGTTCTACTCACCAGGAAATTGATATTTTTAGTAGCCATATGCTCGACTAGAAGAGTGTCGGAATTAGCCGCCATGTCCTGTAAAGAGCCATATCTGGTTATCCATAAGGACAGAGTAGTATTACGTCCTCACCCAGCCTTTCTTCCTAAGGTGGTATTGAGGTTTCACTTGAACCAGGATGTGGTTCTTCCTTCTTTTTTCCCCAAACCAAGCTCGGTAGAGGAAAAGTTATTGCATTCTTTGGATGTAGTAAGAGCAGTTAAAGCTTATCTAAAAGCCACTGCTCAGATTCGTAGAACGGATTCTTTGTTTGTTCTGCCGGAAGGCCCCAGAAAGGGTCAGGCAGCATCAAAATCTACTTTAGCCAAGTGGATTCGACAGGTCATAATACAAGCCTATGGCTTGAGAAGTAGACCGCCTCCGTTCAAAGTTAGGGCGCACTCCACGAGAGCAGTTGGAACTTCATGGGCAGTGCATCACCAGGCCTCCCTGGCGCAAATTTGTAAGGCCGCAACATGGTCTTCAGTACACACGTTTACTAGGTTCTACCAGGTGGACGTTAGAAGTCAGGAGGATGTCGCCTTTGGGCGCAGTGTGTTGCAGGCCGCAAAAGATCCTCATGCCTGATGGCGCCCAGCTTATGTATGGTGTATCCCCCCCCTCATGTGGCATTGCTTTGGGACGTCCCACATAGTAATGACTATGCTGCTCTGTGTCCCGTGATGTATGAACAAGAAAGTAGGATTTTTAAAACAGCTTACCTGTAAAATCCTTTTCTTGGAGTACATCACGGGACACAGAGCTCCCACCCCTCTTTTGGGGACACGTATTGCTTTGCTACAAAACTGAGGTACTCCCGGATGGGAGGGGCTTATATAGGGGAGGGTACTTCCTGTTTTGGAAGTTGCCAGTGCCAGCACCTGAAGGTAATTCTATATAACCCACATAGTAATGACTATGCTGCTCTGTGTCCCGTGATGTACTCCAAGAAAAGGATTTTACAGGTAAGCTGTTTTAAAAATCCTACTTTTTTTTAATTGGTTGAACTAGATGGACTTGTGTCTTTTTTTTTCAACCTGACTAACTATGTAACTATGTAACAGTGTGTTGTTTTTTGTCTATGTCCTATATGGTGATGATGTGGGCGAGTACACTGCCAAAGTACTTTTCAAGCTTTACACTGTATAAACTGTCATTGGCGGTAGTTAAATCCAAATTATATAACTTTAGTTGCAAATTGTTCAGAGTTAGTTCAGCCATATTTATTTAATAAACAACACACAAGCCCTGATGAAGCAGGGGAGTTTTCTTAACCCATGAAACGTGTTGTTTAATAAAATTTGGACTGGAGGGGCGCCTCTGTTTTCTGTATAGTTGGACCTCCCTCTAGACCAGGGGTTTTAAACTGGTGGCCCTCCAGCTGTTGCGGAACTACAAGTCCCATCGTGCCTCTGCCTGTGGGAGTCATGCTTGTAACTGTCAGCCTTGCAATACCTCATGGGACTTGTAGTTACGCAACAGCTGGAGGGCTGCCAGTTTGAGACCCCTGCTCTAGACCTTCCCCATGCAGGGGTGCCCTGGTATAAGTAAGTGGCCTAACCCAAAGCTAGTTAGCATGATCAATGAGGAGGTTCTTGTTAATACTGGATACTAAAAAGAGAAGATCTAGTGGCTCGGGGTATTATTTCTGCCTGTGACACCAATAGGAAGATTTTGGGCTCAGGTGACACCCATACAAGCAACGAGAGGAATGTCACTGGGACAGGAAGGAACAGACAGCAAGCTCTAACCCTTCCCCATTCTATGGAAAATGTGTTTATGTCTGTGTTCCCATTGGTGAGGTGAATTGCCAATTTCCAGATTTTGAACTATCCTGGTTTCTTGTTCTCCAATGAGTAGAACCTTTAAAATGGAGTTTGCTTAACCCCTTACGCTGCAGCCCAGGGCCTATTAACAGGGCTTTTATTCTCGGGAGAAGGCATGGCTTCTGTATCATGTAACCTCTGTGATTGGCTCGCACAGCAGTCACATGACAGGAGCAGAGGACGGTGTCAGTAGGGCATTGGACGGTGTCAGTAGGGCATTGGACGGTGTCAGTAGGGCAGTGGACGGTGTCAGTAGGGCAGTGGACGGTGTCAGTAGGGCAGTGGACGGTGTCAGTAGGGCAGTGGACGGTGTCAGTAGGGCATTGGACGGTGTCAGTAGGGCAGTGGACGGTGTCAGTAGGGCATTGGACGGTGTCAGTAGGGCAGTGGACGGTGTCAGTAGGGCAGTGGACGGTGTCAGTAGGGCAGTGGACGGTGTCAGTAGGGCATTGGACGGTGTCAGTAGGGCAGTGGACGGTGTCAGTAGGGCAGTGGACGGTGTCAGTAGGGCAGTGGACGGTGTCAGTAGGGCAGTGGACGGTGTCAGTAGGGCAGTGGACGGTGTCAGTAGGGCATTGGATGGTGTCAGTAGGGCATTGGACGGTGTCAGTAGGGCATTGGACGGTGTCAGTAGGGCAGTGGACGGTGTCAGTAGGGCAGGTGGACGGTGTCAGTAGGGCAGGTGGACGGTGTCAGTAGGGCAGGTGGACGGTGTCAGTAGGGCAGGTGGACGGTGTCAGTAGGGCAGGTGGACGGTGTCAGTAGGGCAGTGGACGGTGTCAGTAGGGCAGTGGACGGTGTCAGTAGGGCAGGGCAGTGGACGGTGTCAGTAGGGCAGTGGACGGTGTCAGTAGGGCAGTGGACGGTGTCAGTAGGGCAGTGGACGGTGTCAGTAGAGCAGTGGACGGTGTCAGTAGGGCATTGGACGGTGTCAGTAGGGCATTGGACGGTGTCAGTAGGGCAGTGGACGGTGTCAGTAGGGCATTGGACGGTGTCAGTAGGGCAGTGGACGGTGTCAGTAGGGCAGTGGACGGTGTCAGTAGGGCAGGTGGACGGTGTCAGTAGGGCAGGTGGACGGTGTCAGTAGGGCAGGTGGACGGTGTCAGTAGGGCAGTGGACGGTGTCAGTAGGGCAGTGGACGGTGTCAGTAGGGCAGGGCAGTGGACGGTGTCAGTAGGGCAGTGGACGGTGTCAGTAGGGCAGTGGACGGTGTCAGTAGGGCAGGTGGACGGTGTCAGTAGGGCAGGTGGACGGTGTCAGTAGGGCAGTGGACGGTGTCAGTAGGGCAGTGGACGGTGTCAGTAGGGCAGTGGACGGTGTCAGTAGGGCAGTGGACGGTGTCAGTAGGGCAGGGCAGAGGACGGTGTCAGTAGGGCAGTGGACGGTGTCAGTAGGGCAGTGGACGGTGTCAGTAGGGCAGTGGACGGTGTCAGTAGAGCAGTGGACGGTGTCAGTAGAGCAGTGGACGGTGTCAGTAGGGCAGGTGAACGGTGTCAGTAGGGCAGGTGAACGGTGTCAGTAGGGCAGGTGAACGGTGTCAGTAGGGCAGGTGGACGGTGTCAGTAGGGCAGGTGGACGGTGTCAGTAGGGCAGGTGGACGGTGTCAGTAGGGCAGTGGACGGTGTCAGTAGAGCAGTGGACGGTGTCAGTAGAGCAGTGGACGGTGTCAGTAGGGCAGGTGGACGGTGTCAGTAGGGCAGGTGGACGGTGTCAGTAGGGCAGGTGGACAGTGTCAGTAGGGCAGTGGACGGTGTCAGTAGGGCAGTGGACGGTGTCAGTAGGGCAGTGGACGGTGTCAGTAGGGCAGGGCAGTGGACGGTGTCAGTAGGGCAGGTGGACGGTGTCAGTAGGGCAGGTGGACGGTGTCAGTAGGGCAGGTGGACGGTGTCAGTAGGGCAGGTGGACGGTGTCAGTAGGGCAGGTGGACGGTGTCAGTAGGGCAGGTGGACGGTGTCAGTAGGGCAGTGGACGGTGTCAGTAGGGCAGTGGACGGTGTCTGTAGAGCAGTGGACGGTGTCAGTAGAGCAGTGGGCGGTGTCAGTAGGGCAGGTGAACGGTGTCAGTAGGGCAGGTGAACGGTGTCAGTAGGGCAGGTGGACGGTGTCAGTAGGGCAGGTGGACGGTGTCAGTAGGGCAGGTGGACGGTGTCAGTAGGGCAGGTGGACGGTGTCAGTAGGGCAGTGGACGGTGTCAGTAGGGCAGTGGACGGTGTCAGTAGGGCAGTGGACGGTGTCCGTAGGGCAGTGGACGGCATCCGTAGGGCAGTGATTGGGGTCAGTGGGGCAGTGGACGGCGTCAGTGGGGCAGTGGACGGCGTCAGTGGGGCAGTGATTGGTGTCAGTGGGGCAGTGGACGGTGCCAGTAGTTTTTTTTTTTGTTTATTATTTTTTATTACTTTCTACAATTTCATTTTTTTATTATACATTTTTACAATATTTCTTTTTTTTTTTTTACAATTTTTTTTCGGAGCCCCACCGACTTTGGTGAAATATCAGGGGTCTAAATCCCTGATGTCTAACTTTTGACAGAGGACACAGATTCCCCAGTTCCTTTCTCTGCAGCCTTAGCTGCAGCGGATAGTCAATGAACAGGAAGTGCTCTGTGCTTAGTGGCTTCCTGTTCATTTACAAACCAAAGCATAGTAAACACAGTTTTTATAAGATGGGGGGCTGGTAAATAACATATTTACCAGCCCTTTCGCCTACTCTCCATCCTGAAACATCCCTGGCGGGGGGGGGGGGGTTACACCTATGATATTACTATAATTATTTGTATTATTATTATAAATTACTTCTATCATTCCCGGTCTCCTCCTGCATTTTGGGCTCCTTCTCATTGGCTGGATTGGGGTTTCTGTTGGGGGTCTATCTCTCTGGGGGGGGGGGGGTCAGTCCTGGGTGGTGTTGTAGGTGAGCCTATAAGTGTATGAGGACAGGTGTCTTTAAAAACAGTGAGGGTTCCTGATGAAGCAATGGGCGAAACATGTCGAAACCACCAATTAATCCAACTATTGGGACCTTGAATCTGCTCGTGTTCACTTACTACTGTTTTCTAAATTAACACATTCTTTTGTTTTGGGTTTTGTTCAATAAAAATTCCATTTGTTAAGGTTTATGTTTTTTTCATTGGCATCTTAAAATTCCCACTTTCTTTGATTGTTTTAAATTGCGGTTGGCAAGAAGTTAATTCAAATATGTTATAAGTCGTTCTACCAAATCAGAGCTTTCCCGTCTACCCTGATGGTGCTTTATGACTTGAATTTGCATGTTATTAAAGGATATCTTCTCACCTGAGTGCCCTGCTCAGTTTGTCATAGTTCATCTGGGGTTTAGATTTCCGCCGGCCCCACAGCCTGGCCACTTCATCGGGGTCCTTGATGACAAACTCGCCATACTCCCCCTGCTGCCAGGCGATGACATTGCGGAACTCTTCTTTTTGCAGCAGCTCCAAGATGAAGTGCCACAGCTGGATCTGACGAGAGCCTGGGCTTGACTCTGCCTTGTATGCCCAGTCAGGGAAGGCCAGACCTGATGAGTGAAAGAGTTTTTAATGAATGGAAACTTGTACAGAGAGAAGTATGCATTCTACTCTTGCAGATCCTCAAATTCCCAGTCACTTGCCTAGAAAAAGCATGCAGGCATAAAAGTTGTTTATACATTTTTGATAACTTTTATGTCTGCATTGGTCTCTTTGATAATAGTAGTGTCCATGCATTTTATAGGGATATTTCTCATCTTCTGTCATATTGATGAGTAATTTACCTTGTTTTATACCTTGGGTATGTTATGCCTTTACTATTGACAATATATTAATTGTTTCCATATCTGTAATAATTTTATTGTTATTATTTTATTGTTTCTATGACAAGAAAACCAATTTAAAAAAAATTAATAAAAAAAATATATATATACAGTATATATAAAGTCAGAACACCTTACTTTTTTCAAGATACTGGGGTTGATTTACTGTTCCCCTTGCAAAGTCAATCTTTATGATGAAAGGGAATTTTTACTAACTGAATGTGGTGAAAATGACTTTGCAGTAAAAAACCAATCGCAGGCAAGGAATTAAAAAACAAACAAACAAAAAAAAAAACTATTTTTGCTTGCACACGATTGAAGGATGGATGCCATTCATTAAGATAAGGGAAAATCCCCTTGCAAAGTTAAAATGTTACTAAACTCAGGAGGACCCTGCTTTCACTATATCGGGTCTCCCACAGTACACAGAACATGGAAATGCAATTATTTTAGTAAATATAAACTGCTAAGTACCTTTTCTAATCAGCAGTATATAGTAGTCTTGTGACTTCTATCAGTGTCGGGTTTAAGCTTGTAGGATGAGTTTTCATTCTTCTGTCTGTCCTATGAGGCTGCATGACCCCTGAGCCTCTGTCTGGACAGAGCTGATCACATGCACCCTCCCAAGGGAAAAAAAATACTCTCTAGCAATACACACCAAACTGAGCATGTGCAGAGTTACTCCAAAGGCTCCGTATTATCGGGAGACATATTGGAGACTGTGGAAGAAAGGGAGGATCCGAGAAAACAGGATCAAACAGCCTTTTTACATAATGGTCAGGATTACCCCTTAGGTTCCACAGTGAGTATAACAAGCATGTTTTACTGCATATACAGACTGATTTTACTGTTGTGGGTCTAGTAACACTTTAAAATACACCTAATCTCCTTTAGTATGTAGCACTGTCCCCATAGGGCTTGCTGAGTGTTGACTTCTTAGGCCTCTTTCTGTTTACCTGCAGCTGGTTGCTAATAGTCTCCACTTGGTTGTTGAGGATTCCCACATGGTTGCTGAGGGTTCCCACTTGGTTGCCAAGGGTTCCTACTTGGCCCACCCTTCTCCTGCTTGCTCGTTATTCAATGACCAGTCCAAGGTATTTTTGTTTTTGTATTTGATGTTGAAACTTGGATGTGTGTAGTGATGAGTGGGATACAAAGGATAAGGACAACTCCCACTTGACCTCACCGGGTTATTAGTAGAAGCAGTCACACTGCTTAACCATAAGCCACAGGTATGGAGGAATTACTGTATTTTCTGGCGTATAAGACCACCTTTTGTTCTTAAAAATATCCCCCAAAAGTTGGGGGTCGTCTTATACGCAGGTACCTGTATGCAGAGTCAGTCAGACTGCGGCCGTCCATTGTTCAAAAGACGCGCCTCCTCCTCCTCCTGTTCCGTGATAGGCAGAACACTCCTCCTATCACGGAGATCCTCTCATCCTCGGCCTCGGACGAGAGGACCTCCATGATAGGCGGAACACCGAACACAGGCTCTGCTGGGAAACTGAGTGTTCCGCCTATCATGGAACAGGACGAGGAGGAGGCGCGGCTTTTGAACAATGGACGCCCGAAGTCTGACTCTGCATACAGGGATAAGGTATGGAGATCTGGAGATCGGCACAGTGAGGTAGGCAATGAGCACAGTGAGGTATGCAATGGGCACAGTGAGGTATGCAATGGGCACAGTGAGGTGTGTCGGAAGGCGGGTCGTCTTACACAGCGAGTATATCCCAAAACCAAACTTTTAGCTGGAGAATTAGGGGGTCGTCTTCAACGCCCAGTCGCCTTATACGCCGACAAATACGGTAAGTCTTCTTGCTCTCACTAGCAGCAGACTTGATGCACTACATTATCTTCAGGACACTCTCTAGCATCCCCTTTACTGACACCCATTCACTGACTCTTTTAGCTGAAGGGGGCAACCCTCACTCCACAGGTCCCAAAGACACACAGTACCGACAGTATGCAAAATCAGATCCTTCCTAGTGTCTCCCTTCCAGTTAGCTCAGGACTTCTGGGTTCAGCTTCTCTCTCTCTAGGCCCCTGGGTCGACCACCCAGAGCCGCACGACCACCTCCGCCGAGGAGAGGGCAGACGCCCCCTCCCTCCTGGACTCTGTTCCCCGGCTCAACTAACTCTGAGCACATTTACTCCGGCTTTATATACAGTATCCCAACATGCAATGCAGCACTTTTCCTCTGCCAATTGCAAGGGCTGTAACAAAGTTTGTGCACTCACTTGTCAGGTCCCCTCCCACTGTCCAATATGCCTCCCTATTGAACCATTGAGGGACAGTCAAACAAGCTGAGCTTCACCTGAGTACAATGAGCAGACCTAACTAATAGATCCTGCTCCCTGGTAGGCAGAGAGCACTCTATATTTTACCTGGCCATCTTCCTGGTAAGCAGAAAGACCAAAAACTATACTCTCTTCTAACACCTACCTAGGAGGGTGCTACTAGTTGATCAACCTCATTGACTCCAAAGCTATCAAAGCTTTTGAGTCGCCATGAAAAGTGGGCAACTAGCATGACTGTCCATAGATTTAGTACAGGTCTGTGAGCGTTCACAGACTTGTAACTAGCAAACATAATGAAAAATGGGTCATAATTTAAAGTGATATTAAACTATCAATTTTTAAGCACTTTTAGCAGCTGATTTAATCACGTATACACAGTACGCAGCTGCTTTATCTTTTAATTGCTTGTCTATGTTCCTGTTTAAGCCGGGTTCATGATCACTGCCCCAGGTTTGCTTACTCAGGGTGGCTCCTTTCCCTTGCAGCCCTAGACCTTTGCATTAATAGAAACACACAGTGCATCTGGAAAGTATTCACAGTGATTCACTTTTTCCACATTTTGTTATGTTACAGCCTTATTCCAAAATTGATTAAATTCATTATTTTCCTCAAAATTCTACAAACAATCCCCCATAATGACAACGTGAAAGAAGTTTGCTTAAAATCTTTGCAAATTTGCCATGACACTCAAAATTGAGCTCAGGTGCATCCTGTTTCCACTGATCAACCTTGAGATGTTTCTACAATTTGATTGAAGTCCACCTGTGGTAAATTCAGTTAATTGGACATGATTTGTAAAGGCACACACACCTGTCTATATAAGGTCCCACAGTTAACAGTGCATGTCAGAGCACAAACCAAGCCATAAATTCCAAGGAATTGTCTGTAGACCTCCGAGACAGGATTGAAGCGAGGCAAAGATCTGGGGAAGGGTACAGAAAAATTTCTTTCTGCAGCATTGAAGGTTCCAATGAGCACAGTGTCCTCCATCATCTGTAAAGAAGTTTAGAATCACCAGGACTCTTCCTAGAGCGGGCTGCCCAGCCAAACTGAGCGATCGGGGGAGGAGGGCCTTAGTCAGGGAGGTGGCCAAGAACCTGATGGTCACTCTGACAGACCTCCAGCATTTCTCTGTAGAGGGGAGAACCTTCCAGAAGAACAACCATCTCTGAAGCACTCCACCAATCAGGCCTGTATGGTAAAGTGGCCAGATGGAAGCCACTCCTCAGTAAAAGGCACATAACAGCCTGACTGGAGTTTGCCAAAAGACACCTGAAGGACTCTCAGACCATGAGACACAAAATTCTCTGGTCTGATGAAACAAAGATTGAACTCTTTGGCCTGAATGGCAAGCGTCATGTCTGGAGGAAACCAGGCACCACTCATCACCTGGCTAATACTATCCCTAAAGTGAAGCATGGTGGTGGCAGCGTCATGCTGTGGGGATGTTTTTCAGCGGCAGGAACTGGCAGACTAGTCAGGATCGAGGGAAAGATGAATGCGGCAATGTACAGAGACATCCTTGATTAAAAAACCTGTACCAAAACGCTCTGGACCTCAGATTTGGGCAAACGGGACAATGACCCTAAGCACACAGCCAAGATAACGAAGGAGTGGCTATGGGACATCTCTGTGAATGTCCTTCAGTGGCCCAGCCAGATCCCAGACTTGAACCCGATTGAACATCTCTGGAGAGATCTGAAAATGTCTGTACACCGACACTCCTCATCCAACCTGATGGAGCTTGAGAGGTCCTGCAAAGAAGAATGGGAGAAACTGCCCAAAATAGGTGTGCCAAGCTTGTAGCATCATACTCAAAAAGACTTGAGGCTGTGATTGGTGCCAAAGGCGCTTCAACAAGGTATTGAGCAAAGGATGTGAATACTTATGTACATGGGATTTTTTTTCAACTTTTATTTTTAATAAATTTGCAAAGATTGAAAAACAAACTTGTTTCACGTTGTCATTATAGGGTATTGTTTGTAGAATTTTGAGGAAAACAAATAATTCAATGCATTTTGGAATAAGGCTGTAACATAACAAAATGTGGAAAAAGTGAAGCACTGTGAATACTTTCTGGATTCACTGCACAGTCCCATACCTTAGGATGGAAAGGCACTCCCCTGCTCTTCCCTCTTTCTCCATTATCCACACTAACAGACTGGTTGGAGACTGCACTTTGCACTGTTAACTCTTTTCCATGAAGACCTGAAGTTCAGGGAAGCAGTACTATGATATCAGGAGCCAGCAGTATTGAAAGTTGTAAATGGCAACTGTTGGGGAAAATATTTTATCAAATCATTTTGTTATTTTATTGTATCAATGTCTTAGGTGAAAAAAATGCTGAGGGTTTAAACTCATCATCTACACTTAAAGGAAACTGTAGTTTATCAAATGTCTTTTTTAGATATGCATGTGCATGATCAACTTAGTGTAATCAGTGTTTGATAATGTCTTAAAAGTTTACTGTTTAATTTTATTGTTTCTTAATAAGTATTGTGACAGCAGGAAGGTAAAGTCACCTGGTTGCATCCAGGGGGGTAGATATATTTTGCCCAGATTCAGGCTTTACGCCGACTTATACAACTAGGTGGAGAGTTGTATAAGGCTAGTGGGCTCATGGATGACTCATACCTCTAGGGAGAGTGCTGGGCGTCGTGCAGACAGGGAGTTGATGAGACCAGCTGAAGCTTGTCAGCTCATTTAGGCCTCTATAAGAACTCCCAGCTTCATTAGATGTTAGCTCATGCCTGGAACCAGACCTGTGTGGACTGTCTAGGGAGAGTGAACCCCTGTGCGGTGAGACAAAGCCTGTGTGGCTATTTGCTTGGACATTTAAAACCAGGGACTTAGGGACTAGGACAGCACTAGGCTGATCCCAGTTGTTAGTTAGGAAACCTGTATGTTTAGTCAGAGGTCAAGTTGACCAGGATTTATTTTGTTTATGTTTCTTTTGCTTTGCTGTGTTTTGTCACTGTAAATAGAAAATAAACCGCACCTTTTTGATTTTGAAAACCACAACCTCCGTTTGCCGGGCCTGTTTTTGTGTGGGGAGCCCATCTCGGGGGTCACACACACCCGCTGCCGAGTTAACCCCCTCACAGTTGGTGGAGAACCAGTGGCAGTTTTTTTTTAAGCCAGCATGGAGGAGATACTGAAGCAGCTGGCTCTAGCAAATGCCAATCAACAGCAGACAAATGCAGGTTTGCAAAAGAACTTTGCAGCCCAGCAGCAAGCTCATCAACAGAGCCTTGCAGCCCAGCAGCAGACAAACGCAACTTTGCAACAGAGTCTGGAGGCTCAGCAACAAGCCCAGCAGCAATCTGAGGCCCGCTTCATAGACCTGTTGCAGAAGCAAGAGCAGAGACTACAACAACAGATGGAAGCAGTAATGCAGCAACGTCCGCAGACCAGTGAGGAAAGCCGTCCCACTAATACCGCGTCCTTTGGGGTGAGTCGTCTATTGACAAAAATGACTGGAGAGGATGATCCAGAGGTATTTTTGACCACATTTGAAAGGACCGCTGAAAGAGAAAAGTGGCCTGAGGAGCAGTGGGCTGGACTGGTGGCTCCTCTGTTAACTGGTGAATCGCAGAAAGCTTACTATGACCTAGAGCCTAACCAAGCAAAAGACTATGTGATGCTAAAAGCTGAAATATTGGCAAGGCTGGGTGTCACCCAGGCTGTCCGGGCTCAGCGTGTGCATAACTGGACTTTCCAGCTTGGAAAACCCCCCAGGTCTCAAATGTATGATCTCATTCACCTGAGCAGAAAGTGGCTACAGCCAGAGACTTTGTCCGCACCAAAGATTGTGGAACGTGTTGTAATGGATCGGTTTTTGAGAGCTCTTCCTACTGCCATCCAAAAGTGGGTAAGCCATGGAGACCCAGAGACGGCCGATGGTCTTGTGGATCGTGTGGAGAAATACTTGGCTACAGAGAACCTGACGGCCTCTTCCAGAGACACTCGGACTTTCCACCCTAAGACCAGACCATCCCCAGGGGCGGATAAGAGGATTCCAAGGGGTGAGGGTGGAGAGAGTGAGAGGGTGGGAGCTCTACCCCAAGTTTGGCGAGAACAGCCTGGGAAATCAGCGGCTCAAGAGGCCGCAAGAAGGATCGTTTGCTACCGCTGCCGGCAAGCGGGACATATTGCAGCCAATTGCCCGGTTGTGGAGGAACCCATGCAGTGTGACTTTCTGACGGGCAGACGTCAGTCGCTGTGTGCGACAGTCGCATGCACTGCCATTCGAGGAACTGAGAAACATTTATGCAAAATGTGTGTTAATGGTAGAAATGTTGTGGTATTGTTGGATTCAGGTAGCCTTGTGACCCTGATAAAGGCTGAGTTAGTTAAAACAGAGGTCTCTGGGAATAGCAAGGTAGCTGTTATTTGTGTGCATGGGGACACCCGAGAGTATCCAGTGACTACAGTGTGTTTCGAGACCCCCAAAGGTACCCTCTCTCATCCAGTGGGCTTAGTATCTCAGTTACCGCATGACGCCATTGTGGGAAGGGATTTTCCGAAGTTCTGGGAACTGTGGGATGATCCTGAGCCCCCCACTGGTGCCCCTATGTACCAGGAATGTGATAGCCAGAACTCCCCTGAGAGTGGTGAGGACTCTCCGGAATTTCCCTTATCAGTATTGGCAGGGGAGACTCAAGAAACTGGAGAGGAGCCCACCTCCTCAGACGAAAACCTACCGTCTGTGGAGTTTTCTGATCTTGAGGTTCACAGGGAAAACTTTGCCACAGAACAGTTGAAAGACCCCGCCCTAATAAAGGCACGGGAAAACGTAGTGAAAATAGATGGCGAGTTAGTGAACCCAGATAATACCTGCACTTACCCATACTTCAGCGTAGAGAAGGACCTACTGTATCGGGTGGCAAAAAGGGCAGAAGAAACCGTTGCGCAGCTTGTGGTGCCCAAACCTTACAGGAAGTTGGTGTTGGAGTTGGCCCATGGGCACATTCTTGGAGGTCATCTGGGGACAGAGAAAACCCGAGAGAGGGTATTACAGAGATTCTATTGGCCTGGGGTGATGAAGGACATAGAAAATTATTGTTCCTCCTGCCCTGTGTGTCAGAGGTCGGCCCCGATGCCACATTTCCGTAGCCCGCTGGTCCCTCTACCCATCATTGAGGTCCCGTTTGAGAGGATCGCCATGGATTTGGTAGGTCCTATAATCAAGTCCGCTAGGGGGCACCAGTACATATTAGTTATAATGGACTATGCCACCCGTTATCCAGAAGCGATCCCTCTCCGAAATACCTCGGCCAAAACCATAGCCAAAGAGCTATCTCTTGTGTTTAGCCGGGTGGGTATTTGTAAAGAACTGCTTACGGACCAAGGTACACCCTTTATGTCCCGGGTTATGAAGGAGCTGTGTAAATTGTTCAAAGTGACGCAATTACGTACATCTGTGTATCACCCCCAAACCGATGGGCTGGTTGAAAGGTTCAACAAAACCCTAAAACAAATGTTGAAGAAAGTGGTGGATAGAGATGGAAAGGATTGGGACTGTCTACTTCCTTATCTGATGTTTGCTATTAGGGAGGTGCCCCAATCCTCTACGGGATTCTCCCCCTTTGAGTTACTGTATGGGAGACACCCAAGAGGGCTGTTGGATATTGCCAAGGAAACTTGGGAAAGTGAGAGTTCTCCCCACAGGAGTGTGATTGAGCATGTCGCCCTGATGCAAGACCGAATTGCACAGGTAATGCCCATCGTGAAGGAACATTTGGCCCAAGCGCAGTTAGCACAGCAGAGAGTGTACAACCGTGGAGCCAAGACCCGTACCTTTTCCCCGGGGGATAGGATACTGGTACTTGTCCCTACGGTTGAAAGTAAATTCCTTGCCAAATGGCAAGGCCCCTACGAGATAATGGAAAAAGTGAGCGAAGTGAATTACAAGGTCAGACAACCAGGAAGGCGAAAGCCCGAACAGATCTATCACGTTAATCTGTTGAAAGCCTGGAGGGATAGAGAGTCCCTAGTCGCAGACACTTGGTCACCAGCTCAAACTGGTTGCGTGATTCCTGAGGTTGGAATAGCAGCCACCTTGTCACAACCCCAACAACAGGAGGTTAAGGAGTTTGTGCTTCGCAACAAGGAGGTATTCTCTGAGCTGCCGGGACAAACATCTGGGGTAGAGCATGACATCATTACCCCGCCCGGTGAAAGGGTGAAGTTAAAACCCTATCGGATCCCAGAGGCCCGACGGGAGGCAATACGGGAGGAAGTACAGAAAATGCTGAACTTAGGGGTGATAGAGGAGTCCCAAAGTGATTGGTCTAGTCCCATTGTGTTGGTGCCTAAACCGGATGGGAGCTGGCGATTTTGTAACGATTTTCGTCAGTTGAACAAAGTTACAAAATTTGACACCTACCCCATGCCACGTATAGATGAGTTGATCGACCGGCTGGGAACAGCCCGATACATGACGACTCTTGACCTCACAAAAGGGTATTGGCAAATCCCCCTGGCCAAGTCGGCCAAAGAGAAAACCGCATTTGTAACCCCAGACGGGGCGTTCCAATATAAAAGAATGCCGTTCGGGTTACAGAATGCGCCGGCCACATTCCAGCGGAAAATGGACCAGATGCTGAGGCCCCATCGGAAGTATGCTGCGGCTTACCTGGATGACATAATTGTCCATAGCACAGATTGGGCCTCACATCTGCCAAAAGTGCAAGCAGTCCTGGACTCTGTTCGGGAAGCGGGGTTTACGGCTAACCCCAAGAAGTGTACCATTGGGCAGGAGGAGGCCAAATATCTTGGGTACACCATTGGGAGGGGAGTAATAAAACCCCAACTCAACAAAGTCGAGGCCATCCAGAGTTGGCCACGTCCCAACAGCAAGAAGCAGGTACGAGCCTTTCTGGGAATCGCGGGGTATTATCGGCGATTCATTCCCCACTTTGCTTCTAAGGCTGTGCCCCTAACCAACCTGACGAAGGGGAAAGGGTCGGTCATGATTAAATGGACCCCCGAGGCTGAGGCAGCATTCCAATTCTTGAAACAAGCCTTATGTAGCCAGCCAGTGTTGTACTCACCCGACTTCTCTAAAGACTTTGTCGTACAAAGTGATGCGTCAGATGTGGGGTTAGGAGCAGTATTGTCCCAGGTCTGGAACGGGGAAGAGCACCCAGTCATTTACCTCAGCAGGAAGTTGAAGTCCCATGAGGTAAATTACGCCACCGTTGAAAAGGAGTGTTTAGCGGTGAAGTGGGCTCTAGATTCCCTTCGGTACTACCTGCTAGGTAGGCACTTTGACATGGTTACGGATCACGCTCCGTTAAAGTGGATGGCTCAAAACAAGGAAACAAATAGAAGAGTGAATAGGTGGTTCCTGGCCCTCCAGGAATTCAACTTCACAGTAAAGCATCGCCCTGGCGTTCAAATGGGGAATGTGGATGCTTTGTCTCGAGTACATGAATGCCTGATTGCTGGTGTTCCAACCCCGAGGTTAAAACAAGAGGGGGGGGTATGTGACAGCAGGAAGGTAAAGTCACCTGGTTGCATCCAGGGGGGTAGATATATTTCGCCCAGATTCAGGCTTTACGCCGACTTATACAACTAGGTGGAGAGTTGTATAAGGCTAGTGGGCTCATGGATGACTCATACCTCTAGGGAGAGTGCTGGGCGTCGTGCAGACAGGGAGTTGATGAGACCAGCTGAAGCTTGTCAGCTCATTTAGGCCTCTATAAGAACTCCCAGCTTCATTAGATGTTAGCTCATGCCTGGAACCAGACCTGTGTGGACTGTCTAGGGAGAGTGAACCCCTGTGCGGTGAGACAAAGCCTGTGTGGCTATTTGCTTGGACATTTAAAACCAGGGACTTAGGGACTAGGACAGCACTAGGCTGATCCCAGTTGTTAGTTAGGAAACCTGTATGTTTAGTCAGAGGTCAAGTTGACCAGGATTTATTTTGTTTATGTTTCTTTTGCTTTGCTGTGTTTTGTCACTGTAAATAGAAAATAAACCGCACCTTTTTGATTTTGAAAACCACAACCTCCGTTTGCCGGGCCTGTTTTTGTGTGGGGAGCCCATCTCGGGGGTCACACACACCCGCTGCCGAGTTAACCCCCTCACAGTATATACATAGGGACAGTCACATTTGCCTATTACATATGCAGACTCTGCTTCCTTCTTTGAAGTGCTGAACAAAAATTTGAAAAACTATGAAATTCTCTGGCCCACTGGAAACAATCAGACTAAATTAGAGAACACAAAACTCTTTCACACACATTCAAAAGAAGGATTACATTCACTCCTCCAACATTTGAGCCTGCGAGCTGAAATTTCAGATTTCAACTCTTTATCTTTCCCATATGTCATAGATAGGAGATTGATCATCATTTGGGGCTAAGGATTAACTAGTCATTTAGGTCTAGGGCAGTGGTCTCCAAACTGTGTCCCGGGGCCAGATGTGGCCCTTTGCTTGCCTTTATTTGGACCTTGGACCCACTGATACTAGACACTATGCCTCCCACTGGCACCAACGATGGGGCACTATTCCTCCCCTAATACCAAAGATAGGGCACTATTCCTCCCACTGGCACCAACAATAACACGCCTGACGGAGGGGTCCTGCGTGACTCGGAAACATTGCACTACACTGTTCTGTGATATGATCTTTCTTTAAATAAAATCCGTTTGAACGAAATTGGAGATCCTTGGTGTGCTGGCGAATATCCACATTATCGTGCATGTTCCAGTATCCAGCTGGTGGTCGCTACAGCAGTCAGTACATTAAGAGATCATTCCAGGAACATGTGCGATGGGAATATGGACTGTGTTCCCAGTAGGGATGGGCCGAACACCCCCCGGTTCGGTTCGCATCCAGAACATGCGAACAGGCAAAAAAGTTGTTCGAACACAGTTAAAGTCTATGGGACACAAACATGAAAAATCAAAAGTGCTAATTTTAAAGGTTAATATGCAAGTTATTGTCATAAAAAGTGTTTGGGGACCCGGGTCCTGCCCCAGGGGACATGTATCAATGCAAAAAAAAAAAGTTTTAAAAAACTGAAGTTTTTTTGGGAGCAGTGATTTTAATAATGCTCAAAGTGAAACAATAAAATTGAAATATTCCTTTAAATTTCGTACCTGGGGGGTGTCTATAGTATGCCTGTAAAGTAGCGCATGTTTACCGTGTTTATAACAGGCTCTGCACAAAATGACATTTCTAAAGGAAAAAAAGTCATTTAAAACTACTCGTGGCTATAATGAATTGTCGGGTCCCGGCAATACAGATAAAAGTCAATGAAATATGTTTTACTTTTTGCTATAATAAATATCCCCCATAAAATTGAAAAAAATTATTTCTTCATCAGTTTAGGCCGATACGTATTCTTCTACATATTTTTGGTAAAAATCGCAAAAAGCGTATTTTTAATGGTTTGCGCAAAAGTTATAGCGTCTACAAAATGGGGGAAATATTTGGCGTTTTTATTATTTATTCATTTTTTTACTAGTAATGGCAGCGATCTGCAATTTTTAGCAGGACTGTGACATTACGGCGGACAGATCGGACACTTTTGACACTTTTTTGGGACCAGTGACATACTGTATGTAGCACACGGACCCTTTTCCCTACCTTTGGCTCACTTGCAGGAAAAAGGCATATCGTACTATATGCCCGAACCCTCCTGGTTGAGGAGGTTAAGCGGTGTTATGTATTTGGGTCCCACAGCTAGGTTCTTCCATCGGTTGGTTCTCATCTCCTAGAATATAGGGACAAGTCTCTGTTTTCCCCCCAAGTAATTCCAATGTCCACACCACTCTAAACCCCAACGTTGAGTTTATTTTCTCAATGTTCAGCAGATAGGAAAGGGTGGATGAGAGACAGGACAGCAAGGCTTTGGGAGGTTAGTCCAGGCACAAGTAGATATTATAATCGCTACTCTATCCCAGAGTAGGTTTAGCTCACCTGGATAGTCTCCTGGACAGTGGATCCTAGCAGCCGAAGTGATGCTCGGACGTTTAATCAAGTTCTTTTCCTAGATACGATTGGGAGACTCTCTGCCACAGAATCTATCGGACCCCGAACTTCTCAGCTTTTGGTATATAAGGACAGGTGCCAGCAGCAGCACATGGTCCTTGGTGGATAGATGAATCCCTCCAGAAAGTTACTGGGAACCTTCCTTCACCGTGAACTCTCACGGTCCGTCAAAAAGGTCCTCCCCCAGCCTCCTCTTCTTAGAAGCGGGCTCCCTCGCGAGGGATACCCTGGGATTCCTCTTCCCAGAGGTGGGCTCCAGCTAAAGGTGCTGGGCCCAATGTTGAAGAGGCAGCCCCAGGGCTAAAGGTGCCTGGGACTGATGCACACGTGGCCCCATAGCCTGGAGGGCCATGCGCCAGGCACTTGGACTCCGACTCCTC
Source organism: Rana muscosa (assembly GCA_029206835.1). NCBI lineage: Eukaryota > Metazoa > Chordata > Amphibia > Anura > Ranidae > Rana > Rana muscosa. The sequence continues at coordinate 24,559,960 of CM055126.1, read as the reverse complement.
TCCTCCTCCGAAGACCCCTCCCAGGCGGCGTCTGCCCCTTATGTATCCTCTCCCAGCATGCACAGCAGGCCAACCACGCCCACTGTACCGCTGCCGAGAGAGGACACCCCAAGGCACAGCACTAGTACTAATGGTTCAACCCCGACCCGTCATGGCAGTGTCACCTACAGGCCACAGGGAACTGCACACCAGTATACCACCTGGAGAAATAAAATAGCACAACCTATAAATGAGAACGGTCTGAGCCCAACTACTATCTCAGACCAGCCCCTAAATTTGGGTATATAGCACCCCTAAATGGGGTGGGCGCTACATGTATATTATACAGCGATCAGAGCTAAAAATAGCCACTGATTACTGTATAAATGTCACTGGCAGGAAAATGGTTAACACTAGGGGGCGATCGAGGGGTTAAATGTTTCCCAGGAAGGTGTTTCTAACTGTGGGGGGAGGGGACCGACTAGAGGAGGAGAGAAATCGCTGTTCCTGACCTCCGCTTTTTGGAACCCTCCCCCCTCCGGTGCCACATTTGGCACCTTTCAGGGGGGAGGGGGGGGGGTGCAGATACCTGTATGAAACGCTGGACTCTTAAACCTCCGCTTTAAGAGTCTCTGCTCCTATAGTAATTCAACCCCAGAGTCAGTAAAACAAGTTCAATTCTTGCTTGTATTTTTCAGGCTGTGCTAAAAAAATGGGCTTCAATCTGTTCTGTAAAGTTGAAAACCTTTTGCTGCATATCCAAGCAACTTTTTCCATTCTAATTACTGTAAGGAAGAGACCCCAGCACTAGGGTTGAGCGAACCCGAACAATTTACTGTATGTTTCGGGTTCGTTGTTCGGCAATGTAATGGCGCATTTTAAAAAGCTGCAGGGCAGCCAATCAACATTCGTTTAACTCGTGTGCCCTTAGAAGCCATCACAGCCTACTAATGGCATGGCTGTGATTGGCCAGTTCATCATGTGACCCAGCCTCTATATAAGCTGGAGGCACATAGCACAGCATGTCACTCTGCTTTAGATAGTGTAGGGAAAGGTTGCTGCTGCTGATGCTTTGAGGGAGAGAATTAGATAGGAGTCCTGATTCAGAAATCAAATTACTCAGCGATCTACCTTGCTTTTGTTGTGTGGGTGCAGTGCACAATCTTTTTTTCCTGCCCAGTGCCAGAGAAAAGATAACTTTTATCCGTCTGTTAGGTTGGCGTCGGAGGGCATTTTATGCAAGCTCAGTGCACCAGCACTGCATATGTTACTGTGAGATACATACTTTAGATACTGTCCTCCTATTCTGATATTCAAAAAAAAAATTATTTAGGGCAAAAAAAAAAATTTTCCTGCATTTTCTGCATATCTGGATGTTTAAGATACACACTTTAGATGCTGTTCTCCTATTCTGCTATTCCAAAAAATAATAATTTAGGGCAAAAATAATAATTTTGGTGCGTTTTCTGCATATCTGTACTTGTGAGATACACACTTTAGATACTGTTGTCCTATTCTGCTATTCCAAAAAAAAATTTAGGGCAAAATTTTTTTTTTTGGTGCGTTTTCTGCATATCTGTACCTGTGAGATACACCCTTTAGATACTGTTGCTCTATTCTGCTATTCAAAAAACACCCATTTAGGGCAAGATCCTAAATTTGAGAAATATGAGGAGAACGTCATATAAGGGACGTGGCCCCGGTCGAGGTGCTGCTGCTGGAGCTCCTGTTGCAGGGAGAGCTCCTGTTGCAGGGAGAGGATGTGGTCGATCTGTGCCAGCTACACGCACAAGTGAAACACCTTCCTCAGGTGCGAGTAGGCGACAGAGCCTGCAGCAGTATTTGGTCGGCCTAATGCGGCTCTACGAATGTTGAGGCCAGGACAAGTAAAGGCAATAGTAGATTGGGTTGCTGACAGTGCCTCCAGTTCCTTCACTGTGTCTCCCACCCAGTCTACTGCTGAAAGATCAGAGTTGGCACCTGCAACCGATGTCCATCGGTCTTTCACCTCACCCCTTGCAAATCGGCCAAGCAGTCTGAGCCCCAAGTCATGCAGCAGTCTCTTCTGCTTTTTGATGACTCTGTTAGCAGGGTTTCCCAGGGCCATCCACCTAGCCCTGCCCCAGAAGTGGAAGAAATTGAGTGCACCGATGCCCAACCACTTATGTTTCAAGATGAGTACATGGGAGGACCATCGCAGCACATCTCGGATGATGAAGAAACACAGGTGTCAACTGCTGCTGCTTTAGCAATTGTGCAGACCGACAAGGAGGGCAGGGGTGAAGACTGGGTGGAAGATGATGTGGAGGATGATGAGGTCCTCGACCCCACATGGAATCAACGTGATGCAGGTGACCTGTGTAGTTCGGAGGAAGAGGCGGTGGTCGCACAGAGCCACCAGCACAGCAGAAGAGGGAGCAGGGTGCGAAAGCGGAGCGTCCGTCCCCTAGACAGTCTGCCTGCTACTGCCCAATGCAGCAAGGGACCGAGCACACCAAAGCCAGGTCCAAGGAGTTCCCTAGCGTGGCAGTTCTTCAGACAATGTGCTGATGACAATACACGAGTGGTTTGCACGATGTGCAATCAGAGCCTGAAGCAAGGCATAAACGTTCTCAACCTGAGCACAACCTGCATGACCAGACATCTAAGTGCAAAGCACGAGCTGCAGTGGAGTAGACAGCTCAAAAACCAAGAAAGGTTTCTGGCTCCTCCTGCTTCCTCTTCTGCTGCAGTCTCGGCCTCTTCATCCACCTCTGTAGTGACAGTGGCACCTGCCACCCCACAGAGGATCTGCCAGCAACACTACCACCTGGGTCACCAACCATCTCCACCCACCCGCGATCCCTGGCCCTGAATGCCAGCATTTCAAAATTCCTGGCCTTTGAAATGCTCTCATTCCGTCTGGTGGAGACGCAGAGTTTTAAAAGCCTAATGGCATTGGCTGTCCGACAGTACATCATGCCCAGCCGCCACTACTTTTCCAGGCGAGCCATCCCTTCCCTGCACAACCAAGTGGGGGACAAAATCAGGTGTGCACTGCGCAACGCCATCTGTGGCAAGGTCCACCTAACTACGAATACGTGGACCAGTAAGCACGGTCAGGGACGTTATATCTCCCTAACAGCACACTGGATAAATGCAGTGGCGGCTGGGCCTGAGGCAGATAGCAGTTTGGCGCATGTCCTTCCACCACCGAGGATTGCAGGGCGTTTCAGTTTGCCTCCTGTTGCTAACTCCTCCTACTCGGCTTCCTCATCCTCTACCGCCTCCTCATCCGGTCAGCGCAACACCTTCACAACCAATTTCAGCACAGCCAGGGGTAAACGACAGCAGGCAGTTATAAAACTTTCCTGTTTGGGGGAAAACCCCCACACCACGCAGGAGTTGTGGAGGGACATGGAACAACAGACCGATGAGTGGTTGGTGGCAGTGAGCCTCAAGCCCAGCCTGGTGGTGTGCAATAATGGGCGAAATCTCGTAGCAGCTCTGGGCCTAGCCGGTTTGACGCACATCCCTTGCCTGGCGCATGTGCTGAATTTGGTGGTGCAGAGGTTCCTTAAAAATTACCCTGATATGCCAGAGCTGCTGCAGAAAGTGCGGGCCGTCTGTGCGCACTTTCGGCGTTCTCACCCTGCTGCTGCTCGCCTGTCAGCGCTGCAGCGTAACTTTGGCCTTCCCGCTCACCGCCTCATATGTGACGTGCCCACAAGGTGGAACTCCACCTTGCACATGCTGGCCAGACTGTGCGAGCAGCAGCAGGCGATAGTGGAGTTTCCACTTCACCACCAATAACTGGTCCTCCATGCGAGACCTGTGTGCCTTGTTGCACTGTTTCGAGTACTCCATGAACATGGCCAGTGCCGATGACGCTGTTCCCAGCGTTACTATCCCAGTTCTATGCCTCCTTGAAAAAATGCTTCGGGCGATAATGGAAGAGGATGTGGCACAGGAGGAGGAGGAAGAGGGATCATTTCCAAGGCTTTCAGGGCAGTCATTCACAAGTGGCTCCGAGGGTGGGTTCCTGCACCAACAAACGCCAGGTACACAATTGTCCAGCAAGGGCACAGTTCTGGAGGATGACGAGGTGGAGGATGAGGAGGAGGAGATGGAGGAGGAGGAACCATGTTCACAGCAGGGTGGCACCCAGACCAGCTCATGCCCATCACTGGTGCATGGCTGGGGGGATACAGAGGACACAGACGATACACCTCCCACAGAGGACAGCTTTTCGTTGCCTCTGGGCAGCCTGGCACATATGAGCGATTACATGCTGCAGTGTCTCCGCAACGACCGCCGAGTTGCCCACATTCTAAATGGTGCTGATTACTGGGTGGCCACGCTGCTGGATTCCCGTTACAAGGACAACGTACCGTCCTTAATTCCCTCACTGGAACGTGATCGTAAGATGCGCGAGTACAAGCGCGCGCTGGTAGACGCGCTGCTGGTGGCATTCCCACCTGATAGCGGGGCACAGTGGAAGCACAAGGCGAAGGCAGAGGACGAGGAAGAGGTCGCCAACGCAGAAGGCAGGGTTAGCATGGCCGAAATGTGGAAAAGCTTTGTCAGCACGCCACAACAACCAGCACCACCAGCTGATATGGAACGTCTTAGCAGGAGGCAGCATTTCACCAACATGGTGGAGCAGTATGTGTGCACACGCCTACATGTACTGAATGACGGGTCTGCCCCCTTCAACTTCTGCATCTCCAAATTGGGCACAAGGCCTGAGCTTGCCCTTTACGCCTTGGAGGTGCTGGCCTGCCCTGCAGCCAGTGTATTTTCTGAACGTGTATTTAGCACGGCAGGGGGGCGTTATCACAGACAAGCGCAGTCGCCTGTCCAGAGCCAATGAGGACAAGCTCATGTTCATTAAAATGAACCAGGTATGGATCCCACAGGACTTGTCCGTACCTTGTGCAGAATAGACATGTATACCGGCCTTACCCAGCCATTGTATTTTTGATCTTTCACACTCTTTTGTAGTGTACCCTAATTTAAAAAATGTTTTAATTAAAAACAAAAACCAGTGTTGGCTACCTCCTCCTCCTCCACCGCCGCTTCCACCTGCACCGCCACATCCACCGCCACCTCAACCTCCTACTCCATATGGACCTCGTCCTCCTAGGTCAAGATTATTATTTAAAAAATGTATGTATTTTATGTTATTTTAAGTTATTTTCCTATCCACATGTGTTTGTAGAGCACTTGCCATGCTCTTAACAACATTTTGCTGCCATTTGCAGCCCTCTAGCCCTTTCCGTTACTTTTTTAGAGCCATTTTAGTCCTCCAAAAGTTCGTGTCCCCATTGACTTCAATGGGGTTCAGGTTCGGGGTCAAGTTCGGGTCCTGAACTCGGCCGAACCCGTCGAACCCGAACATCCAGGTGTCCGCTCAACTCTACCCAGCACTGGTAGCCAACTTAGTCACCTTAATCCATTAACCATAGAAAGTGTCTGAATGTGACGAACTACTATTGCTAAGCTAAGTGCACAACAATTCCCTTAGAAAATGATCCCCGCTGGGTATTGTAAATAATCACAGCTTTATTTTATTTACTAAGTTGACTGAACTTTCACTTTCCCAAGTAAAGAGCCCAGATGCCTACAACAAATCAACCCCACTGTCAGTAAAAACAAGTTCAATTCATGCTAGCATTTTTCGAGTTGTACTAGTAAATGGCAGTTGGGCTGTAATCTGTTCTGTAATGTTAAAGATGTTTTGCTGCATATCTGCTTCTTCTGTTCTAATTATTGTCAGGCATATATACCCCAGCACTGATAGCCACACTCAGTCACCTTAATCCAATCACCATGGAAAGTATCTGAATGTGACTAACTACTACTATCTAAGTGCACAACCTCAAATCCCTTAAAAAATCCTCCCGCTGGGCACTCAAAATAATCACAGCTTTGCTTTATTTACTAAGTTTAGTGAACTTTCACTTTCCCAAGTGAAGAGCCTCCACTCCTATAGTAAATCAAACATCCTTTCAGTAAAAGCAAGTTAAATTCAAGCTTGTATTTTTAAAACTGTACTAGAAAAATTGCAGTTGAGCTGTAATCTTTTTAGTTGATGACACACTTTTCATAATGCAAATTTTAATACATCAGCCTTACAGTAAGTATATAAGATTGTAGCCAATGAAAAAAAAAATGAAATATGACTGATGTTATTGAAAGCAATTTTGGGAATAATAAAATTGTAATAATAATATGAGCAATTTCTCAATGCCTTACCTGGTATCCAATAGGAGCTGGGTGAACAACCACAGTGCATTATAAATTCCTGCAATAATGAATTAAAAAAAATTAAGTTATCCTTTTAAACATAAAAATCTGCATTGCTCTGACTTCAAAAACCCATTGTACAATATGACAATAGATATATGCCAAAAACAAATATATTAACAAAAAGCAACACACAATTTAAAGTTTTAAATTGTGCTAAAAAAAGTTTGTGCATGTATTAATATTTTGTACATAAAATGCCTTGGATTTCAATTATTTGACATTGTATTTGACAAGAATTTAGTCAATAACAATGAAAAAATAAAAAATCCCAACATCAATCAGCAAAATATGGTGAATGTTTTTGTAAAAACAAAATATTCTAGCAACCACAAGCACATCCAATAGTGAGGTACTAAAACGCATTAGTAAATACAAAGCTATTATTATCTTTCTAATATATTTTATGTACATGCATGTTTAGTGTTTTCAGGTTGTTCTGGAAACCCCCCAAAAAGAATTTAAGTCAATGTATGGAAGAAAACAGACACATAAGCAATATGTTTCAGATTCTTAAGATAAAAATTTTCTTCAAATGTTTAGCTACATTCCTTTTACTGTAATTAATGACTCATCTACTGATTTACTTGATTATATTTAGATATTGCAAAGGATTTACATAATATTAATATACAGCATACAAAATCAAAATAAAGTCTAATTAAAACTAGGACCATGATTTTAAAGAAAAAGTGTAATTTAGAATGATTGCATTCTAAAGTTTAATTTTCCAATAGATAATTACCATAGATTGATATTTTTTTAGAAACAAAAATGTTTTACCCATGATATGTATGTTGCTTAATTTTTTTTTTCAAATGTAAGGAAACAAAATCTTGATTCAGACTTATTCATATTATGATTTTGTATAGTTTTTTTTTTTTTTTTTTTACAAAGCATGGGACATAAAAAATAAATACATTTATAGCCAAAAGTTATGATGAATTGAAATAATTGAAATGATATAAACCAGCTTTTTTTTTTTTAAATAAAGTAGAATAATTAGGAATAATGTGACCGTTAATTACAAAACGTAGACAAATACATTACAAATATAATACAAATAATAAGTATAGCATGAAGATCCACACTTACATAAGTTCATAGAGAAAAATTCTTGACAAAGAATCTGGCTAGAGGATAGAAGATGAATGTTCATGAAGTGTGTCAGATATAAAGGATATCAAGTGGAGGGGGGACCTTTTCAGCCTTATCTTCTTAACTCCCCTGAAATAAGTAGTAAGTTACACCAAGGCTTAAACATAGATTTATCCTTCTGCAGTTGGTTCTAAAAGGATTTTATACTCCTCCCTTGGATTTTCACGGGCCAAAGAAACTATATCATTAGTTTAATCCCATTTGCTTCAAAAATATTTAAATATATAATTTGATTATTGGGTATGGGATTACCAGGAGTTCCATGACCTGGTCCAATCAATCCGGCATAGTTTATACTATGCAAAAAGGTTCAAGTGTCTTACCAAATGCTAAAGGTTAGTTAAACTTTGCCCAACAACTTTGTCCGTATTTATGAACCATCACAGGAAGAAGTAAAAATAAAGGTAGAGAAGAGGAAGATCTGTACTTCCCATAGCATTTCGTTATTTATTTTCTTGTAAGAAAAAAGGTAACACTGAAATACTATGGGTTTCTATGGGTAATACAATTTTTTTTAATCTTTGAGGACCAGTGGGCAACACAATATTTTATTTTTTTTAATTTTGAGGACCTATGTCATCAAAAAAGTTCCCAGCTCCATCCAAATGTGGCAACCATTATGTAGGTCCCACAACTTATTTTTTTTCCCTTTTTTATAACTTCGGGAACATGGGAAGTGGACTAATACAATATTCCAATATTCTGATAAATGGAAAGAGATCTCACCTTTAATGCTTTGAGTGATATGTTAAAGTCACTAATTCAACCAGTCAACGAAATTATTAGTTTTCATGGAGTAACCCTTTAATTTGTTGTGGTCCCAGGTGTTTATGGGAGAATATCTGAAGTTTTTTACGTTGCTCATCACCAAGCTTTTTCTGTTAGAGCAGGAGTTGACAAAGGTTAATCTGTGGATAACAATGTATCAAGGGCAGAGTACAGAGAATTAGCAGCAATGCTTAAAGCCCAACTCCAATCTAGAATTTCGATTTTGTTTTGAATAGTTCCCCCTTTTTTTTTTTTGGCTCTGTGTCCTTAATGAAGAGCTTTTTCCTAACTTCCTATCAGGGTAAAAAGGTTATGTGCAATATCTTCAATGTACATGCAAACAAAAAAAAAGCAAAAACACATTTTTAGTAGATTGGGGAAGAGCTGAAACTTCTGATTTTTTTTTTATTGCTACCTGTGACTTCCTCTCCTGGTAACAACTGCACCTAACATTTACTTATACAGGTGTCATAGGGACAGGACGTCAGGGAAAATCTCCCCAGTGGTGTTACCGACAGATGTAAAAAACACCAGCTGTACATAAAAAAACACAAAATGGCTAGAATTAGGCTAATAAGTGTAAGCCTATAATAAGTAATAAGTAATATTTCCATAGAATATTAGGCAAAGGAAAAGGGAAAATCAAGGAGCTGACAATTAGTTACCTAACAACGAAATATAAGGGATGTACCAAAAGTAATGCAAAAGGTCGACAAAATTTCACATTAGTAGAGTAAAGCCCTGTACACGCGATCGGTTTTACCGATGAAAACAGTCCGATGGACTTTTTTCATCGGACTAACCGATCGTGTATGGGCCCCATCTGTCTTTTTTCCATCAGTGTTAAAAAATAGAAAAAAAAAACGATAGCAAATTACTATCGTCTGTGGGGAACTCCATCGGATAAAAAACCCACGCATGCTCAGAATCAAGTCGACGCATGCTCAGAAGCATAGAACCTCATTTTTCTTGGCTCGTCGGAGTGTTTTACGTCACGGCGTTTGGGACAATCGGTTTTTTGACTGATGGTGTGTAGGCAAGACTGATGGAAGTCAGCTTCATCGGATTTCCGATGGAAAAATCCATCGATTTAAAATCCATAGGAAATCCGATGGTGTGTACAGGGCTTTACACTTTCTCTACAGTAACTCTTTTTCTTTTTCTTTTTTTTTCATTGCAGGTAAATAATGGATTCCAAGCAGAAGCAACGTCCTGTCATTGAGTTCTAGATGAAGGAGGGGTGCAGGCTGTCTGCCATCCACAAAAGACCATAAAACGTTTACGAAGGTGACACCATTGACAAGACCAATGTCTTGTCATTAGTGACTCCTGTTAATGGTATCATCTCCGTAAATATTCTGTAGTCTTTTGTGAATGTTGGACAGTCTGAACACCTTCTTCATCAAGAATGATGGCATGTTGCTTCTGCTTGGAATTCATTATTTGCCTGCAATGAAGGAAGAGTGTATATAGTACAAACCCTAAAAACCAAATAATATGCTGCAGAGTATTATATAATTTTAGAGTAATAGTACAACTGATAGAAGATAATACAGTGAAGGAAAAAATAAGTTGATCCCCTGATGATTTTGTACGTTTGTGCACTAACAAAGAAATGATCAGTCTATCATTTTAATGGTAGGTTTATTTTAACAGCGAGAGACAAAATAACAAGAAAATCCAGAAAAACGCATTTCAAAAAAGTTATAAATGGATTTGCATTTTAATGAGTGAAATAAGTATTTGACCCCTTCGCAAAACATGACTTGGTACTTGGTGGCAAAACGCTTGTTGAGAATCACAGAGGTTAGACTAGTTGGCCACCAGGTTTGCACACATCTCAGGAGGGATTTTGTCCCACCCTTCTTTGCAGATCCTCACCAAGTCATTAGGGCTTCAAGGCTGACATTTGTTAACTCGAACCTTCAACTCCCTCCGCATATTTTCTATGGGAGTAAGGTCTGGAGACTGGCTAGGCCACTCCAGGACCTTAATGTGTTTCTTCTTGAGCCACTCTTTTGTTGCATTGGCCGTGTGTTTTGGGTCATTGTCATGCTGGAAAACCCATCAATGCTCTGGCCGAGGGAAGGAAGTTCTCAACCAAGATTTAACAGTACATGCAGTGAAGTTGTCCTGTCCCCTAATACATCGTCCCTTTGATGCAGTGAAGTTGTCCTGTCCCCTAAGCAGAAAAATACCACCAAAGCATAATGTTTACACCTACATGTTTGAGACTAGGGATGGTGTTCTTGGGGTCATAGGCAGCATTCCTCCTCCTCCGAACACGGTAAGTTGAGTTGATGCCAAAGAGCTCAATTTTGGTCTCATCTGATGACAACACTTTCACCCAGTTCTCCTCTGAATCATTCAGAAGTTCATTAGCAAATCTTCAGATGGGCCTGTACATTTGCTTTCTTGAGCAGGGGGACCTTGCGGGCGCTGCAGGATTTCAGCCCTTCACGCTGTGGTGTATTACCAATTGTTTTCTTGGTGACTATGGTCCCAGCTGCCTTGAGATTATTGAGAAGATTCTCCTGTGTAGTTCTGGGTTGATTCCTCACCGTTCTCATGATCATTGAATCTCCACAATGTGAGAACTTGCATGGAGCCCCAGACCGAGAGAGATTGACAGTTATATTGTGTTTTTTCCATTTGCGAATAATCACACCAACTGTTGTCGTCCTCTCACCAAGCTGCTTGGTGATAATCTTGTAGCCCATTCCAGCCTTGTGTAGGTCTACAATCTTGTCCCTGACATTATTGTACAGCTCTTTTGGTCTTGGCCATGGTGGAGAGATTGGAATCTGAATGATTGATTGATTGCTTCTGTGGACAGGTGTCTTTTATACAGATAACAAGCTGAGTTTAGGAGCACTCTCTTAAATCATAGCTTGTTAACTGTATAGAAGACACCTGGGAGTCAGAAATCTTGCTGATTGATAGGGGATCAAATACTTATTTCACTCATTAAAATGCAAATCAATTTATAACTTTTTTAAATAACGTTTTTTTCTGGATATTTTTGTTGTTATTCTGTCCCTCACGGGTAAAATAAACATACCATTAAATATATAAACTGTTAATTTCTTTGTCAGTGGGAAAATGTACAAAATCAGCAGGGGAGCAAATACTTTTTTCCCTCACTGTATGTAATACTGTGATAACAAATATCTACTGTATTTAAAGGACCAGTAAGCATGCATTGGCATTGTTCAAGGACATATACAGGGTTTCAGGAGTTTCAGCTAAGCAATACAGCTTGGTCACCTTACTGCCCCAGGAAGGTCACTAGACAACGAAGGAGCTTCACTGCACCAAAGAGGTTATCATTCTGATCACTCTTATCACTTTCTCCTATCAGCTATCTCTGAAGTTAGATTGATAGCACACTTCAGCTATGGACCTACTCAGCAATTACATCAATTAAGAGATTGAGGTGATAGATATATTGAGTTTTTTAACATTTAATTTAGAATTTAGTAAAGAAGTAAAAAAAACATTTCCAGTTTGGCCAATGAACACTCATTTTAAATTAACCAGTGTTTGGCAGGCCAGACACAATTCTTTTTTTCGTTCAATCGCGTTGAACGAAATAAAAAAATTAACCAACTCCTCATTCACACATCGATGGATGGGGAATCACTCCAAATGAACTATTGCATTCTGCAGGTAGGGAGCCTTCCCCGCTGGCAGAATTCAATGATCAGTGTTGCTGGCTATAGCTGGTAGCATTGATTGTTTGGGAAAATCCCAACAGGCTGATGGCCCATACATGGATCAATATTTGGCTGGTCCCTGCTGAACCGGCAGAATTTTGATCCATGCATGGCTGGCCTTACTGTAGTGTTGTGTACGAATAAATTTTGCAATTTCCTACATTAATCGTGACACAAAGGACAAAATGCATGGTAGTGAAAAAAATATAAAATTAAATACAAAAACAAATACATTTTTTAAATATTGTGCTACTAATTCAAAAATGTAAAGTTAAAATGGGTGTGCAAATGATGGCACAAAAAAGACTACTAAGCATGGAGAAAAGAGTTGAATAGGGTTAGTTATCAATAACTAGGGGCTCATCAGGGGTTACTTTTTTGTAGGTTTGTTGCTGGTACATTGAAACTGGGTATAATTTTGTTTGAATATTTTCATTTTAAGACTGTTCATTTGATTTTCTAATCATTAGTGAGATCAAATCAACATGATGATAAAAAAATTTAAAGGGACGGTAGGGAAAATTTTTCTTGAAGGCACAAATTTCTAACAGTGTATGTAGTTTTCATTTGGTCAATTCCATTCTTTTCAAAATTAAATGTAAAAAGCAAACAAAAACTACTTTTAAAAAACATTTGTCAAGCCATCGAATGTGCTGAAGATTTACATTCCTTCCTGTCCTTAAAGGAACCAAGTCATCAGGAAGGGAAGTGGTAATAATCTGTCCAATAGGATCTCTCAGTGGTTCTCACCCTTTCCCATTCCACCCCCAAGAAAAGTTTTGAATGAAGTTTCAATTTAAAAAAAATCTTTTGTAATTTTAAATTTTGTAATTAACTGCCTCACACCTACTTTTTTTATATTCACTTGCTTTTGATCCTGGCAGATCCATGCTGTATGGCCTCTGGAAGATGACTGTAGAAATTCTAAGGGGGCTCTCCGAGAGGTCTTTTAAGCATGCACAGACAACGTCTCATTCATGCCAATAGATTTGCCCTCTTATCATACGACCCAGGAAGACTTTAGGACCGTCTGGCAGAGATTTTAGCTCATGGAACACAGCTTGGATCTGCTAGGATTGTGAACAGGTGAGTATAAGACCTTTGGGGAAGGGGGGGAGTTATTTAGCAAACAGCTTTACGAAAGAAGAATTATCTTTTAAAACATTCACGTGTATTAGGATTGCAATAACTAAACAGAAAATGAGATATGTAACTATTATAGAAAGTTATTGTGAAGCCTATTGCTGTATGCAAGCTATAACGTAAACCTACACATTGGCACTACATGTATGTAAATAACAAGGGCTGAATCAAATTCTAAAATTTGACATCAATGCCTTAGAAATAGATTAGTGATCAGGTCACCTTACTTTATTGGCTGTTCCAATTTTATTTCAATGAGCTATTAGACAAAACAAACCGAAAATAAGGAGATTACGGGACGAAGGACAGCCTCAAGACTTGGGAAGAGAGAGAATCTCACGGTTTTTAGTTCCAAACAAACAGGCTAGCCAGTGTTAGGAGTAATTCCTGAGACCTGCTTGAGTTCATCCTGCTAATTCCAAGAGCAAGCTCATTAATTCCCTTTCAGGGGGCTGTCAGGCTCATCACAGCCGATTGGGTCTTCCCTGGTTAATATAGCTCAGGGCTGAGGTCAATACCCTTGTTTGTTTAAAGCCGTTTAATGCTATTATACCAAGAAGATTATGGTACACTGGAAGAACAAATGGACAGAGCACAAAGGATTCTGGGATGCTCATCTGACAATAAATACACAGGATCAGTGAACATTGTTGGAATAGAGATATGTATAGGATAAAACATAGAGAAGCTTGGACCTTTAGGATCCACTTCAAATTGAAATTGCTGCCATGTTGAAAAATATATTTAGGTATAAATGTTATATAAAACACTGCAAATATTGCCAGGTTGGGTCCCATTTATCAATCCCCCCCAATAGCTCAAAATATTGCTCTACAATTTTCTCAACATAAAGCTCCTTCATTGTATGGAAATCAGTACAATTATTTTCGGCAGCTAGTAAATGGCATAATTGTTTCTGGAACAGTACCTATGGTACAAACCTTTTTTGTACATTTCAGCATGAATAAATTGGATGAAGCTGTTGTCTATATACATTTGCCACCAAAGTCTGGGGTGCACATAATCATATCTCAAATCCCAAAACAAAGTTAAATGTCCATCCCAGGACCTAAAGCTGGCCACACAACTTTTAAGGCTGTCATAGGCAATAGAGGGAGCTTGGACATGCAGATACGATTCAAGCACCCTCAGGTGCCAGTTCCCACTGCCGATTCCCTAAACACAGATACCCACATTGTTTGAGTGTCTGTTGTTTTAGCTATATTATTATATAGGACATGAGGACATCCTATGAATTCAGTTGATTTTAAATGTTTTAAAATGTTATGATTTTTGTATATATTTGATTCTAATAAAATAAATAGTATATATTGTGGTGGAAGGGTGTTTCTGGATCAATTGGTATGGTACTACCTCCATAAGTCTTTGACTAGAGGTGTCTCCTGGGGCCTCATAGACAATGGATTATCTCCTAATGATGTCCAAAGAAAGAGTGACATGTAGTGTTCATGGGAACTTTTAGATTTCCCATAGCTCTGACTCGGTTCAGCAAAAGTTGCTGATAACTATTTCGTAAAATGGCCTACTTGATTGGATATAAATTGATTGACTTGTTCAGGTAGGGTCTCACACAAAATAACTAATTACCTGGCCCTGCCCCATATCACCTCTTAAAGATCACTACTGGCCTGTGATAATGGCAAACGTAATGTGCCAAATAAGGCTAAGGAAACTTGGGGATCAAACGAGGCTCTTGCTGAGAAAAAGTATGTAATATTTGCAAATTAAAACACCTGGGATTTGGGGAACTAATTAGGACCAATCTGATATACAGACATCTTCTATGTAGTGCTAAAAGTATTATGTAAAAAGTATTAAAGCTTGTGGACCAATATAAGAGCCATTAACAAGTATTTTCAAAAGGAGATCCATTTCAACAATGGTAGCCTCCATGTTTCTCCAGAACTGGTTTCCTTCAACCTCCAGTTCTAATGGTAACCCAAATCGAATCCCTTACAATTAATGCCTTAACAATTAATTGTTTATTAGTGTAAAATCATTGGTCCAATGGCCTATGCCATTGTGGTACAAAAGAAAATGGATGCACCTTAAAAACATTAGGTTTCCTTCCAAAATATCCCTATGCTGGGGGGCGATTTTGGAACTGAAATACAAAATGCCATAAAACCAAGACAAAACACCCATAACCCTGTTTTGAGGGTCATGTGAGATGACTATCTCTTGGTAGTTTACATCCACTTTCTCTGTAGCCCTGGGTAAAGCAAACTATCGGAGCCTCCTTATTAGTGTAAGACTTTCCTGAATTCTCTCTGTATAGTGCCTCCGCTTAGAAGGGCCTTGGTCTTTGCATGTGGGATCTCCCTTCTGAGAGCACATTGTCCCCAGGCTGTTCACTTACCGTATATACTCGAGTATAAGCCAACCCGAATATAAGCCGAGGCACCTAATTTTACCACAAAAAACTGGGGAAACGTATTGACTCGAGTATAAGCCTAGGGTGTCCATCTGCATGCCTCACTGTGCCTCACTTTGCCTCACTGTGTCCATGTGCATGCCTCACTGTGCCCATGCCTCACTGTGTCCATGACTAGAATGACGTTTAACATGGGAGTCTATGGAAGGGGTGCCCGGCTTTGAAAAATCGTTGCTCCCCGGCCGTAGGTCCCCCAGACAATAAACTTTGCACACTTGTAGAGAAGAACTGGGAATACATGTGTGCCAAGTTCCGGGTCCAGGGAACCTACGACCAGCCCGTACCGGGTCCCCAAAGTCACAGGAGAAATTACCATTTAACATAGGAGTCTATGGAAGGGGTGCCCGGCTTTGAAAAATCGGTTCTCCTTGGCAGTAGGTACCCCGGACAAAAAACGTTGCACACTTGTAGAGGAAGATACATGTGTGCCAAGTTTGGGGTCCAGGGGACCTACGGACGGCCGGTACCGGGTCCCCAAATTCCGGGAGATCAGGCGCAAAAAGGTGATTCGAGTATAAGCCGAGGGGGCATTTTCAGCACACAAAAAAAGTGCTAAAAACTCGGCGTCACGTCCGGGTTTCTCGGCTGCCAATGGCGCCGGACTTAAAAACCAGGCCTCGTCCCACCGGGAGACCCGATCCACGATGCACCAACTCCGGCGCCTAGAGAGAGACTGAAACGAAGCCGTGAACGGCTTTGATTCAGTCTCTTCAATGTAAACACGGAAGCGACGTCATGACGTCACGTCCGGGTTTCTCGGCTGCCAATGGCGCCGGATTTTAAAAAAATGCACAGTATTCAGAATCGCTGTTTTCGGCGATCTGAATACTTTGAAGTGCAAAGGAGGGATTGGGGGTCTTTTAGACCCCCGATCCCTCCATAAAGAGTACCTGTCACCACTTATTACTGGCACAAGGGATGTTTACATTCCTTGTGACAGCAATAAAAGTGATCAAATTTTTTTTTTTAAAAAACACTATTTTAGATTATAAAAATAAATAAAATATTTAAAGCGCCCCTGTCCCCGCGAGCTCACGCAGCAAAGAAAACGCATACGGAAGTGGCGCCCGCATATGTAAACGGTGTTCAAATCACACATGTGAGGTATTGCCACGATCGTCAGAGCGAGAGCATTAATTCTAGCCATAGACCTCCTCTCTAACTCTAACCTGGTAACCGTAAAAAAATAAATTAAACCGCCGCCAATGGAGATTTTTAGGTACCGTAGTTTGTCGCCATTCCACAAGTGCGTGCAATTATAAAGCATGACATGTTTGGTATCTATTTACTCGGCGTATTATTATCTTTCACATTATACAAAAAAATTGGGCTAACTTTACTTTTTAATTTTTTTAAGATTCATGAAAGTACATTTTTCCAAAAAAGTTGCGTTTAAAACACCGCTTCACAAATACCGTGTGACATAAAATATTGCAACAATCGCCATTTTATTCTCTAGATTCTCTGCTAAAAAAATATATCATGTTTGGGGTTTCTAAGTAATTTTCTAGCAAAAAATACGGATTTTAACTTGTAAACACCAAATGTCAGAAATAGGCTTAGTCCTGAAAGGGTTAATTTTTCTTTGAACAGTTAGAGGGCTAATCAAAAAAACATAAGAAAAAAACAAATGGATCCCCCCATCCACACAATAGAGGAATCGTCCCCATTGTGCTATTGTATTCTGACAGCGGGGACTCCTTGGCTGTCAAAATACACTGATCAATATTGCAGCCGCTGATCGAATTAAAGTTTTCCAACAGTTCCATTCAACAGAAGTTGGTTGTTTAGATTGACTTCTGTCAAGCAAGAACAGCCATAAATGGATAGAAATTTGGCCTGTCCCTGTCGAATTTCGATCCATCTTTGGGCAGCATTAAGGGCACACTTGCCAACTGACTTTTTGAGACTAAAGCCTCGTACACACGGCCGAGTTTCTCGTTGTTAAAAACACGTCGTTTTTTTCGACGAGATTCTTGTTAACCTTGACGAGTTTCTCGTCAAGCTTTCTATGCGTACACACTGACATTTGCCAATTTCCTCGTTGTTCTCCGCGCTCACGTCCAGCACGTACGACGGCACTATAAAGGGGAAGATCGATTTTCTTGGCGCCACCCCTTGGGCTGCTTTTGCTGATCTCGTGTTACCGCGTGTGAAGTAAAAGTTTGGGAAGAGACGATTCGCGCTTTTCAGTCTTCGTGCTTTTCAGTTCGTTTTCTGAGGTTCAGTTTGTGCTTGTGGGTTCGTATCTTGACTTTCAGGGCGTCTAGGCAGGTCGTATCTGTTTTACAGTGCGTTCTTGCCCGTTCGTTTCTGATTTTCAGTTCGTTATTCATAGGCCTTGCTGTTCTAAAGTGCGTTCTGTTCTGTACGTTCTGATAAGACGACCGTTTCCTAGCCATGTCGCCTGGACGTTCTCGTCGTCGAGTTCGTGCTGTGCGTGCGCTTGGTGTTGGTCTGCTTGTTTTGGACCAAGACCAGTCCATGAATGGTGTGAGGAGGAGTTCTTGGACCAAGAATTGGTTGCTCCAGCGGGACCAATTCTGCCACATGCCTCTGCTGCGGGGGATAGTCGAGAATAATCCTGAGGACTACAGGAATTTTCTGCGGATGTCTGACCCCGTTTTTCAGGAACTGTTGGCTTTGGTGTCCCCCTATATTACCAGGCAGGACACCGTTATGCGGGAAGCCATCAGTGCTGAGCAGAGGCTCATCGCCACGTTACGTTATCTGGCGACAGGGAGAAGTCTTCAGGACTTGAAGTTCACGACAGGCATCTCCCCCCAGGCTCTGGGCCTCATAATCCCAGACACCTGTTCTGCCATTATACAAGTCCTGCAGGAGGACTATATTAGGGTAAGTTTTCTCCTTTAACATCACATTTTATGTATTACATGTATGCTAATGTATTGTATTTCTTTCATCCTTCCCTAATTACCATGATTGTAATATGCTGAGAATGTCCCCTTTGTCCCCATGCATGCTGGAAGCTTTAGATTGCCCCTTTTTTCTCCTCCATGCATATTTCCCTTCACTAACCTTTCCAACAGGGGCGCCTGTTGCAACAAATGTTTGGGGGTCCAACCCCAATTTAGGAAATAAACTTCCTCCGTTTTTGCAAAGGTGCCTATTAAACGCCCCCAGTTGTCCCCTCCAATGCAGCCATTTTGTCCCCTCCAATGCAGCCATTTTGTAACCCTCCAATGCAGCCATTTTGTAACCCTCCAATGCAGCCATTTTGTTCCCTCCAATGCAGCCATTTTGTCCCCTCCAATGCAGCCATTTTGTCCGCTCCAATGCAGCCATTTTGTCCCCTCCAATGCAGCCATTTTGTCCCCTCCAATGCAGCCATTTTGTAACCCTCCAATGCAGCCATTTTGTAACCCTCCAATGCAGCCATTTTGTTCCCTCCAATGCAGCCATTTTGTCCCCTCCAATGCAGCCATTTTGTCCCCTCCAATGCAGCCATTTTGTCCCCTCCAATGCAGCCATTTGGTCCCCTCCAATGCAGCCATTTTGTCCCCTCCAATGCAGCCATTTTGTCCCCTCCAATGCAGCCATTTTGTCCCCAGCCCTGCACATACCTTCTTGTGGTCAGCGCCATCCTTCTTCTGTCCTTGATGTCTTCTCCTTCCCTTGATGTTGCATCAGCCAATCATGTTACCATTAAACAGACTTGGTGAACATGATTGGCAGAGCAGCCTGTCAGTGTTTACCCAAGGAATGCTCCCCCCCCCTGCGTCCCCTATTTAACTTTTATGAGGCCAATTACATCCCTCAGGCTGTAATGTGCAAGCCTATTTGCCTCCCTGTTTCTGATATGCAATTTTCACCCCATAAATGCCGCAGTTATTCATATGTTGGTCGCTTAACAGGGGGCCATCCACCTGAATAGTGGGCGGCATTGACAATACATAGGTTAATGCAAGGCAAGAACCTATGTATTGTTCTGAGTGACGGGCACAGGAGAGAGGGGGCAGTGTTCCAGCGCCCACTCTGGACGCACCGCCACTGCACTGCTATCCTGTGGCCAAACACATCTACCCCCCCCCAAAATAATGTATTAATGGACCATCAGAGGGGGTGATGAATATGAAACATGAGCCTTCCATTATACTTATTGAAAACACCTTAATAAACGTAGAATTTGATTGATGTTGGCCTCTAATGTTTTTTATTATAATCTCCTTGTAATGTAATATTTTTAAATTCTAATTTTCTTTCATCTTGTTTGACTCCCCAGCTTCCTTCCACGCCACAGGAATGGCAGACTGTGGCATCGGAGTTTGCCACGCGGTGGGACTTCCCCAACTGCGGTGGTGCCATAGACGGGAAGCACGTCCGCATCGTGCCGCCACCCCGTTCTGGGTCCTACTACTTCAATTACAAGGGGTTTCATAGCATTGTGCTGATGGCGGTGGTGTTAGCACGGTATGAATTCCTCTATGTTGATGTAGGGAAGAATGGCCGGATGTCCGATGGGGGATCCTTCATCCAGACGGAGTTTGCCCTCCGTCTCCAGAGTGACGACCTTGCATTGCCACCGGATGCAGGGAATATTGAAGGACTCCCCTTTGTTTTCTTGGCTGATGAAGCCTTTGGACTCGGACCGCATCTTATGAGGCCATTTCCTCACAGGACCCTGACCCCAGAGAAGAGGGTGTTCAATTACCGGCTGGCCAGGGGCCGAAGAGTCGTTGAAAATGCCTTCGGCATAATGGCCAGCCGGTTCCGCATTTTTATGACTTCCATCCACTTGGCGGACTACAAAATAAACTATGTAGTTTTATGCTGCTGTGTGCTACACAATTTTCTCAGCAGAAAATCCAATTCATATATGGCCTCAGTATTGCCTGAGGCTGGACTTTCACCTGCTAATCCCCTGCCGGGCCTGGAATCTGCCCGTCCTGGCTTGCCCCCCCAAAATGCCAGTGAGGTTCGGGACAAATATATGGAATATTTCACGGGTAGGGGGGCAATTCCTATGCCAGGCTATGGCTAAAGATTCCTGGAGAATGAGTTAAATAAAATTCTGATTTCTAATTTTAACTTAGGTTTGTTTCCTGTCTCCTAGTTTGTCTTAGTGCATTTGTAGTGCCAAGTATATTTTCCTTTAGTAAATAACAACCATTTCACTATGTAACCTTAAGAAAAACACAAATAAGGTTAGAGCGTATTGAAAAAAGAAGCTACACATTGTTTCTGTTCAAACATTTTACTCTGTGCACATTCACACACATGTTTCCTTTTCTTTTTTTTTTTTTTCTCCTGGCCACAAACCGCCAATTCTTTTCTTAGGAAAATACAAAACCATCAGTTGCATTCCAAAAATTACAACATTGGATACCTCTGAGCAATCTGACACATTCACTTACACAAACTATGTCTCTATGTGCCCGTCCTAATATGGGGTCTTGCCACCCCTTGCCCAGCCAAAAATTGAATATGCACACATTTTGTATTATTTTCCACTAGGGATTTGAGACTCCTGATCCCTATTGTCAACGTGTGCTATCTGCCATCAGGGGTGATCAATGGACGTGTTTTGGGGGTGCAACCCCTTCCTCAGTTTACCTACTTTAGATACGAGGAAGGGGTTGCACCCCCAAAAGACGTACATGGATATCCCCTGATGGCAGATGGCACATGTTGACACACTGTGTGCATATTCAATTTTTGGCTGGTTGCATTGTCAAAAACAGTATAAAATGTTGATGAACAGTCATTACTGAAAAAAAAATGGGGGTTTGGTTGACTTATTCGATTCTCCCCCAAAACATCTAGAATGTCTTTAAATGTTTGATCCATCACATGAATTATTTGTTTTATTCTGTCCAGTTCCGTGCTACATTCCATCACTTGCTGTATTATTCGGAGGGCACTGTCAGCAGAGAAACGTGTACTATCCTTCACCACAACATTTACATCCCCTAAAAACAAAATAAAAAGGTATTATAACTCTGCAGGCCTACCTCTCTTACCTGAAGCTGTGGTGTCAGATACTGACCTGTTGTGGTGACCAGTTCCACAACGTCATCCACTTCTCCTTCCTGCACTTCTCCTTCCTCCACCTCAACTTCCTCTACATCCTTCGGTTGTGGGTCTTTGGGAGTTTGGGGTTGTTGTGAAGCTGTGGGGTTCCTGTGCTCCCTGGAGTGTTCTCCTCCCAGTCTTCTCTCCCCTATGATAATCAAACAAAAGGTCTATTTATCACACTGAAATTCGCTATGAAAAATAAAAACGGGCTAAATTGTTTGGAAGTGGGGTACAAGTGTATGTTTGTGCGGAATTTAAAGATGAATGCATTATTTGGAACCAATAATATGTTTAGTATTCACCTTTGGCTGTCAGTTTTTAGACATGGAGGCACCACAAAAAAATCACTAATGCACCTGTGTGGGACACCCAAAAAAGGCGGGTCTGGTGGCCCACACTATAGTGCTCCAAAGTACAGATGTGGAAGCAGCTGCTGAGTGTCCTCTCCTTTACACTGACTAAAGTTTGCATTTCATTCTCTTTACAAACACATCATCTAGCCTAAAAATTTGGAACAAAAATGTTAAAAAAACACGCAGATGTCTAATTACTTTTGTGGCTATAAAATAAGCCAAAACAGCGGATAGTGGCCGAACGAAGTGTCTGTAACGTAACGAACGATTACTGTGCCAAAACAAGTTCAAATTATTAAATTATGGAAGGGAGTCCAATATGATAAAATCACAAAAAGGAGCAACATGTAAGTTGAGAAAAACATTAATAGCCGAAAGTGTACATTTTACTTACTTTTTGATAGCATTCTCTTAATGCTCCTTAACTGCTCTGGCTCCCTCAGTTTGAGGTCTGACCACCTCTTTCTGAGCTGCTCATTTGAGCGTTTCACCCTGAAATTCGTCTTCAGACTGTTCACGACTTTCTTGAGGATTTTGGCCTTCCTTCTATTTGGTTTGCTATACGGCCCATGCTTTGCGTCATAATCAGACTTGAGCAAGATGTCCACCA
Organism: Rana muscosa; assembly: GCA_029206835.1. Taxonomy (NCBI): domain Eukaryota; kingdom Metazoa; phylum Chordata; class Amphibia; order Anura; family Ranidae; genus Rana; species Rana muscosa. The sequence goes on along the minus strand of CM055126.1, from coordinate 24,537,454 downwards.
TCTCCGCCATCTCGGCAAAAGACATATTAGATGCCTTGAATCTCCTCCTTGATCGTGACGTTTCCTCGGTCTCCGGGCTTGTCTCCTCCTCGTTAGTTGCGGAATTATCAGACACCTGCTGTAAATCCGCCATATCTGTCTGCGCGCCGAAAGAGAAGGGGCGGGGAAAAGATGTTAGTTAGAACGTCATGGGCGGGCGACATGTGCGGAGCGACGTGTTCGTATTTTGACTCATGCGTGGTGTATATATAGCAAACACACATGTGACTATACTACGTTCGGTGTGCGGAGAGAGGAGTTCAAGTTACGGACGTGCGAACGAAGGTATGTGATTTTGTGAGTTGGACAAATTGTTGGCCTATACTGTCTTGAGAATGTTGTAGGATATATATGGTGACTACTATGTTAAGGAGGTTAGACTGTTTGCCTCACATTAGTTATATATTATTTATTTTACTTACAGATACAATATGAATGTCTTCATTAGTGATAGAGATTTCCTGGCGGAATTTATAGACCGGGTAAGGGAGCTGCCAGCTCTGTGGGAGACGAAAAACCCCATCCACAAAAAAAGAGGGGTGAGAAAAGCAGCGCTGGAGACCCTGCTCCCATTTGTGCATACCAAGGTGCCCACAGCCACAGCAAAACAGGTGGACACTAAAATTGGGAGCTTGAGAGGCACCTACAGGACTGAACACTCTAAGGTCCTGGCTTCTCAGAGGTTAGGAGCAGGAGCAGATGATGTGTATGTCCCGATTTTGTGGTACTACAGCAGGATGTCCTTCCTGGATGACCACATTGAGGCAAGGCCATCACTCTCCACTCTTCCCCCCAGACTTCCCTGCAGCCAACCTGAGCCTTCTCTGGAGCAAGAGGAGGCAGCCATCCTGGATGATCCTGATTTGGCCATCTGGAGCCAGGTATAGTATTAAATGAAAATGTATTGGGATAAAATTAATGTTTGACAAATATGTCAAGATGACAAACATAAACTATTTAGAGTTCCACAAGTGAAATCAAGATCTCTAGACATTAGTCTGCACTTAATTGGGTGCTAAATAGTCAATCTGATGTAGTTGTAAATTTTAGAAACTGATTTCAGGTTTTACATTCTAATTGCTTCAATCATGATTATAAATTTTGAGGCAAAGATTAAAGCAACATATTAAACTATGTCCCTTTTTCATACACAGGATGAAATCAGCCAGGAGGAGGGTCTGGAAACTGTCAGGCAGGAGGAGGAAGGGCCCAGTGGCAGCCAGGAGGTGGCAGGGCCCAGTGGAAGGCAGGAGGTGGCAGGGCCCAGTGGCAGCCAGGAGGTGGCAGGGCCCAGTGGCAGCCAGGAGGTGGCAGGGCAAAGGAGAAGCACCAGATCACAGGTGCCTCCCATCCGATTTCCCAAAAGAGGCAGGAGGGACAGGACCACCAGTGAGGCAGCAATGGCCCTTATTAAAGAGGCCCATGCCACCCTCAAAGAGCCCACATCCCCTGAAGAGGCCATTGCCGGCCTAGTGGAGGCAAAGTTCAAGGTGATGAGCATGGAGCAACGCCTCCTATGCGAGCCCCTGCTCATCACCTTGCTCAACAAGGGGGTGATGGGAAAAATTACCCCGAATACAGCAATTTGTGAGGTGAGTGAGTGAGTGAGTGAAAAACTTGTATAGCGCTAACAAATGCGAACTAAATCGCCTCAAGGCGCTTAGCATCCAGTAGCTTCATGATCCATCAGAAGAGGTGGGTCTTAAGTTTTTTCCTAAAGGCCCGATGGTTTTCTTCCATACGGATATCCGTGGGTAGCGCGTTCCATAGCCGTGGTCCTTGGACTGCAAATCTTCATTCTCCCTTTGATTTGTAGCGAAATTTGGGGATGTGAAGGAGGTTTTGGTTTGTTGATCGGAGACTGCGTTTATAAAGATAAAATGCTTTATCTTCTCGCATAAATATTGCGGAGCGATTCCTTGTGTGCACTTGTGGGTGAGGCAGAGGGTCTTGAATGTGACTCGATCCTTTACGGCTAACCAATGAAGGGTCCTCAGTGCAGGGGTGATGGATTCCCAGGGTTTTTTTCCTGTTATCAGTCTGGCTGCCGTGTTCTGGACGACTTGTAGGCGTGACATTTGGTATTTGGGTAGTCCGAGGTAGAGGGAGTTTGCGTAGTCGAGCTGGGAGTTGATAATTGATCCAACTACTACTGCTGTGTCCTCTTCTGGGATGAAGGGAATGAGTCTACGCAGCAGGCGGAGGAGATAATGAGATCCGCTGATTACTGATCCTATTTGAGCGTCCATCGACATCTCCGAGTCAAAGATGACTCCGAGACTTTTGACTTTGGTGCTCGGGGTGATGGTCTGTCCGAGAATGGTGGGTGGTGTCCAAGAGGTTTTAGTTTTTGTCTTTCGGTTAGCGTGGAGGAGAAGCAGTTCTGTTTTGGATCCGTTGAGTTTAAGTGAACTCTCAGTCATCCAATCATCGATCAATGTGAGGCACTTTTCCAATCCGTGATATTGGTCTTTTTTTCCAGTGATACGAAAGTAGAGTTGGGTGTCGTCCGCGTATGAGTGGTAGCTTAAGTCCTGTTTGCTAATGATTTTTAGGAGTGGGCGGAGGTAGATGTTAAAGAGAAGGGGTGACAGTGGTGATCCTTGAGGGACTCCGCAAGAAATTGCGCGAGTTTCAGAGGTGAAGGCACCTAATTTCACTGTCTGAGAACGATTCTCAAGAAAGGAAGCGAACCAAGGAAGGTCAGGGTCTGCGACTCCTGCTACTTCTTTAAGCCGAATGAGTAGAGTTTTGTGGTCTACTGTGTCGAACGCTGCACTGAGGTCCAGCAGCACCAGGAGACATGATTCTCCGTCATCTGCGGCTTCGAGGACGTCATCCCATATTTTGGGACAACTGTCCCAACCTCAACCTCCTCCTCCACCTCCAACTTCTTCTTCTGCCCCACCCCCTTCTCCTCCACCTCCACCTTCTTCTTCTGCCCCACCCCCTTCTCCTCCACCTCCTCCTCCACCTTGTTCTTCCGCCCCACCCCCTTCTCCTCCACCTCCACCTTGTTCTTCCACCCCACCCCCTTCCTCTCCACCTCCACCTTGTTCTTCTGCGCTACCCCCTTCTCCTCCACCTCCTCCTCCTCCTGACAGGAGTACCCCTCCAGTGGCCCAGCCTCCAGCCACACGAAGAAGGAAGGCTGCAGAGAAGGCTTCAGGGAAGGTTGCAGGGAAGGTTGCCAGGAAGACGAGGAAGTGATGGCCTTGCTTCATTGTGGTCTGACAGAAGGCAGCCTGTTGTAGTACCACACACTTGGGACATATATCTCACCTGCTGCTGTTCCTGACCTCTGGGAGGCCAGCATCAGATTGTGTTCAGAAATGTTGGCCTTCTCAAGCTCCCAATTTTAGTGTCCACACAGGGTTGATGTGTGGTCTGGGGTCCCTGGGATGCACAAATGGCAGCAGGTTCTCCAGCGCTGCCTTCTCTTTATTTTATTTGAAACATGAATAAATGTTATTTTTGTTTAAGTTCATACTTGACTATGTGTATTTGTAAAAATTTTAAATTTAGCTTTGGAGTAAGCAGAGACATTTGACTGACAAAAAAAGGGACAGATAACAACCCCCCTAAAAAATAAAAGAATCTGATTTCCCAAAAAGAGGGTGTCAAATTTAACAACTATATATTAAAATATTCAATGGGAGATCACTATCAAAACATTGCGAAATTAAAATTAACATCAGTTTGAAAAATATAAAATGTTAAATATTCCTAAAAACTTGCACGATATAATACACATAAATCTTCTTAAGAGCAGCATGAAAAAGGTTAAAAAAGTATAGTCATAACTCTGTGTGAATATCAGCAGCAAAAGAAGTTCTTTAGTTTTGATTAATGTAACATTCTAAAGAAGATTTCAATGCACAACATTTAAACGATGCAATAATTTAGAGCGTGACGAATGTGCTATCTCCATTACGAAGGCTTGTTTTACCAGAAGATGCGCTCCCGTCTCATACTTGCTTCTGAGCATGTGCGCTTTTGAAAGACTCGTTAAAGCATACACACGAACCATTTTCTCGTCGCAAAACAGGCCGACGAGAAACACGACGAGGAAATCTGGAATCCTGACGAGAAAATAGAGAGCAGGTTCTCTATTTTCTCGTTGAGATTCACGGCAATTTTCTCGTCGTAAAACCATACACACGAACGTTTTTCTCGAGAAAAAAGCTCTCGCGGCACTTTTCTTGCCAGTTTTGGACGAGAAAATCGGTCGTGTGTACGAGGCTTCAGCCTCATGTACACTGCTGCTGGTAAACGGACGTTTAAGAGCAGTTGGGCATTTTTTGCAACTGTCCCTGAACTCTTCTCTATGTTATCTCATCAGTACATGTACACAGGGTCGTTTATAGTCGCTTCTAGGCAGTTGAGTTCAGACGCTGAGTTTAGAGGCATTTCAAGCGCCAAACGCTTCTAAACTTGACTAAACGCGGTAAGGCTTCATGTACATGGGACGTTGTTCAACCTCTCCTGAACAATTTAACTTGACAGCTAGAAACCGGCGTCTAAAAATGTCAGTTTAGCCGCGTTTGCGTCTAAAAGCGTTTGAAAAAAATAATTGTTATATATTTTTTTGGGTTAAAATGAAAAACATCTGTAAACAAAACGCTGCTAAATGCGAGTTACTGCGTTTAGGTGCGTTTGGTGCTTGAAATGCCTCTAAACACAGCTTCTGAACGCATTTTTTGGGGGTTCCAGAAAAAGCCTCTAAACTCAACTGCCTAGAAACTACTATAAACAACCCTGTGTGCATGTACTGATAAGATAACATAGAGGAGAGTTCAGGAACAGTTGAAAAAAATGCCCAACTGCTCCTAAACGCCCGTTTACCAGCAGCAGTGTACATGAGGCCTAACTCACTTTTAGCTGCGTTTCGTTTACAGGCGTTTTTCATTTTTGTCTATTTTGAAAAACGCTTCTATACACAAACGAGCCAAAATGCTGCTAAACGCGGCATGTAAACTCAACAAAAGGGACGTTTTAAACATAAGTTACTATCTGTCAAGTTAAATTGTTCAGGAGAGGTTGTAAAAACGTCCCGTGTACATTAAGCCTTAGTTGCACTGATTATTGTGCATAGAATTTACAGGATCTAATTATGATACATTTTTTAAAAATGTTGGGTACACAGATGTATGGATATGTATTTATTTTGGTACACTGTACAAATTTTTATAACATGATCTTTTTGTAATAGAGAAATAATGAAATTGGGTGGGTGGGTGCAGCATTCGGTACAATCACTGAACACTTTCCTAACAATGACAAAAGCTTAACATTTTCCATGAGAGTCCATGCACACTGGCTTAAAAAAAAACGCCAGTGCTCTTGGCAGAAAAAAGCACCATTTTTAGGCAGGTTTTTGTACTAGTGTTTAGGAGCGTTTAGCATTTTTTTTGCCAGAAAACTGTTTTCAAAAACGCAAAACAGAAGGGGTTCTTTTTTTTGCCTCTAAATCCTGAGCTTAAAATATTCCTTTAACCACTTCCATACAAGGCCATTGTAAAATGACGCGGCAGGAACCCTCTCTCCCTCCGGGTGGACGTCATATGACGTCCTGGGTTTGTGGGGGGATATCTGAATGATCCCTGCAGCTAGAGGCATCATTCAGATATCCTTCTCTTCTGCCAGCGATTCTGCGCACCATAAGAACGATCATAGCGGCGGGAGGGGACACCCCCCCCCTCCCGCCACCATCCGGTGCTTCTTCGGGCTCTCCCGTGCCATCGGGGACCCCGGAGAGAATCGTCCGGCGCCGGTGGTGGGTCACATGACGAGCATAGAGATGACTGGTGACCAGATGGTCACCAGTCATCTTTATGACCGTCGGAGGCCCGGGCGCGATGTGATGACGTCACGCCCGGGTTCCCAAAGGTAAACAAAGCCGTGATTGCGTCTGAAAGCATGAGATCTGTGATTTATTTTTCCCGATCACATGCTTTCCAGCCTGGAGGAGAGATGTGGGGTCTTATTGACCCCACATCTCTCCATAAAGAGGACCTGTCACGCACCATTCCTATTACAAGGGATGTTTACATTCCTTGTAATAGGAATAAAAGTGATCAAAAAAAATAAATATGTAAAAAAAGTGTAAAAATAAAAAAAATTAAGTAAAATAAAGAAAAAAAACATTATTTTTTTTTAAACACCCCTGTCCCCAATAGCTCGCGCTCAGAAGCGAACGCACACGTAAGTCCCACCCACATATGTAAACGCCGTTCAAACCACACATGTGAGGTATCGCCGCGTGCGTTAGAGCGCGTGCAACAATTCTAGCACTAGACCTCCTCTGTAACTCTAACCTAGTAACCTGTTATAATTTTCAAAGCGTCGCCTATGGAGATTTTTAAGTACCGAAGTTTGGCACCATTCCATGAGTGTGCGCAATTTTAAAGCATGACATGTTAGGTATCTATTTACTCGGCGTAACATAATCTTTCATATTTTACAAAAAATTGGGGTAACTTTACTGCTTTGTTATTTTTTAATTCATGAAACCATTTTATTTCCAAAAAAAAGGCGTTTAAAAAATTATTGCGCAAATACCGTGCAAGATAAAAAGTTGCAACGACTGTCATTTTATAATGTTTGGGGGTTCTGAGTAATTTTCTAGCAAAAGAATGATGATTTGTACATGTAGGAGAGAAGTGTCATAATAGGAAGTGGAAGTGGTATAAAAAGCCCGGTATGGAAAGGGTTAAATGACCTAATGTGCATGGACACATAGGATAACATTAGTTGCTTCTACATGCAAAATGCTGAACTGTCTTCCTGACATTTGGGCCTTGTGGTGCAATAATAATGGCCTTCATCGTACACTTCCATTGCTATGCACAGTATCACTGGGTTCACATTGCAAAGTATATTATTTTCTGTACATGCTCTTTATCTGTACTGTAGGTGCTTAAAGTGGAAGTAAACCCATCGATTTAACAGTTTCAAAAAGCAGTTACATTCCCCGGCATGCCGGGAATGCCAACTGTCACATTGGTTGTGCTCTCAACCAAACTGTCAAACCATCCAATGGCTGGTGTCATAACTGATCACATGTGCAGCATCATGGCAGTTGAAGATTAAACAGAGGCCAAGATGGCAGCTTCCTTGCCTGAAAATGATAGGAGGGTTTACTTCCACTTTAAGCTGTGTGTGTTGTATGTGTTGAAAAACTTCAATAAAAAATAAATTAAAAAAATGGCCTTCATCAAGCGCATACGATTTAGCGATTACTTGTGATCTAATTTTTGATTCCTGTTGGCTTAAAAATTATTAAAATTGACAAAAAAAATTCATATGTATGGCCAGCTTTGGAGAAATAATACAAAAAAACAATAAAAGACAGAAATAAGCTTCCCTTAAGCCCTGTACACACGATCGGTTTTACCGATGAAAACAGTCCGATGGACTTTTTTCATCGGACAAACCGATCGTGTATGGGACCCATCAGTCTTTTTTCCATCGGTTTTAAAAAATAGAACATGTTTTAAATTTTACCGATGGATCAAAAACGGATGGCAAATTCCGATCGTCTATGGGCAAGTCCATCGGGACTAAAAAACCCACGCATGCTCAGAATCAAGTCGACGCATGCTCAGAAGCATTAAACTTCATTTTTCTCGGCTCATCAGAGTGATTTACGTCACCGCATTTGGAACGGTCGGTTTTTTGACTGATGGTGTGTAGGCAAGACTGATGGAAGTCAGCTTCATCGGATTTCCGATGGATTAAAAACACCGGATTAGAATCCATAGGATATCCGATCGTGTGTACGAGGCTTTACTGTTAAAAAGGATTCAGTGCTGGCACCTACTGTCTTGGTTTTAAATTATCAAAAAAAATCAAGGTTTATTTTTTTATCACAATTTAATTGTTTATCGTTACTTGGACATGCTGTTGTGCAATGCAGAAGACAATGTGCCTTAGTTAATTCAAAACAGTGCAAATAGTAGAGGAGGCATTGTAAATCAGATCCCATCTGTCATTTCTCTAAAGCACTTTACACAGTCGTGCAGATGACTCAAAGTTGCTTGACTTGGATGAAAAATGGTACCTATGGTATATAAGGAATGTAGAGAAAAAAAACGGTCATGTCCTTTTATCTGACGTCCAAGCAAGATGGCTTTTACATTTAGGATTTAAACGTGTGCTGCTTTGCTATATGATGCATTTGGCGATGGGTCCATGTGCCCAAGGTATTATTAGTCATTATTATTAGCATTCTGCTATTTTTAGATCGGACGGTGTTTATTTCATGACTTTCGGAAAAGACCCAGACCCTGATAACAGAGATGTCACAGCCTGAGATAAAAATGAAAATCTATTCTTGCTGCATTACGTCGGACCGACGATGCTGTAATGTCGATATAAATAAACCTAAGTCTTGACCCGTGTTTACTTTCAACACCTACATTATTCTGGGAACTACCGAGGCATCCGTGTCTTTGTGCTCCTGGCAGATCTCCCGCAGCCGATCAACGCCAATAATTAAAAATATAGCTCTCCCTTGACTCTATTTCCACCCTCCCAGCACTCCCCAGCAGTCTACCGCTGACTCTCTGCATTTCCTTGCTTTGTGTCTCTAGGGGAAATGGGATTTAAAAGGCTTTTGTACTATAGTCAAGCAAGAAATCCTAAACGAGAGGGGAAAAACGCAGGTCATTTGAAATAGGACTGAGAAGTGGTGTTGGTGGGGGGGGGGGGGGGCACATGACAAAATAAAGTAAATATAGACCTTTTATCAGGCTGCTGTGTAAATCCTACTGTAAATTGCAAGCTCTTGGGGGTAGGCAAAGGAACCTTTCAACTAAAATCTGCAACTAATTTTAACTACATACAAAGTTACATAGTAGGTGAGGTTGAAAAAAGACACAAGTCCATCAAGTCCAACCTATGTGTGTGATTATAGGTCAGTATTACATTGTATTTCCCTTTATGTTGTGGTCTTTCAGGTGCTTATCTAATAGTTTTTTTAAACAATCGATGCTCCCTGCTGAGACCACCGCCTGTGGAAGGGAATTCCACATCCTTGCCGCTCTTACAGTAAAGAACCCTCTACGTAGTTTAAGGTTAAACCTCTTTTCTTCTCATTTTAACTTTCAATATTTTTATTATTATTCAAATAACAAGACAATGTCTCAGAGAGTACATTCAATGAGCAATAAAGCTTACAAATGTGAAATTAAACATAAGCCTCTGAATGTCCTTCCATCAGAATATGCAGAAATACACCTCAAAGCACTAAACTCAGAAATTTCAATATAAAATGCCTTTGGTGGAAATATTGGTGAGGTTGACAGGACGAAATAACATAGAACTTTTCTTCAAATTTTAGTGAGTGGCCACATGTCTTGTTAAACTCCCTTCCGCAAAAAAGTTTTATCCCAATTGTGGGGTCACCAGTACGGTATTTGTAAATTGAAATCATATCCCCTCTCAAGCGTCTCTTCTCCAGAGAGAATAAGTTCAGCGCTCGTAACCTTTCTTCATAACTAATATCCTCCAGACACTTTATTAGCTTTGTTGCCCTTCTTTGTACTCGCTCCATTTCCAGTACATCCTTCCTGAGGACTGGTGCCCAGAACTGGACAGCATACTCCAGGTGCGGCCGGACCAGAGTCTTGTAGAGTGGGAGAATTATCGTTTTATCTCTGGAGTTAATCCCCTTTTTAATGCATGCCAATATTCTGTTTGCTTTGTTAGCAGCAGCTTGGCATTGCATGCCATTGCTGAGCCTATCATCTACTAGGACCCCCAGGTCCTTTTCCATCCTAGATTCCCCCAGAAAACGACTTTTTCTAAATTATTTTACACATTTTTATATTTGTTTACACTATTTCTGACTGCAGAATGAATACCACATTTAATAGTGAATGTGTATTTAAAAACACCTAGAAATGTTTTAACTGTACATTGGTATCTTTGGGGTTTATTTATCAGTATTTTCACCCAAAATTTTAATAATTTTCACACATTTTTCAAACGAAATCTTATATGAAAAAGTGTCAATCTTGGTACAAAATTGTGTAAATCTAATATACAGTGCCTTGAAAAAATATTCATACCCCTTGAAATTGTCCGCATTTTATCATGTTACAACCAAAAATGTAAATGTATTTTATTGGGATTTTATGTAATACACGAAGTGGCACATAATTGTGAAGTGGAACGAAAATGATAAATGGTTTTCAATTGTTTTTACAAATAAATATCTAAAAAGTGTGGCGTGCATTTGTATTCAGCCCCCTTTACTCTAATACCCCTAACTAAAATCTAGTGGAACCAATTGCCTTCAGAAGTCACATAATTAGTAAACAGGGTCCACCTGTGTGTAATTTAATCATAGTAAAACTGCAGATGTTCTGTGAAGTCCTCCGAGGTTTGTTAGAGAACCTTAGTGAACAAACAGCATCATGAAGGCCAAGGAACACACCAGGCAGGTCAGGGATAAAGTTGTGGAGAGGTTTAAATCAGGGTTAGGTTATAAAAAAATATCCCAAGCTTTGAACATCTCACGGAGCTCTGTTCAATCCATCATCCGAAAATGGAAAGAGTATGGCACAACTGCAAACCTACCAAGACATGGCCGTCCACCTAAACTGACAGTCCGGGCAAGGAGAGCATTCATCAGAGAAGGAGCCAAGAGGCCCATGGTAACTCTGGAGGAGCTGCAGAGATCTACAAGCTCAGGTGGGAGAATCTGTCCACAGGACAACTATTAGTCGTGCTTCTCCACAAATGTGGCTCTTATAGAAGAGTGGCAAGAAGACAGACATTGTTGAAAAAAAAACATACAAAGTCCTGTTTGCAGTTTGCGAGAAGCCATGTGGGGAACACAGCAAACATGTGTAAGAAGGTGCTCTGGTCAGGTGAGACCAAAATGTAACTTTTTGGCCTAAAAGCAAAACGCTATGTGTGGCGGAAAAGGAACACTGCACATCACCCTGAACACACCATCCCCACCGTAAAAGATGGTGGTGGCAGCATGTTGTGGGGATGCTTTTCTTCAGCAGGGACAGGGAAGCTGGTCAGAGTTGAAGGGAAGATGGATAAAGTCAAATACAGGGTAATGTTAGAAGAAAACCTGTTATGCCCTGTTATGCCCTGTACACACGATCGTTTTTTCTAATGAAAAAAGTCCGATGGACTTTTTTCATTGGAAAAAACGATCGTGTGTGGGCCCCATCTGACTTTTTCCCATTGGTGTAAAAAAATAGAACATGTTTTAAATTTTTCCGAAGGAAAAAAAACTATAGGAAATTACGATCGTCTGTGTGGTACTCCATCAGAGAAAAATCCACGCATGCTCAGACTAAATTAGAAGACGGGAGCGCTCGTTCTGGTAAAACTAGCGCTCGTAAAGGAGATAGCACATTCGTCATGCTGTAACGGACTGAAAAGCACGGAGACTGAAAAGCGCGAATCGGCTAACACCAAACTTTTACTAACACACGGTAACACAAAATCAGCAAAAGCCGCCCAAAGGGTGGCGCCATTGGATAGGAACTTCCCATTTATAATGCCGTCGTACGTGTTGTACGTCATGGCGTTTTGGATGGTTGGAATTTTGTCTGATGGTGTGTAGGCAAGACTGATGGAAGTCAGCTTCATCGGAATTCCGACGGAAAATTCCATCGGATTTTATTCCATCGGAAATCCGATCGCGTGTACAGGGCATTAGAGTCTGCAAAAGACTTACATAGTAGGTGAGGTTGAAAAAAGACACAAGTCCATTAAGTCCAACCTATGTGTGTGATTATATGTCAGTATTACCTGAGACTGGGCGGAGGTTCACCTTCCAGCAGGACAACCACCCTAAACATACAGCCAGAGCTACAATGGAATGGTTTAGATCAAAGCATATTCATGTGTTAGAATGGCCCAGTCAAAGTCCAGACCCAAATCCAATTGAGAATCTGTGGCAAGACTTGAAAAATACTGTTCACAGACACTCTCCATCCAATCTGACAGAGCTTCAGCTATTTTACAAAGAAGAATGGGAAAAAATGTCACTCTCTAGATGTGGAAGGCTGGTAGAGACATCCCCAAAAAGACTTGCAGCTGTAATCACAGAGAAAGGTGCTTTTACAAAGTATTGACTCCGGGGGGGGGGGGGGGGGAGTGAGCGAATGCACGCCACACTTTTCACATATTTATTTGTAAAAAAAAATAAAAAACCATTTATCATTTTCCTTCCATTTCACAATTACGTGCCACTTTGTGTTGGTCTATCACATAAAATCCCAATAAAATACATTTGCTCTTTTGGTTGTAACAAGACAAAATGTGGAAAATTGCAAGGGGTATGAATACTTTTTCAAGGCACTGTTTATATGTGTATATATATATATATATATATATGTATATATATATATATACTGTATATATATGTATATATATATATATATATATAATATATATATATAATGTGTGAATCTTGGATAAAAGCTGTGTGAATCTTGGGTAAAAAAACATGAATGAATAGACCCATTTGTGTCAGAGATTTTTTTAATTTTATCACATTTTTAAATCTAATTTTTTTTTATTTTTTGTAAAATATTGTGATAATTTTACCCTGTGTGATCATCACACATGCTGTAGCTGTGATAATTGGCATTGCGGCATGGCAACAATTATCCACAATGTCGCATTCGGTGGTCAGTCCCGCTAGCTGAATACAACCTGTTCAAGTGAATAGGGTTGCTCCACACCTGCCCCGCCACCACATTCAGCGCAGCAGTGCAGGCTTTTAGAAATAAAAACAGGTGGCAGAGAAGAATAATGCCTCCAATGCGAATCGCTTTTCAGAGGGCAAAGCATGTGTAAAGAAGTCCTTAGGGAGTGTCCCACCAAAAATAAAATTTCTGTTTCAGGGGGTGCCTAAAATCTGACTTAGTAGAGACTTTTGAGAAATCAGTGAGCCAATCACACAAGTAGGAAATTTCATTTTTGGAGGCAACCTGAAAAAACCTCCAGGTTGCCATATTGCATTGAATTTTACAAAACGTTACAGCAGCTGCTTATTTTAACGGAAAAGTAATTTTTAACATCATTAAAGACAATATGGCTTGTGTAGTAACTGTATATGATTATATATATATATATATATATATATATATATATATATATATATACACACACACATAGTATATATATATATAAAGTGTATATAAACTTTATTATTTTTAGTTCTAGATCACATGTGGAAGGGTTTGAATCTACATTGGGTTTTTATTGCTGTATCTGTCCCCAATGGGGATGTTTACTTTTGCTATTGGTCCTGTTGACCTTTGGCCTTGTTACAGAAAGTGAGGAAGTGATAGGAAATCCAAACATTTCGAGTTGTAACAGGAAACTGAGCTTTGAGGAAACCTTTCTGTTCTAGTGACAAATAAGAGGGGGATATCCACTCCCTTTTTGAGAGATCTTCTCTTATTTCCTCCTTTGTACTGGAGAAAGTAAAGGGAAATCTTCCATTGGGACACAGACAGAAAAAAAAAACCCTAGGAAAGAAATTTGGAAGGGTAGCACTGGAACTATACAGTTACATTATTGTTATAGAGGGCAGTGCCAGGACAAGGCCATCCAGCGCCCTGGGCAAAGATACCAAACTGCCCCCCCTTCTCTTAGCGTTAGGGTCAGGGCACCCACATCCCTGCAATAAACCATTGCGCCCAGGGCAAGCTCCCCTTCTGCCCACCACTTGTCCTGGCCCTGAAAGGGGGTATAAAGGTATTTAACTAGAATGTCTGGATTCCTGGGGCTGGCAGCTTCTCCACTCCAAAGGATTTTCACTATCTCCTTGATTTGTAATTGAGTAAATCTAGAATGGAAGTGCCACACTAAACATTAATCATTCAGATATAGATTTATTGTAAGGAAAGATAAAAGACTGTATCGCAAAGCCAACGCATTTTGGTGGTTGGACAGGGACCTTCCATTTCAAGTGCCGATAAAGGGGGGTGCGCTCTGACCCCCAAAACACATTGGCTTGTGATAAAGTCCTTTATCTTTATTTGGAAAACATCTCTATCTTGACAATTAGTCAAGAACCTGACAGTGAGACGGGTATTTTCTATTCAAACGACACTTTAATTAAATTTGGAGCGATTAGCCTTATTTGGTGCCAGAAAAATCCGTGCTGAGATCTTGGTTTCAAAAACAGGTATATTACAGAATAATTAGTATCAAGAAATCCTAGAAGACTGTGAGTAAGGAAATATAAGCTGAAAACAGGTTGGATATTTCAACAAGACAATAAAAAATACACATTTAAAAACAAAATGACTAGAGTCTTGAAAAAGCCTTTATAGTCCCTCAGATATTAATATACCGTAATTGGAAATCCATGGATTGATCTCAAACGCACAATGCATGACACCATAAGATTTAGGCAGCCCATAAAAGAGTCCATTTATTTTTTTCCGTTCAACCAGCGGGTTGAATGAAAAAAAAAAACAGACTCAATACTCCCATCCACACATTCAAGGTGGATGGGGGGGAATTCTCCTCTCTGAGCCATTGTGTTCTGACAGCGGGGAGACTTCCCCATAGCTCCCAACTGTCCCTGATTTTGAGGGACAGTCCCTAATTTGGAGCAATGTGTCTCTGTCCCTCTTTCCTCCTCATTTGTCCCTCATTTTTGGCTGATCTATATAGTTGTATATAAAATGTATATAAAATGCATGTTTTATCTTTCAAAAAGTGTTTCCCAGTGCTAAACCTTTCATTCAAATTCGAAATGGCTGCATTTGTAAATGTTAAAAGCCAATATAAAGGAATAGTAGTGGTAAAAAAAGCCCTTGTAGATTTAATTACCCTTTTTTTTGTTAATTCTCCTTTAAGGGGGTGTGGCAGGGGGCGTGTCCTATGCCTACATACTTTTGTTAGTAGGTGTCCCTCATTCCCATCTCAAAATGTTGGGAGCTATGCTTCCCTGCCTTGCGAATACACTGATCAGCGTTGGAGGCTATAACCACTTGCGCTGATCGAGCAGCAAAAATCTGCCAGGATGGTTGTATATTAGTCGATTGGTAGATAGACTTCTGTACAAACACAGCGCCCATACATGAATTGAAATTCAGCTGGTGCCAGCTGAACCAGCCAATTTCGATTCATGCATGGTAAGCATACACGGGTGTCAGACTCAGCAGCGAGTCAAATTCAGCATGCCTCCATGAAAAAAATTACCTTCCTATTACTTGTTTTGAGGAATAAAAGCAACCCACAAAAACTTCATCCCAGAGCCTTTACAAATTATTCACAAATACATTTCTGAAGAAAAAGACAAATGTTTGTATGTACTAGTTCCTAGGGAATTTTTGACCTGGAAGCATTTGCCAAGAAAGAGTAGGAAAAAAAAATTCCAATGCATGGAACACTTCCAATAAATGAAATAAAAGTTATGCACATTTGCAGAAACGGGTTATATTTACTGCAGAATTTATAACTTCTATCTATCTTATCTATCTTATCAATCTTATCTATCTATCTATCTTTATCTATCTATCTATCTATCTTATCTATCGTATCTATCTATCTATCCTAATTATCTATTTATCTTAACTATCTATCTATCTACATAGACTTAAGGGCATATCAATAATGCAATTAAACTGACATTCACTGAGCATTCACTGCAGGTAAATTCTCCTGATGCTTGTGATTCACCACCAGTGAATGTATGGTTAAAATAACATTCACTTCTTTATAAATATGCTTCTTAGAGTATCTTTCCCTGATCTATCTATCTATCTATCTATCTATCTATCTATCTATCTATCTATCTATCTATCTATCTATCTATCTATCTATGTGTTTTCTATTTATCTGTCAATATATATTTGCCAATATCCATCCATACATTTAGCTAAGGTCCTATAGATATGTCTAGGTATATACCGTGGTATATAATTATAAAATGAATATAAAATGACTATACCAACATCTACATGATATAGACATATATGAAATAAAATAATTTAAGAAATTAGATATCGTTAGACTTTTAAAAGACCGTTGTCCCGTTGTACCTAGGTTGATGTTCCGTAAAACAAATATTAAATGTAAAGAAAAGTCTTTTATATCTAGGAATATATAGATAAGCGCCACCTTACCTGAAGAGCGGAGTGATGTTCTCTGTCTCCGGTCTCTCTGGTATCTGTCACCAGTGAGTGGCAGTTTTCATCACACGCTGTATTAAGAGTTACTTAAAATGATAGTCCTGTCTTGTGTGGTCCCAGGAGGGGACTGTGGTTTGCAGGCAGTTAGCTTAACCCTTTAAATAAAATTGAACTAGTACTCAGATTATAATTCTGTTCCTGCATCGAACAGAGAACAGATCGGGTAAAATAAGTCAATGCAGTTCCATTTTTTTCAGTAGTATTAATTTCTTCTCTACATATTTTCTATGCAGAGATTTACAGTGCCTTGCAAAAGTATTCACCCCCCTTGGCATTTTCCGTGTTTTGTTGCCTCACAACCTGGAATTAACATGGATTGTTTGAGGATTTGCATCATTTAATTTACAGAACATGCCCACAACTTTGAAGATGTTTTTTTAATTTTTTATTGTGAAGAAAACAACAAATAGGACAAAATAACAGAACAAGTCAATGTGCATAACTATTCACCCCCCTAAAGTCAATACTTTGTAGAGCCACCTTTTGCGGCTATCACAGCTCCAAGTCGCTTTGGATACGTCTCTATGAGCTTGCCACATCTTACTACTGGGATTTTTGCCCATTCCTCCTTGCAAAACTGCTCCAGCTCCTTCAAGTTGGATGGTTTGCACTTGTGAATAGGGATGGACGAACATCTCCCGGGACGGTTCGCGAACGCGATCGCGCGTAAATGTTCGCGAACCGCGGGTTCGCGGCGGGCCCCATTCATTTCAATGGGAGGCGAACATTAAAAACCTCCAGGTCATATTTGCAGCCACAAAATAATTACTAGCTGTGCACACATAGTCCCACAACATGGACAATGACATAACAGAAGTATTAAGCAAATTTGAGATCGACAACGACAAGCATTCTTTTTTTATCTGACATTTTTTGTCAATTCAGAAGCGCATGAAGGCCATGGAAGAGACGCAAGGCCAGGCTATGAAGGGGGTGCATGAGATGATCCTGCTATTGGAAAAGTTGCCATAAATGTTTTTTTTTTTTATAAGTTGTATAAATCGTTTATACAGTTATAACGTTTATTTTGTTTTTTGTAATATTGCTCGGTTTTATTGTAATAGCTCAGCCTAAATCAGCCGGAACTGACAGCAGCCGGTAAATACATGTCAAATACATATAAGGTCCATTCACACGTCTGTAAAATGGGTCCGCATCCGTTCCACAATTTAGCGGAATTGATTTTCAATTCCAGTCTGAAAAAAATTAGGCATTCACAGCCTGGATAAAGAAGTAAGTGTCGGCCAGTACAGGCCCCAAAAATTAGCCAACAGGCATTCATCTGACAGCAAAGAACTTTAAATTCTGTGGCTGGAGGTACATTAGGCATTCACAGGATAAATACGTTTCGGCACTACAGGCCCCAAAAATTAGGCATTCAACGGACATAAAAGGCCTTTTATGCCACTGTATTTACCCAAGAAGACAAGGACCATGAATAATTGTTATAGGTGGTGGTGGATATTTGTGGCTTGTCATGAGGAATTTGAATGAAACATGGTCTACTGGTCACATGTGATGAATTCCTCAGAGATCCATGCCTCATTCATTTTTATAAATGTGAGGTAGTCAACACTGTCGTGAGCTAAGCGAGTGCGCTTATCGGTCACGATCCCCCCTGCTGCGCTGAACGTCCTTTCGGACAGGACACTGGACGAGGGGCAAGCCAACAGTTCCATTGCAAATTGTGCAAGCTCTGGCCAGAGGTCAAGCCTGCCCACCCAGTAGTCCAGGGGTTCATCACTTCTCAGAGCGTCCACATCAGCCGTTAATCCGATGTAGTCGGACACCTGTCGGTCTAGGCGTTCCCTGATGCTGGATCCGGATGAGACCTGTCGATGGGTCGGCTGAAAGAATGATCTCATATCAGAAGTGACCAAGACATCTTCAAACCGCCCTCTTCTTGCAGGTGCTGTTGGATTGGTATCCACAACTGTTCCTCTGGGAGTGGAAATTCCTCTGCCAGCGCACGCAAAAGCAGAATGCAGCATTTCTTGAAGCAAGGCCTGGAAGTGCTCCATTCTGACAGCCCTCTGTGATGGTGGTAACATTTCTGCCATTTTTTGTTTGTACCGGGGGTCCAAGTACGTTGCCACCCAGTAATGGTCCTTGCCCTTTATGCTTTTTATACGGGGGTCCCTCTTAAAACACTGGAGCATGAAGGCCCCCATTTGCACTAAACTGGAAGCAGTGTGGTGGCCTGGCTCCTGCTCGTCATCATCCAGGATAATGTCGTCCTCGATCTCCTCCCCCCATCCACGAACAACAACAGCAGGGATCCCAGAAAGGTTTAAAGCATGCTCTTCTTGCTCCTCCTCATCCGCCCCGGCACCATCCTCCTCTGACTCCTCTTCAGACTCCTGTTGTTGACTTGTCTCAGATAGAGTAGCCCCCCCCTGGGAATTCATCCAGCATTGTAACTTCCTCATCTTCCTGCTCCTGCTCCTCGACGGCTTGATCAATGACACAACGCAATGCACGCTCCATAAAGAAGGCATAAGGTACGATGTCACTGATGGCACCATGGCTGCGACTGACCAGTTTGGTGATCTCATCAAATGGCCGCAAAAGTCTGCATGCGTCGCGCATGAGCAGCCACTGATGCGGTGAAAAAAAAACAAGATCCCCAGAACCTGTTCTGGCGCAGAGTTCGTACAGGTAGTCGTTAACTGCACGTTTCTGCTGGAGCAGCCTATCAAGCATATACAAGGTTGAGTTCCATCGCGTCGGGCAGTCACAAATAAGACGTCTGACCGGAAGATTGTGTCGCCACTGAATGTCAGCAAAGCGAGCCATGGCCGTGTAAGATCTTCTGAAATGGGCCGAGATTTTCCTTGCCTGCCACAAGACGTCCTGGACCCCAGGGTATTTGACAACGAATCACTGCACGACCAAGTTCAAGACGTGTGCCATGCATGGCACGTGTGTAATTTTGCCCTGTTTCAACGCGCTCAGCAGATTGGCACCGTTGTCGCACACCACTTTACCAACTGTCAAATTGAGCGGTGTTAGCCACTGATCTGCCTGTGAATGCAAAGCTGAAAGGAGTGCAGGGCCAATGTGGCTCTTGGCTTCCAGGCACAACAGACGCAGCACAGCATGGTAACGTCTCACCTGGCATGTCGAATAGGTTCTGGGGATCTTGGGTGGCGCAGCGGAAGAGACGGTAGCAGCGGAAGAGGAGGAGTCAGCCGAGGAGGGAGGATGGAGTAGGAGGAGGAGGAGGAGAAGAGGCAGGCCTGCATGCAATCCGTGGCGGTAAAACCAAATCTACACGGGTGCCACAGGTTACATGCTTGACGGCCGTCAGAAGGTTCACCCAGTGGGCAGTAAAAGTAATATACCTTCCCTGCCCGTGTTTGCTAGACCACGTGTCTGTGGTCAGATGTATCTTGGCACCGACACTGTGTGCCAGAGATACATTCACTTGCCGCTGAACATGGCCATATAGCTCTGGGATGCTCTTCTGGGAGAAATATTTCCTTCCTGGGACGTTCCATTGTGGTGTTCCAATGGTCACAAATTTTCGAAAGGCCTCCGAGTCCACCAGTTTATATGGCAGTAGTTGGCGGGCTAGGAGTTCTGACAAGCCAGTGGTCAACCGTTGGGCAAGAGGGTTATCCGGCGTCATAATTCTTTTACGCTCGAACATTTGGCCCACGGAAGCCTGCCTTTTTCCAGATAAACTTGGGGACGGGATGATGGAAGGTGGAGTGGAGGACAACTGTGAAGAGAGAGGAGAAGTAGTAGAAGAGGCTGGACGGTGAGAGCCTGGAGTTTGGTTTTGTGGGTTCTGACGGCGTTGCTCCCACTGGGCTCGGTGATGGGAGTTCAGGTGCCTTCTTAAGGCGGTCATCCCTAGGTGAGTGTTGGGCTTACCGCGACTTATGCATTGACTGCAAAGGCTGCAGATGGCAACACTATTGTCAGCAGCGGACACGTTAAAAAAAGCCCACACTGCGGAGCCATGTGCCGGCGTCCTGGGTGCGCCAGATGTGACCGTACATGGTTGATGGCTCGCTCTGAGTCCTGATACATAAGCAGTCTTGTTTGTCACTCCTGTGCAATGTAAGTTCCGCCTGCCTCTCCTCCCTATCTGCTGGTCCATCTCTCCCTCTGAACTCCCCTCCTGGTCCTCTCTTGTGGGCACCCACGTGACGTCCATAGACACATCATCATCTACGTCACCTTCCCCAACACTAACATTAGAGATCTCGGAGTAGGCAGCAACAGCGGGGACCAACATCCTTGGGCTGATCTGGGTACTGTCGTCAGACTGCTGAGTGGCGGTTGTTGCTACCTCCTCTTCCTGATCCAATGTCAAGAATGCCTGCGCATCAGAGTCTTAAGTCTTGTGATGGATCGGAAAATAATTCCTGTGACTCAAGCGGAGGGTATATGGTGGCGGTGGTGTTGGTGGTAGTGTCTTTGGGGGTGCACACAGCAGAGAGTGAAGAGGGTGCAGATAGAGAGGATGAGGAGGGTGCAGAAGAGTAAGGCTGAGTGAGCCACTCAACCAAGTCTGGTGCGTCATTTGACGTAATCGAACGCACCTTCTGCAACTTCCCACTTTGGCTCCGGCCTGGTGCTCCTGCCCTACCCCTACCACCCCTTCGAAAGGGCCTGCCTCTTCCTCTGCCTGTCATCTTTTTAAATGACCCTGTGACAAAAGGCTGTAGAGAAGGGCAGTATATGTGGAAGAAGGTATATTACACCCCGCTTCAAACTGTTGTTTTCGGGGGCCACTGGTCTATCACAGCAGTTATAATACTTTTTTCTAATTGCGTTTGTCACTCTTTGTAGTATCGCTGCAAAACCTCTCAGCAGTCACAATGCTGCACAGTAGAAATGCACTATACTATTCTTCCTATATGTGAAAGTTTTTTATGCGTGTATTAGACCCCTATATACTGCACACCAAATAGTACACCTATACCAGTCCTTAAAATGAACTTTTGTGGAGCTTTATTGGTTAGCGATTTTAGTCGCTAGTCTGTGCCTGCGACACACAGCGGCAATTTCTACCTAAACCGAGAAAAGAGCTGCAGCAGAACCGCTCAGAAGCTTCACAGTAGAAATGCTGCACAGTTGAAATGCACTATATATTATATAGTATAGTATATAGTATATATTATATAGTATGTTTGAAAGTTTTTTATGCGTGTATTAGACCCCTATATACTGCACACCAAATAGTACACCTATACCAGTCCTTAAAATGAACTTTTGGGGAGCTTTATTGGTTAGCGATTTTAGTCGCTAGTCTGTGCCTGCGACACACAGCGGCAATTTCTACCTAAACTGAGAAAAGAGCTGCAGCAGAACCGCTCAGAAGCTGCACAGTAGAAATGCACTATACTATTCTTCCTAGAGTATTTTATGCGTGTAGTACACCCCTATTTACTGCACACAAAATAGTACACCTATACCCGTCCGTAAAAGGACTTTTGTGGACTGTACACCTATACCAGTCCTTAGAAGGACTTTTGTTTTAGTAGAGTATGTCCCTGCTAGTACACACACAGCAACCTTCCTACACTGACTAAAGACAGCTGCAGAACCGCACTATACTATTCTTCCTAGAGTATTTTATGCGTGTAGTACACCCCTATTTACTGCACACAAAATAGTACACCTATACCAGTCCGTAAAAGGACTTTTGTGGACTGTACACCTATACCAGTCCTTAGAAGGACTTTTGTTTTAGTAGAGTCTGTCCCTGCTAGTACACACACAGCAACCTTCCTACACTGACTAAAGACAGCTGCAGAACCGCTCAGCACTGCAGTCCCAATGCTGCACAATTGAAATTAACTAAAAGTGTATTACACCCCTATACACTGCACACAAAACAATTGTACACCTATACCAGTCCTTAAAAGGACTTTTGTGGACCTAATAGCTAGGATTACAGTCTGTCCCTGCTCCACACAGCAACTTGTCCCTACGCTGACAAATAACAGAATGTAAAATGGCAGCCAGATCAGGTCTATTTATAAGGTAGGGGGTATGTCCATCTGCTGAAATGTCTCATTGGCTGTCCTGTACCACATGATGGATGTGTCATAGGTTGAAGTTCCACAATGTAAAAGATTCAGAATATGGTGGCCGTGAACCGGCCGCGAATAGCGCCATATGTCCGCCGGTTTCGCGAACCGCGAATGCGCAAAATTCGCCGCGAACCGCAAGGCCATCTCTACTTGTGAACAGCAATCTTTAAGTCTGACCACAGATTTTTTATTGGATTGAAGTCTGGGCTTTGACTAGGCCATTCCAACACATTTACATGTTTCCCCTTAAACCACTCAAGTGTTGCTTTAGCAGTGTGTTTGGGGTCATTGTCCTGCTGGATGGTGAACCTCTTTCCTAGTCTCAGATCACACACAGAGTGGTACAGGTTTTGCTCAAGAATATCCCTGTATTTAGCACCATCCATCTTTCCCTCAACTCCAGTTTCCCAGTCCTGACTGCTGAAAAACATCCCCACAGCATGATGTTGCCACCACCATGTTTCTTTGGGTGATGGGATGTGTTGGGTTTGCGTCAGACATAGCGTTTTCTTTGATGACCAGAGCACCTTCCTCCATACATTTTGGGAGTCTCCCACATGCCTTTTCGCAAACTCAAAACGTGCCATTTTGTTTTTTGCTGAAAGTAATGGCTTTCTTCTGGCCATTCTGACATAAAGCCCAACTCTATGGAGCGTACGGCTTATTGTTGTCCTATGTACAGATACTCCAGTCTCTGCTGTGGAAGTCTGCAGCTCCTCCAGAGTTACCTTAGGTCTCTGTGCTGCCTCTCTGATTAATGCCCTCCTTGCCCGGTCTGTGAGTTTTGGTGTGCGGCCGTCTCTTGGCAGGTTTGCTGTTGTGCCATGTTCTTTCCATTTGTTTATGATAGATTTGATGGTGCTCCTAGGAATCATCAATGATTTAGATATTTTTTTTATAACCTAACCTTGACTTGTACTTCTCAACAACATTGTCCCTTACTTGTTTGGAGAGTTCCTTGGTCTTCATGGCAGTGTTGGGATAGTGGTGCCTTTTGCTTAGGTGTTGCAGCCTCTGGGGCTTTTCAAAAAGGTGTGTATATGTAATGACAGATCACATGACACTAAGATTGCACACAGGTGGACATCATTTCACTAATTATGTGACTTCTGAAGGTAATTGGTTGCACCAGAGCTTTTTATGGGCTTCATAACAAAGGGGGTGAATACATACGCACATGCCAATTATCCGTTTTTTATTTCTAAAAAATAGTTTTATGTATATATTTTTCTAATTTTACTTCACCAACTTAGACTATTGTGTTCCATCACATATAATTCATATATAAAAAAAAACATTGAACCAAAGTAGGGATGAGCTTTGAGTTCGAGTCGAACATCGGCTGTTCGAACGGGCGACAAAGATCAAACATTATGGGCCGTTCGCGAAAAATTTGAGGGGCGCGTCACGGCCCATAGTGCACTGTGGCATCGCAGTGCATTGCTGGCTGATGATTGGCCAAGCATGCACTATGACCCGCATGCTTTGGCCAATGGCTCAGGGGATTAAGTACACGCCCCACACTATATAAGCCAGCCTGCACGTCGGCCTTCTGTAGTGTGTTGCGGCGTTGAGAGAGAGATAGAGAGAGAACGAGAGAGTGTAATTTAATTTCATTTAGATAGATTGAGCAGGCAAGCGATTCAGTTAGCTAGATTGAGCAGGCAGTTGATTATGTTAGCTCCAGTATATTTAGTATATATATATATATGCATTCCAGGCTTTGTATATATATATATATATATATATATATATATATATATACTGTATACAGTTTAGCTAGATCTCACTGCAGAGCGTTCCTGGTGTACTGTTCCTAATATACTACAGGCAGGCAGTTGATTCAGTTAGCTGCAGTATATTCAGTACTGTATCCTGAGCACAGTGTGCAGCTAGATCTCACTGCAGACCATTCCTGTTGTTCTCTTCTAATATGCTACAGGAAGGCAGTTGATTCAGTTAGCTGTAGTATATTTAGTACTGTATCCTGAGCACAGTGTGCAGCTAGATCTCACTGCAGACCATTCCTGTTGTTCTCTTTCTAATATACTACAGGCAGGCAGTTGAATCAGTTAGCTGCAGTATATACAGTACTGTTTCCTGTGCACAGTGTGCAGCTAGATCTCACTGCAGACCATTCCTGTTCTCTTCCTAATATACTACAGGCAGGCAGTTGATTCAGTTAGCTGCAGTATATTCAGTACTGTATCCTGAGCACAGTGTGCAGCTAGATCTCACTGCAGACCATTCCTGTTGTTCTCTTCCTAATATGCTACAGGAAGGCAGTTGATTCAGTTAGCTGTAGTATATTTAGTACTGTATCCTGAGCACAGTGTGCAGCTAGATCTCACTGCAGACCATTCCTGTTGTTCTCTTTCTAATATACTACAGGCAGGCAGTTGAATCAGTTAGCTGCAGTATATAAAGTACTGTTTCCTGTGCACAGTGTGCAGCTAGATCTCACTGCAGACCATTCCTGTTGTTCTCTTCCTAATATACTACAGGCAGGCAGTTGATTCAGTTAGCTGCAGTATATTCAGTACTGTATCCTGAGCACAGTGTGCAGCTAGATCTCACTGCAGACCATTCCTGTTGTTCTCCTCCTAATATACTACAGGCAGGCAGTTGATTCAGTTAGCTGCAGTATATAAATTACTGTATCCTGTGCACAGTGTGCAGCTAGATAATCACTGAAGACCATTCCTGTTCTCTTCCTAATATACTACAGGCAGGAAGTTGATTCAGTTAGCTGCAGTATATTCAGTTCTGTATCCTGAGCACAGTGTGCAGCTAGATCTCACTGCAGACCATTCCTGTTGTTCTCTTTCTAATATACTACAGGCAGGCAGTTGATTCAGTTAGCTGCAGTATATTCAGTACTGTATCCTGTGCACAGTGTGCGCTAGATCTCACTGCAGACCATTCCTGTTGTTCTCCTCTTAATATACTACAGGCAGGCAGTTGATTCAGTTAGCTGCAGTATATTCAGTACTGTATCCTGTGCACAGTGTGCAGCTAGATCTCACTGCAGACCAATCCTGTTGTTCTCCTAATATACTACAGGCAAGCAGTTGATTCAGTTAGCTGCAGTGTATTCAGTACTGTATCCTGTGTGCAGCTAGATCTTACTGCAGACCATTCCTGTTGTTCTCCTCCTAATATACTACAGGCAGGCAGTTGATCCAGTTAGCTGCAGTATATTCAGTACTGTATCCTGTGCACAGTGTGCAGCTAGATCTCACTGCAGACCAATCCTGTTGTTCTCCTAATATACTACAGGCAAGCAGTTGATTCGGTTAGCTGCAGTATATTCAGTACTGTATCCTGTGCACAGTGTGCAGCTAGATCTCACTGCAGACCATTCCTGTTGTTCTCCTCCTAATATACTACAGGCAGGCAGTTGATTCAGTTAGCTGCAGTATATAAATTACTGTGCACAGTAATTTTGCACCTCTTACTCCGGAACCCCTGATGTTGGGAACAGGGAGCTCAGGAGTGCAGAGTCGCACAAGTGCCTGTCAGGAACACTGGTGCAGAGATGGAGCTGATTCAGTTAGCGGCAGTATATTCAGTACTGTATTCTGAGCACAGTGTGCAGCTAGATCTCACTGCCGAACCACTGCTGTTGTTCTCTTCCTAATATACTACATGCAGGCAGTTGATTCAGTTAGCTGCAGTATATTCAGTACTGTATCCTGAGCACAGTGTGCAGCTAGATCTCACTGCAGACCATTCCTGTTCTCTTACTAATATACTACAGGCAGGAAGTTGATTCAGTTAGCTGCAGTATATTCAGTACTGTATCCTGAGCACAGTGTGCAGCTAGATAATCACTGCAGACCATTCCTGTTCTCTTCCTAATATACTACAGGCAGGAAGTTGATTCAGTTAGCGGCAGTATATTCAGTACTGTATTCTGAGCACAGTGTGCAGCTAGATCTCACTGCCGAACCACTGCTGTTGTTCTCTTCCTAATATACTACATGCAGGCAGTTGATTCAGATAGCTGCAGTATATTCAGTACTGTATCCTGAGCACAGTGTGCAGCTAGATCTCACTGCAGACCATTCCTGTTGTTCTCCTCCTAATATACTACAGGCAGACAGTTGATTCAGTTAGTGTGACGTACCTGGTGATGAGCCTGGGATGCAGGGAGCGGCCTCTTTTGCACCTCTTACTCCGGAACCCCTGATGTTGGGAACAGGGAGCTCAGGAGTGCAGAGTCGCACAAGTGCCTGTCAGGAACACTGGTGCAGAGATGGAGCTGATTCAGTTAGCGGCAGTATATTCAGTACTGTATTCTGAGCACAGTGTGCAGCTAGATCTCACTACCGAACCACTGCTGTTGTTCTCTTCCTAATATACTACATGCAGGCAGTTGATTCAGTTAGCTGCAGTATATTCAGTACTGTATCCTGAGCACAGTGTGCAGCTAGATCTCACTGCAGACCATTCCTGTTCTCTTACTAATATACTACAGGCAGGAAGTTGATTCAGTTAGCTGCAGTATATTCAGTACTGTATCCTGAGCACAGTGTGCAGCTAGATCTCACTGCAGACCATTCCTGTTCTCTTACTAATATACTACAGGCAGGAAGTTGATTCAGTTAGCTGCAGTATATTCAGTACTGTATCCTGTGCACAGTGTGCAGCTAGATCTCACTGCAGACCAATCCTGTTGTTCTCCTAATATACTACAGGCAAGCAGTTGATTCGGTTAGCTGCAGTATATTCAGTACTGTATCCTGTGCACAGTGTGCAGCTAGATCTCACTGCAGACCATTCCTGTTGTTCTCCTCCTAATATACTACAGGCAGGCAGTTGATTCAGTTAGCTGCAGTATATAAATTACTGTGCACAGTAATTTTGCACCTCTTACTCCGGAACCCCTGATGTTGGGAACAGGGAGCTCAGGAGTGCAGAGTCGCACAAGTGCCTGTCAGGAACACTGGTGCAGAGATGGAGCTGATTCAGTTAGCGGCAGTATATTCAGTACTGTATTCTGAGCACAGTGTGCAGCTAGATCTCACTGCCGAACCACTGCTGTTGTTCTCTTCCTAATATACTACATGCAGGCAGTTGATTCAGTTAGCTGCAGTATATTCAGTACTGTATCCTGAGCACAGTGTGCAGCTAGATCTCACTGCAGACCATTCCTGTTCTCTTACTAATATACTACAGGCAGGAAGTTGATTCAGTTAGCTGCAGTATATTCAGTACTGTATCCTGAGCACAGTGTGCAGCTAGATAATCACTGCAGACCATTCCTGTTCTCTTCCTAATATACTACAGGCAGGAAGTTGATTCAGTTAGCGGCAGTATATTCAGTACTGTATTCTGAGCACAGTGTGCAGCTAGATCTCACTGCCGAACCACTGCTGTTGTTCTCTTCCTAATATACTACATGCAGGCAGTTGATTCAGATAGCTGCAGTATATTCAGTACTGTATCCTGAGCACAGTGTGCAGCTAGATCTCACTGCAGACCATTCCTGTTGTTCTCCTCCTAATATACTACAGGCAGACAGTTGATTCAGTTAGTGTGACGTACCTGGTGATGAGCCT
Organism: Rana muscosa; assembly: GCA_029206835.1. Lineage (NCBI taxonomy): Eukaryota > Metazoa > Chordata > Amphibia > Anura > Ranidae > Rana > Rana muscosa. The sequence goes on along the minus strand of CM055126.1, from coordinate 24,509,611 downwards.
GGGATGCAGGGAGCGGCCTCTTTTGCACCTCTTACTCCGGAACCCCTGATGTTGGGAACAGGGAGCTCAGGAGTGCAGAGTCGCACAAGTGCCTGTCAGGAACACTGGTGCAGAGATGGAGCTGATTCAGTTAGCGGCAGTATATTCAGTACTGTATTCTGAGCACAGTGTGCAGCTAGATCTCACTACCGAACCACTGCTGTTGTTCTCTTCCTAATATACTACATGCAGGCAGTTGATTCAGTTAGCTGCAGTATATTCAGTACTGTATCCTGAGCACAGTGTGCAGCTAGATCTCACTGCAGACCATTCCTGTTCTCTTACTAATATACTACAGGCAGGAAGTTGATTCAGTTAGCTGCAGTATATTCAGTACTGTATCCTGAGCACAGTGTGCAACTAGATCTCACTGCAGACCATTCCTGTTGTTCTCTTCCTAATATACTACATGCAGGCAGTTGATTCAGTTAGCTGCAGTATATAAAGTACTGTATCCTGTGCACAGTGTGCAGCTAGATCTCACTGCAGACCATTCCTGTTCTCTTCCAAATATACTACAGGCAGGCAGTTGATTCAGTTAGCTGCAGTATATTCAGTACTGTGTCCTGAGCACAGTGTGCAGCTAGATCTCACTGCAGACCATTCCTGTTGTTCTCCTCCTAATATACTACAGGCAGGCAGTTGATTCAGTTAGTGTCACGTACCTGGTGATGAGCCTGGGATGCAGGGAGCTGCCTCTTTTGCACCTCTTACTCCGGAAGCCCTGATGGTGGGAACAGGGAGCTCGGGAGTGCAGAGTCGCACAAGTGCCTGTCAGGAACACTGGTGCAGAGATGGAGCTGGACTTCAGGAAGCTCTGTGCAGGTTTCAGCGGCAGCAGGGAAGCTGGAACGGCAGGCAGGCTTGGCACACAGGGAACTGAGGAGAGAGACAGCAGACAGCGGGGAGGCGTCTTGTAGTACCGGGCACAGGCAAGTCCAAACAGGCCGGGTAATCCACTGGCTGGCGGATCAGGTGCAGTCCAAGAGGCAGAGGAAGAGGCAGAGTCGTAATACAGTCCGGGTTGGTAACGGGCAGGCAGCAGGTAGCAGAAGGAGCAGGCCGAAGCAAGGTCAACAAGCCGGGGGTCAGCGGGCAGGCAGAAGGCAAGAAGCGTCAGGAACAAGCCGGGTCACAGGAACAGATCGGTAGGGAACTATCAGATAGCAGGTGGGTCTTGGGAACGCTGTAGACCAGACAGCAAAGAGCCCCAGCACAAGCCCCTTTAAATAGCCCCAGATTGGCGCCAGGAAGTGTCGCTGCGCGCTCCCGCACGCACCCGCACACGCCCGCGCGCCGTTACTGCGCATGCGTGTACGCGCGAACGGCGATTCGCCGCTATTGCGCAGGCGCAAACGTGCTAACGCCGATTCGCCACTATTGCGCAGGCGCGCACCCGCGCGTGCCGAAGCGTCGCCAGCTTGCAGGTGAGGTTGCCCTTCATGACAATGCCCCCCTCCAATGGGCAGCCTCCGGATGCCCATCTGGGCCACCTTAACTGGATGAGAGTCTTTGGCATGGATGTTGCACTCAGGTTCCCATGAGTTCTCCTCAGGGCCATATCCCTTCCATTTTACAAGAAATTGGACTTGGTTGCGCCTTTTTCTACAATCCACAATGGATTCCACCTCAAACTCTTCTTCACCGTCGACCAAGATTGGTTCAGGAGGGCCGGTGTCACGTCCCGAGAAGGGATCAGGAACAGTAGGCTTAAGTAGGGCAACATGGAAAACCGGGTGGATCCGGAATGATTCTGGTAGCTCCAGTTCATAGGCCACACTGTTAATCTGTCTCCTGACGGGAAAAGGACCCACAAACTTGGGACCCAATTTCTTTGAGGGACAGGCAAGTCTAAGGTTCAGTGTAGATAACCACACCTGATCTCCGGGTTCCAGATTGAGTTCTCCTCTTCTTTTTTTGTCGAACACTTCTTTATTATATTCTTGTGTCTTAGTCATCGTGTCTCGTAATAATTCATTGTTTGCTCTGAAAAAATCCAATGTCTCCTGGACAGCAGGTACAGCAGACTCCGGGATACAGTTGGACAAGAATGAGGGATGAAAGCCGTAGTTAGCATAGAACGGGGATTGCTTCGTGGCAGAGTGGTCCGAATTATTGTATGCAAATTCGGCCAGCGGCAGCAGAGGTACCCAATCTTCCTGCGAGAACGAAGAAAAGCAGCGTAGGTATTGCTCAAGTGTCTGATTCGTCCGTTCAGTCTGGCCATTTGATTGTGGATGGTAGGCAGTCGAGAAGAAATCCCGAGGGCTTCACACAGGGCCTTCCAGAACCTGGAGGTGAATTGCACCCCTCGATCCGACACGATGTTCGCAGGGATGCCATGGAGCCTTACGATTTCTTTGACAAAAATTTTAGCTGTCTCAGGAGTGGAAGGCGTACCCCTCATGGGCAAGAAGTGTGCCATTTTTGATAGTCTATCCACAACCACGAAGATAGTGGTGAAAAGCTCCGGGGGTGGAAGTTCTACGATGAAGTCCATGGAAATCATCTTCCATGGCCTCTCGGGTACAGGCAATGGTTTCAACAGACCCCAGGCTCTGGACTTACTTCCCTTGTTCCTGATACATGTGCTGCAAGACTCCACGTAGCTCCTACAGTCCTTTGACAGTTGCGGCCACCAAAACATGCGTTGTAGAAGTTCGGAGGTCTTGAGTACCCGAAGTGCCCAGCCAGTTTGTTATCGTGGCAGGAACTAAGGACCGCGACTCGCAGGTCCTCTGGTACAAAGATTTTGTCCTTGTACCATAAAAGTCCATCCTTGAGCCGTAGCTCTGTCCCAGGTGAGGGAGAGATCCCCTTGGATACTTGCTTGATCCGAGATAGCAGGTCCTCTTGAAGCAAGAGGAAGTTTCCTGGTGACAAGATGGTATCCGGAGGGGCAGGTGTTTCAGGGTCACAGAACATTCGTGAGAGAGCATCAGGTTTAGTATTCTTCGATCCTGGTCTATATAGTTATATGGAAAGAGAAACGTGTGAAGAAAAGTGCCCACCTGGCCTGCCGGGGTTTCAGTCTCTTTGCCACTCTCAGATACTCCAGATTCTTGTGGTCCGTATAGACCAGGATCGGATGCGCTGCTCCTTCCAGGAGGTACCGCCATTCCTCCAGGGCGGCTTTGATTGCCAGTAGTTCCCGGTCTCCCACATCATAGTTCTTCTCCGAATCTGACAGCTTACGGGAGAAAAAGGCAACCGGATGTAAGAGAGCCTTGGGCCCCTGTCTTTGGGAGAGAACCGCGCCAACTGCTGTTTCCGAGGCGTCCACCTCCAGTATGTATGGTAGAGCCGCATCAGGGTGCCTCAGAACGGATGCAGAGGTAAATAATTTCTTAAGGGTCTCGAAGGCCGTTTGGGCTTCTGAAGACCACTGGAACCGGACAGTCTGTTTGGTTAGGTTGGTTAATGGGGTGATGATGGAAGAGAACCCCCTGATGAACTTCCTATAAAAGTTTGCGAATCCGATGAAGCGATGTATGCCTTTCCTATCTACGGGCACCGGCCAGTAAAGAATTGCAGCCACTTTCTGGGAGTCCATCGTGATACCCTCCACCGAGATAACAAGTCCAAGGAATTGGATGCTTTGGCGTTCGAATTCGCATTTTTCTGGTTTTGCGTATAACCTGTGCATTCGAAGCCGTGCGAGCACATTCTGAACGTGTTCCCGGTGTTTCTCCAAAGAGGGGGAAAAGATGAGGATGTCATCCAGGTAAATGATAACAAAAAGGTCAAGGTAGTCTCTAAAAATGTCGTTCACAAAATGCTGGAACGTAGCCGGGGCATTGCAAAGTCCGAAGGGCATGACTAAGTATTCGAAGTGCCCAAAGCAAGTGCGAAAGGCAGTTTTCCACTCATCCCCGCTTCGGATCCGCACCAGGTTATAGGCCCCACGGAGGTCCAGTTTTGTGAAAATGACTGCGGATCCCAGTCTTTGAAACAATTCAGGTACTAAAGGAAGGGGGTACCGGTTCTTTATCGTCACTTTGTTGAGCTCTCTGTAATCCACACAAGGGCGGAGGGAATGGTCCTTTTTCTCAACAAAGAAAATCCCTGCCCCTGCCGGTGATGTAGAAGGACGGATGAACCCTTTCATAAGATTATCATCAACATAAGTCTTGAGGGTCTCGAGTTCAAGTTCCGTCAGAGGAAAAATCCTGCCAAAGGGGATTTCAGCCCCAGGGAGAAGCTCAATCGGGCAGTCGTAACGCCTGTGTGGAGGGAGAGTCTCAGCCCCTTTCTTGCTAAAAACGTTCAGGAAGCTGTGATATGCTTCAGGAACTGACTGGCGGACCTCAGCATCAGAGTCCATGCAAAGCAAGGGAGAAGGGGTGCTCAAAACTTCCTGCAGACAATGTTGACGGCAGTAGGGGGAACAGAAACTGGCTTCACCTGATGTCCAATTAATTTGCGGGTTATGGGCCTGTAACCAGGGCATGCCCAGAATGATGGGGAACAGAGGAGACTTGATGACATCTAGGCATAGTAACTCCTGATGAGTACTGGCAATGGTTGTGGCCAGCGGTAGGGTCTCCTGTGTGACTGGTCCGGATTTAAGGGTCAACCCATCAGCGAGGTATACTGAAAGCCCTTTAGCTCTAGAGCGCAAAGGAATGTGATGTGTGGTGGCAAAAGCTAAGTCCAGAAAGCAACTGCAGGCCCTGGAGTCAATGATAGCGCTGACTTGAATATTCCCTCCTGGGAGCTGCAAAAGAATGGGAATCGCCAGGTGAGCAGAATTACTGGGTATAACGGGTAAATGCACAGACGACATGGAGAGGCACTTACGGATTTTCACAGGGCAGGTCCGTACATAATGTCCGGGTTCTCCGCAGTATAGACATAGGTTAAGGGTTCGCCTGCGTTGACGTTCCTCAGGGGTGAGTGAGGGACGGAGAAGTCCCATCTGCATGGGTTCTGGGTTGTCAGAGGAGGCTGTAACTGGGAATGAAGGAGCTGGGTTGGCAGAGCTGGGTACCCGGGGCAACATCCAAACCGAGCGAGATTGCCCGGTGGCTCGTTCAGTCCTACGTTCTCGTAGGCGTCGGTCAATCTGGATGGTCAGGTTGATCAGAGCATCCAAAGTTCCGGGCACACCTACACGTGCCAGTTCATCTTTGAGCGGTTCAGAGAGTCCCAATCGGAATTGGTAACAAAGAGCAGCATCATTCCAATTAGTGTCTGAGCTTCATCTCCTGAATTCGGAAACATAATCCTCGGCCGGTCTGCGGTCTTGCTGAAGTTGCAGGGTTGCTTCGGCAGTGGCGGCCTGGTGCGGATCCTCGTAAAGTTGGGACATGGTTTGGAAGAAGGTGTCCAAGGTATTAAGTGAAACGTCTTTATGCTCCAAAAGGCGGTGAGCCCAGGCTTGAGGCTCACCAGACAGGAGGGAAATAACGGACCCCACTTTGGTGGATTCTAGTGAAAAGGTCCGTGGTTGCAAGGCAAAGAAGAGCTCGCAGGCATTCCGAAAGGCTCTGTATTTGCTCCGCTCCCCTGAGAATCGCTCAGGCGTGGGTACCTTTGGTTCAGGCGGCATCATGACCACCGAAGAAGAAGTGGAAGTCCCAGTGGAGGAGGAAGCTGAGGAGGATAGGGCCTGGACTCTGCCCTCCAGTCAGGTATAACCCTCTTGCAGGCTTCTGACGGCCTGGGTTAGCCCATCCAGGTGTCGGCAAAGTTCCTCCATTGGGTTTGCTCCCTGCGCAGGCTCGGACATGGCTGTCTGGTACTGTCACGTACCTGGTGATGAGCCTGGGATGCAGGGAGCGGCCTCTTTTGCACCTCTTACTCCGGAACCTCTGATGGTGGGAACAGGGAGCTCGGGAGTGCAGAGTCGCACAAGTGCCTGTCAGGAACACTGGTGCAGAGATGGAGCTGGACTTCAGGAAGCTCTGTGCAGGTTTCAGCGGCAGCAGGGAAGCTGGAACGGCAGGCAGGCTTGGCACACAGGGAACTGAGGAGAGAGACAGCAGACAGCAGGGAGGTGTCTTGCAGTACCGGGCACAGGCAAGTCCAAACAGGCCGGGTAATCCACTGGCTGGCGGATCAGGTGCAGTCCAAGAGGCAGAGGCAGAGTCGTAATACAGTCCGGGTTGGTAACGGGCAGGCAGCAGGTAGCAGAAGGAGCAGGCCGAAGCAAGGTCAACAAGCCGGGGGTCAGCGGGCAGGCAGAAGGCAAGAAGCGTCAGGAACAAGCCGGGTCACAGGGACAGATCGGTAGGGAACTATCAGATAGCAGGTGGGTCTTAGGAACGCTGTAGACCAGACAGCAAGGAGCCCCAGCACAAGCCCCTTTAAATAGCCCCAGATTGGCGCCAGGAAGTGTCACTGCGCGCTCCCGCACGCACCCGGGCACGCCCGCGCACCGTTACCACGCATGCGCGTACGCGCGAACGCCGATTCGCCGCTATTGCGCAGGCGCAAACGTGCTAACGCCGTTTAGCCACTATTGCGCAGGCAAGCGCACCCGCGCGCGCCGAAGCGTCGCCAGCTTGCAGGTGAGGTTGCCCTTCATGACCTCACTGCAGACCATTCCTGTTGTTCTCTTCCTAATATACTACAGGCAGGCAGTTGATTCAGTTAGCTGCAGTATATAAAGTACTGTTTCCTGTGCACAGTGTGCAGCTAGATCTCACTGAAGACCATTCCTGTTGTTCTCCTCCTAATATACTACAGGCAGGCAGTTGATTCAGTTAGCTGCAGTATATAAATTACTGTATCCTGTGCACAGTGTGCAGCTAGATAATCACTGCAGACCATTCCTGTTCTCTTCCTAATATACTACAGGCAGGAAGTTGATTCAGTTAGCGGCAGTATATTCAGTACTGTATTCTGAGCACAGTGTGCAGCTAGATCTCACTGCCGAACCACTGCTGTTGTTCTCTTCCTAATATACTACATGCAGGCAGTTGATTCAGTTAGCTGCAGTATATTCAGTACTGTATCCTGAGCACAGTGTGCAGCTAGATCTCACTGCAGACCATTCCTGTTGTTCTCTTCCTAATATACTACAGGCAGGAAGTTGATTCAGTTAGCTGCAGTATATTCAGTACTGTATCCTGAGCACAGTGTGCAGCTAGATCTCACTGCCGACCATTCCTGTTGTTCTCTTCCTAATATACTACATGCAGGCAGTTGATTCAGTTAGCTGCAGTATATTCAGTACTAAATCCTGAGCACAGTGTGCAGCTAGATCTCACTGCAGACCATTCCTGTTGTTCTCTTTCTAATATACTACAGGCAGGCAGTTGATTCAGTTAGCTGCAGTATATAAAGTACTGTATCCTGTGCACAGTGTGCAGCTAGACCTCACTACAGACCATTCCTGTTGTTCTCTTCCTAATATGCTACAGGCAGGCAGTTGATTCAGTTAGCTGCAGTATATAAAGTACTGTATCCTGAGCACAGTGTGCAGCTAGATCTCACTGCAGACCATTCCTGTTGTTCTCTTCCTAATATGCTACAGGAAGGCAGTTGATTCAGTTAGCTGCAGTATATTTAGTACTGTATCCTGAGCACAGTGTGCAGCTAGATCTCACTGCAGACCATTCCTGTTGTTCTCTTTCTAATATACTACAGGCAGGCAGTTGAATCAGTTAGCTGCAGTATATACAGTACTGTTTCCTGTGCACAGTGTGCCGATAGATCTCACTGCAGACCATTCCTGTTGTTCTCTTCCTAATATACTACAGGCAGGTAGTTGATTTAGTTAGCTGCAGTATATTCAGTACTATATCCTGAGCACAGTGTGCAGCTAGATCTCACTGCAGACCATTTCTGTTGTTCTCTTCCTAATATACTACAGGCAGGCAGTTGATTCAGTTAGCTGCAGTATATTCAGTATATATATATACATCCCAGCTTTGTGCAGCTACATCTCACTGCAGGCCATTCCTGGTGTACCTATTCAAATACATCAAATACAGTATGTCTGGAAGGCCAATAAGGAGAGGCAGACACTCACAGGCCACTAAAAGAGGGCAAGCAGGCTCTGTGTCTAGAGCCAACAATGCTGGCCGTGGACATCCTCAGCATGTGACCGTGGGGCACGTTTTGACTTTTTTTCTGGCAGCTGGCCATGTTGAGCCACAACATGCAGAAGAGTTGGCAGAGTGGATGACCAAGCCATCCTCATCCTCCTCATCCTCTGTCACCCAGGCTCAGAGAATCTTGGCTGCCAATGCAGGTGCCAGAGCGGCCTATTCCATCGGCTCAAGGTCAGTAGTTACTCCTTCCCTAGCCCCACCATCATGCACGGAGGAGTCCCCTGAACTGTTTGACCACAGTGTTGAGTACATGCTGCAGGAGGATGCGCAGCGCTTTGAAGGCTCCGATGTTGGTACCCAGCTTGCTCCAGTGACGAGGAGGGAGGGGATGATGAGGTCACTGACTCTACGTGGGTACCTGATAGGAGAGATGAGAGAGGAGGAGGAGGCACATCTCCAACGAGGCAGGATGAAACAGAAGCCGATTGGGCACCACATGCTTGACCAGACATATGTCGACCTGTCATGCAGTCCGTTGGCAAGCGTACTTAAAAGACCCACACCAAAGAACAAAGCGGACCTCTCCTTGCTCCTCATTAGGGATGAGCTCGGTGTTCGAGTCGAACATACGTTCGACTTGAACATCGGCTGTTCGATCGTTCGACGAAGATCGAACGATTTGGGCCGTTCGCGCCTAATTCGAGTGACGCGAACGGCCCACAATGCACTACGCCATCGCAGTGTCATCCAGGCGCTGTGATTGGCCAAGCATGCACTGTGACCCCGCATGCTTGGCCAATCACAGCGCCGGCAGCGAGGAGAGCAATGATTGGCCACAGGCAGGATGCCTGTGGCCAATTATTGCTGAGGGTGTTTAGTACACGCCCCACACTATAAAAGGCCGCCAGCACGGCGGCCTAGTGTAGTGTGTTCCGGAGCAGGGAAAGAGAAGCATAGGCAGGGACAGTGACATTTATTTTTTCTTGCTTAACCTGGATTCCTTTAGTTTAGGGAAAGAGAAGGATAGGTAGGGAGAGTGTCAGTGTGTTTTACTGTGCGAATCCTTGTTTCTAGGGACAGGGAAGGACAGTGAGGGAAATTCTCCTTGTGCTATAGTGTGCTTTAAAAAAACATTTTTTCTAGGGACAGAAAACTATAGGTAGGGAGAGTGTCAGTGTGTTTTACTGTACGAATCCTTGTTTCTAGGGACAGGGAAGGACAGTGAGGGAAATTCTCCTTGTGCTATAGTGTGCTTTAAAAAAACATTTTTTCTAGGGACAGAAAACTATAGGTAGGGAGAGTGTCAGTGTGTTTTACTGTACGAATCCTTGTTTCTAGGGACAGGGAAGGACAGTGAGGGAAATTCTCCTTGTGCTATAGTGTGCTTTAAAAAAACATTTTTTCTAGGGACAGAAAACTATAGGTAGGGAGAGTGTCAGTGTGTTTTACTGTACGAATCCTTGTTTCTAGGGACAGGGAAGGACAGTGAGGGAAATTCTCCTTGTGCTATAGTGTGCTTTAAAAAAACATTTTTTCTAGGGACAGAAAACTATAGGTAGGGAGAGTGTCAGTGTGTTTTACTGTACGAATCCTTGTTTCTAGGGACAGGGAAGGACAGTGAGGGAAATTCTCCTTGTGCTATAGTGTGCTTTAAAAAAACATTTTTTCTAGGGACAGAAAACTATAGGTAGGGAGAGTGTCAGTGTGTTTTACTGTACGAATCCTTGTTTCTAGGGACAGGGAAGGACAGTGAGGGAAATTCTCCTTGTGCTATAGTGTGCTTTAAAAAAACATTTTTTCTAGGGACAGAAAACTATAGGTAGGGAGAGTGTCAGTGTGTTTTACTGTACGAATCCTTGTTTCTAGGGACAGGGAAGGACAGTGAGGGAAATTCTCCTTGTGCTATAGTGTGCTTTAAAAAAACATTTTTTCTAGGGACAGAAAACTATAGGTAGGGAGAGTGTCAGTGTGTTTTACTGTACGAATCCTTGTTTCTAGGGACAGGGAAGGACAGTGAGGGAAATTCTCCTTGTGCTATAGTGTGCTTTAAAAAAACATTTTTTCTAGGGACAGAAAACTATAGGTAGGGAGAGTGTCAGTGTGTTTTACTGTGCGAATCCTTGTTTCTAGGGACAGGGAAGGACAGTGAGGGAATTCTCCTTGTGCTATAGTGTGCTTTAAAAAAACATTTTTTCTAGGGACAGAAAACTATAGGTAGGGAGAGTGTCAGTGTGTTTTACTGTACGAATCCTTGTTTCTAGGGACAGGGAAGGACAGTGAGGGAAATTCTCCTTGTGCTATAGTGTGCTAAAGCATTCCTCATCAACCATCTTTGAAATCCTTGTTTTTTGGACAGTCAGGGAAATTGTCGTTGTGCTATTCTGTGCAAAAGCAATCATCCTCAACCATATTTAGAAATCCTTAAGTAAAGGGACAGAGAAGGACACCTGAAGGTAGCCCTTATTGCTTTTTTCCCATCTCCCTGCAGGCCATCTATTAGAATGTCTGGAAGGCAAACAAGGAGAGGCAGACAGTCAGGAGGCAATAGAAGAGGGCAAGCAGGCTCTGTGTCTGGGGACAACAGTGCTGGTCGTGGACGCGGTGCATTGTCATCAGCACATGGCCATGGGACACGCTTGTCCTTCTTTTCGGCAGCTGGACATGTTGAGCCACATCATGCCGAAGACTTGGTAGAGTGGATGACCAAGCCCTCCTCCTCCTCCTCCTCATCCTCTCTCACCCAGGCTCAGGGTACTGGCAAAGCAGCTGCCAAAGCGTCCTCTTCCCTGGTATCAATGTCAGACTCATCATCAGTCACTCCTTCCCTAGACCCACCATGTCCTCCTCCTGAGGAGTCCCCCGAACTGTTTGAGCACAGTGTTGGGTACATGCTCCAGGAGGATGCCCAGCGTTTCGAAGGGTCTGATGATGAAACCCAGCTACAGGAAGGCAGTAGCGTGAGAGCAGACAGAGGGGATGCTCAAGAAGGACACCAATCTGGCAGTCATGTTCCAGCAGCTGCAGCATACTGCCAGATTGGCTCCAGTGATGAGGAGGGAGGGGATGATGAGGTCACTGACTCCACGTGGGTGCCTAATAGGAGAGAGGAGGAGGAGGAGGATGAGGAGGAGGCACATCTCCAACGAGGCAGGATGCCCTTTGGTGGCCAGCGTAAGGGCAGTACACCGACGGAATCACACCGCAGAGCTCCGCCTGTGCAGGGCACTGCCTCTGCCCGTCATTCAAAAAGTTCTTTGGTGTGGGCCTTTTTTGAGGCTAGTGCATCAGATCGCACAGCTGCTGTTTGCAACATATGTCTCAAGCGTATATCGCGTGGCCAAAACATCAGCCGCTTGGGTACCACATGCCTGACCAGACATATGTTGACCTGCCATGCAGCTCGTTGGCAAGCCTACCTCAAAGACCCACACCAAAGAACAAAGCGGACCTCTCCTTGCACCGCATCAGCTGGGATCTCCAACCCCACTATAACTTCAGTCCTCTCTGAAACATGCACTGAGAGGAATGAAGGTGTAGAATTAGGTGTGTCACAGCCAAGTACTTGCGGCCACTCTGCTAGCAGTACACCGACGTCCGATTCTAGCAGGCAAATTTCCCTGCCCCAGCTGCTGGACCGTCAAAAGAAGTTCACTCCCAGCCATCCACATGCCCAGCGGTTGAATGCTAGCTTGGCTAAATTGCTAGCGCTTCAACTGCTGCCTTTTCAGTTGGTAGACTCGGCCCCCTTCCGTGAGTTTGTGCAATGTGCGGTTCCTCAGTGGCAGGTTCCCAAACGCCACTTTTTCTCACGGAAGGCTATTCCGGCTCTCTACCGGCATGTGGAAGGCAATGTCTTGGCCTCGCTGGACAGGGCGGTCAGCGGTAAGGTGCATATTACCGCTGACTCATGGTCCAGCAGGCATGGACAGGGACGTTACCTTTCTTTCATGGCCCATTGGGTCACTCTTTTGGCAGCTGGGAAGGATGCAGGACAAGGTGCAGTAGTGTTGGAGGTTGTTCCACCGCCACGCCTCCAAAATGCTACTACTGGTTGTGACACACCTCTCTCCTCCACCCCCTCCTCTTCTTCTTCCTCCATGGCCTCTTCCTGTGGTTTGTCCTCTGAACCAGCGGTGCTCCGTAGCCGTTCAAGGGGCTACGCAAGTACGCAGGCAAAAAGATGCCATGCCGTGCTTGCGCTGGTGTGTTTGGGGGACAGAAGCCACACTGGGGCAGAGGTCCTGTCTGCTCTGCAGGGCCAGGCCGAGAGGTGGTTGACGCCACGCCAGCTTAAGCCAGGAATGGTGGTTTGCGACAATGGCACCAACCTCCTCTCCGCCCTCCGACAGGGACAATTGACCCATGTGCCCTGTGTGGCTCACGTCCTTAACCCGGTGGTGCAGCGGTTCTTGGGCAGGTACCCGGGCTTACAGGATGTCCTGAGGCAGGCCAGGAAAGTCTGTGTGCATTTCCGCAGATCTTATAATGCCAGTGCTCGCCTGGCTGAGCTGCAAAAGGAGTTGAACCTGCCCAAGAACCGCCTTATATGTGACATGCCCACCAGGTGGAACTCAACGTTGGCCATGCTGCAGCGGCTGCACACGCAGCAGAGGGCCATCAATGAGTACCTGTGCGACTACGACACCAGGACAGGGTCAGGGGAGCTTGTTTTTTTTTCTCCACGCCAGTGGGGCATGATCAGGGATGCATGCACTGTCCTGGCACCATTTGAGGAGGCCACGAGGATGGTGAGCAGTGACAGTGCATGCATCAGTGACACTGTACCTCTTGTCCACCTGTTGGAGCACACGCTGCGTGGAATAATGGACAGGGCACTTGAGGCAGAACAGAGGCAGGAAGAGGAGGACTTCCTTGCCTCTCAAGGCCCCCTTTACCCAGACAGTGTTCCTTCTGTCCCACCCATCGCACAGGAAGAGGAGGAGGAGGAGGAGGAGGAGGAGGATTGTGTCAGCATGGAGGTGGAGGCTGGCACTCAGCATCATCAGCAGCAGTCTTTTAGGGATGATTTACAGTCCCAAGAAACCAGTGGACTTGTACGTGGCTGGGAGGAGGTGGCTGCGGATCATGTCGTCCTTAGTGACCCAGAGGACTCCGGAGCGAATGCCTCAGCAAACCTACGCTGCATGGCCTCCCTGATCCTGCAAAGTCTGCGGAAGGATCCTCGTATTCTTCGGATCAAGGAGAGGGACCATTACTGGCTGGCCACTCTCCTTGATCCACGGTACAAGGGTAAGGTTGCGGACCTTATGTTACCGTCGCAGAGGGAGCAGAGGATGAGACAACTCCGGGAGGCCTTGCAGAAAGGTCTGTGCAACGCGTTCCCAGAGACTGGGAGGTTACAAACTCCTGGTCCTGGACAACGAGTTGCTGAGGCTTCGGCCAGTCAAAGAAGGAGCGGTGGGGAAGGTGGCCGTCTGACCGATGCGTTCAGACAATTCTTTAGTCCGCAGCCCCAAAGTATGATCGGTTCCAGCAACCATCGCCAGCGTCTGATAAACATGGTGCAGGAATATCTAGGGGCAAGGTCAGACTTGGACACCTTCCCCACCGAAAATTCTCTGGCTTACTGGGTCTTGAGGATGGATCACTGGGCAGAGCTTGCACAGTATGCAGTTGAGCTACTGGCCTGTCCTGCATCCAGCGTTCTTTCGGAACGCACATTCAGTGCTGCTGGAGGATTTGTCACGGATCACAGGGTGCGCCTGTCCACCGACTCGGTTGATCGACTGACTTTCATCAAGATGAACCAGTCTTGGATCACCACCAGCTACCACACACCTGATGCTGATATAACAGACTAATTGATTTTAACATGTCACATCCCTTCAAGACTGATGCTGATGCTGAGTGCCTGTGCTGTTATGTTGACTGGCTATCCTCCTCCTCCGAGTCCTCAATGATACGATTGATGATGATAGCTTGGAAGATCATTTTTGTTTATGGGTGCCGCCACCAGTGGCTAAGGCCCAATTTTTCAGCCCCTGTTTTACAGGGGCGTGTAATTACAATTTTTTTAGCAATAATTTGCCATAGGGCTCATTGCTGTGCTCCAAGTACAGTATCTGTGAGGGGTTGGAGTGTTGTGGCACCAGTGCCTAAGGCCCAATTTTTCAGCCCCTGTTTAACAGGGGCGTGTCATTACAATTTTTGAAGCAATACTTTGCAACAGGGCTCATTGCTGTGCTCCAAGTACAGTATCTGTGAGGGGTTGGAGTGTTGTGGCACCAGTGCCTAAGGCCCAATTTTTCAGCCCCTGTTTAACAGGGGCGTGTCATTACAATTTTTGAAGCAATACTTTGCAACAGGGCTCATTGCTGTGCTCCAAGTACAGTATCTGTGAGGGGTTGGAGTGTTGTGGCACCAGTGCCTAAGGCCCAATTTTTCAGCCCCTGTTTAACAGGGGCGTGTCATTACAATTTTTGAAGCAATACTTTGCAACAGGGCTCATTGCTGTGCTCCAAGTACAGTATCTGTGAGGGGTTGTAGTGTTGTGCCACCAGTGCCTAAGGCCCAATTTTTCAGCCCCTGTTCAACAGGGGCATGTAATTACAATTCTTGATCTAATAATTCACAGCAGGGCCCATTGCTGCACCCACCAAGAGTAACTCTGAGGGCTTACAGTGTTGTGGCAACGCCACCACCACCACCACCACGAAAGGCCCAATTTTTCAGCCCCTGTTCAAAAGGGGCATGTAATTACAATTCTTGATCTAATAATTCACAGCAGGGCCCATTGCTGCACCCACCAAGAGTAACTCTGAGGGCTTACAGTGTTGTGGCAACGCCACCACCACCACCACCACGAAAGGCCCAATTTTTCAGCCCCTGTTCAAAAGGGGCATGTAATTACAATTCTTGATCTAATAATTCACAGCAGGGCCCATTCCTGCACCCACCAAGAGTAACTCTGAGGGCTTACAGTGTTGTGGCAATGCCACCACCACCACCACCACGAAAGGCCCAATTTTTCAGCCCCTGTTCAACAGGGGCATGCAATTACAATTCTTGATCTAATAATTCACAGCAGGGCCCATTGCTGCACCCACCAAGAGTAACTGTCAGGGCTTACAGTGTTGTGGCACCAGCACCACCATCAAAGGCCCAATTTTTACTACCACTGTTCAACAATTATATGTAATTAAAATTCCTGATATAATAGTTGACAGCAGGGCGTTCCAGCACCAACCAAGAGTAACTGTGAGTGCTTACAGTGTTGTGCCAACACCAACAACTAAGGGGCCTATTTCTGCAGAGTATATACGGCAGGTCCCTACTTTCAAACATCCAACTTACAAACGACTCCTACTTGCAAACGCAAGAAGACAACAGGAAGTGAGAGGAAATCTACCCCTTGGAAGGAAAATTCTCTCCTGTAAGAATTAATATGGGAGAAAGGTGTCTCCTCTGTACTGATGCTTTATCAGCAATCCTTGTTTCAAGAAAAACACCACATTTCAAAAACAGTTGTCATTGGGACGGAAAGTGAGGTGAAATGTTCTGAACAGGGGCACAGACAGCAAAACAAATGTTACAGGGGTGATAACCCTTACCTATGTTTTCCAAAAAGTTTAAAAATAGATTTTTGGGCTGGAGCTACACTTAAACAATGTACCTGTTCAAAATTACAAACAGATTCTACATAAGAACAAACCTACAGTCCCTGTCTTGTATGCACCGCCTGTATACGGCTGTTCAGAGTATATAGGGCCTTTTTTATTTTATGTGCGGGGTTCCCCTTAATATCCATACAAGACCCAAAGGGGCTGGTAATGGGCTGGGGTAGGGGGGGGGGGGTCATGGGGTAGCTATGCCATTTTTCTTTAAGATTTTCATCCATATTACCGGGACCAGACATTACATTAAAGCCGCAAGCAGTTTTAAATGGCTTTTTTTTCCTTTAGAAGTGTAATTTTGTGCAGGGACAGTTCTAAACACGGGAAACACGTGGCACTTCACAGGCATACTTTAGACACCCCCCAGGTACGATATTTAAAGGAATATTTGACTTTTTTTTTTTCACTTTATGCATCATTAAAATGACTGCTCCCGAAAAACGAACGTTTTTAAAACTTCTTTTTGCATTGATACATGTCCCCTGGTGCACAACCCGGGTTCCCAAACCCTTTTTAGGACAATAACATGCATAATAGTTGTTATAATTAGCACTTTAGAATTAGAACGTTCGCATCCATTGTATTTAATAGGGTTCTAATGTTCGTACGAACTTTCGGTCCGTTCGCGGGTTCTGGTGCGAACCGAACCCGGGGGTGTTCGGCTCATCACTACTCCTCATCAGCTGGGATCTCCAACCCCACTATACCTTCAGTCCTCTCAGAAACCTGCACTGAGAGGAATGAAGGTATAGAATTAGGTGTGCCACTGCCAAGTACTTGCGGGCAATCTGCTATCGCTACACCAACGTCCGATTGTAGCAGGCAAATTTCCCTACCCCAGTTGCTAAACCGGCAAAAAAAATTTGCTCCCAGCCATCCACATGCCCAGCAGTTGAATGCTATCTTGGCTAAATTGCTAGCACTCCAACTGCTGCCTTTTCAGCTGGTAGTCTCTGCCCCCTTTCCTGAATTTGTGGAATGTGCGGTACCTTAGTGGCAGGTTCCCAAACGCCACTTTTTTTTAGGGAAGGCAATTCCGGCTCTCTACCGGCATGTGGAAGGCAGTGTCTTGGCCTCTCTAGACAGGGCGGTCAGCGGTAAGGTGGATATTACCGCTGACTCATGGTCCAGCAGGCATGGACAGGGATGTTACCGATCTTTCACGGCGCACTGGGTGACTCTGCTGGCAGCTGGGAAGGATGCAGGACAGGGTGCAGTATTGTTGGAGCTTGTTCCGCCACCACGCCTCCAAAATGCTACTAGTGGTGATTCTGACACACCTCTCTCCTCCACCCCCTCCTCTACTTCTTCCTCCATGGCCTCTTCCTCAATAGATTTGTTCTCGGAACCAGCGGTGCTCTGTAGGCGTTCAAGGGGCTACGCAAGCACTCAGGCAAAAAGATGCCATGCGGTGCTTGAGCTGGTGTGCTTAGGGGACAGGAGCCACACTGGGGCAGAGATTCTGTCAGCTCTGCAGGGGCAGGCTCAGAGGTGGTTGACGCACGCCAGCTTCAGCCAGGAATGGTGGTTTGCGACAATGGCACCAACCTCCTCTCCGCCCTCCGACAGTGACACCTGACCCATGTGCCCTGTTTGGCTCACATCCTTAATTTGGTGGTGCAGCGGTTCTTGTGCAGGTACCCAGGCTTACAGGATCTCCTGAGGCAGGCCAGGAAAGTCTGTGTGCACTTCCGCCGGTCATATAATGCCAGTGCTCGGCTTGCTGACCTCCAAAAGGAATACAACCTGCCCAAGAACCGCCTAATCTGTGACATGCCCACCAGATGAAACTCAACGTTGGCCATGCTGCAGCGGCTGCACACGCAGCAGAGGGCCATCAATGAGTACCTGTGCGACTATGGCACCAGGACAGGGTCAGGGGAGCTTGGCTTTTTTTCGCCACGCCAGTGGCTGATTATCAAGAATGCATACACTGTCATCTCACCATTTGAGGAGGCCACGAGGATGGTGAGCAGTGACAGTGTATGCATCAGTGATACTGTCCCCCTTGTGTACCTGTTGGAGCACACGCTGCGTGGAATAATGGACAGGGCACTTTAGGCAGAACAGAGGGAGGAAGAGGATGACTTCCTTACCTCTCAAGGCCCCCTTTATCCAGACAGTGTTCCTGCGGGCCCGCCGATCACACAGCAAGAGGAGGAGGAGGAGGATTGTGTCAGCATGGAGGTGGAGCCTAGCACTCAGCATCAGCAGCAGTCTTCAAGGGATCGTTTACAGTCCCCAGAAACCCATGGACTTGTACGTAGCTGGGAGGAGGTGACTGCAGATCATGTCGTCCTTAGTGACCAAGAGGACTCCGGACCGAATGCCTCAGCAAACCTACGCATGGCCTCCCTGATCCTGCAAAGCCTGCGAAAGGACCCTCGGATTCGTGTGATCAAGGAGAGGGATTATTACTGGCTGGCAACCCTTCTTGATCCACGTTACAAGAGGGAGCAGAGGGTGAAACACCTTCGGGAGGCCTTGCAGAAAGGTTTGTGCAATGCATTTCCAGAGCCTGGGAGGTTACAATTTCCTGGTCCTGGACAATGTGTTGCTGAGGCTTCGGTCAGTCACAGAAGGAGCAGTGGAGAAGGTGGCCGTCTGACCGATGCGTTCAGACAATTTTTTAGTCCGCAGCCCTAAGGTCTGATCGGTTCCAGCAACCATCGCCAGTGTCTGATTTACATGGTGCAGGAATACCCAGGGGCAAGATCAGACTTGGACACGTTTCCAACCGAAAATCCACTGGGTTACTGGGTCTTGAGGATGGATCACTGGCCAGAGCTTGCACAGTATGCAATTAAGCTACTGGCCTGTCCTGCATCCAGCGTTCTCTCGGAACGCACATTCAGTGCTGCTGGTGGCTTTGTAACCAATCACAGAGTGCGCCTGTCCACCGACTCGGTTGATCGTCTCACCTTCATAAAAACCAATCCGTCTTGGATCACCAGCTACCAAGCACCTGATGCTGATGTAACCGATTATTTTTTTTATGAATGAGATCCCTTAAAGACTGCCTATGCTGATGCTGATTGCTGAGTGACTATCCTGAGTGACTATCCTGTTATGCTGAGTGACTATCCTATTCCTCCTCAATGTTCATGTTGATATTTTTGGTTCTGGGCACCAGCACCAGTGCCTAAAGCCCAATTTTTCTGCTGCTGTTTAACAGGGGCGTGTATAATTTAAATTTTGCTGTAATATTTTTTGCAGTAGGGCTCATTCCTGCTCTCAAATAGAGTATCTGTGAGGGATTGCAGTGTTGTGGCACAGCACCAGTGCCTAAAGCCCAATTTTTCTGCCCCTGTTTAACAGGGGCGTGTATAATTGAAATTTTTGCTGTAATATTTTGCAGCAGGGCTCGTTCCTGCGCTCAACTAGAGTATCTGTGAGGGGTTGCAGTGTTGTGGCACCAGCACCAGTGCCTAAGGCCCAATTTTTCTGCCCTTGTTTAACAGGGGCGTGTAATTACAATTTTTGATCCAATATTTCACAGCAGGGCCCGTTCCTGCGCCCACCAAGAGTAACTGTGAGGGCTTACAGTGTTGTGGCACCACCACCACCACCAAAGGCCAAATTTTTCTGCCCCTGTTCAACAGGGGCATGTAATTTAAATTCTTGATATAATATTTCACAGCAGGGCCCATTCCAGCGCCCACCAAGAGTAACTGTGAGGACTTACAGTAATGTGGCACCACCACCACCACCACCAAAGGCCCAATTTTTCTGCACCTGTTCAACAGGGGCATGTAATTACAATTCTTTATATAAAAGTTCACAGCAGAGCCTGTTCCAGCGCCTACCAAGAGTAACTGTGAGGGCTTACAGTGTTCTGCAACACCTAAGGCCCAATTTTATGCAGAGTATATAGGGCAGGCCGTATAGTATATATATACAGGCGGTCCCCTACGTTCAAACATTCGACTTACAAATGACTCCTACTTACAAAGGGAGGGAGACAACAGGGAGTGAGAGGAAATCTACCCCTGGGAAATTTTCTCCTGTAAGAGTTAATATGGGAAAAGGGTTTCTCCTCCACTGATGCTTTATCATCAATCCTTGTTTCCCTAAAAAACCCAAAATCCAATTGTCATTGGGCCAGAAAGTGAGATGAAATCTTCTCAATAGGGGCACAGACAGACATAGATTTTTTGGCTGGAGCTACACTTACAAAATGTACCCGTTCAAAATTAGAAACAGATTTAACTTATGAACAAACCTACAGACCCTGTCTTGTTTGGAACGCCTGTATACTGCTGTTCAGGGTATATAGGGCCTGGGGGCCCCACGCCTTTTCTTTTTTTAATTTGGGTATGGGGTTCCCCTTAATATCCATACAAGACCCAAAGGGCCTGGTAATGGTCTGGGGGGGAGGGGGGGTACCCATGCCGTTTTCTCAATGATTTTCATCCATATTGCCGGGACCCGACATTACATTTCAGCCGCAAGCAGTTTTAAATGACTTTTATTCCTTTAGAATGTAATTTTGTGCAGGGACTGTTCTAAACACGGGAAACATGTGCCACTTCACATGCATACTATAGACACCCCCCCCCCCCCCCAGATACGATATTTAAAGGAATATTTCACTTTTATTTTTTCACTTTAAACATCATTAAAATCACTACTCCCTAAAAAACAAAAGTTTTTAAAACTTTTTTTGCATTGATACATGTCCCCTGGGGCAGAACCTGGGTCCCCAAACCCTTTTTAGCCCAATAACTTGCCTTTAAAAATCACACTTTTGATTTCTCACGTTCAAGTCCCATAGACTTTAACGGTGTTCGAAAGTTGCGCAAACTTTCGGTCTGTTCGCATGTTCTGGATGCGAACCGAACCGGGGGGGTGTTCGGCTCATCCCTAAACGAAAGGCTGTAATGTAACAAAATAGGTAAGTACTTTTTCATTTACAAAGTTACAACTGATATGCTTATGTTTTAAAACAATCTCTATATAATATACTGTACCTACCACAGTAGGTAGAAGAAATCATTTGGGCCCTTTTACTGTACCATTGAAAGTTTTTTTTTTCTTTGTATTCCAGCCTACCTAAATGCATTTTTATTGTATTTTAAGTGTGCATTTAAAGAGAATTTAAACCCAATTAAATGTATTCTGTTGCAGTTTACAAGTCTTTAGAGGTAGTGGCTGCATTTGTTTTCTTTTTCAGGCCTTTTTCCTTTATTTTAATCTGATGACATTGCAGGTAACACACTTCCTGTCCTAGGGGGACTACGCTCACTCACCATACTGTATCTATGCAGGAATAGCATTATCACCCTAGGACAGGAATGCAGAACATCTCCCATTCTCCTCATCCCCATAACACAGGTGAGGTATTTGGTAGTCCAGAGAGATAGCCAAGAACAATAAACTTACACTTAATGGTATATTTATCAGATCAAAAGAGAACAAATATGAAAAGTTCATTGTTAAAGGGTATCCATGGCCAACATTTCTTTCTAGTTTTATCTAGAGTGGGGAAGGATTAGCACCCAGTGAGTTTTACTGCAGTTAGAGGCCACGTTGGAGAGACTCCTTCACTTACTGCCTGGTAAAAGGTTGTCCCAGGACAGGGAGTAAGCGGAAATATCTTAAAAAGCAGCACAGATAGAAGTAAGGGATAAGGTGTTTTTTGTGAACTGAAGAAGTGGTTTGGATAAGCTATGAAATGTCAGGTACAATAAATGTGACTACTAGACTCATTCACTGTAGCTTTTTAAGGGAAGTTAAAACTCAAATACTTCTTCTATAGCTTTATTTGGAACGTTATTTTCGCTTTACACATAGGGGGGATTTACTAAAACGGGCACACACAGAACCTGGTGCAGCTGTGCATAGTAATCAATTAGCTTTTATTTTTTTTAAGGCCTCATGCCCACGGACGTTTTTACAGCCGTGTTTTTTACAGCTTAAAAACGGCTGTCCATTATTGGATAAATTTTCCGACCATATTTTTTTTGAAAAACAAAAACAAAAAAACGCAGGACCTCAAAAACGCAATCGCTGCGTTTTTGCGCTGTTTTTAACGCTTTTGCGTTTTTTTTATGCCTAACGCCGACGCCGGGGAACGCACGGGTCCTGGGTTTTTTTTTACAGCTTAAAAACGCCTATGCTATTTGCAGCTCAAAAACGCCTAGGTGGGCATGAAGCTATAGACTAACATGGACAGGCGTTTTTAAGCTGTAAAAAACGCTCAAAAACGCGGCTGTAAAAACGTCTGTGGGCATGAGGCCTTATTATCAAAGCTTAATTAAACAAGCTGAAGTTAGAAGCTGATTGTCTACTATGCACAGCTGCACCAGATTCTGTGTGCACCAATTTTAATAAATCTCCCACAATATATTGTTGTTGTGCATTCCTGTTTGAAATTATTTTTTCTGCCTAATTAATAAATAAATAAATATATAAATATATATATATATTTTTTTATATATGCACCAATGCAGCCATATTTGCTGGTTATATAAATACGGGGGAATATTCATTCAAAGAAGTAAAATAAGTGTAGCACCCTCCTAGGTGGGTGCTAGGATGGTTAAGATAATTGTTAGAGTGTGTTTTGTTTTGTAGGCAGTGTGGCTATAATTTTGGGTAACTAAAAGCATAGTTTGGTTCACTGTACCCAGTGAGCTGTGATTGTTTAGTTAGGTCTGCTCTGTGTGCTCTGATGCTGCCAGTCTGCAGGATAACTCCCTCTGTAACTTGAGAAGTTTCTGGATGATAGGTGTGGAGCTATGCAGATGGTAGCATGAATTTTGATACAGCCCTGGCATGCTGGGAGACTATATTTATTCTGGGAGCACACAAAGCTCTGGGTCTTGTCCCAGGTGGAGTAGTCCAGCCTAAGGGGGGCACGCTGCTCTCTCAGGTACAAGCTGCAGTGAGGAGGCCCCTAGGTGGGCGACATGAGGGAGGAATGCTAAGACCCAGGTGCTTGGAAGAAGCTGACTGTGGGGAGCTGTCTGCCATAAATCTGTTTGGTATCACTGGAGGGCATCGCTTGGAAGATTGGAAGGGGGCTCCATCTGCCCTTGGGCCTTGTGAGTACAGACATTTAAAGATATTGGGGACCTTGTGCTTTAGCTACCCCTCTGGTGCCTTATTATAGTCAGCTGTGGGTCTATCTTTTCAGGGGACACTGGCTGGTGTCTGTCCAGACACTTTCCTACTTAAAGGGATTTGGCTTTAATGGCTCTATGTCTACTTAAGCTGAAGTCCAATGTTTTTTACAAACCCAAACTTAATCATAGCTTGTCCTAAAGGAAAACCATGTCCTCAGCTGTACACAGTTGTTTTTCTTGGAGTATCCCACATCTTCCCTCATTCCTACCCATGTTCTCCAAAAATAAAAAAACAGCAAAAGCAACATCCCCTAGACTGGTCCATGGGAAAAGAATGAATGAGCCTGTTGTGTGCCTGGCTGCGAGGCAGAAGTTGGGAAGGCCTGGACAGTAATTCCTGCGGCTCCCTTGCGGAGTAGCGCTACAGAAGAATATGAACACAAAAGTGGATTATTGACCATGGATATTTTAAAGTGATCCTGTCAGCACAGGATTAACTGTACAACAAGCCCTACTAACAAAAAAGGCAATATACTTACCTTTCAGATTAACGGATGTGTGGGATATCTGCTCCCTCGTCACTAATAGTGGTTGCTCCCGCTGGTTTATACGTCACTACAGTACAGGATGTACAAGGTGGCAGAAGAAACCATTGAATGTGGCAGGAGAAACAGGTAATCAACAAATCCAACAGGTTAAATACTTGCATTGGTTTAGGAGCAGAAAAGTGGGGGCATTTCAAGGCATGGGCCTCAGGAAAAATAAGAATATTGCCTGTATGTTTTAGCAGGTGGGCTATTAGAGTACAATTGACCCTGTGTCGACAAGATTATTTTAACATTGATATCTTCTTGCTATAAGGCCACTTTCACACTGAGGCGCTTGAAAAACTGCCAGTAAAACACTGAGCGCTTTTGAAGCGCTTTCAATTCATTTCAATGTAGAGGGGCCTTTTTTCAGCGCACTGCCCCAGTGTGAAAGCATTCATTGATTTTAATGGAAATAATTTTTCAGGCGCTTTTTTTAGCGTGAAAGCGCCTGAAAAGCGCCTCAGTGTGAAAGTGGTCTAAGTCACAACTGTTCCTTTCAGTCTGGAAGTTTTGGTTGTTCCTGCCCACCTTCCATTGTTCTGGGTCCTCCTGCTGCCTTCTCAGTAATGGCCTTCTTAATAATCACAGCTGGTGTACAGATCCAGGCACCCAGAAGTCTCAACCATAGAGTCCCCAGAGATAAGGATGGGTTTGTGTTTGCCATATGGGTATAGGCCCAAATTTGGAAGTCAGTTGTCATTCATTGGATTCTCCAACCTGCAACTGAAGTATAAAAAGGGATGAGGATGCTCATTACATCATTGACCGAATGTGGCCACATGGTGATATGGCCAATGGTCAATGACATTAATCAAATTTGACCATGTGGGCATA
The DNA here is from genome assembly GCA_029206835.1 of Rana muscosa. Lineage (NCBI taxonomy): Eukaryota > Metazoa > Chordata > Amphibia > Anura > Ranidae > Rana > Rana muscosa. The sequence continues at coordinate 24,485,447 of CM055126.1, read as the reverse complement.
TTATGTCAATAATGGCACAATCACCCCTTTGTGCATGTCAGCTGCGGGCAGGAGAATCCCCTGCCTGCTGCTCATTGGCCCAGAAATGACAGCTGACTTCCAGGTTTAGACCTGAACCTATTCAGAAAAAACACAAGTGTATCCCTACCTAGAGATATAAGAAACCGTGGGGTTGATTTATCAAAACTGGAGAATGAAAAATCTGGTGCAGCTTTGTATAGAAACCAATCAACTTCCAGGTTTTTGTCAAAGCATAATTGAACAAGCTGAAGTTAGAAGCTTATTGGCTACCAATGCACAGCTGCACCAAATTTTGCACCCTCCAGTTTTAGTAAATAAACCCCTGTAGGTGCTGTAACTCTTGAGAATCTAACAAAATCTGAATGATCACTTTTGGGTGAACTGATCCTTTAAAGAATTTATACTGGGGATGGCATCTGCAGAACCTGCGACTGCATTGACATTTCTATCCTGAAAGGTTGCTTTTAAAGAATATCTCATAAATTATACATTTTTTTTACAGGCATTCCAGCAGGCTCAAATATTCACACCAGAAAAAAAAAAAACTTTGTGGCTCAGAAGACAGTGAAAGCCAACAGTCAACAACAACAAATCACTCTGTACAATGAGGATTAAACAATCTGAGGTCAGAGGTCCAAATAAATCTTTACTTCCTGACATTGTCTTTCCTGATAGTGGAGATGACGAGACCAAACACAAAAACACATTCACTGCATACTTTGGCCCTTGTTGTGGAGATGGTTTGCAAATTGCTGGCTCTCAGCAGTCATGAGAAAGTCGCTGTTATGTTCATCTCTAATTTGGAAAACATTTTTAAATGGTCTTTACATACCTAGTGTAGCGGCCTGACCCCGTCTCCTTTTTCTAGGGGTATGTCACACGACAGGGTGAGATGCGCTACGGCCCATGTCCTCCCCATAGCTGTGGGTGAGGTGAAGGCCAGTATCAGTACATTCCTCGGGCCAATGTGTGTTAGTTATGAAGCTCAGTCCTGCTATGCTGAAACCTCCCTTGCTCCCATTAACCAGAGTCCATACACCGATGCAGGGTCCAACACTTGTTTATTATACTTCCACAACAAACAGTTCTTTCACAGCCGACTGGTTGCGACCCATAACATAACGCAAACGGTGGGATGAGCAGGCCGAGGCACTATCCTGATTTCAATCTAAACCACTGTGATTTCACCAGGGGTTATAGCAGCTTTGCTTAGCACAGAACATAGAACTTTGTGAGTCTCTACCAGCGACTCCATAGAACATAGATGGGAGTAAAAATGGTTTTGTGGCCTGGTTAAGGGTAGACACCTGTTTTTACGCACCTCATCCCAATTTTTGAGAAAATGTAAAGAAGAAAATGGAGGGGACTATAGCGGTGCTGATTTTAGTGTCTATAGTTCAACTAAACACCAATATAACCACCATGTACAATGCTCCTCTGTATAAACTGTGATATATATGTACAATTCCTTTTTTTTTTTTGTATTGATTGTTTAAATAAATTATATACTTTTTTACTAAATGACAATTGAGTTTTCCACTGTTGTATAGACACTAAAATCAGCACCGCTATAGTCCCCTCCATTTTCTTCTTTACATAGATGGGAGTACCTTCGCTGCGTTGCGGCCCCTATCAGGGGAAGATGTCCCTCTAAGGGAGTTACCAGAGGCCCATCCGTCACCGGGTTGATGCTGCTCCGGAATCTCCGGACGGGTGACCTCCCCGGCCTCCTCACCTCAGATGCGGGTCCCCTCGCAAGGCGGCACCCTCGGATCACTTCGCCCTCGCGGGACCCAGTCGAAGTTACTGGGCCCCAGGCCTACGATCTAGTACCTCACCCCAGGCTGAAGGTGCCTGGGATGGACCCCAACTTCATTCCGGTCAGGCCTAGGGCGCCTGGGCCGGAACCTTTTGAACCGTCCGAACCCAGGCCTAAGGTGCCTGGGTGCGTGAAGAGAGAATCCTCGAAGACCTCGTGGCAAGGGCGTCTCCCCCTTTTATATCCTCCCTTCAACACCACGGCGGGTTCCCCGCCCCAGCCGTACCATCTCCGGAAAGGGACAAAAAGGGTAGCACTGCGGCAGTGATTCTACCTTGGGCCTGTAGGTACCCCGCCACCCACAGGCCAAGGAGAATAATACACCACCCAATCCTCCACGAATTACAAAAAGGGGTCCAGAACCTTTACAATTACACACCTGGGTCACACTACCCCCAGGTGTACCCCCACTAAATTTAAAGACCCCGCTACACTAGTATTACCAAATATACATTTACACTCAAACTGATAAGCCTCATACACACGATCGGACTTCAAACAAACTTTTCCGTGGATTTTTGTCCGAAGGGAGTTGGCCGTGAACGCCCATAGCATACACACGCTCAGACTTTTTCAGCCAACAAACATGAACGTAGTGACATAATTGAGCATGCGTATTTTTACTTCGGACTAAAGTCCGATAGATTTCTGTACACACGGCAGGACTTTGCACCGTAGGACTTTTGTCGCCAAAAAGTTTGTCCGTTTGCAGAGCGAACTTTTGCCCGATGAAAACCGAAAAAGTTTGTCCACGTACACATCTATGCTGGTGATGTTCAACATACTGTGAAGAGATGCCAACTCTAATACCCTGAGCAAAATGGCAAAGGGAACCATACTGGGCTAAAATGCAGGTACACTTTTGCACGTGTGATATGGTATCCCAGTTACTCCACATTTTTGTGTCCTTGGACCCATCATTACATAAAGCCCTGAGGAAGGAGAAGTTTTGAGGCCCTGTAAAGCGTTGGCTACCTACTTTTGTATCATGTTTAATAAACCCTCTACTGGATTTTTTCAATTTTTGAGGTACCCTCTTCTTTCGTATATCCTGTTCTTGCTCTATAATCTCCTGCACATTTTAAGATTGAATAAAAATAGGATTTTTTACTCACCGTAAAATCCTTTTCTCTGAGTCCATGGACCGACACAGCTTCTCTATTGACAAAGTGGGTATTATCCGTTAATTAGGAGTGACTAGGCAGAAAAACTTGTAAAAAGTGTTGCATCACACCTTCTACAGTACCGCCCAGGGGGCGGACCCTCTGGGTATACCCTCTCAGTCTGCACATCGCAGATCAGTTCGTCAAAAAGCAGTACAAACTTAAAAGGAGGGGTGGGTGCTGTGTCGGTCCATGGACTCAGAGAAAAGGATTTTACGGTGAGTAAAAAATCCTATTTACTCTTTCGTCCATGGACCGACACAGCTTCTCTATTGACAAAGTGGGACGTCCCAAAGCAGTGTCAGAGAAAAAAACGAGGGGTGGTAACAGCATAAAAACAAACTTCACCCCAAAACACAAAACAGCACTCCTCCAACGGAGGAGTTGCAACTCTAAACAGCCGCCTGCAAAACCTTGCGGCCGAAAGAGGCATCCGAAGATGCACCTACATCAACTTTGTAGAATTTTGTGAAAGTGTGAGCGGACGACCAAGTCGCCGCTTTACATAGTTGGGAAACACGCTTGATGTCGGAAAGCCCAAGAGGCACCTATTGCCCTGGTCGAATGCGCCGTGACAGGAAAGGGGGGCGCCTGACCCTTTAAGGCGTAAGCCTGGATTACTATCTGTCGGATCCACCTAGAGATGGTGGCCGATGAGACTGCTTGGCCCTTCTTGGGACCAGCCACCGAAACAAACAGTGAGTCTGACTTCCGGAACAGGGAAGTAGCAGATATGTATACTCTCAAAGCTCGGACAACGTCCAAGGAATGCAACGCCGACTCCTTAGGATTCGACGGCTGAGGACACAAGGATGGAAGTACAATGTCTTCGTTGAGATGAAAAGCCGAAACGACCTTCGGAAGAAAGGAAGGCTGCGGCCGCAGCACCACCTTATCCTTGTGGAAAATCAAATAGGGAGCCTTGCAGGACAAGGCTGCCAGCTCAGAGACTCGTCTAACTGACGTAACAGCCACCAAAAAGACCACCTTCTGAGAAAGTGTCAACAGGGGAATATCTCTAATATTCTCAAACGGTGCCTTCTGAAGCACCGAGAGGACCAGGTTCAAGTCCCACGGAGGTAACGGGGGGCGGACCGGAGGGGCCACATGTCGAACCCCCTGCACAAATGTACTCACGAGAGAGTGAGTCGCCAGGGGTCGCTGAAAAAAGACAGCCAGGGCAGATATCTGTCCCTTAATCGTACTTAGGGCAAGCCTTTGGTCTACCCCATGCTGTAAAAACAGCAGGATTCTGGAAACCAAATAGGTACGCGGATGCCATTTCATTTCCTCACACATGGAGATGTAGGCCCTCCAAGTGCGGTGATAGACCTTCCTAGAGGACGGTTTCCGAGCACTTCTCATAGTAGAAATTACTGAGTCTGACAGGCCCCGGTCTCTCAGTACCTGGTTCTCAACAGCCATGCCGTTAAAGCCAATGACTGTAAAGCAGGATGGAATATGGGACCTTGCGATAGCAGGTCCTTCCGTAGTGGTAGGCGCCAGGGGACGTCTGCTACCAGACGTACTAGATCGGCGTACCAAGGACGCTGAGGCCAATCTGGAGCGATTAGGATCATTGGAATTCCCTCTGCCTCCACTCTGCGGAGCAGAAGAGGAAGAAGCCTTAAGGGAGGGAAGGCATAGATTAGCCGATACTGGCCCCACGATGCTACCAACGCGTCCGTTGCGTCTGCCCATGGGTCTCTTGACCGGGCCACAAACCTCAATACCTTCCGATTGAGTCGGGAAGCCAGAAGATCTACGTCTGGTGTGCCCCATCTTTGGCAGAGGAGTTGGAACACCTCCGGGTGTAAGGACCATTCTCCCTGGTCCAGCATCTGGCGGCTCAGGTAGTCCGCCTGCCAGTTTTCCACACCCGGAATGTACACGGCCGACAGTGCCGGTACGCTCCTCTCTGCCCACTTCAGGATGCGAGCGATCTCCGATGCTGCAGCTGAGCTTCTTGTTCCTCCTTGATGATTGACATATGCCACTGCTGTGGCGTTGTCTGACTGGATCCTGACTGGACGCCCTTGCAGTCTCTGAGACCATTTGAAGAGGCACAGCTTGATCGCCCGGATCTCCAGGACATTGATCGGCAGGAGGGCTTCCTCTGGGGTCCAGCGACCTTGCGCCGACTGGACACCCCAGACTCCCCCCCAACCTGTAAGGCTGGCGTCCGTCGTGATCACTATCCAGTAAACCGGAAGAAATGACTTCCCGGCCATTAGAGCCGGTGCTGTCAGCCACCATACCAGGGATCTCCTGACTAGGTGGCTCACTCGGATTTGATAATCCAGAGATGAAGGGCATCTGTTCCATCTGGACAGAACTTCCCTCTGTAACACTCGAGTGTGGTATTGAGCATATGGGACCGCCTCGAAGGAGGCTACCATGAGGCCCAACACTCGCATGCAAAAACGGAGTGACGACCAATTCCTGGAAGTCAGCTGCCGTACTGCAGCCCGGAGGGTCTGCAACTTCTCCACCGGGAGGAATACCTTTGCCTCTGAGGAATCCAGAATCAACCCCAGGTACACTAGGCGTTGAGTGGGCACCAATACTGACTTTTGCGTGTTTAGTATCCAACCACAGTCTCGAAGAGTCTGACAGGTAATGGACACGCTTACCTCTAATTCTGAGCTTGAAGGGCCCTTCAGCAGAAGGTCGTCCAAGTAACCTGTGATAGCGATACCCCGCTGTCTTAGAAGTGCCAGAATCGGAGCGAGCACCTTGGTGAACGTCCTGGGTGCTGAGGCAAGGCCAAACGGGAGGGCCACAAACTGGTAGTGGTTCTTCCCGATAGCAAATCGCAGAAACCTCTGGTGTCTGGAGTATATGGGGACATGCAGGTATGCGTCCTTGATGTCCAAGGAGGCCAGAAAGTCCCCCGGATGGAGAGCCGTGACTACAGATCGAACCGACTCCATCCGAAAACTTTGTACCTTCACAAAGCAATTGAGGGCTCTGAGATCCAAGCTTGGACGAACCCCCTCCTTCTTCGGCACAATGAACAGATTTGAGTAAAAACCCCGTTCCAGTTCTGGAACTGGAATAACTACCCCGCGTTCCAGTAGACCCTGGACCGCCCCATACAGGGCCTCCCGACGGGTCGGTAGTAGCTGGAGATTGGAGGTGTTGAATCTGTCCGGTGGACAAGAGAGAAACTATCTTGTAGCCTGAGGAGATTACTTCGCAAACACACCTGTCGGAGATTAGTGCTGTCCACTGAGTCGCGAATTTGCGAAGACGTCTCCCCACCCGAGAGCTGGGTGGGGGTGGACCTTCATGCGGACGCAAATTTGTCCGCAGGCTTATTGGGTATGCGGGACCAGGGACGCTTTTGTCCTTGGGCAGGCGCTTTATCGGCCTGGGGTCTTTTCCCTGTCGCCCTAGGGGGACGAAAAAAACACTTGTGTGCAGTAAAGGAGGGCCCTTGCCCTTGGCGTGGCCCCTTACCCTTGCTAATTTGGGGAAGCAAAGTGCTTTTACTTCCTGTGGCATCCTTGATGATGTCATCCAGAGAAGCCCCAAAAAGTCTGTCGCCCTTAAAAGGCAGATCCAACAGGGCTTTCTTGGAAGTCTGGTCCGCAGACCAGCCTTTTAGCCAGATCAGGTGGCGTATTGCTACTGCATAAACCGAAGTTTTAGACAGCAGGGGAATAGTATTCATGTCTGACTCGCAGACAAACCTAAGGCCCTGGACCAACAGGTCGGCCAATGTTATCTCATCAGGAGGAGCATCTCGCTCCTTAACCCCTGGAGTAGCAATCTTGCCCATTCAGTAAGTGTGTGAGACACTAGGGCCCCCGCCAATGCCGGGCGTACTGCCGAGCCTACCACTGAGTATAGGTAGCAAGCGAGTGCTTCAGCCTTCTTATCCACAGGGTCCTAGAAAACAGGAGCCCCTTCTACAGGAATTGTGGTGGCTCTATTAAGTCTGGACACCGGAGGGTCCACTATAGGGGGGAGAGGTCCATTTCTTCAGAAAACTCTCCTCAAAAGGGGTACCGTACCGCAAACCTCTTTGGGGCTGTAAAGACCCTCAGTGGGTTCTCCCATTCCTTGTATAAGAGTTTATCAAAAGACACACAAGGGAACACCTTAGCAGTGCGGGCAGGTCTATGAAACCCAAGTGGACCGGAGTCTCTGCTGCTTCTGCAGTATTTTCCAATTTTAGCATATCCCGCACTGCAGTAATAAGGTCAGATACCAAAGCCGTCTCGCGTACTGACCTGGACTTTGAGTCATTCTCACTGTCCGGTCACGGTCTGCAGTCTCTGGTGCGTCAGAATCTGGGCCCCGAGCCGTAGCTGGACCTGGTTCTGCACCAGAATTATCCCCAGAAGCTTGCAGGGGATGGGGCGTTTACTACCCCCTGTATTCCCGTGTGCTGCTTCCACCCTGGCAGCAAACGCCTCTAGGATTGCCGACATAGCGTCCATAGACACCTCAGGGACACCAGCTGCTAAATCTGGTGTTTCAGGGGAGAAGACATCTGGCTCAGATGCCATGCTGACCACACGCTGACACTCACAGGGCTCCAGGCAAGATATCAATAGGCCACCCTCCTGCGCTGCAGAGATGCTGGGTCACCCAGAGGACTCACCACCCTGGATAGGTACTGCTATGCTGCGCCTATGATGCTGTCCCCTTGCTGCTGTGTCAGTCTGCTTCTTTTATCAGCACTTCCTGTGTGAATTTTCGCGCCAGTGTAATGCACCCTAGAGGCCGGAGGCTCTCGCAAAATGGTTGCCAAAACCGTCTGTATGGAAGATAATGTGGGCTCTAAGAAAATGGCCGCCGACAGAAGATAGAGGTCAGGCAGCCATAGCCCACAAAAAAGATGGCCGCCGAACGGCAATATCTGCATACAGGGTGGACAAACATGGCCGCCGATCACCTGATAGGGGCCAGTGGGTGTGGCCGAACTACAGGAAGATGGCCGCCAGGCAGTTACAAGAGGCCAAACTTGGCATGGACCACCTCAAAATGGCCGCCGACAGCATGGAGACACAGAAACACAGGTAAGCAAAAATGACATTTCTTTTAAATGTTAGTTACAGCCAGCCCCGCTCCAGTGGGACCCCCTAGGTGACCCCCAGCACCCAGCAACCTTTAGCTAGAAGCCCAGGGAGGAGGGAAAGGCAGGGAGAGAGGGAAGAAAGGGGCCACAACCACTTACTTGATCTCTCCAGGAATGTCCAGCTAAATCACCCAGCCGAGGCAGGGGAGTTTTACTTACCTATCCTGCATGTATTCTGCTGGAAGACATTCCAAACAGATCATCGTCCGCGCACGGAAGGTGACTGTTGGCCAGGCATGCTGTGATTGGACCCAGAAGGGACGATCATATGTATGCCCTGGAGCATGACGCTCACCGGACAGGCTGCTGCGACTCGGCCGTAAGGTCAGCCGAAGCTGAGCGGTCCGATGCAAGCCTTGGAGCGTAAGCTCACCGGCCAGGCTGCTGCGACTCGGCCGTAAGGTCAGCCGAAGCTGAGCGGTCCGATGCAGGCCCTGGGGCGTAGGCTCACCGGCCACCCGTGGAGCGACGGGCATGTCGTGGAAAACCCAGCGCGTAGCTAGGGTCGGCACACGCTCGATGGCCGAAACTGGGGAGACTACAAGGATCGAGGATCCAGCCTGTCACCCAGTCGGCAGTTGATCGAAGATCGCAGGAAACAACAAATGTAGCAAAAAAATAAAAATATATATATCTTTTTTCCCCGGACCAATGAGCCCGAAGGGAGCCATGTCCTACTCCTTGCTAGACAGAAAAAAACTGATCTGCGATGTGCAGACTGAGAGGGTATACCCAGAGGGTCCGCCCCCTGGGCGGTACTGTAGAAGGTGTGATGCAACACTTTTTACAAGTTTTTCTGCCTAGTCACTCCTAATTAACGGATAATACCCACTTTGTCAATAGAGAAGCTGTGTCGGTCCATGGACGAAAGAGTAATATGGATTTCCATTGGATTTTTGCCTCCTTAACAAGTGTAGCGCTACCCCCAGCTAAGAGAGCCGCTGGTTTGATTTTTTCGGGCCCTGCGTACAGCTCCACCAACCCCCGGCAATCTACTCAACCCACTTATGGCACAGTTAGTCTAGGGGATGTTATCTATCACAATCTATACCTGATTGTACACACACCTCAACTATATTAAGAGGCAAGCACTTTGTGCAATGATAACACACTGATAGCAAGTAGTAAAGTATAACAGTTTTACTTTTGGTTAAAAGGCATAGGTTAAAACATAACACATAACTTTCTTACAGAGCCCTGCAGCTTCTGATAAAGTATACTCTAATAACGCAGTGCGGTCATACACCACGTGCAGCTATTAGTATCTATGCGCCCTGTGGCGCACCAAACAATATTCTCCCCCCGGTCAGGCCTGACACAGATTTAACTTAGTCCTTAGAATAACACTTTCTTCGCATGCAACTTGAACGGTGGTGCACATACAGGAAACAACACTTGTAATCCACAGAGTAGGCAATCAAAAAGAACAGTTCACTGGAGACCATTCACTCAGTTCCGCTACTAGTCTCCAGTGAAATAGCAAATAAAGGCCGGTGGGCCAAGGCAGTCTCTAGGCCTAGCAACAGTACAGCCTATTGGATTGAGCAGGTGCTCACTCACCACTCCGGACGCGATCCCAGTCCGGGACTTCCACCAAACGTGTCTCCGCACACAGCGTCTGAACGATCGGGTCTCTGATCCGACGAATGTCAGCAACTTGAAGAAAGTCAGATGCCACCCAGGCTCGCATCAAGGTGAAAGGCTCTTTGGAAGTGGTACCAGGCCCCAGGATTCAGGCCCGATACTCCAGCAGATCCGCACAGGAAGCCCGGTTGATAGCCGCGCGGTGTCCAAAGAGGCCGAGCTTAGCCTCGCCCCCTCCTTTTATCTCTCCACCCACAAGTCTCTGCGGTAGCAGCATTGCACCCTGGGTGCCAAACAGGGTTCTGGGAAATGCAGTCCTAGAGTCTTAAAGGAGACCCCGCTACACAAGGATGTGGTGAACAATACATTTCACTTCAACAGGTCAGTGTAAAATGGTATGTTGTTTTATTTATTTTTGGATCAAGGTGGGACTTTACGTGAACCCATATAGGACAAAAAACAAGGTCACTTAAAGCCTATCTCTGGGAAAAATGCAGTGGGGCTGTGCCTGTACTGAACAGGTTAACTGCTTGTTATTGTGTAGGGGAGAGGAGAAAGGAGATATCCTTACCCAATCCTCCGATCCTCCGATCCTCCCAGCAAAACACTGGTTTGGCACCCCAGCTTTCCAGTGGTCTTGAGTTGTGGACTGTGTCTGACATCATCAAGTCCAGAGCAGGCTCCATAGACCAGGAAAAGTCTACCACTGAACCATGGGGGAGTGCCGTTTTCCAATGGAACGAAGGATCAGGTGAGTATAAGCTTTCTCCCCATTCCCTCCGCTCCGACTAGCACATGATCATCAGAAAGGAGCATGGATAATGGAAAAAAAAATACACCCCCTAAACTAGTAGGAGCGGAGCGGGGGTGTGTAATTCAGATTTATTTATTTGTTTCTGCACTGACTGTCTTTGAAATCGCCCCTGTTCAAATCCAATCCGGGGACAAAACCGGGCACAGACTTGGTCCGGGGACAGTGTCCTCAATCCGGGGACTGTCCCGGAAACCGGGGATGTCTGGTCGCCCTATCCTAAAGGGAAGCTCCAAGCCTCGCTGTAGCTTAGTCTTTCAGAGACTTCCAATGATGATCCAGGTTGGACATCCACCAGACTATTACAGCATACAAAGCCCTACTTCCCAAGATGCTCCACACTGGCATGGGCAGGGCTGGCATAACCACACTATCTGTGGTCACACCCCACAACTAATCTGAGGGCCTCTATCTGCTACTTAGGGCACTACAGTGCCCCTCACTAACTATGGCAACACCTAGTGGCCACACTGGGAAACTACACTAGGTATCCTCTGCTCATACCCAACAGCTGTTACATGGGGTGTGGGGAAGGAGGCCTCAGCCTTCTGTGAGCACCAAGCTACAACCCAGGTTTTTTACCCCTTCGTTACTGATGGTCAAAAGGGGCTGCAAGTAAACAAAGGAGGGTTATTTGCAAATCTGGAATGTGGAAAGTAAATAAAACTGTTGTTATTCCCTGCATAGGAACAACACAATTTTAATTAAGGTACCTTTATCTTCCTGTTGCAGAGGATAGAAGTAGGCATCTAGGATGTCTCCTATGTCCTGACTGGTATTTGCCCAGGTTCACACTGGGGCTGCGGGAGTGAAGCCATGCGAGTTTAGCTGAACTCGCACAATTTCACTCTCGCTGGCAGTCCCGATTTCAGCCGCGATTACAAAGACATCTGACACAGATGTCAATGTAAATCGCGGCCGAAATCGCAAAAAGTAGTACAGAAACTGCTTTTTGAAATCGGTGCAGCGCCGCAGATGCGATTAGGACGGTGCCATTGCCCGCAATTTGCGGCAAATATTGCCGGTTTGACATGTCAAATCGCATGTCAAATCGCACCAGTGTGAACCAGGGTTAGAGGCTAACCAAAGAGCATGGATGCACCAATAGGCAAATTTGTCTCAAGACAAAATGAAATGTGATGGATGTAATTTTCTAGCTGATCATAATTGTAGAACCCACATATAGCATGCACCAGGGAGTCTGCATATGTAATAGAAGTGCATAAGTATTGTACAGAACAGTTGTGCCACAGTTGGATCTTTTGATTTACTAAAACTAGAGAGTGAAAAATCTGGTGCAGCTGTGCATGGTAGCCAACCGGTTTCTAACTTCATCTTGATCAATAAAGCTTTGATAAAAACAAAATACTGGAAGGTGATTGGTTTCAATGCAGAGCTGCGCCGGGTTTTGTACTCTCGTTTTAGTAAATCATCCCCACATGTCTATAGGTACTTTTAGTGCTGCCTCGGGTACTTGGGTTGAATGTTTTTTTATAACACATCAAGGAAAGAAACACCATAAAAAGGGTGCTTCCAAACAGTTGTGTTGTTTCTGTTTATCTGTACTCCAACGTGGCTGCACTCAGAAGCCATTACTGTGGTATAATTGCTATTAAGCAATGTGAGCAGTATGGAATGGCGGGCAAAACAAACCATCTCTGGAATAAAGATGAGGCCGTCAAGAGAGAAATCGGCATGCAGTGAGATAGGTCTGCTATGGCTTTTCATATCCCATTATTGCCAATGAAAAGTGACAGTGGCAGATCAATAACAATTCAGAGAAAAGGTCTGAGTAATGAACCTATTTCAGTTAGATTTAGGCATGGGTTCTGTGATGGACCCCCACCCTCCAGAGTGTATCAAAAATAGGAGGCTAGCCAACGTTTATGAAAGACCTTGAGAAACCTTACATGAAGACAGTGCTGTGGCAGACCATCAATTCTTCACTTCCTTTAAACATTTTAAGGCCATTTCCCTACCTAAAGTGGACCTGTTGTTAAATAGTCCATGAGTCAGTAGAGCACACCTCAGGACTAGCAAATTACAGAAATAACAAATGGCTCCCGCATACTACATAAAGCCAAGGCAAAGATCACATGATCTCTGGCTGCTAGAAGCTTTATGAGTATTGGTTACCGTGGAGAAGCTTTTATTTTTTATCAAACAGACTCTCACCAGTAGATTTGCAATAGATACCAGTAAGACATAAACATTGTGCTAGACCGCCAAGCAGGAAGTATATGTAATGAGCAATGTGGAAAGGAAAATTGGGACTTTAAAGGTGCAAAATACACAAGAATATATCAAAAAATAAATTTTATTTTATAAAAGTTAAAATTGACAGAAAAAAATCCATCTACATATACAATATATCGTTTCAGAGTGTGCAGATTGACAAAATGCTCTACATGTTTCACCACTGTTAGTAGCTTCCTCAGGAGTTTTACATTTGTCAGGCATTATCTACTGAAAAATAGAAAAAATATAACAAAACACATGAATACACAAGAAATACAAAAATGCAAAAATCCTAATACTATGAACAAAAATAGGATTTTTTACTCACCGTAAAATCCTTTTCTCTGAGTCCATGGACCGACACAGCTTCTCTATTGACAAAGTGGGTATTATCCGTTAATTAGGAGTGACTAGGCAGAAAAACTTGTAAAAAGTGTTGCATCACACCTTCTACAGTACCGCCCAGGGGGCGGACCCTCTGGTACAACCTCTCAGTCTGCATCTTGCAGATCAGTTCATCAAAAAGCAGTACAAACTTAAAAGGAGGGGTGGGTGCTGTGTCGGTCCATGGACTCAGAGAAAAGGATTTTACGGTGAGTAAAAAATCCTATTTACTCTTTCGTCCATGGACCGACACAGCTTCTCTATTGACAAAGTGGGACGTCCCAAAGCAGTGTCAGAGAAAAAAACGAGGGGTGGTAACAGCATAAAAACAAACTTCACCCCAAAACACAAAACAGCATTCCTCCAACGGAGGAGCTGCAACTCTAAACAGCCGCTTGCAAAACCTTGCGGCCGAAAGAGGCATCCGAAGATGCACCTACATCAACTTTGTAGAATTTTGTGAAAGTGTGAGCGGACGACCAAGTCACCGCTTTACACAATTGGGAAACAGACGCTTGATGTCGGAAAGCCCAAGAGGCACCTATTGCCCTGGTCGAATGCGCCGTGACAGGAAAGGGGGGCGCTTGACCCTTTAAGGCGTAAGCCTGGATTACTATCTGTCGGATCCACCTAGAGATGGTGGCCGACGAGACTGCTTTGCCCCTCTTGGGACGAGCCACCGAAAGAAACAGAGAGTCTGACTTCCGGAACAGGGAAGTAGCAGATAAGTATACTCTCAAAGCTCGGACAACGTCCAAGGAATGCAACGCCGACTCCTTAGGATTCTACGGATGAGGACACAAGGATGGAAGTACAATGTCTTCGTTGAGATGAAAAGCCAAAACGACCTTCGGAAGAAAGGAAGGCTGCGGCCGCAGCACCACCTTATCCTTGTGGAAAACCAAATAGGGAGCCTTGCAGGACAAGGCTGCCAGCTCAGAGACTCGTCTAACTGACGTAACAGCCACCAAAAAGACCACTTTCTGAAAAAGTGTCAACAGGGGAATATCTCTAATATTCTCAAACGGTGCCTTCTGAAGCACCGAGAGGACCAGGTTCAAGTCCCACGGAGGTAGCGGGGGGCGGACCGGAGGGGCCACATGTCGAACCCCCTGCACAAAAGTACTAACGAGAGAGTGAGCCGCCAGGGGTCGCTGAAAAAAGACAGCCAGGGCAGATATCTGTCCCTTAATCGTACTTAGGGCAAGCTTTTGGTCCACCCCATGCTGTAAAAACAGCAGGATTCTGGAAACCAAATAAGTACGCGGATGCCATTTCATTTCCTCACACATGGAGATGTAGGCCTTCCAAGTGCGGTGATAAACCTTCCTAGAGGACGGTTTTCGAGCACTTCTCATCGTAGAGATTACTGAGTCTGACAGGCCCCGGTCTCTCAGTACCTGGTTCTCAACAGCCATGCCGTTAAAGCCAATGACTGTAAAGCAGGATGGAGTATGGGACCTTGCGATAGAAGGTGACTGTTGGCCAGGCATGCTGTGATTGGACCCAAAAGGGACGATCATATGTATGCCCTGGAGCGTAACGCTCACCGGACAGGCTGCTGCGACTCGGCCATAAGGTCAGCCGAAGCTGAGCGGTCCGATGCAGGCCCTGGAGCGTAGGCTCACCGGCCACCCGTGGAGCGACGGGCATGTCGTGGAAAACCCAGCGCGTAGCTAGGGTCGGCACACGCTCGATGGGCGAAACTGGGGAGACTACAAGGATCGAGGATCCAGCCTGTCACCCAGTCGGCAGTTGATCGAAGATCGCAGGAAACAACAAATGTAGCAAAAATATATATTTTTTTTCCCCCGGACCAATGGGCCCGAAGGGAGCCATGTCCTACTCCTTGCTAGACAGAAAAAAACTGATCTGCGAGATGCAGACTGAGAGGTTATACCAGAGGGTCCGCCCCCTGGGTGGTACTGTAGAAGGTGTGATGCAACACTTTTTACAAGTTTTTCTGCCTAGTCACTCCTAATTAACGGATAATACCCACTTTGTCAATAGAGAAGCTGTGTCGGTCCATGGACGAAAGAGTAATATATATTTAATCCCGAATTGACTGGGGTCACCAAGACCGACTTGCAATTGGAGCAAACAATTACCTGTATGAAGATAGGCTAGTTAAAAATATATAAATAAGGCAGAGAGGTCAAGAGGAAACCCAGAAGAAATGATCATATGGTGTACCATAGAGGGTGGTATGTAGAAAAGACATACTCAAAAAACTGGGGAATGGTAAGGAATCCAACCTAAACACAGAGGGAAATGGAAGTGGCTTAATAAATAAAAAATGTATTTATGAGGATATGCCACAACTAACCAAATAAAGGTAAGTAAACAAAATGTGTAATGAGCAAATATGGCTGCCCCCATACATATACAGTATATCGTTACAAATTACACACACGAACAAGGTTTTTAACACTTTTAATATTTATATAAAGCTGAATTCTCTTTCATGTACAAGCAGGGCTTTTTTTCTCAAACAATAGGTGCTGGAACTCAACCACGACCCCCCAAAACCCCTCCCCTACACACACCCTCCAAATCACATCAAATAGTGGGTGTGGTCAGTCAAATTTCACGAACAGTAGGAGGGTCTTAAAGGGGCATTAAATACCAGGATTGCATTACACTTAGAGTGCAGAGCTGTCACTTGTAAACACAGAAACCGGACTTCTGTGTTTACAAGTGATAGTGGTGGGCAGGGAGCAGGGGGTCTGAGCCAGAGGTGGTGAAACTGAGTTCCACCAAGTTCCCCCTGAAAAAAAGCCCTGTGTACAGGTATATCTATAAATAATGATGCCATATATAGTTACATGGTTAGTCTGGTTGAAAAAAGACCATCTACTTCAACCAATAAAAGGGAAAAAATGTAATCCTATATATACAATCCTATGCCCACATTTGATCAAGAGGAAGGCAATAAAAATAAATATAAAGCATGATCCAATTTGCTCCAGGGAGGGAAAAAAAATCATTCCTAATCCCCCAAGAGGCAATCAGATGTTCCTTGAATCAACTTTACCTATAAATATTAGTATCCAGTTATAAAATGTGTATCTAGGAAATAATCCAGGCCTTTCTTAAAATAATCTGCTGAGCTGGCCAGAACCACCTCTGGAGGGAGTCTATTCACATTTCCACAGCTCTAATGCCACGTACACACGAGCGGTTTTCCCGTCGGAAAAAAAAATGATTGTTTTCCTGATGGAATTCCGCTCAAGCTTGCCTTGCATACACACGGTCAAACAAAAGTCCGGTGAACTTTTGATTGCCAAGAACGCGGTGACGTAAAAGACTATGACGAGACGACAAAATTAAGTTCTATGCTTCCGAGCATGCGTTGAATTGTTTCCGAGCATGCATGTTTTTTTTCCCGTCGGAAAAGCATACAGACGAATGTTTTTTCCGCTAGGATTTTTTCCGAAGGGAAAATAGAGAACCTGCTCTCTATTTTTTTCCGGCAGTTTTCCTGTTGGAAAAAGTCTGATGGAGCATACACACGGGATAATAATAGTTTTAAATAAAACCTTTACATTTTCATTGCATATCTTAACCACTTCAGCCCCAGAAAGATTTGCCTCTTAATAACCGATTCGGCACTGCATTGCTTTAACTGACAGTTGCTTGGTCGTGCAGCGCTGTACCTAAATAAAATTCCCAAACATCCTTTTTTACCCACAAATTTTTTTGCGCTATAAACAAAAAAAACAACAATTTAAAAAAAAATATTTTATTTACTTTCTGCTATAATACACATAAAAAAAAAAAAAAAAAATGTATTAATCAGTTTAGGCCGATATATATTCTTCTACAAATTTTTGGTAAAAAAAATCGCAATAGGCGTTTATTGATTGGTTTGCGCAAAAGTTATTGCGTCTACAAACTACGGATAGATTTAGGACTTTTATTTTTTTTATACATAAGAAAGGGAGGTTGGGACTTTAGATGAGGCTATTGACTAGTGGAGGTTAGGTTGTAAAAAGTTTTTTTATTAGCATAGATGGATATATAAAAAATACATAACAATTATGCAAAAACAAGTAAAAAATTTTAAATAATAATTTCATTTATATACACACATGCACACAAGGCATGGACATCAAAAAGACATAATTGCATACATATTGACTTCACGGCATAGGATATGAAATGAGTTAATAAGTAAATGTTTGTCATAAATTCATATATATATATATAGATAGACATGTCATCTGAGCGGCACATTGCAATGATATAAAGGGTATGTAAACAGTGTAAACATAATCAGTTGTAGTTAGTGGGTCTAGATTGATTCTTATTGGCAGGCATATGGCTGCATCCTGGATTCCCAACGCGTTTCGTGTATAGCACACTTCCTCAGGGGCGGATGCTCAAATGTATCTACAAAATATAGAATATAGTTAGTCTAGTATGGCACTAGAAGTAACAGGAGCAGGCTAAGTTGCCAATCCTGGGTACTTACTAAGTACATTAGTATGATGCGAGTATGGAGCCAGGGCCAGAAGGATTTGTCTCTCCTGGGAGCTGAGGTGGTCTAAGGCCGCGCACCAGTAGGGCGCACACACTGGGTCCCCAGAACACATATCACCAGTCTTCATGGTGTATGAAGGTGAGTAAAGGTAAGAATATTCAACGGGTCTATGTTAAATAAAAATATTATCCATTATATTTAAATAAGGCGAGTTGAAGCTAGATGGTTAGATAAGACAGTGATACAATGAAACCATGTGCAAGTGAGGTTAGAGTGGTGAACCACAAACCAAAGGGAGATAAGAATAAGAAAAGGAAAAAGAAAAAGGGTGTGCAGAAAACACCATGACCAGTTCCAAGACATCCAGATACAGTAAAGAAAGGAAAACTAATTTAAAGAGGCATTGTGAAAGGATAGCATAGTAATTACCTGGGGTGTGTGCATAAAGGCAGGGAGTTCATGTAAAGTGCAACCTGTTCAAATATGTGGTAGGGAGAACTGTGCCTGGGGAAGTGCTATGAATACGCCCCACACGCACGCGGACCACCCCCAGCATCACGATATCACGGCAAGTGCGGGGAGGGGCCATCGATCCGGACGTCAATTACCACCGTGACCAACGCCCACATGTCCCAGCTGTGCCAGCTATGGTGAAAGAACTCGTGCCACCGCCATGACGCCTGGAAATGACGTCATGTTGGAGACACGGTGCGTGGCGCTAATGCGCTGCGGGAACCCGCCCAATCCCCCAAGCCATCCCGCCAAATTTTTTTTTAATTGTTTTTACTGGTAATGGCGGCGATCTGTGATTTTAAGCAGGACTCTGACATTGCGGCGGTCAAATCTGACCCCAAATTACACTTTTTGGGGACCAGTGACATTATTACATTGATCAGTGCTATAAAAATGCACTGATCAATGTATAAATGTCACTGGCAGGGAAGGGGTTAACACTAGGGGGCGATAAAGGGGTTAAATGTGTTCCCTAGGTGTGTTCTAACTGGAAGGGGGATGGGCTTACTGGAACATGACAGAGATCACTATTCCCGATCACTGGGAACAGTAGATCTCTGTCATGTCATTTGGCAGAACGGGGGAATCGCTTTATTTACATAGGCAGTTCCCCGTTTTGCCCCTACTCAACCTGATCGAGGGTCGCTGGCGGACAAATCGAATCCGCGGGACCCCTGGGCACGCTCCTGCGGTGGGCGCGTGCATGCGCCGGCTATCCTCCTTGCACGGTCTGACCTACAGGTACGTCGGTTCGCGCAGGAGAGACGACCTGCCGCAGTATATCTGCGTGACCTGGTCGGCAAGTGGTTACATTAGACCCTGTGGCATCATCACTGGGTCTCTATGCTTCCCAATGCAACCATGGCTGGTGGGAGGGGCTTGCAAGGTGCTTTACATAACTTCTTGAAAACATCACAGCACGCTCAGTACTTCTCTCAAGAGCACGGAGCCCTGATACAAGCAGTGAGATGACTCCTAGGAGGAGTTATGCAAATATCCAAATTCCTTGACAGGTAGACATTAGCCTGGAGGCATAGGACTGATTTTGTGTGAAGACCACCCCAAGTAACACACACATATGTGATCCACGATTGAAAGAGCTGAAATACAATGAATGAAACGGGCAGGCAAGGGACAGTAAGGCTGAGGAGGAAAGGGCAAGATATGTGACAAATGAGGTGGGCTTTATTAGGCTTGCTGCAGCTTCCAATGCACATTGTGAGAAGTGAAATCAGAGTAGGCCATTTCAGTACAGAAGAGGAGCCGGTACAACTGTACACACAGGTTCACCCTTGGCCATTAATTTCCGTCTTTTATTGCTTCTCTGCCTTTTGGTCAAGTGTAGTATCTGTTTTTTTCAGTTTTCAAGGACAGAACACGTTGCCTTTATTCAAGGGGGGCGCCAGTTTGTAATTATTATGTAATAGGTGGTTCTTTGGGAGGGATCCTTTCCTCCTAGGTTGATTCTGGCCCGTGCTCTCCATAAGTGGTAATACTGTTATAGTAGGGATGGTTGCTGTATTTTTCTGGTCAGGGGCTGGGAGGTTGAAGAAGCTCTTGGTGATATGCCCCATTGGGTTGGCGTCCCAGGGGTGCTGAAAAAACACTATGAAGTTGGGATCCCACTGAGTTTCACTGGCATTAGGACACGTCACTTTGCTCACACTTCTTGGGTGGGCCTTCTGGTTAGCTCAGAGCAATTTTATACTAGCCAGAAGGCTTGCCTTGTGCAATGCATATGGCACTTTTTTTCAATGTTTAGCGGACTCACCCCTCTCTCTATCTTTATCGGTTATATGGCTGTTGTCTAGGGGTACCTGGGAGAGAGAGATAAGACACACCACGGCCCATGTCCTCCGTAGCTAAGAGGTGAAGGCCAGAAGATTGGGCTTTTGTGTAGGTGTCCTAGAGTCAAGTCCAGTCCTTCGTCCCTGACTCCTTTGCTTTAGTAACCCGAGTTCCACACAGTGAATAGGTTCAACTCAGTTTTATTCTTCTTGCCAAGCAATAAAACAATCTCTTTTCTTTGGAAAATGGGGACAGATCGAGGCACAATCCTTTCCCTTCTTGCTGCTGCCCACTGTGCTGTCACCAGTGGTGAATAGTCACTGCCACTGACTAGGTAATATAGAACGTGAATTACCTTCGCTCACTTTGCCCCTGTCAGAGGAAGAAATCCGTCCAAGGGAGAAATGGAGGCCTCTCCGTCACCAGCGATGCTGCGCCGGACTCTTTGGAGAAGTTACTGCGCACCAGTCCTCACGAACTCAGACACGGGCACCCAAGGAGTTAGGGCCCCCTCGGATTCCTCCACCCTTGCGGAACTCAGTCTAAGGTACTGAGCCCCAGGCATCCGCCATAGTACCTCACCCCAGGCTAAAGGTGCCTGAGATGGACTCCATCTCCACTCCAGCTAGGCCAAGGGCACCTAGGCCTGGAGCAACGGAACGCCAGCACCCAAGCTGAAGGTGCCTGGGTGCGGCCGCGTTCTCCAACTCTGAACCCCAAGGTCAGAGCGTCCGCCCCTTTTATGACCTCTCCCTTCGCGTCACAGCGGGTTCCCCGCCCCGCTGTACCAGCTCCAGGGGAGGAAAAAAAGGCACAGTCTTGCGGTGCAAGCCCAGCCCCAGTCCAAGGCAACAACGCCACCTTTAGGCCGGCGAGAACTTCACACCACCAGAGTCCTCCAAGACTCACAAAGGGAACCTTGAATTTCCTAACAATCAAGGCACCTGGGTTACACTAGCACCCAGATGCTTCCCTTAACTTCAAGTACCCGCTACACACTCCCCCTGGTGATTTGACGCTGGTCCCCAGCGTCTGGTACAAGCCCACACCCCACAAGGGTGGTGACATAAGCTCATCCCAGAAGCCAAACTACAAATTTTAGCCCTGAATTGTGCCAAGACCTGATGGGAAAAGAAAACATAAGCAATCATAACCATAAAACCTTCAACAACACTTTACATTTCACACATTACATTCCCTCCTCCCCTTTGACTATCTAAGAACCACCCATTCTCAGTAGTCTTGACAGACGAGTCTCCTGCAGAGGGAAAGAAAAGAAACATACATCCTACCAACATGTGTGTTTGCTTGGAATGAATGAGTCTATCCTAGAAGAAACCCATTCACTCCAATAAGTGTTGCATGATAAAAAAACAAACAATCGTTGCGCAACACTGCCACCTGGTGACAGCGCCGCGGTCAAGACACTCATCACTTCCAGATGAACTTTCCTCTTGATCATTTCTCTGTGACCCTACACTATCTAAAACCCAAAGTCACTGATTTCTTTTGAGTGCCAGGAGAAGGAGGGAGAACAAAACAAAAACAGCTCCCATATCTCCAACGAGTAGAACTGCCCAAATACAAAAAAACTAGGGCACAGTCCCTGTGTTCCGGTAAAGGCACTCCAGAAAGTTCAGCCAGGAATAGGAAAGAAAAGCACACAGGAGTCTCTTTCCCCCTCTTCTTTTTACAGGTAAAACCTTGGATGAGGCAATGATATAGGCTTCAGACGGTCATCAAAAGCCTCCACATGGTACTTAACACTTTTTCCTTCCTTGCGGCAGATCACCACTTTGTCCGCATGAATGTGTCTTCCCAACATCCATTTAGCTTTACAGTCCTGGAACTTCTTGGTGACCGTTGGTGAACAGGAAAGATACCGCCGTGCTTGCTGTACTTTCAGTTTGTCCCACACAAAGCTATCATACCATCTTTGCAGAAAGACCTCCACCTCGTAGAGCAGTTCCCTAGGCAGATACGGATATTCCCACCCATATTCCTGAGCAACCTTCTGGCCAAAGAGACGCTGCAGACTTGACAAAGGTGGCATAGTAGCTCGGTCTCCTTCTCCAGGTGGAACAATCGCTTCTGGGTGGCGAGGTGCGTTCACCAGTCCTCACGAACTCAGACATGGGCACCCAAGGAGTTAGGGCCCCCTCGGATTCCTCCACCCTCGCGGAACTCAGTCGAAGGTACTGAGCCCCAGGCATCCGCCATAGTACCTCACCCCAGGCTAAAGGTGCCTGAGATGGACTCCATCTCCGCTCCAGCTAGGCCAAGGGCACCTAGGCCTGGAGCACTGGAACGCCAGCACCCAAGCTGAAGGTGCCTGGGTGCGGCCGCGTCCTCCAACTCTGAACCCCAAGGTCAGGGCGTCCGCCCCTTTTATGACCTCTCCCTTCGCGTCACAGCGGGTTCCCCGCCCCCGCTGTACCAGCTCCAGGGGAGGACAAAAAGGCACAGTCTTGCGGTGCGAGCCCAGCCCCGGTCCAAGGCAACAACGCCACCTTTAGGCCGGCGAGAACTTTACACCACCAGAGTCCTCCAAGACTCACAAAGGGAACCTTGAATTTCCTAACAATCAAGGCACCTGGGTTACACTAGCACCCAGATGCTTCCCTAAATTCAAGTACCCGCTACAAATGTATTTATTATGCTTATTTATCATGGGCACTTATATTTTATGTTTATTTGCTTTTTTGCACAGAGACAGGGGGCTTATTTCTCTTCCGAACTGGGTATCTCCTTTCCTTGGAGGACCAACTTCAGAAAGTCCTCAAGGAGCGGGGCTTTGGCCTAGGTAGACCGTAGAGTGCTCTGCCCCTGTCAGCAGGCTTGTGCTCTGGGGGGTTCAGGCAGTGCCAGGACAAGGGGGGCGGGAGGGGTGGATGCTCTGGGCTCTGTGGTATCATGTGAGGTGGGGGGGACACAGATTGGAGAGTTCCTACGACTTCAAGCTGACAGGGGTAGTTACAGCAGCATCACTACTCCTCTCAGCTTAGCATGAGAAAGCAGAAGACAGCTGGGAGGAGGTGCAGGCTGTGCTCTCTATCCCCTACAGCTCCTCTTCCTGCCGCTGCAGTGCTCCTGTATCAGGATTGTCAGATCAGGATGGTGCATGGTTTCTTTACCTGCCTCCATCTTCTCCCAGCAAAGAGAAGATGGGGGTGGGTAAGGAAATCCTGGGGGTCAAAGATTTGTGCTGGGAGGGGGGTTTTTACTTTGCGGAGGGGGGATTTTTTGGGGGGTGAGAATTTTGGTTGGCATCTTCATCCTTGGTGGTAGATGACCTTGTCCCTGCACAGGGTTCCTTTTAGGGTTGCCACCTTTTCTTGAAGCCAAACCCAAACTCTTTAGCGGCCTGGGACACCTTTGGGTGCCCTAAGGAGAGTAGTAATGCGGTGCGTGCCGCAGAAAAATGTGGGTGTGGCCAAACTGCTCTTGCTGACATCATCCCCTTGCCCCCCAGTGATGCAGAACCTGCCCCCAGACAGCTCCCGGACGCCAACAGTGGTGTGTGTGACTGTCTTGGTTACTTGGAGAGCCACAACCCGGTCTGAATAATGTGTCTGGGTTTCAGTCCACCTGAAACCCGGACACGTGATTCGAAACCTGGACCGTCCAGGTGAATCCTGGACAGGTGGCAACCCTAGTTCCTTCCTCTTCGGAAGTTGGTCCCGTTCTGTACCCTCATGCTCTTTTTTATTCACTAGGGACTGACAAAGCATGGCACCATGGAGCACCACAAAAAAAAATGACTATGTACAGTGGACCGGATTCTTAGCATCGCTTGCTTATTTTTCCCAGCGAAGGGGCAATGTTAGATATACTGCGCCAGTTCATCACATGCAAATTCAGTGCAAGCGCACACATGTTCGCGATCACGTGCACAGCACTTGACCACCAGTCGCCTATTTAAACTGGTCTATTATCACTATGAGCAGTTGCTGAATGGTCTTCAGCTTGCTCCTGTGTTCCCGAGACCTGATCCACCGCGTATGATCTGGCTTGCCTTTGGACTCAGTTTCTGCTCTTGTTCTGTTATCTAACTATTCCGACCTCGGCCTGTTTACTGAACTTGTTCTACCTGCTGACTCTGTACTGCTTTTTTCTCCTGCTCTGGTGGTAAGCTGCTCCTGAATCCTGTTTTGAGGACTGCGATTACCAGCTCTTACCCGCCACCTACAGAGTGGATCACCAGCCACCTACTACGAAACTCATGCCACTTCTTGCCCTTACACTCCCTGTCTCCAAGTTTAGGAGCGTTGGGCAGGAGGTGCAAGAGAAGCCTCCACAATGTTCCAGTCTTCATCAGGTACATGGTAGACTATCTCCTTTACGAGAACAGGCAAAAAATTATGAAATCAAGTTCCTTCTTTCTGTAAGAGGATGTAATGGGAAATCTATAGAATGTCTGATTTCTTAGCTGTTTTACATTTACTGTACACCTTTTTCCTGTTCTAGATCGAATACAGCTCGGAGCTGTAAAGTCAGCTGAGCAATGTTACCTCTTGCCTGGGGCTGACTGTACAAGAGTTAACATGAAACCCTGTTTTTCATGTTTGTTGAATTAATTTATAGTTGTACAGGTATTTTCCAGTTCAGCTCTTGCACCTGTATATATATATACCTGTAAAATTTTACAATCACCGATTTTTTATTTGCCAATAATTTTTTGTATAATTAAAGTTAAAAAAAGCAATGCATACATCATATTTTTCGGGACAAACAAGGACAACATTTTCAGGTTGCTTTAACTGATGCCATATGCAGAACAAATGTCAATCCTTTAATCTACATATTAATGATACAAAGGCAATACAATACAACAATGTTGTTACAATGTATTTCTAAATTATGTTTTCAAAAGTTATGATCAGAGCAGGTCTTGGCTGTCATTTTGGGTGAACAGAAGGAATAGAGCACCAAACATTTAGCTCAAAAGTCCATATATCTTTACTCTTGACAGTATAATGACAGCCAGTATAAATGCAGTAGCCAGCGCATTTCAAGGACCCTCTTCATTGGGGCTTTGGCTAAGATTGTTGGAGTTCCTTTATAGACTGTCCTAAAAGTGGATCCTAATCTGAAAACAGGCAGATGTGAAGAGCTTAGTGGCTGCATAATGGCATTGCCAGTTGTCAAACTTCACCAATTGGCTGTCATTTTGACAGCCTGAATTTGCTATCAATAGCTTAGGAACCAGGCTCATGTTTTATAGCGCATATCCCCTACATCCAATGTCCAGAAGTGGTCAAAAAGACTGTCTGTAGAAATCACTACTCTCTGATGAATGGAATTAATTTTAAACTTTTTGGCATTAGCACATATTCCCCAGGACAGTGCCTACTCCCCCCTATGCTATTTTTAATTTGACTCTCAATAATTTTTTGGGGGTTCGGCATGTGAAAAATTTGAACAAATCCTGCTCAAACTGAACCTTGGGCAGTTCGGCTCGTCCCTAATGCAGATCAAATGGCATCCCTTTGGTATACATATGAACAGGGCCGCTGATAAGGCAGTACAGCCAGCCCTCCTGTACTGGGCACAGGCCTTATCAGTTCAAAAGGGAAGCTGGGCACCTGCTCAGCAGGAGGGCAAACAATACTGCCTTATTGCTGACACTTGTGACTCTTGTGCAGCATTGCCGGCTTCTACTTTTCTTTTCTTCCTCCAGCTGCAGGAGGATCAGTTCTAGTATCTTCGCTCTCTACTGTCTGGGACCCCTGTGTGCCCCTTTCCCCACATTGCTGCCGGTTTCACTCTTCGCCCGCTGGGAGCTCCTGAGGGCACACAGGGGGGGGGGGTTATTTCACCAGTGACGGGTGTCCTGAACAAACACACCACCCTGAATGAACACATTGGACGATCGGTACCGATCATTTACTCTGGGGGCACAGATATTTCTTCCGTGACACTATTCATTTGAATGGGTCTTGTTCGACAGGGTATAATTTTTTAATGACTGCAAAGCATAGCATCGCGGCTATTGCATTTTAGCAAAAATATAATTTGATATTTTCAGAGGAGGGGGCCTCTGTCAGGTAGGTTGTACGTGGCCCCATGATTTCTATCAGCAGCCCTGCATTTGAATAATTCAAAGTAAATACAATATAATAATATTTCTGTTACAATGTATTTCACAATTGCACTTACAGACATTATCTGCAAGTGTCATGATACAGAGCAGGTTCTGGCTGTCATTTTGACAGCTGAATTTGCCAGTAATAGCAGCCAGCTGTTGCTGGCAAAAGTGGCCGGGAAGCATAGTAGATATGCCCCAGGATCCTTGCTGATTTTTTTCCAGGGTTGTCCAGGGTTCAGAAGTGGTTAAATGGACTCTGTAACTTTGTCTACTTAGGGTAAAGTCATAGAATCACTTGAAAGGTGTTATTCAATCCAGATGAGGACTAGGGATGAGCTTCGTGTTCGAGTCGAACATACGTTCGACTCGAACATCGGCTGTTCGATTGTTCGACGAAGATCGAACGATTTGGGCCGTTCGCGCCAAATTCGAGTGACGCGAACGGCCCATAATGCACTACGCCATCGCAGTGTCATCCAGGGGCTGTGATTGGCCAAGCATGCACTGTGACCCCGCATGCTTGGCCAATCACAGCGCCGGCAGCGAGGAGAGCAATGATTGGCCACAGGCAGGATGCCTGTGGCCAATTATTGCTGAGGGTGTTTAGTACACGCCCCACACTATAAAAGGCCGCCAGCACGGCGGCCTAGTGTAGTGTGTTCCGGAGCAGGGAAAGACAAGCATAGGCAGGGACAGTGACATTTATTTCTTTCTTGCTTAACCTGGATTCCTTTAGTTTAGGGAAAGAGAAGGATAGGTAGGGAGAGTGTCAGTGTGTTTTACTGTGCGAGTCCTTGTTTCTAGGGACAAAGAAGGAAAGTGAGGGGATTTCTCCTTGTGCTATAGTGTGCTTTAAAAAAACATTTTTTCTAGGGACAGAAAACTGTAGGTAGGGAGAGTGTCAGTTTCTTTCACTGTGCCAGTCCTTGTTTCTAGGGACAAAGAAGGAAAGTGAGGGGAATTCTCCTTGTGCTATAGTGTGCTTTAAAAAAACATTTTTTCTAGGGACAGAAAACTGTAGGTAGGGAGAGTGTCAGTTTCTTTCACTGTGCCAGTCCTTGTTTCTAGGGACAAAGAAGGAAAGTGAGGGGAATTCTCCTTGTGCTATAGTGTGCTTTAAAAAAACATTTTTTCTAGGGACAGAAAACTGTAGGTAGGGAGAGTGTCAGTTTCTTTCACTGTGCCAGTCCTTGTTTCTAGGGACAAAGAAGGAAAGTGAGGGGAATTCTCCTTGTGCTATAGTGTGCTTTAAAAAAACATTTTTTCTAGGGACAGAAAACTGTAGGTAGGGAGAGTGTCAGTTTCTTTCACTGTGCCAGTCCTTGTTTCTAGGGACAAAGAAGGAAAGTGAGGGGAATTCTCCTTGTGCTATAGTGTGCTTTAAAAAAACATTTTTTCTAGGGACAGAAAACTGTAGGTAGGGAGAGTGTCAGTTTCTTTCACTGTGCCAGTCCTTGTTTCTAGGGACAAAGAAGGAAAGTGAGGGGAATTCTCCTTGTGCTATAGTGTGCTTTAAAAAAACATTTTTTCTAGGGACAGAAAACTGTAGGTAGGGAGAGTGTCAGTTTCTTTCACTGTGCCAGTCCTTGTTTCTAGGGACAAAGAAGGAAAGTGAGGGGAATTCTCCTTGTGCTATAGTGTGCTTTAAAAAAACATTTTTTCTAGGGACAGAAAACTGTAGGTAGGGAGAGTGTCAGTTTCTTTCACTGTGCCAGTCCTTGTTTCTAGGGACAAAGAAGGAAAGTGAGGGGAATTCTCCTTGTGCTATAGTGTGCTTTAAAAAAACATTTTTTCTAGGGACAGAAAACTGTAGGTAGGGAGAGTGTCAGTTTCTTTCACTGTGCCAGTCCTTGTTTCTAGGGACAAAGAAGGAAAGTGAGGGGAATTCTCCTTGTGCTATAGTGTGCTTTAAAAAAACATTTTTTCTAGGGACAGAAAACTGTAGGTAGGGAGAGTGTCAGTTTCTTTCACTGTGCCAGTCCTTGTTTCTAGGGACAAAGAAGGAAAGTGAGGGGAATTCTCCTTGTGCTATAGTGTGCTTTAAAAAAACATTTTTTCTAGGGACAGAAAACTGTAGGTAGGGAGAGTGTCAGTTTCTTTCACTGTGCCAGTCCTTGTTTCTAGGGACAAAGAAGGAAAGTGAGGGGAATTCTCCTTGTGCTATAGTGTGCTTTAAAAAAAAATTTTTTCTAGGGACAGAAAACTGTAGGTAGGGAGAGTGTCAGTTTCTTTCACTGTGCCAGTCCTTGTTTCTAGGGACAAAGAAGGAAAGTGAGGGGAATTCTCCTTGTGCTATAGTGTGCTTTAAAAAAACATTTTTTCTAGGGACAGAAAACTGTAGGTAGGGAGAGTGTCAGTTTCTTTCACTGTGCCAGTCCTTGTTTCTAGGGACAAAGAAGGAAAGTGAGGGGAATTCTCCTTGTGCTATAGTGTGCTTTAAAAAAACATTTTTTCTAGGGACAGAAAACTGTAGGTAGGGAGAGTGTCAGTTTCTTTCACTGTGCCAGTCCTTGTTTCTAGGGACAAAGAAGGAAAGTGAGGGGAATTCTCCTTGTGCTATAGTGTGCTTTAAAAAAACATTTTTTCTAGGGACAGAAAACTGTAGGTAGGGAGAGTGTCAGTTTCTTTCACTGTGCCAGTCCTTGTTTCTAGGGACAAAGAAGGAAAGTGAGGGGAATTCTCCTTGTGCTATAGTGTGCTTTAAAAAAACATTTTTTCTAGGGACAGAAAACTGTAGGTAGGGAGAGTGTCAGTTTCTTTCACTGTGCCAGTCCTTGTTTCTAGGGACAAAGAAGGAAAGTGAGGGGAATTCTCCTTGTGCTATAGTGTGCTTTAAAAAAACATTTTTTCTAGGGACAGAAAACTGTAGGTAGGGAGAGTGTCAGTTTCTTTCACTGTGCCAGTCCTTGTTTCTAGGGACAAAGAAGGAAAGTGAGGGGAATTCTCCTTGTGCTATAGTGTGCTTTAAAAAAACATTTTTTCTAGGGACAGAAAACTGTAGGTAGGGAGAGTGTCAGTTTCTTTCACTGTGCCAGTCCTTGTTTCTAGGGACAAAGAAGGAAAGTGAGGGGAATTCTCCTTGTGCTATAGTGTGCTTTAAAAAAACATTTTTTCTAGGGACAGAAAACTGTAGGTAGGGAGAGTGTCAGTTTCTTTCACTGTGCCAGTCCTTGTTTCTAGGGACAAAGAAGGAAAGTGAGGGGAATTCTCCTTGTGCTATAGTGTGCTTTAAAAAAACATTTTTTCTAGGGACAGAAAACTGTAGGTAGGGAGAGTGTCAGTTTCTTTCACTGTGCCAGTCCTTGTTTCTAGGGACAAAGAAGGAAAGTGAGGGGAATTCTCCTTGTGCTATAGTGTGCTTTAAAAAAACATTTTTTCTAGGGACAGAAAACTGTAGGTAGGGAGAGTGTCAGTTTCTTTCACTGTGCCAGTCCTTGTTTCTAGGGACAAAGAAGGAAAGTGAGGGGAATTCTCCTTGTGCTATAGTGTGCTTTAAAAAAAAAATTTTTCTAGGGACAGAAAACTGTAGGTAGGGAGAGTGTCAGTTTCTTTCACTGTGCCAGTCCTTGTTTCTAGGGACAAAGAAGGAAAGTGAGGGGAATTCTCCTTGTGCTATAGTGTGCTTTAAAAAAACATTTTTTCTAGGGACAGAAAACTGTAGGTAGGGAGAGTGTCAGTTTCTTTCACTGTGCCAGTCCTTGTTTCTAGGGACAAAGAAGGAAAGTGAGGGGAATTCTCCTTGTGCTATAGTGTGCTTTAAAAAAACATTTTTTCTAGGGACAGAAAACTGTAGGTAGGGAGAGTGTCAGTTTCTTTCACTGTGCCAGTCCTTGTTTCTAGGGACAAAGAAGGAAAGTGAGGGGAATTCTCCTTGTGCTATAGTGTGCTTTAAAAAAACATTTTTTCTAGGGACAGAAAACTGTAGGTAGGGAGAGTGTCAGTTTCTTTCACTGTGCCAGTCCTTGTTTCTAGGGACAAAGAAGGAAAGTGAGGGGAATTCTCCTTGTGCTATAGTGTGCCAAAGCATTCCTCATCAACCATCTTTGAAATCCTTGTTTTTTGGACAGTCAGGGAAATTGTCGTTGTGCTATTCTGTGCAAAAGCAATAATCCTCAACCATATTTAGAAATCCTTAAGTAAAGGGACAGAGAAGGACACCTGAAGGTAGCCCTTATTGCTTTTTTCCCATCTCCCTGCAGGCCATCTATTAGAATGTCTGGAAGGCAAACAAGGAGAGGCAGACAGTCAGGAGGCAATAAAAGAGGGCAAGCAGGCTCTGTGTCTGGGGGCAACAGTGCTGGTCGTGGACGCGGTGCATTGTCATCAGCACATGGCCATGGGACACGCTTGTCCTTCTTTTCGGCAGCTGGACATGTTGAGCCACATCATGCCGAAGACTTGGTAGAGTGGATGACCAAGCCCTCCTCCTCCTCCTCATCCTCTCTCACCCAGGCTCAGGGTACTGGCAAAGCAGCTGCCAAAGCGTCCTCTTCCCTGGTATCAATGTCAGACTCATCATCAGTCACTCCTTCCCTAGACCCACCATGTCCTCCTCCTGAGGAGTCCCCCGAACTGTTTGAGCACAGTGTTGGGTACATGCTCCAGGAGGATGCCCAACGTTTCGAAGGGTCTGATGATGAAACCCAGCTACAGGAAGGCAGTAGCGTGAGAGCAGACAGAGGGGATGCTCAAGAAGGACACCAATCTGGCAGTCATGTTCCAGCAGCTGCAGCATACTGCCAGATTGGCTCCAGTGATGAGGAGGGAGGGGATGATGAGGTCACTGACTCCACGTGGGTGCCTAATAGGGGAGAGGAGGAGGAGGGGGATGAGGAGGAGGCACATCTCCAACGAGGCAGGATGCCCTTTGGTGGCCAGCGTAAGGGCAGTACACCGACGGAATCACACCGCAGAGCTCCGCCTGTGCAGGGCGCAGCCTCTGCCCGTCATTCAAAAAGTTCCTTGGTGTGGGCCTTTTTTGAGGCTAGTGCATCAGATCGCACAGCTGCTGTTTGCAACATATGTCTCAAGCGTATATCGCGTGGCCAAAACATCAGCCGCTTGGGTACCACATGCCTGACCAGACATATGTTGACCTGCCATGCAGCTCGTTGGCAAGCCTACCTCAAAGACCCACACCAAAGAACAAAGCGGACCTCTCCTTGCACCGCATCAGCTGGGATCTCCAACCCCACTATAACTTCAGTCCTCTCTGAAACATGCACTGAGAGGAATGAAGGTGTAGAATTAGGTGTGTCACAGCCAAGTACTTGCGGCCACTCTGCTAGCAGTACACCGACGTCCGATTCTAGCAGGCAAATTTCCCTGCCCCAGCTGCTGGACCGTCGAAAGAAGTTCACTCCCAGCCATCCACATGCCCAGCGGTTGAATGCTAGCTTGGCTAAATTGCTAGCGCTTCAACTGCTGCCTTTTCAGTTGGTAGACTCGGCCCCCTTCCGTGAGTTTGTGCAATGTGCGGTTCCTCAGTGGCAGGTTCCCAAACGCCACTTTTTCTCACGGAAGGCTATTCCGGCTCTCTACCGGCATGTGGAAGGCAATGTCTTGGCCTCGCTGGACAGGGCGGTCAGCGATAAGGTGCATATTACCGCTGACTCATGGTCCAGCAGGCATGGACAGGGACGTTTCCTTTCTTTCACGGCCCATTGGGTCACTCTTTTGGCAGCTGGGAAGGATGCAGGACAAGGTGCAGTAGTGTTGGAGGTTGTTCCACCGCCACGCCTCCAAAATGCTACTACTGGTTGTGACACACCTCTCTCCTCCACCCCCTCCTCTTCTTCTTCCTCCATGGCCTCTTCCTGTGGTTTGTCCTATGAACCAGCGGTGCTCCGTAGCCGTTCACGGGGCTACGCAAGTACGCAGGCAAAAAGATGCCATGCCGTGCTTGCGCTGGTGTGTTTGGGGGACAGAAGCCACACTGGGGCAGAGGTCCTGTCTGCTCTGCAGGGCCAGGCCGAGAGGTGGTTGACGCCACGCCAGCTTAAGCCAGGAATGGTGGTTTGCGACAATGGCACCAACCTCCTCTCCGCCCTCCGACAGGGACAACTGACCCATGTGCCCTGTGTGGCTCACGTCCTTAACCTGGTGGTGCAGCGGTTCTTGGGCAGGTACCCGGGCTTACAGGATGTCCTGAGGCAGGCCAGGAAAGTCTGTGTGCATTTCCGCAGATCTTATAATGCCAGTGCTCGCCTGGCTGAGCTGCAAAAGGAGTTGAACCTGCCCAAGAACCGCCTTATATGTGACATGCCCACCAGGTGGAACTCAACGTTGGCCATGCTGCAGCGGCTGCACACGCAGCAGAGGGCCATCAATGAGTACCTGTGCGACTACGGCACCAGGACAGGGTCAGGGGAGCTTGGTTTTTTTTCTCCATGCCAGTGGGGCATGATCAGGGATGCATGCACTGTCCTGGCACCATTTGAGGAGGCCACGAGGATGGTGAGCAGTGACAGTGCATGCATCAGTGACACTGTACCTCTTGTCCACCTGTTGGAGCACACGCTGCGTGGAATAATGGACAGGGCACTTGAGGCAGAACAGAGGCAGGAAGAGGAGGACTTCCTTGCCTCTCAAGGCCCCCTTTACCCAGACAGTGTTCCTTCTGTCCCACCCATCGCACAGGAAGAGGAAGAGGAGGAGGAGGAGGAGGAGGAGGAGGATTGTGTCAGCATGGAGGTGGAGGCTGGCACTCAGCATCATCAGCAGCAGTCTTTTAGGGATGATTTACAGTCCCAAGAAACCAGTGGAATTGTACGTGGCTGGGAGGAGGTGGCTGCGGATCATGTCGTCCTTAGTGACCCAGAGGACTCCGGAGCGAATGCCTCAGCAAACCTACGCTGCATGGCCTCCCTGATCCTGCAAAGTCTGCGGAAGGATCCTCGTATTCTTCGGATCAAGGAGAGGGACCATTACTGGCTGGCCACTCTCCTTGATCCACGGTACAAGGGTAAGGTTGCGGACCTTATGTTACCTTCGCAGAGGGAGCAGAGGATGAGACAACTCCGGGAGGCCTTGCAGAAAGGTCTGTGCAACGCGTTCCCAGAGACTGGGAGGTTACAAACTCCTGGTCCTGGACAACGAGTTGCTGAGGCTTCGGCCAGTCAAAGAAGGAGCGGTGGGGAAGGTGGCCGTCTGACCGATGCGTTCAGACAATTCTTTAGTCCGCAGCCCCAAAGTATGATCGGTTCCAGCAACCATCGCCAGCGTCTGATAAACATGGTGCAGGAATATCTAGGGGCAAGGTCAGACTTGGACACCTTCCCCACCGAAAATCCTCTGGCTTACTGGGTCTTGAGGATGGATCACTGGCCAGAGCTTGCACAGTATGCAATTGAGCTACTGGCCTGTCCTGCATCCAGCGTTCTTTCGGAACGCACATTCAGTGCTGCTGGAGGATTTGTCACGGATCACAGGGTGCGCCTGTCCACCGACTCGGTTGATCGACTGACTTTCATCAAGATGAACCAGTCTTGGATCACCACCAGCTACCACACACCTGATGCTGATATAACAGACTAATTGATTTTAACATGTCACATCCCTTCAAGACTGATGCTGATGCTGAGTGCCTGTGCTGTTATGTTGACTGGCTATCCTCCTCCTCCGAGTCCTCAATGATACGATTGATGATGATAGCTTGGAAGATCATTTTTGTTTATGGGTGCCGCCACCAGTGGCTAAGGCCCAATTTTTCAGCCCCTGTTTTACAGGGGCGTGTAATTACAATTTTTTTAGCAATAATTTGCCATAGGGCTCATTGCTGTGCTCCAAGTACAGTATCTGTGAGGGGTTGGAGTGTTGTGGCACCAGTGCCTAAGGCCCAATTTTTCAGCCCCTGTTTAACAGGGGCGTGTCATTACAATTTTTGAAGCAATACTTTGCAACAGGGCTCATTGCTGTGCTCCAAGTACAGTATCTGTGAGGGGTTGTAGTGTTGTGCCACCAGTGCCTAAGGCCCAATTTTTCAGCCCCTGTTCAACAGGGGTATGCAATTACAATTCTTG
Organism: Rana muscosa; assembly: GCA_029206835.1. Classification (NCBI taxonomy): domain Eukaryota; kingdom Metazoa; phylum Chordata; class Amphibia; order Anura; family Ranidae; genus Rana; species Rana muscosa. Next base: position 24,451,445 of record CM055126.1, on the reverse strand, counting down.
ATGTAATAATTCACAGCAGGGCCCATTGCTGCACCCACCAAGAGTAACTCTGAGGGCTTACAGTGTTGTGGCAACGCCACCACCACCACCACCACGAAAGGCCCAATTTTTCAGCCCCTGTTCAAAAGGGGCATGTAATTACAATTCTTGATCTAATAATTCACAGCAGGGCCCATTGCTGCACCCACCAAGAGTAACTCTGAGGGCTTACAGTGTCGTGGCAACGCCACCACCACCACCACCACGAAAGGCCCAATTTTTCAGCCCCTGTTCAACAGGGGCATGCAATTACAATTCTTGATGTAATAATTCACAGCAGGGCCCATTGCTGCACCCACCAAGAGTAACTCTGAGGGCTTACAGTGTTGTGGCAACGCCACCACCACCACCACCACGAAAGGCCCAATTTTTCAGCCCCTGTTCAAAAGGGGCATGTAATTACAATTCTTGATCTAATAATTCACAGCAGGGCCCATTGCTGCACCCACCAAGAGTAACTCTGAGGGCTTACAGTGTTGTGGCAACGCCACCACCACCACCACCACGAAAGGCCCAATTTTTCAGCCCCTGTTCAAAAGGGGCATGTAATTACAATTCTTGATCTAATAATTCACAGCAGGGCCCATTGCTGCACCCACCAAGAGTAACTCTGAGGGCTTACAGTGTTGTGGCAACGCCACCACCACCACCACCACGAAAGGCCCAATTTTTCAGCCCCTGTTCAAAAGGGGCATGTAATTACAATTCTTGATCTAATAATTCACAGCAGGGCCCATTCCTGCACCCACCAAGAGTAACTCTGAGGGCTTACAGTGTTGTGGCAACACCACCACCACCACCACCACCACGAAAGGCCCAATTTTTCAGCCCCTGTTCAACAGGGGCATGCAATTACAATTCTTGATCTAATAATTCACAGCAGGGCCCATTGCTGCACCCACCAAGAGTAACTGTCAGGGCTTAAAGTGTTGTGGCACCAGCACCACCATCAAAGCCCCAATTTTTACTACCACTGTTCAACAATTATATGTAATTAAAATTCCTGATATAATAGTTGACAGCAGGGCGTTCCAGCACCAACCAAGAGTAACTGTGAGTGCTTACAGTGTTGTGCCAACACCAACAACTAAGGGGCCTATTTCTGCAGAGTATATACGGCAGGTCCCTACTTTCAAACATCCAACTTACAAACGACTCCTACTTGCAAACGCAAGAAGACAACAGGAAGTGAGAGGAAATCTACCCCTAGGAAGGAAAATTCTCTCCTGTAAGAATAAATATGGGAGAAAGGTGTCTCCTCTGTACTGATGCTTTATCACCAATCCTTGTTTCAAGAAAAACACCACATTTCAAAAACAGTTGTCATTGGGACGGAAAGTGAGGTGAAATGTTCTGAACAGGGGCACAGACAGCAAAACAAATGTTACAGGGGTGATAACCCTTACCTATGTTTTCCAAAAAGTTTAAAAATAGATTTTTGGGCTGGAGCTACACTTCAACAATGTACCTGTTCAAAATTACAAACAGATTCTACATAAGAACAAACCTACAGTCCCTGTCTTGTATGCACCGCCTGTATACGGCTGTTCAGAGTATATAGGGCCTTTTTTATTTTATGTGCAGGGTTCCCCTTAATATCCATACAATACCCAAAGGGGCTGGTAATGGGCTGGGGTAGTGGGGGGGGGGGGGTCATGGGGTAGCTATGCCATTTTTCTTAAAGATTTTCATCCATATTACCGGGACCAGACATTACATTAAAGCCGCAAGCAGTTTTAAATGGCTTTTTTTTCCTTTAGAAGTGTCATTTTGTGCAGGGACAGTTCTAAACACGGGAAACACGTGGCACTTCACAGGCATACTTTAGACACCCCCCAGGTACGATATTTAAAGGAATATTTGACTTTTTTTTTTTCACTTTATGCATCATTAAAATGACTGCTCCCGAAAAACGACCGTTTTTAAAACTTCTTTTTGCATTGATACATGTCCCCTGGTGCAGAACCCGGGTTCCCAAACCCTTTTTAGGACAATAACATGCATAATAGTTGTTATAATTAGCACTTTAGAATTCGAACGTTCGCATCCATTGTATTTAATAGGGTTCTAATGTTCGTACGAACTTTCGGTCCGTTCGCGGGTTCTGGTGCGAACCGAACCCGGGGGTGTTCGGCTCATCACTAATGAGGACCAGTACTGGACCACAGAACTGTAAGGTCTCATTCACACAGGTGTACTATAGCTAACTTTGATAGCAGAAACCAAAAAACTCCTACGCATGAGTGGAAAACCAGACAGTCTGTATATCACAATGGTATATGTCACTGGCCTTGCTGCCCTCAGGGATAGGGGTATCCTAACGAAAAACGACAAAGAGAAGAAAGAAGGGCGCACCAGCCTAGTGCATTATCCTTGGGTGGATTTTATTAAAAATAATAAATAAAAGAAAACTACTTACAAACGTGCGTGGATAATTCACAATAAAAAATTCCACAAAGAGCAGCAATGCGTCTGAACGGAACCCACTCCAAAGAGTCACAGAGGAATTGACGGGGATCACTGCCGGCTTACGCGTTTCGAAGACGAGTCTTCTTCCTCAGAGCCCAGCAGTGTTTCTTCTCTCAGCTGTCCAGATATATATACACATATGCACCATTACACAAATGGGTGTTTCCTGTTCATTTGTGTAATGGTGCATATGTGTATATATATATATATATATATATCTGGACAGCTGAGAGAGGAAACACTGCTGGGCTCTGAGGAAGAAGACTCATCTTCGAAACGCGTAAGCCAGCAGTGATCCCCATCAATTCCTCTGTGACTCTTTGGAGCGGGTTCGGTTCAGACACATTGCTGCTCTTTGTGGAATTTTTTATTGTGAATTATCCACGCACGTTTGTAAGTAGTATTCTTTTATTTATTATATTTAATAAAATCCACCCAAGTATATTGCACTAGACTGGTGCGCCCTTCTTTCTTCTCTTTGTCGTACTATAGCTAACACCCACGTGTGCGCCATGTTTGCCTGTATGTGGATGTACAGGTGTTCCATGCATCCCTGTGCACAGTTCAGGCAGTCCCATTCATGTCAGTTGGGACACAGCTGCTGCTCCCAACTTGACAGCACGTGCACGGCCCCAAAAGCACACAGCCTGTGTTTGGGACCCGGCACCTGCACTTGCATGGCTGTCAAATTTGTGCAGCTACTGCAGTGCCACTAAGTCACAGTTTACATGAACGGGATTGTCTGCACCGGGATGCACGGAACACCTATGCATCCCCGTGCGGGCAAACATGCTCCTCACTTAGATGTATGTCCATGTGAACACGGCCTAAGTCTGCAAGAAAGCTTCAGGAACAAGGTGAGCGTTGTAGAGAATGCTGCATTTTAAATTTTCCACAATGCTGGGATTTTTTTACATTTTTTGACCAGAGTTGTAGCTGGTTCTGCAGACTTTGTGTCGCTGCCCCGCCTCCCACCACCACACTGATGACATCACCCCAGGCTTCTTCCCTCCGGTAAGACCCCACTGAGCACCTTCTGAAATCAACTTTCACACGTGTTAATTCAGTAAAGTACATATTGAAACAAATGACACTTGGTTGTTTTTATTTTTATTTTAAAAAGAAGTGAAGGGAAGCGGGTTTTAACCGATTTGTTGGGGACTGTTCCTTGAAGAGTTTGCACACCTACATACTGACAGTAAAGTGAATTTATCACATTCATAACCTATATCCCTCGTAGATAGGAAAGAGCTGGCTGGTTTATGGTCATGTCAAATGTCAGACTATTATTACTTTTTTTTTGGCCTGGGGTTTATTGCATAGAAGTCAGCATGGAAGCCTGTTCTTCGTGTTTTTGGATAAGTAATTAGCATGCATACTGTATATACTGGTATTGTGGAAAGCCCTAGTTAGGAAAAAGCTTAGGCCTCAGTGATATCGCACTTGGTATTATTGCGAACCAAGCTCTGCGTTTTTTAGGAATCAGATCTTCTGAATGTGGAATGCCTCTTACACACGACCGGTAAAAAGTCCGCCGGGAATCCCGGGGGGAAAACCACGAACCTGCTCGGTAACTTTCCCCCTGTGCTAGGGTGACCACATTTCCAAACTACCATTCAGGGACACTCCCTTCCCAAAAATCAGCTTGTGCTGTAACAAATCACAGCACAGTGATTGGACACAATAGTAAGGATTTATGATTTCTCCAATCACAAGCAGGGGGTGGGGATTGTGCTCCTCCAGGCATTCCCGGACAGGACAAGTACAGTCAGTGAGTAAAGCGGTGATGTGGCGGCCTTTTTTGTGGACATCAGATTGGCCCGGGGGGTGGCTGTGTCAATTTCATTCCGGGACACTGTATTGTCCTGGAATAAAGGTGCCCGGGACAGACCTGCAAAATGCGGGACTGTCCCGGGCAATCCGGGACATGTGGTCACCCTACCCTGTACACACCAGAGGTTTTTCTAGGAAGCAAAACTGCGGTGAGAGCTTTGGCCGGGAATCCCGGCCGTGTGTATGCTTCACCGCAGTGTTTCCCCATAGGAAAACTGCCGGGTTAAAAACCATTGTGAATCACGGCGGGAAAAAAAAGAGAACATGTCTCATTTTTCCCGCCGGGTTCCCCGGCAGTTTTCCTGTTGGGAAAACTGCGATGGAGCATACACACGGCCGGTTTTCCCGGCCAAAAGCTGTCATGGCAGTTTTCCCGACGAGGAAACCGATTGTGTGTACGAGGCAGAAGTGTCTGAAGATGGATCACACTGCATTGTGTGCAAAGGTTTGTATTCATAACATACAGCTAGTCCCAGATGCTTATCTTGTTCTACTGACATAAAAGATTTATGGATCACTAACTGGTGAAAATCAGGTGACTAAAAAAATCTGATGCATTTTGTGTGTAAAGATCCTTCTGAGCGCTTCAGAAAATTGAAAAAAAAATATTTAAATAAAATTCTTAGTTCATAAATTATGAAATGAGTTTTCAGATGTGCCGTTACCTGAAATCTGTGTTTGGGTTGTCACCAGCCTGTTGACATCTGAAGTCAGGCTTGTGGTGGGATGGTCCTTTTGTTAGCCAGTAGGTAGGAGGGGGAGGGGCTGAGGTGGGCTGATACAGAGGAGGGGGAGGAGCTGTTGTCACCCGTGCCGTGACATTAAAGTCACACTAAATGATATCCTTATTCTCCAGAAATAAAACAAAGACATCCACCAATTAATGGATATGTAATCCACTTTTCATGAAATCGTTTTTTACTGTGTTTTTCTGCCTCCCTGTAAAGAAAAGCCCGGAGCAAAAAGTAAAATGACATAGGCGAAGGGCTGGCATGACTAAGGGAACAGGGGACTGAGAGAGAGAGCAAGCCATTGGTTAGTAAGAGGGGGGGCAGGATTGGCTGAGCTGGAGTTGGGGGGGAGGGCCAGGGGGAATAACAGTTAAAAGGTTGAGTCCCCTCCCCCCCCGGGCAACACAGCGGGGTGAAGTGTGAGAGATGGCAAACGTGCAGGAGTTGCTGGCTCAGCTGCGGGCTGAGGCGGCGCAACATGGCCCAGGTTGGCTCCAAGAGACCTTGGGGCCGATGCTGGCGGAGCCGGCGTGTAATGCGGCCACAAGGGGAAGGACATCGGGGCGAGCTCGGCAAGCCAGGGCGCCGGAGCGCTTCTCTCCGACCCCCCCCCCCACGAGCTCAGCGTCGCACTGGGAGTCCCTATTCGAGGGCCCCTTCGGCCCCCCCGCTAAGCGAACAGCCAAGCAGGCGGGGGGAGGCGCCGGAAGGAATCCCCAACCTGGACGGAGCTCGGCGGGCGGTCGTTCCGGGTGCTCCGGAGCGGCCACGAGGCCCGCGCTACGAGTGGAGTCGGAAGCGGCGGGCCCCGCCCCCGGGTGTCGGCTCAGGGGCGGGCACCTCGGCGAGGGAGATCGGAGAGTGCGGTGGCCGGGCCTTCCACCGCGGCCGGCGACCGGTCACCGACGTCGGGGGTGCGGCAGGGTGCGGTGGCAGAAGCAACAGCTGCAGGAGAGCGACGTCGTGGCGGCGGGAAAAAAGCGACGCGGAAGTCGGTGAACGGGTCTGGAGGGCGGAGCCGGATGGAGTCGGGACCCGCGGCAGCCAGGGATCCTTCACCTGGTGGGCCTTCTTCGGCAGAGGAAGAGGTGGATCGCTCGGAGGGAGAACTGGTGGACTCGGAGGGTGACGGCGTTCCACAGCAACGGTCGGCGGCGGTGGAGACGGGACGATCGGCTGGTGGGTCACTTCCTGGGCAGCCTGGTAAGTCAATTTCTCAATTATTCTCCATGGGGTTAGCTGAGGTGCGGCCTGCTAGGATGGGGTCGGCAGGGGGTAGTCAGGAGGTCCCCCTGGGGGAGGTTGCTGGGGACGGTTTAGTGCACGGAGCTGCAGAGATGGATATTGGTTTTAAGGGGTTTTTAGCGGGGATTAAGGAGCTTGTGGGTAAGTTTGAGAGGCAGAGCAGTGCCCCCGTTAGCCCGGCAGCGGCGTGGGTTCCGCCGCAAGATGGGGACGGGGGTCTGGGGGTGATGGCGATGGCGCCAGCGGTTTCGGTGGTGGCGGTGCAGACAACAGCAGCGGAGGACGCGCTGCAGGCGGCGGTTGAAAAGGGGGATGGGGCCAGACAAGACATTGTCAGGTTGGCGGATTCAGCTAGGTGCGAGATGTACATTTGTTTTGCGGGGCCGTTGGGGGCACATTTGAAGTCGGAAGTTCGGGAGAAGATTTGGAAAGGTGAGTACATGGAGATTTTCTCGCTGCTTCCACTGGGGAAGTTTAATTTGGATAGGGTCAAGCCGGACGATTCCAAGAAGGAGGATGAAGAAAAACGTAGGTTTCGCCTGATCCCGCGGACGTTCATGAATTGGCTGCAGGCATTCGCCATCCTTGCTAGCGTAATCGGGCAAAAGAAGCCTGAACAGTGTTCGGGTCTTTTTTGTTATCAAGATGCGGTTGGGGAGGCCTACAGGGTGTATGGGGGTTCAGCCTGGTTGAGATACGATGAGGAATTCAGACAAAAGATGTCGGTGCGTTCGGAGTTGAGGTGGGACCACAAGGACATTAGTTTGTGGATGCGTTTGATGAACGCGCCGAGGGCTCCGAATCAGTTTTTTCAGGGGGGGGGGGGCCGGTGGATCATCATCCCCAGGACAACCGGCCGGTAAGGCAAAAGGGGTCTGTTGGCAATACAATTCGGGATCTTGCAAGTTTGGAGGGTCGTGCAGATTCAAGCATGAATGCTCCGGTTGTGGGGGTTCACATACCTTGTCCAGGTGTTTTAGGAAAGGGAGAGCTGGTGAGTCTTCAAACAAGAGGGAGGACTCCGGTGATGGTGGCAAGGATGCGCCCGTTTCTCGGTAGGTATCCGGATAGGCAGGCAGCTCATTTATTAGAAAAGGGTTTTACAGAAGGGTTTAAAATTCCGTGCGTTTTGGGGGCGGTTCCACCAGTGGCTCGTAATCTGCGCTCAGCTTTGCAATACCCGGAGGTGGTTTCAGAGAAACTGCGGAAGGAAGTTGCATTGGGCCGCATGAGTGGCCCTTTTTTCGGTAGCTCCACTGGCGGATTTGGTGGTGTCTCCGCTGGGAGTGGTGCCGAAGAAGGAACCTAACAAATTCCGACTTATCCACCACCTGTCTTTTCCAAAAGGAGGGTCTGTGAACGATGCTATCGATCCTCAGGCTTGCACGGTGGGATATACGTCTTTTGATGCGGCGGTGTTTTGGGTTAGGCACTATGGGCAGGGGGCATTGATGGCAAAAGCGGATGTGGAGGCGGCGTTCCGCCTGCTGCCAGTGCACCCCGATAGTTTCCAATTTTTGGGTTGCTCGTGGAATGGAGAATTCTATGTGGATCGCTGCTTACCGATGGGATGCTCCGTATCCTGTGCGCTGTTTGAGAAGTTTAGTTCCTTTCTAGAATGGGTGATTAGGGATGTATCGGGGGTAAGTTCAATCATACACTACCTGGATGACTTCCTCTGCGTGGGCCCAGCCTCATCCAAGATCTGCGCGGTGCTGTTGGCAACGCTGGAACACATCGCGGAACGCTTTGGGGTGCCTTTGTCGCCCGACAAGACGGAAGGGCCGAGAACGGTCATTACGTTCTTAGGGATTACGTTGGATTCGGACGCAATGGAATGCCGTTTGCCGGTGGAGAAATTGGTGGCGTTGAAGTCGGAGATCAGAGGTATGTTGGGTTTACGGAAAGTGCAGCTGAGGACGTTGCAGTCATTACTGGGAAAACTCAACTTCGCTTGTCGCATTCTGCCAATGGGCAGGGTATTTTGCCGACGGCTGTCGGCAAGTACAGCGGGGGTACAGTCACCACGGCATTTTGTGCGCTTGGTAAAGGCTCACAGGGAGGATCTACAGGTCTGGCATGCGTTCCTGGAATCTTTTAATGGCAGAGCGTTGTGGATGACAGGCCCTGTCAGTAATTTTGACATGGAACTTTTCACGGACGCGGCTGGCTCCACTGGTTTTGGAGCTTTTTTCCGAGGCAGGTGGAGTGCTGGCCCATGGCCGGTGTGTTGGGTGGAAGCTGGCTTCACAACAAACCTGGTGCTGCTGGAATTGTTTCCGGTGGTATTGGCGGTTGAACTGTGGGGCGAGGCGTTCAGGGATCTGAAGGTACGGTTCCACGGGGACAACTTGGGGGTGGTGCAGGTGATCAACAGAGTGTCGGCTTCATCACCTCCGGTAGTTAGGTTGCTTCGGCACTTGGTGCTGCGGTGCCTACAATTGAATGTTTTCATATATGCAGTTCATCTTCCCGGGGTAGAGAACGTTATTGCTGACGCTTTGTCTCGGTTCCAGTGGGACAGATTCCGAGAGTTGGCGCCGGAAGCGGAGCAACTGGGGGTGCCTTGTCCGGACTGGCTGTGGAAAATTGCGTTGGTGTAGTCTCCGGATGGATCAGAAGGTCGGTGAGTGAGACGACGTGGGTTGCGTATAACAAGGTATGGCAGGAATGGGAGGCTATGGGTCGGATGACGGATGTGGATACATTAGGACCTGAAGCGAAGTTGTTGTTGTTATACTTTCTATCCCGGCAGATGGAAGGGGGGGTGTCCGTCTCGACGTTGGGAAAGAAGTTGGCTGGGTTGGCCTTTTTATTCAAGTGGCAGGGTGGCCCGGACCTTACTAAAGACTTCTGGGTGCGACAGGCACTTAGAGGTTATAGACGATCCAGGCCGGGTAGGGACACCAGGCGTCCAGTGTCTTTTGACGTTCTGCAGGGAATTTTGGCTCGGTTACCGGAGATCTGCGCCTCAGTATACGAGAGTTGCTTGTTTAGAGCTGCTTTTGCGTTAGCATTTTTCGGGGCATTTAGGATTAGCGAGCTGGTCAGCCCTTCTAGGAAGGTTCATGGGGGTATTTGGGGTTCGGAGGTGCGATGCCAAGGTGAGAGTGTGGCGGTATGGTTACGGAGGTCCAAAACAGACCAAAAAGGGAAGGGTAGGTCGGTGCAGGTCTTTTCGCTGCCGGGCTCCCCGCTTTGTCCAGTAAGGGCCGTGAGGGGGTTCATGGGGGTGCGACCGCCGGATGAGGGGTCGTTTTTGATACATGCTGATGGGTCCCCATTATCAAAATTTCAATTTGTGTCTGTGTTCAAGAAATGTTTGACGGTTCTCGGGTTAGACGATAGGGAGTTCGCGTCGCATTCTTTCAGGATAGGGGCGGCTACTGAGTCGGCTCGGTGGGGGTTGGACTCTGAGGCGGTAAAGCGCATTGGCAGGTGGGAGTCCAGCAGATTTCGCCTATACATTCGTCCCCAGCTAGTAATGGGGGTGTGAGGGTTGGGGGCGGGGGGGGGGTTTGTCATTCATTTTGGGGGGATGGTCTGCTGGGCTTTCGTTGGGTCTGCTGTTGGTTACGGTGGTGTGCTTGTTTTTTCTTTCAGGTGCGGGGCCGGCCCTGGTCTGGATTTTGGGCCATTCCTATGTGTTCTGGGGGGCGAAGAGGGCAGATGTTAGGCCGGAGGGCCGGCAATTGGGGTTTCCTAGACAGGAGGCCTGTGTTCGCTGGTTGGGAGTGCCGGGAATGTTATGGAGTAGAATGGTCCCGGAGGTGCATCGTTTTGCACGTCTTGACCGGCCGCCTGACGTTATAGTCTTGCACGTAGGCGGCAATGACCTAGGAGCCAGATCTATGTTGGACGTGACAAAGGATATCAAGTTTGATATACTGCGTCTGCGCATGGCATTCCCGGACATGGTAATTGTTTGGTCCGACATGGTGGCTAGGACATCATGGAGGATGGCTAGGTCATTGGAAGGCATCAACAGGGCCCGGAGAAAGGTCAACAGGGATGTGGCTAGGTTTGTAGTGAGGAATGGGGGGCTGGTAATACGGCACATGGAGCTGGAGGTGGACACATGGCGCTACCTTCGGGGCGATGGGGTTCACCTGAATGATGTGGGGATAGACCTGTGGGCGTTGGGGATTCAAGATGGCATCCAAAGGGCTCTTAGGGTGTGGAGGAGCACACAATTGTAAAGGTTTTTCCAATTGGGTGCTGTGGCGGGTGTCTGGTCTTTGCAGGGGAAGGAGGATACCTCGGGAAGAAGAGTTCAGGACCCGTCGTTGGTATGGGTCCTGATTGGGGGGTTTACAGTTAACGGAGGTTAGCTGTAAGCATGGGTAAAGAGGGCACTGCGGTCATGGTTGTCTCTGAGCCAGCATGTCGGCTTGAGGCCTATTAACAGATTCAAGAGGTACCGCAGTGCAAGAGTTACACAGATGGTAATCGAGGTTCCTGCAAAGATCGTCACTGGGATTTTTGACTGATGGGTTTTTTCATAACAGATGTTTTTAGGTTATTGTTAATGAAAATATTATTTTAATAAATAAGGCTGCTACGGCCTATGTTTTCCCCAACGCCAGTGTGGGCTCGTTTACTTAAGTAAGGAGGGTTAATGTGGGATTGTGTAAGGTTAAAATGTTAAGCAAAGGTACCTCTGTTATACGATAGTCAAGAAAAGCCCAGGGCAAAAAGTAAAATGACATAGGCGAAGGGCTGGCATGACTAAGGGAACAGGGGACTGAGAGAGAGAGCAAGCCATTGGTTAGTAAGAGGGGGGGCAGGATTGGCTGAGCTGGAGTTGGGGGGGAGGGCCAGGGGGAATAACAGTTAAAAGGTTGAGTCCCCTCCCCCCCCGGGCAACACAGCGGGGTGAAGTGTGAGAGTTCCCGCCCACCCTCCCTTGTTTAGGTGATTGGGAGATAGGACGGTTTTGGTTGTAGATTTACAGGAATGGTTTGTGACGGTGTGGAAGTCGTGGCGGCGGCGGGTGTCTGGTCTTTGCAGGGGAAGGAGGATACCTCGGGAAGAAGAGTTCAGGACCCGTCGTTGGTATGGGTCCTGATTGGGGGGTTTACAGTTAACGGAGGTTAGCTGTAAGCATGGGTAAAGAGGGCACTGCGGTCATGGTTGTCTCTGAGCCAGCATGTCGGCTTGAGGCCTATTAACAGATTCAAGAGGTACCGCAGTGCAAGAGTTACACAGATGGTAATCGAGGTTCCTGCAAAGATCGTCACTGGGATTTTTGACTGATGGGTTTTTTCATAACAGATGTTTTTAGGTTATTGTTAATGAAAATATTATTTTAATAAATAAGGCTGCTACGGCCTATGTTTTCCCCAACGCCAGTGTGGGCTCGTTTACTTAAGTAAGGAGGGTTAATGTGGGATTGTGTAAGGTTAAAATGTTAAGCAAAGGTACCTCTGTTATACGATAGTCATGTCCTCTTCCACCTCATTTCTGTTTGTTAGGAACATGCAGTGTATATTAGCTGTGGTCCGGTGCACTGCTCTACTACAAGTCCCAAAGTCTAAAGTCCATCCTGGGAGAGTGGCTGCTTACTTACATTGGGACCATGGAGAATGAACAAAGCCACCCTCTAAAACAGTGATCTCCAAACTGCGGCCCGGGGGCCAAATGTGGCCCTTTGCTCGCCTTTATCTGGCCCTTGGTGCACTTTTCCTCCCACTGACACCAACAATGGAGCACAATTCCTCCCACTGACATCAAAGATGGGGCACTATTCCTTTTCACTTCCACCAACAATGGGGCACAATTTCTCCCACTAAAACCAGTGATGGGGCACTATCTCTCCCACTGACACCAGTGATGGGGCACTATCTCTCCCACTGACACCAGTGATGGGGCACTATTTATCCCACTGACACCAATGATGGGGCACTATCTCTCCCACTGACACCAGTTATGGGGCACTATTTATCCCACTGACACCAATGATGGAGCACAATTCCTTCCACTGACACCAATGATGGGGCACAATTTCTTCCACTGACACCAGTGATGGGGCACTATTCTTTCCACTGACAGCAATGATGGGACACTATTTCTCCCACTGACAGCAATGATGGGGCACTATTCATCCCACTGACATCAACAATGGAGCACAATTCCTCCCACTGACATCAAAGATGGGGCACTATTCCTTTCACTGCCACCCAACAATGGGGCACAATTTCTCCCACTTAAACCAATGATGGAGCACAATTCCTTCCACTGACACCAATGATGGGGCACAATTCCTTCCACTGACACCAATGATGGGGCACAATTTCTTCCACTGACACCAGTGATGGGGCACTATTCTTTCCACTGACAGCAATGATGGGACACTATTTCTCCCACTGACAGCAATGATGGGGCACTATTCATCCCACTGACATCAACAATGGAGCACAATTCCTCCCACTGACATCAAAGATGGGGCACTATTCCTTTCACTGCCACCCAACAATGGGGCACAATTTCTCCCACTTAAACCAATGATGGGACACCAGTGACGGGGCACTATTTATCCCACTGGCACCAGTGACAGGGCACTATTTCTCCCACTGATACCAACAATGGGGCACAATTCCTTCCACTGACACCAATGACGGGGCACTATTCCTCCCACTGACACCAATGATGGGGCACTATTCCTTCCACTGACACCAATGATGGGGCACTATTCCTTCCACTGACACCAATGATGGGGCACTATTCCTTCCACTGACACCAATGATGGGGCACTAGTCCTCCCACTGACACCAATGATGGGACACTATTTCTTCCACTGACAGGGCACTATTCCTCCCGCTAACACCAATGATGGGGCACTATTCTTTCTGCTGACACCAATGATGGGACACTATTCCTCCCACTGACACAATTGACGGGGCACTATTTCTCCCACTGACACCAACAATGGGGCACTATTCTTTCCACTGACACCAACGATGGGACAGAATGAAAGTTCATCATGAACTTTAAAGAGGAACTGCAGTCTGCTCACATAATTTGTAATAAAAACACCATTCTAAAGCTTCCCTCCAGCCACTTTGCATATTTTTTAATATATACTGTAATTCTGTACTTGACAAATATGCTGCAGAAATCTCCCTCCACTGAGTCTGGCTGCATCCATTTTAACTGTGGGCAGCTGAAGTGGCTGCCTGTTCACTTCCAGCTATGCAGCTCTCATTGGCCCTCTTATGACTCACCCCCTTTCCCTTCCGCTTCCTGGCAAACTCTCAGCAGAGTTAGAGAGAGAGCTGTGCATGATGTCATAAGCCTAGGCTAATGACCAGACAAGAAACAGGAAGTGAGCTGTATAAGGTATTTACTGGCAGAATTTTTTTTTTTTTTATTATCCACAGTTAAAACAACAAGGGCAGAAAATGTAATTAATGGAAAGTTGAAAAAATGACTGAAGTTCTGCTTTAAGTTGTAGCTATTATGTAAAAAAGTATATTCTGTACCCAAATTACTAAAATGTTACCTATATAGCGGAACCAGCACAACACATGGTTCATATACAGACTTAGAGTATGGAAGTGTATATTATATGTTGATGGATGACATTGTTTGTAGTCCACTACTATATGTATTAATGTATAATTCTTACTACAATTTGATGCACTTCAACAGCTCCTGAGGAAGCGATCCTCGTCACGAAACGTGCTGAGCCACAAGTCTAGTGGAATACAGGACCCCCATATGATGTGCCAATAGGTTATTGATACAGTACCATATTGTTGATTGACCAATGTAACTTTTGGGGGGATTGCGATGATTCCATTTGTCAGGGTACTTTGTATTTAGGATATCAGTATTGATATTTTAGGTATTTTAATAATATTGTAATAAAGATGAGTTGATTTGATCCATATGTGTTCCTATGTGCCTTCAAAGTCCATAGCACAACTCTTTTTATTATTACGCCTTAAAGAGGAAGTAAATCCTGATGGGTTTTACTTCCTCTTTTGCTCCCTGCAAACACTACAAATTAAAAGCATGATGGGCTAGTATGCATTGCATACTAGCCAATTATGTGACACTTACCTGCAAACCAAACCCACGCTCTCCCCTGTGCAGGCGGCATCCATCTTCACCCCTCTTCCTTCCGGGGGCCGCGGACTCCGACTCTGTGACTGGCCGGAGCCGCGTTAGTTACGGCACACGCTGGAGAAGAAACGGCACGGAGGTCCGTTTCTTCACAGCGCATGCACCGGTGACGACATTGGCGCATTACAAGTGAAATTTCTCCTAAACGGCGCATGTTTAGGAGATATTTCCACTACCTATAGGTGAGCCTTATTCTAGGCTTACCTATAGGTAGTGATGAGCCGAACACCCCCGGGTTCGGTTCGCACCAGAACCCGCGAACGGACCGAAAGTTCGCACAAACTTTAGAACCCTATTAAATACAATGGATGCGAACGTTCGAAATCTAAAGTGCTAATTATAACGACTATTATGCATGTTATTGTCCTAAAAAGGGTTTGGGAACCCGGGTTCTGCACCAGGGGACATGTATCAATGCAAAAAAAAAGTTTTAAAAACGGCCGTTTTTCGGGAGCAGTGATTTTAATGATGCATAAAGTGAAAAAAAAAAAGTCAAATATTCCTTTAAATATCATACCTGGGGGGTGTCTAAAGTATGCCTGTGAAGTGCCACATGTTTCCCGAGTTTAGAACTGTCCCTGCACAAAATTACATTTCTAAAGGAAAAAAAGCCATTTAAAACTGCTTGCGGCTTTAATGTAATGTCTGGGCCCGGTAATATGGATGAAAATCTTTAAGAAAAATGGCATAGCTACCAAATCACACACCCCCCCCCCCCTACCCCAGCCCATTACCAGCCCCTTTGGGTCTTGTATGGATATTAAGGGGAACCCCGTACACAAAATAAAAAAGGCCCTATATACTCTGAACAGCAGTATACAGGCGGTGTAAACAAGACCGGTGCATACAAGACAGGGACTGTAGGTTTGTTCTTATGTAGAATCTGTTTGTAATTTTGAACAGGTACATTGTTTAAGTGTAGCTCCAGGCAAAAAATCTATTTTTAAGCTTTTTGGAAAACATAGGGAAGGGTTATCACCCCTGTAACATTTGTTTTGCTGTCTGTGCAGTGTGCACCTGTTCAGAACAGTTCACCTCACTTTCCGTCCTAATGACAAATGTTTTTTGAAAATTTGGGGTTTTTATTGAAACAAGAATTGGTGATAAAGAATCAGTGGAGAGGAGACACTTTTTTTCCCCATATTAACTCTTACAGGAGAGAATTTGCCTTCCTAGGGGTAGATTTCCTCTCACTTCCTGTTGTATCCTTCGGTTTGCAAGGAGGAGTCGTTTGTAAGTTGGATGTTTGAAAGTAGGGGCCTGCCCTATATACTCTGCTGAAATTTGCCCCTTACATGTTGGTGTTGCCACAACACTGTGAGCCCTCACAGTTACTCTTGGTGGGCGCATGAATGGGCCCTGCTGTGAATTATTAGATCAAGAATTGTAATTGCATGCCCCTGTTGAACAGGGGCTGAAAAATTGGGCCTTTGGTGGTGGTGGTGTTGACACAACACTGTAAGGCCTCACAGTTAGTCTTGGTGGGCGCAGGAATGGGCCCTGCTGTGAATTATTAGATCAAGAATTGTAATTACATGCCCCTGTTAAACAGGGGCAGAAAAATTGGGCCTTAGGCACTGGTGCCACAACACTGCAACCCCTCACAGATACTGTACTTGGAGCACAGCAATGAGCCCTGTTGCAAAGTATTGCATCAAAAATTGTCATTACACGCCCCTGTTAAACAGGGGCTGAAAAATTGGGCCTTAGCCACTGGTGCTGGTGCCACGACACTGCAACCACTCTCAGATACTCTAGTTGGAGTGCAGGAATGAGCCCTGCTGCAAAGCATTGCATAAAAAATTGTAATAACACGCCCCTGTTAAACAGGGGCTGAAAAATTGGGCCTTAGCCACTGGTGGCGGCACCCAGAAACAAAAATGTTCTTCCAAGCTATCATCATCATCAATCGGATCATTGAGGAGGAGGAGGATAGTCAGTCAACATAACAGGACAGTCTCTCAGCATCAGTCTTGAAGGGATGTGACATTTGAAAATAAATTAGTCTGTTATATCAGCTTCAGGTGTTCGGTAGCTGGTGGTGATCCAAGACTGGTTCATCTTTATGAAGGTCAGTCGATCAACAGAGTCGGTGGACAGGCGCACCCTGTGATCCGTGACAAATCCTCCAGCAGCACTGAATGTGCGTTCTGAAAGAACGCTGGATGCAGGACAGGCCAGTAGCTCAATTGCATACTGTGCAAGCTCTGGCCAGTGATCCATCCTCAAGACCCAGTAAGCCAGAGGATTTTCGGTGGGGAAGGTGTCCAAGTCTGACCTTGCCCCTAGGTATTCCTGCACCATGTATATCAGACGCTGGCGATGGTTGCTGGAACCGATCATACCTTGGGGCTGCGGACTAAAGAATTGTCTGAACGCATCGGTCAGACGGCCACCTTCCCCACCGCTCCTTCTTTGATTGACTGAAGCCTCAGCAACTCGTTGTCCAGGACCAGGAGTTTGTAACCTCCCAGTCTCTGGGAACGCGCTGCACAGACCTTTCTGCAAGGCCTCCCGGAGTTGTCTCATCCTCTGCTCCCTCTGCGACGGTAAGATAAGGTCCGCAACCTTACCCTTGTACCGTGGATCAAGGAGAGTGGCCAGCCAGTAATGGTCCCTCTCCTTGATCCGAAGAATACGAGGATCCTTCCGCAGACTTTGCAGGATCAGGGAGGCCATGCAGCGTAGGTTAGCTGAGGTATTCGGTCCGGAGTCCTCTGGGTCACTAAGGACGACATGATCCGCAGCCACCTCCTCCCAGCCACGTACAAGTCCACTGGTTTCTTGGGACTGTAAATCATCCCTAAAAGACTGCTGCTGATGATGCTGAGTGCCAGGCTCCACCTCCATGCTGACACAATCCTCCTCCTCCTCCTCCTCTTCTTCCTGTGCGATGGGTGGGACAGAAGGAACACTGTCTGGGTAAAGGGGGCCTTGAGAGGCAAGGAAGTCCTCCTCTTCCTGCCTCTGTTCTGCCTCAAGTGCCCTGTCCATTATTCCACGCAGCGTATGTTCCAACAGGTGGACAAGAGGTACAGTGTCACTGATGCATGCACTGTCACTGCTCACCATCCTCGTGGCCTCCTCAAATGGTGCCAGGACAGTGCATGCATCCCTGATCATGCCCCACTGGCGTGGTGAAAAAAAACCCGAGCTCCCCTGACCCTGTCCTGGTGCCGTAGTCACACAGGTACTCATTGATGGCCCTCTGCTGCATGTGCAGCCGCTGCAGCATGGCCAACGTTGAGTTCCACCTGGTGGGCATGTCACATATAAGGCGGTTCTTGGGCAGGTTCAACTCCTCTTGCAGCTCAGCCAGGCGAGCACTGGCATTATAAGATCTGCGGAAATGCACACAGACTTTCCTGGCCTGCCTCAGGACATCCTGTAAGCCCGGGTACCTGCCCAAGAACCGCTGCACCACCAGGTTAAGGACGTGAGCCACACAGGGCACATGGGTCAGTTGTCCCTGTCGGAGAGCGGAGAGGAGGTTGGTGCCATTGTCGCAAACTACCATTCCTGGCTTAAGCTGGCGTGGCGTCAACCACCTCTCGGCCTGCCCCTGCAGAGCAGACAGAACCTCTGCCCCAGTGTGGCTCCTGTCCCCCAAACACACCAGCGCAAGCACGGCATGGCATCTTTTTGCCTGCGTACTTGCGTAGCCCCTTGAACGCCTACGGAGCACCGCTGGTTCCGAGGACAAAGCACAGGAAGAAGCCACGGAGGAAGAAGAAGAGGAGGGGGTGGAGGACAGAGGTGTGTCACAACCAGTAGTAGCATTTTGAAGGCGTGGCGGTGGAACAACCTCCAACACTACTGCACCTTGTCCTGCATCCTTCCCAGCTGCCAAAAGAGTGACCCAATGGGCCGTGAAAGAAAGGTAACGTCCCTGTCCATGCCTGCTGGACCATGAGTCAGCGGTAATATGCACCTTACCGCTGACCGCCCTGTCCAGCGAGGCCAAGACATTGCCTTCCACATGCCGGTAGAGAGCCGGAATCGCATTCCGTGAGAAAAAGTGGCGTTTGGGAACCTGCCACTGAGGAACCGCACATTGCACAAACTCACGGAAGGGGGCCGAGTCTACCAACTGAAAAGGCAGCAGTTGAAGCGCTAGCAATTTAGCCAAGCTAGCATTCAACCGCTGGGCATGTGGATGGCTGGGAGTGAACTTCTTTCGACGGTCCAGCAGCTGGGGCAGGGAAATTTGCCTGCTAGAATCGGACGTTGGTGTACTGCTAGCAGAGTGCCCGCAAGTACATGGCTGTGACACACCTAATTCTACACCTTCATTCCTCTCAGAGCAGGTTTCAGAGAGGACTGAAGGTATAGTGGGGTTGGAGATCCCAGCTGATGTGGTGCAAGAAGAGGTCAGCTTTGTTCTTTGGTGTGGGTCTTTAAGGTAGGCTTGCCAACGAGCTGCATGGCAGGTCAACATATGTCTGGTCAAGCATGTGGTGCCCAAGTGGGTGATGTTTTGGCCACGCGATATACGCTTGAGACATATGTTGCAAACAGCAGCTGTGCGATCTGATGCACTCGACTCAAAAAAGGCCCACACCAAAGAACTTTTTGAATAACGGACAGAGGCAGCGCCCTGCACAGGCGGAGCTCTGCGGTGTGATTCCGTCGGTGTGCTGCTCTTACGCTGGCCCCCCGAGGGCATCCTGCCTCGTTGGAGATGTGCCTCCTCCTCCTCATCCTCCTCCCCCTCTCTCCTGTTAGGCACCCACGTGGAGTCAGTGACCTCATCATCCCCTCCCTCCTCATCACTGGAGCCAATCTGGCAGTATGCTGCAGTTGCTGGAACATGACTGCCAGATTGGTGTCCTTCTTGAGCATCCCCTCTCTCTGCTCTCACGCTACTGCCTTCCTCTAGCTGGGTATCATCATCAGTCCCTTCGAAACGCTGGGCATCCTCCTGGAACATGTACCCAACACTGTGCTCAAACAGTTCGGGGGACTCCTCAGGAGGACATGGTTGGTCTAGGGAAGGAGTGACTGATGATGACATTGATACCAGGGAAGAGGACGCTTTGGCAGCTGCTTTGCCAGTACCCTGAGCCTGGGTGAGAGAGGATGAGGAGGATGAGGAGGGCTTGGTCATCCACTCTACCAAGTCTTCGGCATGATGCGGCTCAACACGTCCAGCTGCCGAAAAGAAGGACAAGCGTGTCCCATGGCCACGTGCTGATGGCGATGCACCGCGTCCACGACCAGCACTGTTGTCTCTAGACACAGAGCCTGCTTGCCCTCTTTTATTGGCTCCTGACTGTCTGCCTCTCCTTGTTTGCCTTCCAGACATTCTAATGGCCTGCAGGGAAATGGGAAAAGCAGCAATACAGGCTAAGTTCAGGTGTAATATGGTCAGGAGGCACACTCCGCCCGCTGTAAGTGCCGCAAAATCCTGTTGGACTTTTTTCATCAGACAAATCGATCGTGTATGGGCCCCATCAGTCTTTTTTCCATCGGTATAAAAAAATAGAACATGTTTTAAATTTTACCAATGGAAAAAAAAACTGATAGCAAATTCCGATCGTCTGTGTGGAACTCCATCGGAGAAAAATCCCACGCATGCTCAGAAGCATTGAACTTAATTTTTCTCGGCTCTTCGGAGTGTTTTACGTCACCGCGTTTGGGACGGTCGGATTTTGGACTGATGGTGTGTAGGCAAGAATGATGAAAGTCAGCTTCATCGGAATTCCGATGGAAAAATCCATCGGATTAGAAACCATCGGAAATCTGATCGTGTGTACAGGGCTTTAGTATACTGCTTCTGTATAATACATCAGGATTATATTCATTCAGATTTGCTAATTTACTGAAATGTCAACTTTAACCACTTGAAAACCAATCTTTTCCTGGCATTTTTTGTTTACAAATTCAAAACATTATTTTTTGCGAAAAAATTACTTATAACCCCCAAACATTATACATATTTTTTAGCAGAGACCTTAAGGAATAAAATAGCGGTCATTGCAATTTTTTATTTCACGCAGTATTTGCGCAGTGGTTTTGCAAACGCAATTTTTTTTGACAAAATTCATATTAATTTAAAAAAAAAAACAATATTTACTCCAACTTTTTGTAAAATGTGAAAGATGATGTTAAGCCGAGTAAATAGATACCTAACATGTCATGCTTTAAAATTGTGCAAGCTCGTGGAATGGCCCCAAACTACGGTACTTAAAAATCTCCATAGGTGAAGCTTTAAACGCCTTTCCAGGTTACCTGTAAAGAGTTACAGAGGAGGTCTGGTGCTAGAATTATTGCTCTCACTCTAACATACGCAGGGATACATCACATGTGTGGTGCGAATAGCGTTTACATATGCATGCATTCGCTCATGCACGCGAGCACAGAGGGATGGGGGCCCTTAAAAAAAAAAAAAAGGTTTTATTTATTTTATTTTTAAACTGTCCCTTTCATTTTATTTATTTTATTCCTATTACAAGAAATGTAAACATCCCTTGTAATAGAAATAAGGATTACAGGTCCTCCTCTTTATGGAGACATCTGGGGCCAGAAAGACCCCAAATCTCTCCTTTATCTTTAAAAGCAAAAGTAAAAAATAAATAAAAGTATCTCTTGATACCCACTTGACCTCCGGGAGACTTACCCCCCTTCATGACCAGGCCATTTTTTGAAATACGGCACTGCGTTACTTTAACTGACAATTGCGCGGTCGTGCGATGCTGTAACCAAATAAAATTTATATAATTTTTTTCCCACAAATAGAGCTTTCTTTTGGTGGTATTTGATCACCTCTGTGGTTTTTCCTGTTTGCGCCATAAACAAAAAAAGGCAGACAATTTTGAAAAAAAAAAAGACTTTATATTTTACTTTCTGCTACAAAACATATCCAATTTAAAAAAAAAAAAAAAAAAAAAAGATTTCTTCATAAATTTAGTCCAATATGTATTCTGCTACATATTTTTGTTAAAAAAATCCCAATAAGCGTATATTGATTGGTTTGCGCAAAAGTTATAGCCTATAGCGGCACTGTGATATTGCAGCGGATATTCTGACACTGACAATTTTTGGGGACCAGTGACACTAATACAGTGATCAGTGCTAAAAATATGCACTGTCACTGTACTAATGACACTGGCTGGGAAGGGGTTAACATCAAAGGGTTAACTGTGTGCCTAACCTCTGCTTTACTATACTATGTGAGGTGCTTTTACTAGGGGAAGAGATTGAATTTATTCCCCGATTTGCAGAGAAACAAACTTCATCCCTTCCCTCCTGTCAGAACGGGGATCTGCTTTGTTTACATGAGGGGATTGCAGTTCTGTCTCTCTGCCTAACGATTGGCGGGTGCCGGCGGACATCGGGAACCGTGCACCCACTGATCGGCTTTCGCTGTGTGTGATCACAGCGGAAGCAAGCTGTCGGAAGTGTCGAATAGCGTCATAGGGGTGTGCAGCCTACTGTATTAGGGTGTGCACCCCAAAGCTCAAACACACATGCGCGTGTGTGTGTAATATATATATATATATACACACACATACACACACATATACATATACATATACACACACACAGTGGGTACGGAAATTATTTAGACCCCCTTAAATTTTTCACTCTTTGTTATATTGCAGCCATTTGCTAAAATCATTTAAGTTCATTTGTTTTCCTCATTAATGTACACACAGCACCCCATATTGACAGAAAACACAGAATTGTTGACATTTTTGCAGATTTATTAAAAAAGAAAAACTGAAATATCACATGGTCCTAAGTATTCAGACCCTTTGCTCAGTATTTAGTATTTGCACCCTTTTGATCGAATACAGCCATGAGTAGGCTGACCACGTGTCCTGGATTGCCCGGGACAGTCCCGCATTTTGCAGGTCTGTCCCGGGCACCTTCATTCCAGGACAGTACAGTGTCCCAGAATGAAACTGACACAGCCACCCCCCGGGCCAATCTGATGCCCCCAAAAAAGGCCGCCATATCACCGCTTTACTCACTGACAGCACTTGTCCTGGCCGGGAATGCCTGGAGGAGCACAATCCCCACCCCCTGCTTGTGATTGGATAAATCATAAATCCCGCCTCTTGTGTCCAATCACTGTGCTGTGATTCGTTATAGCACAAGTTGATTTTTGGGAAGGGGGGGGGGGTGTCCCTGAATGGTAGTTTGGAATGTGGTCACCCTAGCCATGAGTCTTTTTGGGAAAGATGCAACAAGTTTTTCACACCTGGATTTGGGGATCCTCTGCCATTCCTCCTTGCAGATCCTCTCCAGTTCTGTCAGGTTGGATGGTAAACGTTGGTGGACGGCCATTTTTAGGTCTCTCCAGAGATGCTCAATTGGGTTTAAGTCAGGGTTCTGGCTGGGCCATTCAAGAACAGTCACGGAGTTGTTCGTTATTTTAGCTGTGTGCTTAGGGTCATTGTCTTGTTGGAAGGTAAATCTTCGGCCCAGTCTGAGGTCACTCTGGAGAAGGTTTTCCTCCAGGATATCCCTGTACTTGGCCGCATTCATCTTTCCCTCGATTGCAACCAATCGTCCTGTCCCTGCAGCCGCTTCTGAAAGTGTTCCAGCGGCTCATGAGCCACTCGGACCACTTTCATGAGAAATCCAGCCGCTGGCTGTAAAAAAACAATACCAGGGTTATGGCTGTTATCTTCAGCCATAATCCCGGTACCACTTGCAAACCGCAATGTATATATACATATTGCAATCAGCTAGTGGTAAAAGCGGTATTAAACCCAAAAACATAATATATTACAG
The DNA here is from genome assembly GCA_029206835.1 of Rana muscosa. Taxonomy (NCBI): domain Eukaryota; kingdom Metazoa; phylum Chordata; class Amphibia; order Anura; family Ranidae; genus Rana; species Rana muscosa. The sequence continues at coordinate 24,428,259 of CM055126.1, read as the reverse complement.
CTGAACAATCATTAGATGTGGTGGCTGCATTCGTTTTCTTTTCTTTTTTCCCCCTCGGTTTTCACCTGGTGATCTGGCCAGTAACACACCTCCTGTATTAGAGTGCTCCCACTCTGGATGAAGGAGCACAGGGGGCACCTTATGACAGCAGCAACAGTCAGTCTGGGGGGGAAGGGAGTGTTGGATGTACTAGCAGAATTAAATACACTGACAAATTGAAGCTACACTCCAGCTAATACTTTATAAGCAGTAACAACAAACAGATTTTAATTTTCCTTTTTTGGGATAAAGGTTTTACATAAATAAATAAAAGCTGATCATTGTAAGCACTCCTCCCAGTGTTAAATGTTTTGTCTCATCTCTGTAACTGATACATTCTGCTGAAGAACTTGTTCTTTTAACCACTTCAGTCCCGGAAGGATTTGCCCCCTTCCTGACCGGGCCATTTTTTTGCGATACAGCACTGCATCGCTTTAACTGACAATTGCGTGGACGTGCGATGTGGCACCCAAACAAAATTGATGTCCTTTTTTCCTCACAAATAGCGCTTTCTTTTGGTGGTATTTGATCACCTCTGTGGTTTTTATTTTTTGCGCAAAAAAAAAAAAAGGCCAACAATTAAAAAAAAAAAAAAAAAAAACACAATATTTTGTACTTATTGCTATAATAAATATCCCAAAAAATAAATTAAATTGTATTTTATTTTTTTATTTTCAACTTTGGCCAATATATTCTTCTACATATTTTTGGTAAAAAAAAAAAATGCAATAATTGTATATTGATTGGTTTGCGCAAAAGTTATAGCGTCTACAAAATAGGGGGTAGATTTATAGCATTTTTATTATTTTTATTTTTTTTACTGGTAATGGCGGCGATCTGCGTTTTTTATAACCTTTATATCTGTATCTAATCATCGGACCTAAACATAGGGGCATAGTTATAAAGCCGTGAATGTGACTTTCACCAATTTTGTGCTAACAGTCGGCGGGGCTTTAAATTTGAGAGCATATTGTACAGGGTGCAGGGGTCTGGAGTGCATATTATACAGAGTGCAGGGGTCTGGAGTGCATATTGTACAGAGTGCAGGGGTCTGGAGTGCATATTGTACAGAGCGCAGGGGTCTGGAGTGCATATTATACAGAGCGCAGGGGTCTGGAGTGCATATTGTACAGAGCGCAGGGGTCTGGAGTGCATATTGTACAGAGCGCAGGGGTCTGGAGTGCATATTGTACAGAGCGCAGGGGTCTGGAGTGCATATTATACAGAGCGCAGGGGTCTGGAGTGCATATTGTACAGAGCGCAGGGGTCTGGAGTGCATATTGTACAGAGCGCAGGGGTCTGGAGTGCATATTGTACAGAGCGCAGGGGTCTGGAGTGCATATTGTACAGAGCGCAGGGGTCTGGAGTGCATATTGTACAGAGCGCAGGGGTCTGGAGTGCATATTGTACAGAATGTAGGGGTCTGGACTGCATATTGTACAGAACGTAGGGGTCTGGACTGCATATTGTACAGAACGTAGGGGTCTGGAGTGCATATTGTACAGAACGTAGGGGTCTGAAGTGCATATTGCACAGAGTGCAGGGGTCTGGAGTGCATATTGCACAGAACGCAGGGGTCTGGAGTTCATATTGCACAGAGTGCAGGGGTCTGGAGTGCATATTGTACAGAGCACAGGGGTCTGAAGTGCATATTGTACAGAGCACAGGGGTCTGGAGTGCATATTGTACAGAGCACAGGGGTCTGGAGTGCATATTGTACAGAGCACAGGGGTCTGGAGTGCATATTGTACAGAGCACAGGGGTCTGGAGTGCATATTGTAGAGCGCAGGGGTCAGAAGTGCATAAGACACAGAGTGCAGGGGTTTGGGGTGCATATTATACAGAACGCAGGGGTCTGGAGTGCATATTGTACAGATCGCAGGGGTCAGAAGTGCATAAGACACAGAGTGCAGGGGTTTGGAGTGCATAAGACACAGCGTGCAGGGGTCTGGAGTGCAAATTGTACAGAACGCAAGGGTCTGGAGTGCATATTGTACAGAGCGCAGGGGTCTGGAGTGCATATTATACAGAAGGCAGGGGTCTGGAGTGCATATTATACAGAAGGCAGGGGTATAGAGTGCCTATTGTACAGAGTGCAGGGGTCAGATGTGCATAAGACACAGAGTGCAGGGGTCTGGAGTGCATAAGACACAGCGTGCAGGGGTCTGGAGTGCATAAGACACAGCGTGCAGGGCTCTGGAGTGCCTATTGTACAGAGTGCAGGGGTCAGAAGTGCATAAGACACAGAGTGCAGGGGTCTGGAGTGCATAAGACACAGCGTGCAGGGGTCTGGAGTGCATAAGACACAGCGTGCAGGGGTCTGGAGTGCATAAGACACAGCGTGCAGGGCTCTGGAGTGCATAAGACACAGCGTGCAGGGCTCTGGAGTGCATAAGACACAGCGTGCCGGGCTCTGGAGTGCCTATTGTACAGAGTGCAGGGGTCAGAAGTGCATAAGACACAGAGTGCAGGGGTCTGGAGTGCATAAGACACAGCGTGCAGGGGTCTGGAGTGCATAAGACACAGCGTGCAGGGGTCTGGAGTGCATAAGACACAGCGTGCAGGGCTCTGGAGTGCATAAGACACAGCGTGCAGGGCTCTGGAGTGCCTATTGTACAGAGTGCAGGGGTCAGAAGTGCATAAGACACAGAGTGCAGGGGTCTGGAGTGCATAAGACACAGCGTGCAGGGGTCTGGAGTGCATAAGACACAGCGTGCAGGGGTCTGGAGTGCATAAGACACAGCGTGCAGGGGTCTGGAGTGCATAAGACACAGCGTGCAGGGGTCTGGAGTGCATATTATACAGAGCACAGGCTTCTGGAGAGCATATTGCAATAATTGTATATTGATTGGTTTGCGCAAAAGTTATAGCGTCTACAAAATAGGGGGTAGATTTATAGCATTTTTATTATTATTATTTTTTTTTACTGGTAATGGCGGCGATCTGCGTTTTTTATTGTGACTGCGACATTGCGGCAGACAGATCGGACACTGTTGACACTATTTTGGGACCATTGACATTTATACAGCGATCAGAGCTAAAAATAGCCACTGATTACTGTATAAATGTCCTGGCAGGGAAGGGGTTAACACTGTTCCTAAGGTGTGTTCTAACTGTGGGGGGGCGACTGACTAGGGGAGGAGACTGATCATCAGTGTTTATACTTATTTTGTTTTCCACACACAGATTCCGGTTCTCGCTCTGTCACGAGCGATCGCGGGTGCCCGACAGGTATCCCGCCCACCGGGGCACGCGCATTGGTTCCGGGAACACGCAGCGGGCGCGTGCGCTTGTACCTGCTGTGACGTCTTAAAGGAGCGACGTACAGCTACGGCGATTTGCGCAGCAGTGCTAACCTGCCGCAGTAATACTCAGGTCAGCTAGCGGTTAAAAAAACAGAATTACTTACCAGATAACCAAATGAAAATAGAAGAAAGAAAGCCGAGAAAAAAAAAGAAAACTAATGCAGCCATCACATGTAAGAAATGGTAAACTGTACTATAATAAATGTTTGCTGTTGGGTTTAATACCGCTTTAAGACAAAGGTCATGTTAACAGAAGTATTATGAAAGAATTCAGATTTTTTTTCTATATTTAGGCTGATTACCTGCTGGCACTAAGTAATATAAAAGGTTACGCTATTCAATCATTCATCGATTTAATAATAGATCTACTATTAGGAAATGGGTACAGAACAAATATTATTCACAAAGCTTTGTGTACGATTTAGTTACATCATACAGACAGGGAAATGCTGGCATATTACGGCTGGTGGAGCGGGATAGAGCACGTGGGGTCACACCCGGTGATTCAGACAGGGCATTGCCTGTGGATTTGGGGAATTACTAAACAACCCGGTGAATCAGCCGTTTGACAAACACATTAGACTCTAAAAGATTGCAGAGCCGTTCTGCATCCCTGACCAGCTATTATGTTTCATCTGTATAAATGGCAAAGATATGAGTCAGAGGTTCTGATGTTTTCTACAAAGGTATGTGAAAGCAGACCAGCCTGGAACAACACACCTTTATATCTGTATCTAATCATCGGACCTAAACATAGGGGCATAGTTATAAAGCCGTGAATGTGACTTTCACCAATATTGTGCTAACAGTCGGAGGGGCTTTAAATTTGAGAGCATATTGTACAGAACGTAGGGGTCTGGAGTGCATATTGCACAGAGCGCAGGGGTCTGGAGTGCATATTGTACAGAACGCAGGGGTCTGGAGTGCATATTGTACAGAGCACAGGGGTCTGGAGTGCATATTGTACAGAACGCAGGGGTCTGGAGTGCATATTGTACAGAACGCAGGGGTCTGGAGTGCATATTGCACAGAGCGCAGGAGTCTGGAGTGCATATTGTACAGAACGCAGGGGTCTGGAGTGCATATTGCACAGAGCGCAGGGGTCTGGAGTGCATATTGCACAGAGCGCAGGGGTCTGGAGTGCATATTGCACAGGGCGCAGGGGTCTGGAGTGCATATTGCACAGAGCGCAGGGGTCTGGAGTGCATATTGTACAGAGCACAGGGGTCTGGAGTGCATATTGCACAGAGCACAGGGGTCTGGATTGCATATTGTACTGAGCACAGGGGTCAGAAGTGCATATCACACAGAGCGCAGGGGTCTGGAATGCATATTGCACAGAGGTCAGAAGTGCATATCGCACAGAGCGCTGGGGTCTGGAGTGCATATCCCACAGAGAGCAGGGGTCTGGAGTGCATATAGCACAGAGGCATAGGGGTCCAAATCGCACAGTGCGCAGGGGTCAGAAGTGCATACCGCACAGAGCACAGGGGTCTGGAGTGCATATCGCTCAGTGCACAGGGGTCAGAAGTACATATCGCACAAAGTGCAGGGGCCTGGAGAGCATATTGCACTGAGCGCAGGGGTCTGGAGTGCATATTGCACAGAGTGTTAAGGGTGCACAATGCACAAGACACTCTATATTATACAGCGCTGATCTGTTTACCTTTCCTTGTACCATGTGAAATTATTAAATCAATAAATATTGTGCATACAATTAAACATTGTTATATTGCATGGACACTTTATTTAGCAATCTCTTATACTGTATATTCATAATAATTTCCGCAATGCCATAAAGTTCTGTTGTGCTGTGCAAAAAATCTTCAAGAAGTGCTGTTGTGATCCACCACGACACACTGGAGAACTCACCGACTACACATGACCACTCACTACAGGTAAGTCATATAGCGCTTGTTATAAAACAGAGGATCCACCATCCACAGCAGCTCTGGGACATCCACCTCTCTCATTAAGATTTGGATACAATCACAAGTGACACATATGGAAGACAGGGGAGATTCGCCATAGTGTAAAACCATTAACTTTTATAAAAATGTAAAAACTTGATAATCCTACTCACATTCAACAGTGCTATGCCTTGCACCAAGGATATATCATGTATTAAAATCACTCCGTATCAAGTATAATGTGTTCCAGCATCTTGTTCATACATACTCCTGGCTAGCGATCTCTTCCTGCTTGATCCCAGATGTACAATGACATCACTTCCGGGTGTACTGTGCGTGATGACGTCACTTTTGGTTACGCCCCAGCGCGTTTCATCACTCTGGCATTCTCAAAGGGTACGCAATGCACAGAGTGCCGGGAAAGGATTATGTAAGACACAGAGTCCAGGGGTAAGTATTGTGTAACATACAGTCACAGGGGTCAGGAGTGCAAACCTCACAGGAAAGCATAATGAACAGGTCAGTAGACAAAGAACAAAAAAATAAAAAGTAAACTTTCTCCAGAAACCAAAATCTCCCCAGCACAGATTCCCTCCCACTCACTTCCCACAAAAAACACATTTACCAGACCGAAGTAAGAGCGAATTCACACCGGTGTGCTGCGGTTTGGCTGCAACGCGATTGTATGTGCAGAGTCAGGAGTGCGTAAAACACAGAGAACAGGGGTAAGGATCACGTCACATACAGTTACAGGGATCAGGAGTGCAAATCTCCCAGTGCTGAGGTCAGGCGTGTGTAACACGCAGAACGCAGGGGTCAGGAGAGCATAACCGCAGCGTGATTATAGTGTAACTCACAATTTTAGGTGAGCTCCTATTGGCTTACATAAGACTTTGCATTTTCTGAAAGTGCATCAAAGATGCAGCATGCAGGACTTTCATAAAATGCACGGTCTGATAGAATTTGATGGGCGTGCACCTAAAACCGCAGGTACATTTCACATACAATCATGCTGTGGCCAAATTGCAGTGCACAGGTGTGAACCTACTCTTAAGGGAAGTCCGTCTTTGGTTGGGACATGTGACAGAAGCCAGGGAAGGGCTGCCTCCCTCACTCTGAACTGATAGGCTGCAGGATCAAGAGCGACTCCTGTTTCGGGTGCTAGGAGCCGCTGTCAGCACTGAGTGCTGTGCCAGTGCCACCACTGCTTGGGGGGGGGGGGGGCGGGGTTGGGCATTCCTTGATACTTATAGTTAATATTCAAAGGCTCATTGTGGATTACTGATCTCCTGTACTTCAGGATCTGACACATACTATCAATTGATTTGTGTTATGTGATTACTGTGTGGGAGACCACACAATTTGATTAACAATAGTTCATCCTGATCCTCCGTGTGAATTGCCCCTATGGGGTAGGGGTTTTTCCTTTGGATGATGATTCCAGCATTATACTATTTGTTGGTGTATTTTTAAGGAAAAGTGTTGGGGGTTGCAGGATTTTGATTCCATGTACATGTACTCCTGAAGAAGAATGTTCGAAACACGTTTAGTTTGCATGGGGAGTTTCTTTTTCCTCCAATTTGAATGGAAAATAGACATATTTTATGATTTGCAGTATTTTCTGCTTGTTAGTTTAAATCATTAATGTAATACATTTCTTGACTTTATGCCAGTGTTGTCAAATTTTCTATGTCTACATACAATACACAGGTACCCTTGTCTTTGCTTGTATTGTAAACTTTATGTGGATGTAGACATGTAGCACACCTTGTCCTTCTGGTAAATACATTTGATAATAGTTGGTGCATCAAGGCTCCAGGTGGATTTAAATTGGCATTGGTAATACACAGATGTCTCACACAGGCTTCTACAGGGACCACTGAGACCGTATATGCATGCCTTAGATGTCGTCCCAGATACTTAGGAGCCCATTGAGTAGGTGACCAAAGTAGAGGCAGATACATGATAGTCCACTCAACTCAAGCATAAATTAAAAAAGAAAAATCTTCATACCAGATTTAAAGGCAAAAATCCATTAATTATACAGGGATATGGAAAGCACCACCACTGGATCATAAGAGAGAAGAAGCCTGACGTCTAACTGGTTTCGTTGGCGACCCAACTTCCTCAGAGACTGCCCGACCTGATGTGTTATAATTATAGCAATATAAGAAGTCTTCACTGAGCCCTCCCAGGAATGCAACCAGGGTGACATATAATTTCCATGGAAAAAGTGGATGACCTAGCACCTGCTATCCTACAGTTATACTTTTTACTCTACGATTAATAAATTCACTCACAGAGCCCTTTAAGGAACTTTTTTGAGAGAGTACCACCATTATAGTTACATGAGTACTACATCCTTACCATTTATACATTATATGTTGGCTACAAGTTATTTGATATTTTGATTTATATTTTAGGCTGTATCTATATATTTTTTAAGATAATTTTGGGAGTTATATGGGTTTTAATAGGTATACCATTATGTGTTTTGTGTCTTTAGAATTTTTTTAATAAAATGTTTGTTAAACGTTAGCTGCATAAGAATCAGATAATTTTTTTTTCTCTTATAAATAACTATTTGAACTTCCATGGAAGCCCTATAAATTAGGGTATGTAATGAAGGTAGAAATATTTTATTTATAAATTGAATTTGCATATTCAGGTTGAATAGGAAGAACCAAGGAAACCAAAACATAAGCAGACTAACATTTTTAACTTTAAACGCTTCACGTCTGTGTTGCTATGGCAATTTCTATAGTGACTTTATTGTAATAATTAGAGTTTAGGTAGTAACAGGATATGTGTACAGAGCCCCTTCCCTCCCCCTCCATTGATACTGGACGTTCTTTGCAGGAAACGGGTGGGAGGGGCCCCGGCCCCTCCCTCCCCCTCCATTGATCAAGAAACAGGAAATGGGTGGGAGGGGCTTGGAAAGGGTTTTTGGAGACACGTGTTTAAACAGTTGGTGTTTTGGGAGGACAAAGAGAGACATGGCTGCCTGAGGCTGGATAACTTTGGAGACGCTTTTGGGAGTTGGACTGAGCAAGGAACTATGGACATTACATCTTGACTAGGGATGAGCTCGGTGTTCGACTCGAACATCGGCTGTTCGCGCGTTCGGCGAACAACGAACGATTTGGGCCGTTCGCGCCAAATTCGAGTGATGCGAACGGCCCACAATACACTGCGCCATCGCAGTGTAATCCCGGCGCTGTGATTGGCCAAGCATGCACTGTGACCCTGCATGCTTGGCCAATCACAGCGCCGGCAGCGAGGAGAGCAATGATTGGCCACAGGCAGGATGCCTGTGGCCAATTATAGCTGAGGGGGTTTAGTACACGCCCCACACTATAAAAGGCCGCCAGCGCGGCGGCCTTGTGTAGTGTGTTTCGGAGCAGGGAAAGTGAAGGATAGGCAGGGACAGTGTCAAATCGTGTCAAATCTATTCTTTGCTAAACCTTGTGTGTAGGGACAGAGAAGGATAGGCAGGGAGAGTGTCAGTGTCATATTCTTTGATAAACCTTGTGTACAGGGAGAGAGAAGGATAGGCAGTGGACAGAGTCAGTGTCATATTCTTTGCTAAACCTTGTGTGTAGGGAGAGAGAAGGATAGGCAGGGAGAGTGTCAGTGTCATATACTTTGATAAACCTTGTGTGCAGGGAGAGAGAAGGATAGGCAGGGGACAGTGTCAGTGTCATTGTTGCTAAGCCTCCTGCACATTATACACCTGAAGTTAGCCCGTATTGCTGCTTTTTCCTGGTGTGTTACACCAACAGGATTTTGCGGCACTTACAGCGGGCGGAGTGTACCTCCTGACCATATTACACCTTAACTTAGCCTGTATTGCTGCTTTTTCCTGGTGTGTTACACCAACAGGATTTTGCGGCACTTACAGCGGGTGGAGTGTGCCTCCTGACCATATTACACCTTAACTTAGCCTGTATTGCTGCTTTTTCCTGGTGTGTTACACAAACAGGATTTTGCGGCACTTACAGCGGGCGGAGTGTGCCTCCTGACCATATTACACCTTAACTTAGCCTGTATTGCTGCTTTTCCCATTTCCCTGCAGGCCATTAGAATGTCTGGAAGGCAAACAAGGAGAGGCAGACAGTCAGGAGCCAAAAAAAGAGGGCAAGCAGGCTCTGTGTCTAGAGACAACAGTGCTGGTCGTGGATGCGGTGCATCGCCATCAGCACGTGGCCATGGGACACGCTTGTCCTTCTTTTCGGCAGCTGGACGTGTTGAGCCGCATCATGCCGAAGACTTGGTAGAGTGGATGACCAAGCCCTCCTCATCCTCTCTCACCCAGGCTCAGGGTACTGGCAAAGCAGCTGCCAAAGCGTCCTCTTCCCTCGTATCAATGCCATCATCAGTCACTCCTTCCCTAGACCAAACATGTCCTCCTGAGGAGTCCCCCGAACTGTTTGAGCACAGTGTTGGTACATGCTCCAGGAGGATGCCCAGCGTTTCGAAGGGTCTGATGATGATACCCAGCTAGAGGAAGGCAGTAGCGTGAGAGCAGAGAGAGGGAATGCTCAAGAAGGACACCAATCTGGCAGTCATGTTCCAGCAGCTGCAGCATACTGCCAGATTGGCTCCAGTGATGAGGAGGGAGGGGATGATGAGGTCACTGACTCCACGTGGGTGCCTAATAGGAGAGAGGAGGAGGAGGAGGCACATCTCCAACGAGGCAGGATGCCCTCGGGGGGCCAGCGTAAGGGCAGCACACCGACGGAATCACACCGCAGAGCTCCGCCTGTGCAGGGCGCTGCCTCTGCCCGTTATTCAAAAAGTTCTTTGGTGTGGGCCTTTTTTGAGTCGAGTGCATCAGATCGCACAGCTGCTGTTTGCAACATATGTCTCAAGTGTATATCGCGTGGCCAAAACATCACCCGCTTGGGCACCACATGCTTGACCAGACATATGTTGACCTGCCATGCAGCTCGTTGGCAAGCCTACCTTAAAGACCCACACCAAAGAACAAAGCTGACCTCTTCTTGCACCGCATCAGCTGGGATCTCCAACCCCACTATACCTTCAGTCCTCTCTGAAACCTGCTCTGAGAGGAATGAAGGTGTAGAATTAGCTGTGTCACAGCCAAGTACTTGCGGGCACTCTGCTAGCAGTACACCAACGTCCGATTCTAGCAGGCAAATTTCCCTGCCCCAGCTGCTGGACCGTCAAAAGAAGTTCACTCCCAGCCATCCACATGCCTAGCGGTTGAATGCTAGCTTGGCTAAATTGCTAGCGCTTCAACTGCTGCCTTTTCAGTTAGTAGACTCGGCCCCCTTCCGTGAGTTTGTGCAATGTGCGGTTCCTCAGTGGCAGGTTCCCAAATGCCACTTTTTCTCACGGAAGGCGATTCCGGCTCTCTACCGGCATGTGGAAGGCAATGTCTTGGCCTCGCTGGACAGGGCGGTCAGCGGTAAGGTGCATATTACCGCTGACTCATGGTCCAGCAGGCATGGACAGGGACGTTACCTTTCTTTCACAGCCCATTGGGTCACTTTTTTGGCAGCTGGGAAGGATGCAGGACAAGGTGCAGTAGTGTTGGAGGTTGTTCCACCGCCACACCTCCAAAATGCTACTACTGGTTGTGACACACCTCTGTCCTCCACCCCCTCCTCTTCTTCCTCTGTGGCCTCTTCCTGTGCTTTGTCCTCGGAACCAGCGGTGCTCCGTAGGCGTTCAAGGGGCTACGCAAGTACGCAGGCAAAAAGATGCCATGCCGTGCTTGCGCTGGTGTGTTTGGGGGACAGGAGCCACACTGGGGCAGAGGTTCTGTCTGCTCTGCAGGGGCAGGCCGAGAGGTGGTTGACGCCACGCCAGCATAAGCCAGGAATGGTAGTTTGCGACAATGGCACCAACCTCCTCTCCGCTCTCCGACAGGGACAACTGACCCATGTGCCCTGTGTGGCTCACGTCCTTAACTTGGTGGTGCAGCGGTTCTGGGGCAGGTACCCGGGCTTACAGGATGTCCTGAGGCAGGCCAGGAAAGTCTGTGTGCATTTTCGCAGATCTTATAATGCCAGTGCTCGCCTGGCTGAGCTGCAAAAGGAGTTGAACCTGCCCAAGAATCGCCTTATATGTGACATGCCCACCAGGTGGAACTCAACGTTGGCCATGCTGCAGCGGCTGCACACACAGCAGAGGGCCATCAATGAGTACCTGTGCGACTACGGCACCAGGACAGGGTCAGGGGAGCTCGGTTTTTTTTCACCACGCCAGTGGGGCATGATCAGGGATGCATGCACTGTCCTGGCACCATTTGAGGAGGCCACGAGGATGGTGAGCAGTGACAGTGCATGCATCAGTGACACTGTACCTCTTGTCCACCTGTTGGAACATACGCTGCGTGGAATAATGGACAGGGCACTTGAGGCAGAACAGAGGCAGGAAGAGGAGGACTTCCTTGCCTCTCAAGGCCCCCTTTACCCAGACAGTGTTCCTTCTGTCCCACCCATTGCACAGGAAGAAGAGGAGGAGGAGGAGGAGGAGGAGGAGGAGGAGGATTGTGTCAGCATGGAGGTGGAGCCTGGCACTCAGCATCATCAGCAGCAGTCTTTTAGGGATGATTTACAGTCCCAAGAAACCAGTGGACTTGTACGTGGCTGGGAGGAGGTGGCTGCGGATCATGTCGTCCTTAGTGACCCAGAGGACTCCGGACTGAATGCCTCAGCTAACCTACGCTGCATGGCCTCCCTGATCCTGCAAAGTCTGCGGAAGGATCCTCGTATTCTTCGGATCAAGGAGAGGGACCATTACTGGCTGGCCACTCTCCTTGATCCACGGTACAAGGGTAAGGTTGCGGACCTTATCTTACCGTCGCAGAGGGAGCAGAGGATGAGACCACTCCGGGAGGCCTTGCAGAAAGGTCTGTGCAACGCGTTCCCAGAGACTGGGAGGTTACAAACTCCTGGTCCTGGACAACGAGTTGCTGAGGCTTCGGTCAGTCAAAGAAGGAGCGGTGGGGAAGGTGGCCGTCTGACCGAAGCGTTCAGACAATTCTTTAGTCCGCAGCCCCAAGGTATGATCGGTTCCAGCAACCATCGCCAGCGTCTGATATACATGGTGCAGGAATACCTAGGGGCAAGGTCAGACTTGGACACCTTCCCCACCGAAAATCCTCTGGCTTACTGGGTCTTGAGGATGGATCACTGGCCAGAGCTTGCACAGTATGCAATTGAGCTACTGGCCTGTCCTGCATCCAGCGTTCTTTCAGAACGCACATTCAGTGCTGCTGGAGGATTTGTCACGGATCACAGGGTGCGCCTGTCCACCGACTCTGTTGATCGACTGACCTTCATAAAGATGAACCAGTCTTGGATCACCACCAGCTACCAAACACCTGAAGCTGATATAACAGACTAATTTATTTTCAAATGTCACATCCCTTCAAGACTGATGCTGATGCTGAGAGACTGTCCTGTTATGTTGACTGACTATCCTCCTCCTCCTCCTCCTCCTCAATGATCCGATTGACGATGATAGCTTGGAAGAACATTTTTGTTTCTGGGTGCCGCCACCAGTGGCTAAGGCCCAATTTTTCAGCCCCTGTTTAACAGGGGTGTGTTATTACAATTTTTTATGCAATGCTTTGCAGCAGGGCTCATTCCTGCACTCCAACTAGAGTATCTGGGAGTGGTTGCAGTGTCGTGGCACCAGTGGCTAAGGCCCAATTTTTCAGCCCCTGTTTAACAGGGGCGTGTAATGACAATTTTTGATGCAATACTTTGCAACAGGGCTCATTGCTGTGCTCCAAGTACAGTATCTGTGAGGGGTTGCAGTGTTGTGGCACCAGTGCCTAAGGCTCAATTTTTCTGCCCCTGTTTAACAGGGGCATGTAATTACAATTCTTGATCTAATAATTCACAGCAGGGCCCATTCCTGCGCCCACCAAGACTAACTGTGAGGGCTCACAGTGTTGTGGCAACACCAACATGTAAGGGGCAAATTTCAGCTGAGTATATACGGCAGGCCCCTACTTTCAAACATCCAACTTACAAACGACTCGTCCTTGCAAACGGAAGGATACAACAGGAAGTGAGAGGAAATCTACCCCTAGGAAGGCAAATTCTCTCCTGTAAGAGTTAATATGGGAAAAAAAGTGTCTCCTCTCCACTGATTCTTTATCACCAATTCTTGTTTCAATAAAAAAAACAAATTTTCAAAAAACATTTGTCATTAGGACGGAAAGTGAGGTGAACTGTTCTGAACAGGTGCACACTGCACAGACAGCAAAACAAATGTTACAGGGGTGATAACCCTTCCCTATGTTTTCCAAAAAGCTTAAAAAAGGGATTTTTATAACAGCTTACCTGTAAAATCCTTTTCTTGGAGTACATCACGGGACACAGAGCGACTTAGTCATTACTAATGGGTTATATAGATTACCTTCAGGTGTTGGCACTGGCCAATTCCAAACCGGAAGTACCCTCCCCTATATAAGCCCCTCCCATCCGGAAGCACCTCAGTTTTGTAGCCAAGCAATAAGTGTCCCAAAAAGAGGGGTGGGAGCTCTGTGTCCCGTGATGTACTCCAAGAAAAGGATTTTACAGGTAAGCTGTTATAAAAATCCCTTTTTCTTTTTCGTACATCACGGGACACAGAGCGACTTAGTCATTACTAATGGGACGTCCCAAAGCAATGCCAAATGAGGGGAGGGATACATAAGCTGGGCGCCATCAGGCATGAGGATCTTTTGCGGCCTGCAACACACTGCGCCCAAAGGCGACATCCTCCTGACTTCTAACGTCTACCTGGTAGAATCTAGTAAACGTGTGTACCGAAGACCATGTTGCGGCCTTACAGACTTGAGCCAGTGAGGCCTGGTGATGCACTGCCCATGAAGTTCCAACTGCTCTTGTGGAGTGCGCCCTAACTTTGAATGGAGGCGGTCTCTTTCTCAAGCCATAGGCTTGTATTATGACCTGTCGAATCCACTTGGCTAAAGTGGATTTTGATGCTGCCTGACCCTTTTTAGGGCCTTCCGGCAGAATAAACAAAGTATCCGTTCTGCGAATCTGAGCAGTGGCTTTTAGATAAGCTTTAACTGCTCTTACTACATCCAAAGAATGTAATAACTTTTCCTCTACCGAGCTAGGTTTGGGGAAAAAAGAAGGAAGAACCACATCTTGGTTCAAATGAAACCTCGATACCACCTTGGGAAGAAAGGCTGGATGAGGACGTAATACTACTCTGTCCTTATGGACAACCAGATATGGCTCCTTACAGGACAAGGCGGCTAATTCCGATACTCTTTTAGCCGAACAAACGGCTACTAAGAAAATCAATTTCCTGGTGAGAAGAACCAAGGAAATGTGTTGCAATGGTTCAAACGGTTGTTTCTGTAGAACTGACAGAACCAGGTTTAAGTCCCAAGGACATATGGGAATACTAACCGGAGGGCTGATACGCATCACTCCTTGTATGAAAGCTTTGACTAGTGAATGCGAAGCCAAGGGCCTTTGAAAAAATATTGACAAGGCCGAAATCTGACCCTTGATAGTACTCAAGGCCAGCTTCCTATCTACAGCCCACTGTAGGAAGTCCAAAATCCTCCCTATCACGTACTTACGTGGATGCCATTTCTTGGCCTCACACCACGTAATGTACGCTTTCCAGATCCTATAATAGATCTGCCTGGATACCGGCTTCCTGGCATTGATCATGGTAGATACCACAGAATTAGAGAGCCCTCTCTTTTTCAGAATGTGGGCTTCAATAGCCAGGCCGTCAAACCTAGGGCTGGTAAGGAAGGGTGGTATATCGGTCCCTGCGACAGCAGGTCCGGACGATGTGGGAGGGTCCAAGGACTCCTCACTGACATTTTTACAATCTCCGCGTACCATGCCCTTCGGGGCCACCAGAATCACTGGTTTCTTTTCTACCCTGATTCTGCGGAGTAATCGCGGTAACAATTGTGGCGGTGGGAATGCATATATCAGCTTGAACTGATCCCAAGGGAACACTAGGGCATCCGAGCCGCAAGCTAGAGGATCCCTTGTGCGAGACACAAATCTGTCCACCTTTGCGTTGAATCTGGATGCTAGCAGATCTACATCCGGTGTTCCCCACCGCTGGCATATTGCCTGGAAAACCTCGGGGTGAAGAGACCATTCCCCCGGGCATAATTGTTGACGACTTAAAAAGTCCGCTCTCCAATTTTCCACTCCTGGGATGAAAACCGCAGATATGGCTGGGACATATTTTTCTGCCCACTCCAGGATGCAATTTGCTTCCCTCTGGGCTGCACGACTCCTGGTGCCACCCTGGTGATTGATATATGCCACTGCTGTGGCATTGTCTGATTGAATTCTGACAGGGGACCCTTGGAGTTTGGATGTCCATGCTACTAGGGCATACCGGGCTGCTCGTATCTCTAAGAGATTGATGGGCAGGGCCTTTTCTGCTTCTGACCACTTGCCCTGGAGAGACCATTGCTCCAGTACTGCCCCCCAGCCTATGAGGCTGGCATCTGTAGTGACTACCTTCCAAGAAACCGGACTGAAGGGTTTCCCTTTTTCCAGATTCTGGGGCACCAACCACCAATGGAGGCTCTTGCGAACGGAAGGGGACAGGGACATTGGTAAGTCTAAAGCCTGAACTTTTTTGTTCCAGGCTGACAGTATGGCCCTTTGCAAATTCCTTGAATGGAATTGACCGTAGGGTACCGCTTCGAATGAAGCCACCATTTTTCCCAGCAGCCTCATGCAGAGGCGTATGGATGGTCTTCTTTTTGTACCCACTAAGTGGGTCAAATCTTTTAAAGACGACACCTTCTCTGGAGGTAAGAAAATCTTTCTCTGATTTGAATCCAGCCTTAGCCCTAAGTATTCCAGACTTTTGACTGGTCTTAGAGCTGACTTGTCCCGGTTGATAATCCAACCGTGATATTCCAGATACTTGATTGTCTTGTGAATAGCTACTTCCAGCTTTTCCACTGAGTGGTCTATTAGTAGCAGGTCGTCTAGATATGCCATTATCGTTACACCCTGTGTTCTTAGATTGGCCAATAATGGGGCCAGAATTTTTGTGAACACTCGTGGTGCTGTGGCCAGACCGAAAGGTAAGGCTCTGAACTGAAAATGGCGCCCTTCTACTGCAAAGCGTAGAAATTTCTGGTGGGCCGGAAAGATGGGAATATGCAGATAAGCATCCTTTATGTCGATCGAGGCTAACCATTCCTGCCCTTGTAGGGCGGTGGCCACCGATCGGATCGACTCCATCCGAAAAGTCCTGATATGTAGGAACTTGTTTAGCCCTTTTAGATTTAATATGGGCCTCACGTCCCCATTTGGTTTGGGGACTGTGAAAAGGTTCGAGTAAAACCCGAATCCGCTTTCTTCCAGGGGAACCTTCATGATTACACCTTGGAGCAATAGTTGTTCTAGTGCCAGAAGGAGGGATCCTCTCTTTTGGGGATCTCTTGGCACGTTTGACCTCATAAATTGGGCAGGAGGAGTGCCTTTTAACTCCAGCTTGTATCCCAGACTTACTGCGGAGAGCACCCATCTGTCTCCGATGGTGTCCCGCCAGGTCTCTGTGAACAACTGAAGTCTTCCCCCCACCCGATTGAGTGGGGGCAACGCTTCATGCCTTGGGGGGAGGTTTTGTACCTCTCTTGATCCAGGGCTTCTTGTTACCCTGTGATTGTCCCTGATTTCTGCCCCCTGAATTTGACCGCGGAGGCCGTCGGAACTGCTTCACAGCCGATGTGCCCGGGACTGGAGAAGTAGGCCTCTTAAAAGAAGGACTTCTACCCTTGTTCTTAACCGGTAAGAGTGAACTTTTACCGGCAGAAATTTTCTGGATATATTTGTCCAGATCTTCTCCAAATAAGCGTTCTCCATGAAATGGGAAGCTAACCAGCAGTTTTTTACAGGGAGCTTCAGCAGACCAGTTTTTGAGCCACAGAAGCCTACGCATATGTACTATAGACAGCGTAAAGCGGGAGGCCTGTTGGATTGTATCCTTTATGGCGTCCACCGCAAAACACAAGGCTCTAGGCAGGTCAGCTAGGGCAAGAGCCTGCTGATCTGGTAAGTCCCTTAAGACCTGTTTCAACTGATCTTCCACTGCTTGGCAGACTCCAATCGCTGCTACCGCAGGTTGTGTCACCATGCTTGCTGTAGAGAAAGCAGATTTTAGTAAAGACTCCAATTTTTTATCTATTGGGTCTTTGAACATTGGAACATTATCTACTGGACATGTCAGTGATTTGTTAACAGAAGAGATGGCTGCGTCCACTGTAGGGACCCTCCATTTTTTTATGAACTTATCCTCCATGGGATAGATCACCGGAAATCTCTTGGGGGGAGCAAATATTTTATCAGGATGCTCCCAATCCTGGTAAATAAGCCCTTCCAATAAAGGGTGGATTGGGAAGGAACAGACAGCCTGGGGAGCTTTTAGCGACCCCAGCGAGGAAACCGTAGTGGATGGTGGTTTCGCCAGAGGCATTTTAAATACTGATCGGACCATATTAGTCAGAGACTGAACCCATAATCTTTCAGCCTGAGATGCTGAGAAAGGTTCTTCCACTGTTGATTCCTCCATAACTGAATCAACCTCATCCTGATCCCCTTCAGGTAGGTCGATCTCTGTGTGGGGCTGTTCCTCCACTAACAGGCACTCTGAAGGAGGAGACGGAGATCGGACGCGCTTTTCCTGTGACAGGGAAGCAGCGATCAATGCTGTTAATCTCTCTTCCAAGCCTCCCAGAGTTGAGGATAAAACCTCCTCTGTTATATATACAGGAGCAGGTGGACTGGGGACAGCCACAGCACCAGGCATTCCTGCGGGGTTTCTACGGCTACTGACCTCTGAATTCTCAGGGGAGATTGGTGCAGTACAAGCATGCCCAATATCCTCAGAGCCCGATGGAGACCCCTTTGGCTTCCTGGAAGATCCCACAGAAGTCCAAACTTCACCTATCACGGCAGGCATTGTAATTAAACCTTCAGGGACCGGGTTCCCAAGGATTCCACTCCCCTGGACCTGTATAGCACCCTGCACAGACAACATCTTGGTCGTGGGTATGACCAGAGCTCTGGATCCCAGGGTCCAGCCCTCCTAAGAGAAGCATTACAGGCAAAACCTTGCTCTTCTGCTGCAAGGCCCGGGTACCGACCGTTTAGCTATGAAGCTTTTTTGGTGGGATCCGGAACAGCTTACTAAGGCCCAAAAGAACCTGTACGCAAGCCCAGTGAAAACACATGTTACTCTTTGGCCAACACCTTAGACACTGGCAAAAAACTGAGGTGCTCCCGGATGGGAGGGGCTTATATAGGGGAGGGTACTTCCGGTTTGGAATTGGCCAGTGCCAACACCTGAAGGTAATCTATATAACCCATTAGTAATGACTAAGTCGCTCTGTGTCCCGTGATGTACAAAAAAGAAAATAGATTTTTTGGCTGAAGCTACACTTAAACAATGTACCTGTTCAAAATTACAAACAGATTCTACATAAGAACAAACCTACAGTCCCTGTCTTGTATGCACCGCCTGTATACGGCTGTTCAGAGTATATAGGGCCTTTTTTATTTTGTGTGCAGGGTTCCCCTTAATATCCATACAAGACCCAAAGGGGCTGGTAATGGGCTGGGGTAGGGGGGGGGGGTGTGTGATGGGGTAGCTCTGCCATTTTTCTTAAAGATTTTCATCCATATTACCGGGACCAGACATTACATTAAAGCCGCAAGCAGTTTTAAATGGCTTTTTTTCCTTTAGAAATGTAATTTTGTGCAGGGACAGTTCTAAACACGGGAAACACGTGGCACTTCACAGGCATACTTTAGACACCCCCCAGGTACGATATTTAAAGGAATATTTGACTTTTTTTTTTTCACTTTATGCATCATTAAAATGACTGCTCCAGAAAAACGGCAGTTTTTAAAACTTCTTTTTGCATTGATACATGTCCCCTGGTGCAGAAGCCGGGTTCCCAAACCCTTTTTAGGACAATAACATGCATAATAGTCATTATAATTAGCACTTTAGATTTCGAACGTTCGCATCCATTGTATTTAATAGGGTTCTAAAGTTCGTGCGAACTTTCGGTCCGTTCGCGGGTTCTGGTGCGAACCGAACCCGGGGGTGTTCGGCTCATCACTAATCTTGACCTCTAAGTTGAGTACATATTTAGTTTACTTAATGTGTACATATTGTACATGCTTATATTTGTAGGCATATATATTTTGTAAGCTATAAATTGTGTTGTGCATCCTACAGTTGTATGTGCAGATTTTTCCTTGTTTAGCAAAGCATTGATACACTACAGAAATGTAAGCTTCCTTAGTTTTACCACAAGAACTTAATAGATAGACGTAAAGCATTACAATGGGGGCTTGTGGCCGTGATTTGTGCTAAAATGTCAACAGAAGCTGACCGGTTTTCTGTGGTGTGTTTTGTTGCTTGCGCTGGGGGAAAATGCTGCGTACACTGTTTAGGAAGAGTAAGGCTGCAAAGGTTTCTGGTGTCCAGGACTTGAAGGGGTGCACCCTTCCTATCTGGGCCAGAAATAGTCAGTGGATGTCTGTTGCAAAGGAGCTGGCTGGATATGCTTCTCCTTTGAACAGAGCTTGGGGGGGGGGAAGGAGTCTCTGATCTTTCCTCAGATTTTAGTCTCAAAAGTTTTGGGTTCAGTAAGGGAGAGATGCGGGCAGTTTTTGTGTTTGGTTTGCATTTCCTGCATGCTCTACATATTGAATCTGAAAAGAGGGAAAAGGCAGAATTAGAAAGAGATTTAATTAAGGAGCAGCTTGCAGTGGCATCCAAGTGTTTGGAAGAAACTGCAAGCAAGGCAAAAGATTTAGAAAGGAGGGTAAT
This sequence comes from Rana muscosa, assembly GCA_029206835.1. Classification (NCBI taxonomy): domain Eukaryota; kingdom Metazoa; phylum Chordata; class Amphibia; order Anura; family Ranidae; genus Rana; species Rana muscosa. The sequence continues at coordinate 24,408,170 of CM055126.1, read as the reverse complement.
CAAAGTTAAACCTGCAGTGGCTTCGAAGTGTGTTCAAACCCGTGTAGGCCAAGCTGAAGATTTGAATGAGCGGTGTGCAGCCCTCATGAATAAATCTAATGATGCTCTAACAAAGGACAAAGGCCCAAAGCCTGTAAGCAGAAGTAGGACATGTGCTACTGTTACATCTCATAAGCAGGAAGCAGAGGATTTGATCAGCTCAAATTACAGTTGTTTCAGATACAAGGAAGACAAGGCCTATGATCTCCAGGAGACACATGTGGATTGATTTACTTAAGGTGGGGGTCCCTAGAGAGGAAATAGATGGGATTCCTACATCAGCATTGTTTAAGTTGGGAATGGTAGATTTAGTCACAATAAGTGTTTCTGTTGCCAGAAAATGGGGCATTTTGCAAAAATGTGCCATGCTGTGAAGCAACAGGCCTCTGTTCTTCCAAGGATGGCACGGAGAGACATGCAAGTTTATTCATTACGTTGGAAGTCAATGCCTTTCCGTGAAAGTGTTTCAATGCAACAGTGGGCACCCTACAATAGTTTTGCAGTTAGAAATGTGCAGATAGAGAAATGTGAGCAGTAAGCTATGTTTTTGGCACAGTTGGAAATGAACATATAATCTTCTCTGTCTCTTACTCTTTTTCAGGTATCGCGCATCGAGAGGTGGAGCAGGCAGAGCAGACGACCATGCTGGGTGAGAGGAGGAAGACCAGAAGAGAGCTTGATGAAGATGCGCATGATTTGCTAAAGGTGGCTGAATTGGAGTGGACTTTCATCTGAGCATTTCCTTATGACCAAGAGGACAAGAGACTTTCATCTGGGACTTTCTTTACACAAACTGCCAAAGACATTAACCCTGCTCAAAAGTAATGTTGCAGCCTTCCAGGGACAAAACAAAAGTCTGACCGCCCAGATGGGGGTCAAAAGGGAATCTTTTCCTCCCATTTAGGGGGGAGGTTTATTTTGCCCTTTTCTGGACAAAAGGCTTTAAGACGTTTCCTATATTATTCTATAAAATCAAGAGGTGGTATGTGTTGCTATGGCAATTTCTATAGTGATACTGGACGTTCTTTGCAGGAAATGGGTGGGAGGGGCCTCTCCCTCCTCCTCCATTGATCAGGAAACAGGAAATGGGTGGGAGGGGCTTGGAAAGGGTTTTTGGAGACACGTGTTTGAACAGTTGGTGTTTTGGGAGGACAAAGAGAGACATGGCTGCCTGAGGCTGCATAACTTTGGAGACGTTTTTGGGAGTTGGACTGAGCAAGGAACTATGGACATTACATCTTGACCTCTAAGTTGAGTACATATTTAGTTTACTTAATGTGTACATATTGTACATGCTTATATTTGTAGGCATATATATTTTGTAAGCCATGTGTTGTGTTGTGCATCCTACAGTTGTATGTGCAGATTTTTCCTTGTTTAGTAAAGCATTGATACACTACAGAAGTTTAAGTTTCCTTGGTTTTACCACAAGAACTTAATAGATAGACGTAAAGCATTACAACGTCTGGGGCAATTTTTTTTTTTTAACACACGTAAAATCAGCATTTTTGCTAGAGATATACTTAGAACCCGCAAACCTCATATTTTCTGAAAGCAAAGGCCCTAGAAACTAAAATGGTGACAGTTTTTTTTTTCTGCAGCTGTTTATCATACTGTATTTTAAGGAAACAATACACTAAAATAAATTTTAGTACAGACAAATACAATACTCAATTTGTTGGTAAAATTTAAAAGAGAGGGTTGCGTTGAGTAAATAGATACCAAACATGTTAAGACTTAAAATTGCATGCACTCATGAAATGGTGAAAAACTACTGTACCTAAATGTTTTCATAGGTGATGCTTTAAATTCCTCTGCGGGTTATGTGTTTAGCGTTATTTGTGAATTATAGTACTAGGGTTATTGCTTTCATGCTAATCTTCCAGGTCCTGTTCCAAGTGGCGGTCCCAATGCAAACTGATCATAGTGATGGCTCGCTCCCTCAACAGTGCCGACATTCGCAGAACACCTTCTATTTTAAATTAATGATTGGACGAGGTGGAGAGCGTGGAGTAACCACCTCATTGAAAACATAAAACGCATTTTGTGAATGGCAGAGGAACTGAAGGCTTGACCCCCAGGGGTCAGTATGCAGTGGAGGCAGTTGCTGAGTATAAGACCCAGAAGATTGTGGCAACCACTGTAGAAACGCTGACTACTACACTGATTGTTAGCTTTCCCAGAGGTCCCTCAGGTATGCATACTTTCATTGGTCCAAACTGGTCCAATGTAACTATGCAATTATGAAGCTCAGCTTTAAGTCATTTTGTCTAAATCACACAGAGGGAAGCACACGGGTAAAGTGTACATGGCACACCATATACTTGCCAACTTGTCACAAACAAGCTCTTGCTAACAGCCATAGCCTAGCCACAATATAGCTACTGCTTCACAAACCCAATGATTCCCAGCTTGTGTTCACCCACAAGAGAAGGTGCCCAGTGGTCCAGTTCAGGGGGGTGCCCTGAGCTTCAGGTGCCCTAAGCTTCAAAGTTCGGGGGGGGAGGGGAATTGTGGGTGCTCAATAGTCCAGGGGGGATTGTGGGTGCTCACCAGTCTGCTGATGGGAAGAAAAATTGCAGGTGTTCAGTAGTCTGGGAGGGGGGGCTGGGGGGCATATTGCAGGTGTTCAACAGTTTGGTGGGGGGGGGGTTACAGATGCTCAACCACTTGGGGGTGAGATGCTTAGCAGTAGGGTGGGGGTTAGGGAGAGGGGGGGGGGGGGGGTTTGCAGGTACACAGCAGGCCAGGGAAGTTGGGGAATTTGAACACCTCACCATTTTTCTGGGTAATTATATTTCTAAACAAAAAAGTTAAGTTCAGAAATTAAGTTATGTGTAATAAAATGGAATGACACAGGGAAAAGTATTGAACACGCTAACTGAAATTTATATACAGTAATACTTCGTACAAAATCCTTTGTTGGTAATGACAGCTTCAAAACACCTCCTGTATGGAGAGATGAGTCACATGCATTGCTCAGGTGTGATTTTGGCCCATTCTTCCACAGAGTTTCTATTGGATTCAAGTCAGGTGTTTGGCTGGGCCATTCTAGCTGCTTTATTTTTTTTCTTTGAAACCAATTGAGAGTTTCTTTGGCTTTGTGTTTGGGATCATTGTCTTGCTGAAATGTCCAACCTTGTTTCATCTTCATCATCCTGGTAGATGGCAGAATATTTTTATCAAGAATGTCTTGGTCCATTTTTCTAGTCATCCTTCCTTCAATGATATAAAAGTACCATATGCTAAAAAACGGCCCCACACCATGATGTTCCCACCTCCAAACTTCACTGTTGGTGGTGTTTATGGGGTGATGTGTAGTGCCATTTGACCTCCAAACATGGTGTGTATTATGGCATCCAAAGAGTTAAATTTTGGTCTCATCTGACCAGACTATATTCTCCCATTATTTGACAGGCTTGTCTAAATGTTATGCATTAAACTTTAAACGAGCTTCAGCATGCTTTTTCTTTAGCAATGGAGTGTTGCATGGTGAGTGTGCATACAGGCCACGTCGGTTGAGTGCATTACTTATTGTTTTCTTTGAAACAAATTGTACCTTCTAATTCCAGTTGTTTCTGAAGCTCTCCACAAGTGGTCTTCAACTCTTCTGATAATTATTTTCACTCCTCTGTCAGAAATCTTGTGAGGAGCACCTGGTCATGGCCAGTTTATAGTCAAATGATGTTATTTCCATTTCCAGATTATGGCCCCAAAAGTGCTCACTGGAACATTCAGACGTTTAGAAATCCTTCTGTAACCAATGCCATCAGTATGTTTTGCAACAATAAGGTTGCAAAGGTCTTGAGAGAGCCCTTTGTTTTGCCCATCATGAGATGTTTCTTGTGTGATACATTTGTAATGAGACACCTTTTTATAGGCCATCAGTTGAGACAGAACCAGCTGATATTAATTTGCACTGACAAGATGCAGGTTTGCTTTTTAATTACTGATAGATTTCAGCTGGTTTCTTGGCTTTACATGCCTTTTTGCACCTCCCTTTCTTCATGCGTTCAATACTTTTTCCCTGTGTCATTCCATTTTATTACACATAACTTAAATTTCTGAACTTATTTGTTTTGGTTTCTTTGTATGGATGGATTTGTTACTGACATGTGGTGAAAATACCATGTAAAGCATAGCACCTTTAGAAATATATTTATCTAGAAAAATGGTGACGTGTTTAATACTCATTTTACCTGCTGTATATCCACTTCCCACCCGGTCACTGTACATATACAGCCGGGTGGGCGCTTCCTCCTGAGTGGACGTTCAGGACCGTCTGTGATTGGCCCTCCTGATCACATGATGGCTGTGTCCAATCACAGCCATCATGTGATGTAAATAGAGAGCCGGTTGCTAGGCGATCGACTCGCCTCTCCTCACACGGAAGTTGCCATTGAGGAGAGGAGAGCGGATCGCTGCAGCTGGCTGGTGAGTATGAGCTGCTTTTTACAGCTTTTTACACACTGATCACCAGCCCAGTGTCCCCACACAATGTAAATACACAAGTCCCCAAAACAGTGTCCTCAAAGCACATGTCCCCCACACAGTAAAAACACCTGTCCCCCACATAAATAACAGTAAAAACACATATCCCAATGATCATCTGCACACATATGTCCGTGATCACCTGTGCACATCTGTACATGATCATCTGCATACATCTGCCGTGATCACACACTAATTATTATACACTTAACGGGATTTTTTTTTTTTATCAAAAACATGTAGCAGAATACATTTTGGCTTAAATTTATGACAAAATTTGATTTTATTGGATTTCTTTTAAAATAGAAAGAAGAAAATAGTTTTTTTTTCAAATTTCCGCTCATTTTCCGCTTATATCCCAAAAAATAAAAAAACAGAGTCATGAATAAATACCACCAAAAGAAAGCTCCATTTATGTGAACAAAATGATAAAAATTTAATTTGGGTACAGCGTTGCATGACTGCGCAATTGTCATTGGAAATGCGAGAGCGCTGAAAGCTGAAAATTGGTCTGGGAAGGAAGGGGGGGTGAAAGTGCCTAGTATTGAGATGGATATACACAGAAAGGACTGCAGGTCATAAAGTGGCTCTGTCACCAGTTTAAGTAAAAATATCGCTATGAAGAGCACTTCTTTAAAAAAAAAAAAAAAAAGTGGGAAAGGAAAGCCAATTTCTTAAGATACCAAAGTCTTGAACTTTGTAATTAATAAAGCTTATGATTCCAAAGAGACTGGGCAGCATTTTTTTTCCCCCCATTTATTACTGAATTGGTCACGATGCTGGAGCAGCAAAACAGAGAAGGTAAAAAGCAATACAGAAGGAACGCGGCGTCTAAATTAGATCTGAGATCAAGCAATTACGTGATCAATACCAGTGAAATGGAGTAATCTTGCCGATCAATATTGCCATGCGTGCGGGGCTTCTGATACTCTGAAAACCGACAGAGTGAAACTATTCTGAGCTATGAAACAAGACTTTATTAAACACAGACGGAGCTGAGAAAAGACAGACTTTCAGAAGATATTATTTCGGACTTTGTTATTAACACATTGAAAATATTATGTTAAAAAAAACATTCCAGACTAATTAAAAGTCAGGAAAATTTATCCAACACTGACACGTCTTAAAAAAAAAAAAAAAAGAAGGATTAAAAGCCTTATGTCGCCTCTCTTACCTAGCTGATTAGAGGAGCTGGCAGCAATAAAATTATTTTATTACGTCCAGATACTTCCTAGAAACAGCAACAGCTGTCAGATTTACAGTTCAACAGAAGGAAATCCTAAGGGCAGGGCAGTCCTCGTTCAGTTTTGTTGTTGTGCAAGGGAGGGTATCCTTTCCGATATGCATATGATTGGCACAGTATGAAGATTTGTCTGGGATGCTGACTAAGCAGTCTTTAAACTAGCTGAGGATCTCTAAGGGCAGCAGGAGAAATTTGCTCATTTGCCTGGCTATATACTTTTTTTTTTTTTTATGCACCTGGCTATATCTCTTTTTTTTTTTTTAAATATGCATTGCTTAACCACTTGACAACCAGGCCAATTCTGGCACTTCGCTCCTACATGTAAAAATCATATTTTTTTTTGCTACAAAATTACACAGAACCCCCAAACATTATATATGTTTTTTTTTTTTTTAGCAGAGACCCTAGAGACTACAATGGCGGTCATTGCAACTTGAACAAATAAGCATGACAGAACACAGCTTAATAATGCACATTAGAAACAAATGTGGTAGTGGGAATAGTCGAACATCAACAACCTTCCAGCCAAGACCGGGGGTCAACACAAGGTAACTGAGCTTGATTGCTCAGAAATTAAATCGCAGAAGAATCCACAAAAAAAATTTGAAAAACAAAAACAAAATTCAAGGTCATACGAACAAAAAACACAAATAAAAAAAAGGACACACAAATAAAAAACACAGGGGAAAAGCAAACATAGGTGGTGAAGAGGGGACACCAGAGAGGGGAAGGAAAGATAAAAGGAAGAAAGGGGGTATTGAGCAGAAAGGTAGGGTAAGAAAAGGGCAAGGTATGGTACCCCCAGGTCGGGAGGGAAGAGGGGGTCAATTGGCGAAGCCCAAACTGATCGGATGCAGAGTGGGAAGAGCATAGGACCACCACGGGCCCCAAACCTCGAGGAACTTGGCGTGGGAGTCATGAAGAATACTGGACATCTTCTCATTAATCATAAGAATCGTTAAGATGCTCTTCACCTCCGCAAACGAAACATCTATCGCTGCAGGATGGGTTCGTTTTGGCGATACGGGAAGGGACCCAGTACCAACAGAGGAGCACCTTATAGGCGCTCCTCCGTTGGTACTGGGTCCCAACGGAGTTGAAGGAACATTTTGCAGTATTAGACCAGGCTTTTCTCCAATCCGCTAGGTCGATGTGTGATAAGTCCCGCTCCCAGTGGAGGACATAAGACAGCGAGGATGGAGTCCTGCTTGAGTTGAGGGAGGTGTATATCAAAGATATAGTACCCGGAGATACCAGCGATTGTTGGCACGTAAGGCCCAGAGGCCATCTTTTGGAAGGGGAAAACATCATTACGCCTGAGAGAGGAGATCCAGTGTCATAATTGGAGATAGCGGGAAAATTCCACTGAGGGGGCGTCATGAGCTTCTCGGATAGAAGCCCATGAAGGGAAGGTGCGAGTTCCAAGAAAATGTTGGACTTGTGAGAATGCATGGGCTGGCCACCAGGAAAAAACATGAGGTTGTTCTAGACCAGGGGGAAATAGGGGGTTATTCAAGAGGGGAAGGAGCGGGAGGGATGGGGACATAAGCCCACCAGAGTACCAGACTGTGTCCCAGAGTTTTAAGCTATGGGCCATCAAAGGGCTGAGTGAAGGCGGACACATTTTAGGAGGGAGCCATAAGAGAGCAGAGATGGGGACCGGTGCACAATTGGGTATCTCCAGGAGGACCCAGAAAGGAATATCGGAAGTAGCTTGGAGCATTGTAAGCTGAGAGATTTGTGCAGATTGGTATTATTTGGCGATGTTCGGGACTCCAAGCCCGCCCCTCAGTCTGTGAGCATACAGGGTAAAGCGAGAAACCCTGGGGCGCTTGTCGGCCCAGATAAAAGAAAGAAGCTTTTTCTGGAGGAGGCGCAAGAAGAATGCAGGGATACGGACTGGTAGAATCCGGAAGTATAAGATCTTTGGGAGGACCGTCATCTTGACGGCAGAGATGCGGCCAATCCAAGACAAGGTAGGGAACTTCCAGAATGCCATGAGCACCGTGATGGAGCGCAACAGAGGATAATAGTTCGCAGAAAACAAAGAGGAGGAAGAGGGGGTCAACTTAATACCCAAGTATTCTAAAGTAGAGCCGGACCAGCGGTATGGGAAAGAGGATTGGAGGTGTGCGACCAGGGGGCTCAGAAGGGAGATGTTCAGCGCCATGGTTTTATGGGATTTAATCTGGAGCACTGAAAGGCGGCAAAGCGGGTCAGGAGGCATTGTAGATTGGGTAAGGAGACAATTGGGTTCGTAAGGCTCAAAAGAATATCGTCCGCAAACATATTGACTTTGTAACATTCGCCTGCATATGGGATCCCATTAATGTTTGGGTCAGCTCTAAGAGCCATGGCCAGGGGTTCAAGGGTGAGGATGAAAAGAACCAGAGACAGGGGACAACCCTGCCGTGTTCCCCTGGAGATAGGGAATGGGGGTTACAAACAGCCCGCATAGCGGACGGCGGACGAAGGGGAGGGGTAGAGTGCGGCCAGCCAGGTGAGAACGGAATCTCCAAAGCCCCAACGTTGGAGTACGTAGCGCAAGTAGTCCCATGAGAGGGAATCGAAAGCTTTGTACATATCAAGAGAGAGAAGAAACCCCGGAATTTTGCGATGGTGCAGCAGGGAAATCAGGTGAACCACCTTCCGAACATTGTCCCCAGCCTGGCGACCGGGCACAAAGCCCACTTGATCCCTATGGATCAAGGAGCGGAGGTATTTATTAATGCGTGAACACAGGATCTTGCCCAGTAATTTCATGTCCTCATTCAGCAAAGAAATGGGGCGAAAAGCTTGGGGATCATGGGCTTACACAGCGGTTTTTGGAATCATGGATATGTGTGCTCGTGAGGAATCCGGGGATGGTAGCGCTCCCTGTTTCATGCTATTAAAATATGCTGTCAGGTAGGGGAGCAAGAGGGAAGAAAATTTCCGGTAATATAGGCCGGAGAAGCCATCTGGATCTGGGGCCTTAGAGGATCTAATACCTTTGATGGCCTGGGCTACCTCCAGCTCTGAAATGTCTGCGTTAAGGGCCGTGTGAGCTGCAGATGAGAGATGGGGGAGGTGTAGGTCACAGAAAAAGGCATCTGCTAAATCAAGGGTGAAAGGGGGGGGGGGGGTTCCTATACAGAGTGGTCAAAAAATCAGCAAAGGCCGTTGTAACTTTGGTCGGGTTAGGGGTAAGGTCACCACCGGCGAACTGGTTTGTGGGCATGGCCTGTGGCATTGAGTTTTCTGGCCAGCATCGCGCCTGGTTTGTTCGCACCGGAATAGAATTTATGGTTGGCCCACTGCAGGGCTTTTTCGGCTCTATCGGTAGATAATAAATACAATTCTGCGACAATAGTGTCGTGAGTCTTCTTGTTAGCGGGGGTAAGGTTGGATTTCCATGTCGCAGCAGTGGATGCCAGGCGGGCCATGAGTTCTTGGATCTTCTTTTCCCTATCCCACTTGCGAGAAGAGGCAAGCTGAATACAATGGCCCCGCATAGTGGGCTTCCCACAAGGAGATATGCGACGCCACTGAGCCTACGTTGTCTGGGAAAAAAATGTTGGAGGCGGGAATGAAGTTCAAGAAGGGCATCCTGGGATGTTAAAACAGTCATTGAGCCGCCATTGATCGGGCGAGCGAGTTAAGCCAGTAAGAACAAGCGAGAAGACTATGGGATCATGATCGGACCATGGAGAGGCAGGGATCGTTATCTTATGAATATTGGAAATTATTCGTATAGGAATGAAGACATGGTTGATCCTGCAGAAGCTAACATGCGGATTGGAGTAAAAAGTAAAATCACGGGTGTGATGTTCCCGCCACGCGTCCACCAAGCCATGTGATTGCAAGAGAGATCACATTTGGGCTTCTACAGACGGGTCATGAGAGGAGGACGCTCCCTGTGCACATTTCCTGTCCACTAAGGAGTCCAAAGTTACGTTAGAGTCACCCATAAGAATAAGAGTCCCGGAACAATGCTGGAAGACCACGTTAAGGAGGTGGGAGAAAAATCTGTTGAAAGCGGTTAGGAGCATAATAGGCTACCAAGGTTACATCATGACCATTAAGAGCGCCTTGAAGCAGCAGATATCTACCTGTCGGGTCTGCAATTTCCTTGGAACAGGAGAATAAGAGGTTGCGCCGAAAGCGATTAGGACCCCCCTATGTTTCTCAGGCGCAGACACTACATGGAAGTTAGGGAAGTGAGGAGAGAGGTATTTTGGGGCCGAGGAAGAGGAAAACCTGGTCTCTTGTAAGCATACCACGTCAACATGGCTAGTTTTAAGATGGTGAAATACCTTTGTACGTTTTACTGGCAAGTTAAACCCATGGATATTATGAGAATAAAATTTCAACGGGGTCATAGCCATAGCGAGGAGATGAAGTTGAGCTGAACTGCGAGGATTCCATAGCAGCCTTCAGGGACTTGTAGTTTGAGCCAAAATCGAGCGCCGACCTGGGGGGTACAAGAGAGGGAAAAAACAGAGGCAAAGGGAAGAAGGGAAAAGATCAGAAGACGAGAGAGACAAAACAAAAAACAGGACAGTAGGAGGACGGTACTAGGTACATCACGACAAGCGTGAACCACATCTAAAAATAAGATGCGCAAGGCAGGGGGGGCTCTGCCGCCGGACACATGGCTGCATTGGGCTTAAGTCGCCATTATTATCAATTTAAGGGAGAGTCTTGGCCAGGAAGAAAAAAAAGAGGGAATAATAAATAAATAGAAAATAACAAAATAAGATAATGATAAAAAGGAAAGAAGAGAGGAAAGAAAGAAAGAAAGAAAGAAAGGAAAAAAAAAATTAGGAAGGGGGGGGGGATAAGTAGAAGGTGCAACAGGCGCCCTTGGGATCGATGGGAACAAGTAACATGCAGGGGGCCAGTGAAACAGGCCGCATCTAATAGAGGAAGAGGCGACAAAAACAAAAATTTCAAGAACAATTTAGCAAGCTTACAAAAGAACATCAGCACAATAACACAGTAATGGCGCCTCGTCATGGGTCCGCAGGGAGGGAATGTGGGCATGAAGCCCCAGATCAACTGGTTAAGGGAATATAGCATAGGATCCACCGGGGCCAGCCTACGCCCACAAACCCATGAAGGAGATTCCCCCTAGGGGGCAAAAACAAGAGGCATAATGCCAAATATGTTAGGTCATCTATAGGGCTCGCAGGCAGGGGCTTTGCTGACAGTATATTGGGAAAGTGGGGAACAGGGGAGGTTAGGGAGGGGGGGCAGGGACAGAGTAGGGGAAGAGGGCTGGGGAAGGGGGACCACGTAGGCCCTGCGTGCGAGCCCCACCTATAACAGCATCAAGAGTTCGGCACCAAAAACAAAACAAAGAACAGATAAATAAAAAGGAGGGAACTGGTGCAGTCTTGCTTCTACCATAGCTCAAGTGCCAACAATTCCAGGGACAGGTAGGCATACATGAAAGGGGGAGTAAGAAGACAGCGGTACGCAGGCGGGCACAGGCTAACCGTCCAGTTGAAGTTCAAACAAGAGTGAGCCGTAACAGTGCCAGCATGCCAAAGTAGGGCAGCCCAACCGACCATAGGTAGGGTAAACAAATATTGAAAAATAAAAATTTAATAAATGAAAATTTAAAAAAAAAAAAAAAAAAAAAAAGGGGGGGGGTCATTCAAATAGGGTCAAGCTTGCAGAACCAGGGCTCATCCCGGGCCAGAGTGTGGGGAACCAGTTGTGGATGGGGACCGCAGATGGGAACGCTTGTGGCTTTTCGCTGTTTCCCAGGGGTGGCCCGGGAGGTTGGCAGCAGGGTGGAGAGGGGCAGAGTCGGCCGGGCTCCGGTAGGTGGCAAAAGATGAAGGGATTCCAGAATTGCTTGCGCCTCGTCTGGAGAGGTCAGGGTATGTGTGCGGCCCTTGTAAAAAAAATAAAAAATAAAAAAAAATAAACGAACGTTTAAAAAGGGGAAACCCCAACGGTACCGGATTTGATGGGCCAGCAGAGCGGAGGTGTAGGGCTTCATCTGTCTCCTAGGAATAAAAGTGATCAAAATGTATATATTTTTTTTAACCACTTGCTTACTGGGCACTTAAACCCCCTTCCTGCCCAGGCCAATTTTCAGCTTTCAGCACTGTCACACTTTGAATGACAATTGCGCGGTCGTGCGACGTGAATCCCAAACAAAATTGACGTCCTTTTTTCCCCACAAATAGAGCTTTCTTTTGGTGGTATTTGATCATCTCTGCGGTTTTTATTTTTTGCGCTATAAACAAAAAAAGAGCGACGGTTTTGAAAAAAAAAAAAAAAAAAAAACACAATATTTTTTACTTTTTGCTATAATAAATATCCCATTTTTTTATTTTATTTTTATATATTTTTTCTCAGTTTAGGCTGATACGTATTCTTCTACATATTTTTGGTAAAAATAAATAAATAAATAAAAATAAATAAATCGCAATAAGCGTTTGATTGGTTTGCGCAAAAGTTATAGCGTCTACAAAATAGGTCATAGGTCTAGGAATAGGGCATCGGACACTTGACACCATTTTGGGACCATTATTTTTACAGCGATCAGTGCTATAAAAATGCACTGGTTACTGTAAAAATGACACTGGCAGTGAAGGGGTTAACCACTAGGGGCGCTGAAGGGGTTAAGTGTACCTAAGGGAGTGATTCTTACTGTTTACACACAGAGATCCACGTCTCTGTAAATGCTGATCGCGGGTACCTGGTGGACATCGCGGCCGCCAGGCACGCGCATCGGCACCCACGTGACGCGGCGGGCACAGAAGTTCCCCGATGCGCGCGCGGGGAACGAGGAAAGGGGAGGACGTCAATAGACGTCCTCCCGGCATTCTAGGTCCGCGCTGTAGCCGTCATTCGGGTATAGCGCAGGCCTCTAGAGGTTAAAGTCTCAAATGATGATGTAGCTGCAGGCATAATTCAGATATACCACCACAAAGCTGGTCTTTAGATGTCCGGCTGTCGGAAAGTGGTTAAGTATTCTTAACCACTTCAATACCGGACACTTTCACCCTCTTCCTACCCAGGCCAATGTCCAGTTTTCAGCGCTGTCACATTTTGAATGACAATTGCGCAGTCATGCACCACTGTACCCATATGACATTTTTATAAAAAGTAAAATCGCACAAATAGAGCTGACTTTTGGTGCTATTTAACCCCCACTGAGTTTTTTTTTTACTAAATAAATACATTTTGCAAATAATCTTTCTTCATAAATTTAGGCCAATATGTATGCTGCTACATTTCTTTGGTGAAAATAACCCAAATCAGTCTATATTATTTAGTCTGTAGGAAAGTTATGGAGTCCACAGACTATGGTATATACCGTATTTATCGGCGTATAACACGCACAGGCGTACAACACGCACCCTAACTTTATGAGGGAAGTTTCAGAAAAAAACCTTTCCACAGCCCCCTGCGTATAACACGCAGGCACAGTTTACCCTCTATTTTCAGGGTAAAAAAGTGAGTGTTATATGCCAATAAATACAGTATATATCTGAAAATTTAATAATCCTGATGTACAGATGGCCTATCTAATTCTTAAGGCCCGAAAACACCTGGACAATTCAAATTCCCCCCAAATGACCACTTTTTGGAAATTAGACAGTCTAAATTATTTAGTAAGAGACATTTTTTTAAGTTGTAATTTTTTGGCAACATTTTTTGGAAAATTAGGAAACTACAAAAAAATAGGATTTTTTACTCACCGTAAAATCCTTTTCTCTGAGTCCATGGACCGACACAGCCTCTCTATTGACAAAGTGGGTATTATCCGTTAATTAGGAGTAACTAGGCAGAAAACTTGTAAAAAGGTGTTGCATCACACCCTCTACAGTACCGCCCAGGGGGCAGACCCTCTGGGTATATCACCTCAGTCTGCATCTCGCAGATCAGTTCGTCAAAAAGCAGTACAAACTTAAAAGGAGGGGTGGGTGCTGTGTCGGTCCATGGACTCAGAGAAAAGGATTTTACGGTGAGTAAAAAATCCTATTTACTCTTTCGTCCATGGACCGACACAGCTTCTCTATTGACAAAGTGGGACGTCCCAAAGCAGTGTCAGAGAAAAAACGAGGGGTGGTAACAGCATTAAAATAAACTTAACCCCAAACACAAAACAGCACTCCTCCAACGGAGGAGTTGCAACTCTAAACAGCCGCTTGCAAAACCTTGCGGCCGAAAGAGGCATCCGAAGATGCACCTACATCGACCTTATAGAATTTCGTGAAAGTGTGAGCGGACGACCAAGTCGCCGCTTTACATAATTGTGAAACAGACGCTTGATGTCGGAAAGCCCAAGAGGCACCTATTGCCCTGGTTGAATGCGCCATGACCAGTAAGGGGGGCGCTTGACCCTTTAAGGCGTAAGCCTGGATTACTATCTGTCGGATCCACCTAGAGATGGTGGCCGACGAGACTGCTTGGCCCTTCTTGGGATCAGCCACCGAAACAAACAGCGAGTCTGACTTCCGGAACAGGGAAGTAGCAGATAGGTATACTCTCAAAGCTCGGACAACGTCCAAGGAATGCAACGCTGACTCCTTAGGATTCGACGGGTGAGGACACAAGGATGGAAGTACAATGTCTTTGTTGAGATGAAAAGCCGAAACGACCTTTGGAAGAAAGGAAGGCTGCGGCCGCAGCACCACCTTATCCTTGTGGAAAATCAAATAGGGAGCCTTGCAGGACAAGGCTGCCAGCTCAGAGACTCGTCTGACGCAACAGCCACCAGAAAGACCACTTTCTGAGAAAGTGTCAACAGGGGAATATCTCTAATATTCTCAAACGGTGCCTTCTGAAGCACCGAGAGGACCAGGTTCAAGTCCCACGGAGGTAGTGGGGGACGGACCGGAGGGGCCACATGTCGAACCCGCTGCACAAATGTACTCACGAGAGAGTGAGTCGCCAGGGGTCGCTGAAAAAAGACAGCCAGGGCAGATATCTGTCCCTTAATCGTACTTAAGGCAAGCCTTTGGTCCACCCCATGCTGTAAAAATGGCAGGATTCTGGAAACCAAATAAGTACGCGGATGCCATTTAATTTCCTCACACATGGAGATGTAGGCCTTCCAAGTGTGGTGATAAACCTTCCTAGAGGACGGTTTCCGAGCACTTCTCATAGTAGAGATTACTGAATCTGATAGGCCCTGGTCTCTCAGTACCTGGTTCTCAACAGCCATGCCGTTAAAGCCAGTGACTGTAAAGCAGGCTGGAGTATGGGACCTTGCGATAGCAGGTCCTTCCGTAGTGGTAGGCGCCAGGGGACGTCTGCTACCAGACGTACTAGATCGCTGTACCAAGGACGCTGAGGCCAATCTGGAGCAATTAGGATCATTGGAATTCCCTCTGCCTCCACTCTGCGGAGCAGAAGAGGAAGAAGCCTTAAGGGAGGGAAGGCATAGATTAGCCGATACTGACCCCACGATGCCACCAACGCGTCCGTTGCGTCTGCCCATGGGTCTCTTGACCGGGCCACAAACCAATACCTTCCGATTGAGTCGGGAAGCCAGAAGATCTACGTCTGGTGTGCCCCATCTTTGGCAGAGGAGTTGGAACACCTCCGGGTGTAAGGACCATTCTCCCTGGTCCAGCATCTGGCGGCTCAGGTAGTCCGCCTGCCAGCTTTCCACACCCGGAATGTACACGGCCGACAGTGCCGGTACGCTCCTCTCTGCCCACTTCAGGAAGCGAGCGACCTCCGATGCTGCAGCTGAGCTTCTTGTTCCTCCTTGATGATTGACATATGCCACTGCTGTGGCGTTGTCTGTCTGGATCCTGACTGGACGCCCTTGCAGCCTCTGAGACCATTTGAAGAGGCACAGCCTGATCGCCCGGATTTCCAGGACATTGATCGGCAGGAGGGCTTCCTCTGGGGTCCAGCGACCTTGCGCCGACTGAACACCCCAGACTCCCTCCCAACCTGTAAGGCTGGCGTCCGTCGTGATCACTATCCAGTAAACCGGAAGAAATGACTTCCCGGCCATTAGAGCCAGTGCTGTCAGCCACCATACCAGGGATCTCCTGACTAGGTGGCTCACTCGGATTTGATAATCCAGAGATGAAGGGCATCTGTTCCATCTGGACAGAACTTCCTTCTGTAACACTCAAGTGTGGTATTGAGCATATGGGACCGCCTCAAAAGGAGGCTACCATGAGGCCCAACACTTGCAAAAACAGAGTGACGACCAATTCCTGGAAGTCAGCTACTGTACTGCAGCCCGGAGGGTCTGCAACTTCTCCACAGGGAGGAATACCTTTGCCTCTGAGGAATCCAGAATCAACCCCAGGTACACTAGGCATTGAGTGGGCACCAATACTGACTTTTGCGTGTTTAGTATCCAACCAGAGTCTCGAAGAGTCTGACAGGTAATGGACACGCTTACCTCTAATTCTGAGCTTGAAGGGGCCTTCAGTAGAAGGTCGTCCAAGTAGCCCATGATAGCGATACCCCGCTGTCTTAGAAGTGCCAGAATCGGAGCGAGCACCTTGGTGAACGTCCTGGGTGCTGAGGCAAGGCCAAACGGGAGGGCCACAAACTGGTAGTGGTTCTTCCCGATTGCAAATCGCAGAAACCTCTGGTGTCGAGTATATGGGGACATGCAGGTATGCGTCCTTGATGTCCAAGGAGGCCAGAAAGTCCCCCGGATGGAGAGCCGTGACTACAGATCGAACCGACTCCATCCGAAATCTTTGTACTTTCACAAAGCAATTGAGGGCTCTAAAATCCAAGATTGGACGAACCCCCTTCTCCTTCAGCACAATGAACAGATTTGAGTAAAAACCCTGACCTCGTTCCTGTTCTGGAACTGGAATAACTACCCTGCGTTCCAGTAGACCCTGGACCGCCCCATACAGGGCCTCCCGACGGGTCGGTAGTAGCTGGAGATTGGAGGTGATGAACCTGTCCGGTGGACAAGAGATAAATTCTATCTTGTAGCCTGAGGAGATTACTTCGCAAACCCACCCGTCGGGGACTAGAGCTGTCCACTGAGTCGCAAATTTGCGAAGACGTCCCCCCCACCCGAGAGCTGGGTGGGGGGGGGCGGACCTTCATGCAGACGCAGATTTGTCCGCAGGCTTGTTGGGTTTGCAGGACCAAGGACGCTTTTGTCCTTGGGCAGGCGCCTTGGTCGGCCTGGGGTCTTTTCCCTGTCGCCCTAGGGGGACGAAAAGACCGCCTGCGTGCAGTAAAGGAGGGCCCTTGCCCTTGGCGTGGCCCCCTACCCTTGCTAGTTTGGGGAAGCAAAGTGCTTTTACCTCCTGTGGCATCCTTGATGATGTCATCCAGAGAAGCCCCAAAAAGTCTGTCGCCCTTAAAAGGCAGATCCAACAGGGCTTTCTTGGAAGTCTGGTCCGCAGACCAGCCCTTTAGCCAGATCAGGCGGTTTATTGCTACTGCATAAACCGAAGCTTTTGACAACAGGGGAATAGTATCCATGTCTGACTCGCAGACAAACTTAAGGCCCTGGACCAACTGGTCGGCCAAAGTTATCTCATTAGGAGGAGCATCTCGCTCCTTTAACCCCTGGAGTAGCAATTTTGCCCATTCAGTAAGTGTCTGAGACACTAGGGCCCCCGCCAATGCTGGGCGTACTGCCGAGCCTACCACTGAATATAGGTAGCGAGCAAGTGCTTCAGCCTTCTTATCCACAGGGTCCTTGAAAACAGGAGCCCCTTTTACTGGAATAGTGGTGGCTCCATTAAGTCTGGACATCGGAGGGTCCACTATAGGGGGAGAGGTCCATTTCTTCAGAAAACTCTCCTCAAAGGGGTAACGTACCGCAAACCTCTTTGGGGCTGTAAAGACCCTCAGTGGGTTCTCCCATTCCTTGTATAAGAGTTTGTCAAAATAAGACACACAAGGGAACACCTTAGCAGTGCGGGCAGGTTTACGAAACCCAAAGGGGACTGGAGTTTCTGCTGCTTCTGCAGTATTTTCCAACTTTAGCGTATCCCACACTGCAGTAATAAGGTCAGATACCAAAGCCGTCTCGCGTACTGACCTGGACTTGGAGTCATCCTCACTGTCCGATCGGTCACGGTCTGCAGTCTCTGATGCGTCCGAATCTGGGCCATGAGCCATAGCTGGACCTGGTTCTGCATCAGAATTATCCCCGGAAGATTGCAGGGGACGGGGGCGTTTACTACCCCCTGTATTCCCGTGTGCTGCTTCCACCCTGGCAGCAAACGCCTCTAGGATTGCCGACATAGCGTTCATAGACACCTCAGGGGCACCAGCTGCTAAATCTGGTGTTTCAGGGGAGAAGACATCTGGCTCAGATGCCATGCTGACCACACGCTGACACCCACAGGGCTCCAGGCAAGATATCAATAGGCCACCCTCCTGCGCTGCAGAGATGCTGGGTTACCCAGAGGACTCGCCACCCTGGACCGGTACTGCTATGCTGCCGTGTGCTGCGCCTGTGATTCTGCCCCACTGCTGCTGTGTCAGTCTGCTTCTTTTATCAGCGCTTCCTGTGTGAATTTTCGCGCCAGTGTAATGCACCCTAGAGGCCGGAGACTCTCGCAAAATGGCTGCCAATAACGTCTGTATGGAAGATAATGTGGGCTCTAAGAAAATGGCCGCCGAGCCGAAGATAGAGGCCAAGCAGCCGAAGCCCACAAAAAGATGGCCGCCGAACGGCAATATATACATACAGGGTGGACCAACATGGCCGCCGATCAGTTGATAGAGGCCAGTGGGTGTGGGCTACAAGAAAATGGTGCCGAAACCACAGGAAGATGGCCGCCGGGCAGTCACTAGAGGCCGAACCTGGCATGGACCACCACAAAATGGCCGCCGACAGCATGGAGGAGGAAGCACACACAGGTAAGCAGAAATGACATTTCTTTTAAATGCTAGTTCCAGCCAGCCCCGCTCCAGTGGAACCCCTAAGGTGACCCCCAGCACCCAGCAACCTTTAGCTAGAAGCCCAGGGAGGAGGGAAAAGGCAGGGAGAGAGGGAAGAAAGGGGCCACAACCACTTACTTGGTCTCTCCAGGAATGTCCAGCCAAATCACCCAGCCGAGGCAGGGGAGTTTACTTACCTATCCTGCATGTATTATGCTGGAAGACATTCCAAACAGATCATCGTCCGCGCACGGAAGGTGACTGTTGGCCAGGCATGCTGTGATTGGACCCAAAAGGGACGATCATATGTATGCCCTGGAGCGTGACGCTCACCGGACAGGCTGCTGCGACTCGGCCGTAAGGTCAGCCGAAGCTGAGCGGTCCGATGCAGGCCCAGGAGCTTAGGCTCACCGGCCACCCGTGGAGCAACGGGCATGTCATGGAAAACCCAGCGCGTAGCTAGGGTCGGCACACGCTCGATGGCCGAACTGGGGAGACTACAAGGATCCAGCCTGTCACCCAGTCAGCAGTTGATCGAAGATCGCAGGAAACAAAAAAATGTAGCAAAAAATATATATTTTTCCCCCGGACCAATGGGCCAGAAGGGAGCCATGTCCTACTCCTTGCTAGACAGAAAAAAACTGATCTGCGAGATGCAGACTGAGGTGATATACCCAGAGGGTCCGCCCCCTGGGCGGTACTGTAGAGGGTGTGATGCAACACTTTTTACAAGTTTTCTGCCTAGTTACTCCTAATTAATGGATAATACCCGCTTTGTCAATAGAGAGGCTGTGTCGGTCCATGGACGAAAGAGTAAAAAAAAATTATTTACATTTTTTTTTAGATGATACAGTCACCAGAGCAGTAAAGCAATATCATACAATTGGAGTGGCAGTGATCAGGGACACTGCCTGGTAACAGTATGTAAAAAAAAATTAAATACAAATTTTATAAAAAAAAATTTTTTTCTTTATTACATTTTGTTCACATAATGTGAGCAGAGTAATAAAGTATAACCAGTAATAATACTGTATTACTCTGGGTAGCTGATCAGTGTTTTTTAATACACTATAAATCGCTCATAGCAGCGATAGTGGTTATAGGCAACCATTTTTTCTGAATGAAATCCATTTATTCAGTGTGTACTATTGTGATTAGCCACAGCTAATCACATGGTACAGTTAGGCTGCGATTGGCCCTGTCTGTACCATGTGATCACTGTAACCAATCACAGATATCAACACAAGTACACAATGAATGGAAGCCATCCATTGTGTACAATTGTCATGTGATCTGCTGTGATTGGTCACAGCGATCACATGGTACCAGCAGCGAGCCGATACACTGATCTGTCATACGATGTGTCCGATGGACACCATGGGTGACAGATTGCGCTGCAGTGCAGCCTGTGGGGTGATCCTTTGAAGATGTCATAAAACATCCACCCAGAACGAGAGCTCCTGCCTGGCCTGCTAGGCCAGGCAGAAAGCAGTTAAGCATTCTCAGGTACCATCAGTAGTACATGTTTTACAGGTACTCTTGCATATCAGGGCCATTCCACCAACAATGCGCCACTGGGAAATTCTCTAACAATGCTACCCCACTCTGAGTCCTCGGTTTTATAGCAAACAATGTAGTGTAACCAAGGAATGGCCACCACGTCCACCGAATGTCTGGCCAGCCAAGCAAAGCGGGGATCGGTTTTGATTGGCTGTATGTGATAGTAAATAAATGGTGGTATTTGCGCTGCGAAGAAAAGGGGAGAGCGTGATGGAAAGCAAACAATATTGTAAGTGTATAAAAAAAAAAAAGTAGTGTCCGTCTAACAATAAATGCAACGTGATGAATACTACGTGAAAGGAATGTGATGTGACGATACGCGTCAGGATTTGAGCTCTAGGTACATTCACAGCTGACGGAAGGATACGAGCTCGACCCTCGTGGTTTGCTGCACTTTCTTCCATTACAAATGCGAGTTTGTTTTTTATATTGTCGGTTTAATAAACAGTTTTTAATACGGGATTACGCTATGGGCACCTCTCTTACTTAATTTACTACAATATATATATATATATATATATATATATATATATATAATCTCTCAAGCCTGGGCTGGAGGGAGTTTGGATTTCAAGGCAGCGTAAGGACTTTATGCAGAGGCTTAGGAACTCAGCGTTCGTGGATTGTTGTCCCAATTATATTCTCTAGAAGTGAGTGCATCTCTGTTGGGTCAGCTGCCATCCATTCCTCTCTTGTCTATCATACGGAATTGTGCCATGAGCCTTTCTATGTTTTTTTTTTTTCCCTATGTTCACACTCATCATTGAGAGTTGGAAAAAACCAAGACCACCATAGACAGGAAGACATCATTGCATCCCGCACCTGAGACTATTTATGCCGTATACCTTACGGCAGTAAGGTGAGCGGTTTGCAGACACACAGGTGTCATCACTGAAGATCCTAGGTTTTCAAGTACTTACCCTTTCTCTGGTGATGGGATTGATCTTACATACCTGACACAGATTTTTGTTGGACTTACTTTCCACCACTTTGTACTGTGCAACGGACTTTTCTACTGGATCACTGTTTAATTTTATCTCTATTTTTATGTGGTCATGTTTCTATCACGTTTAATTATGCTCTATCCATTACGTTATGTATGAAGGTTTATACCAATGTAGTTTGTATACATTGATTGTTTACTTGACACTGAGTTTACTGGATTTATCACTTAGCTATTTGTATTGTAACAGACTGGTCACATTCCTTTCACATAGTATTCATCACGTTGCATTTATTGTTATAGACGGACATTACTTTTTTTATAGACCTACAATATTGTTTGCTTTCCATCACTCTCTCCCCTTTTCTTTTCAGCGCAAATACCACCATTTATTAACTTACCCCCTTTTTTCTGTTTAGGATCAGATTTTCAGTTGTTTGCAGAAGCGCCCCCTAGGTTTTAGTTTTATTCTCAGACAACGCAGGAGTTATTCACACAGTGTATGTGATAGTAACCATCACCATTATTTTTTTTAAATCAAAGTGCAGAGGAGGGATTTGGGGTTCCTATAGATCCCAGATCTCTCTGTAAAGATGTCTACATTCGAGATCGAGAGAGAGATCGAGAGATCGAGAGATCGAGAGATCGAGAGATCGAGAGAGATCGAGAGATCGAGAGATCGAGAGAGATCGAGAGAGAGAGATCGAGAGAGAGAGATCGATCGAGAGAGATCGATCGAGAGAGATCGATCGAGAGAGATCGATCGAGAGAGATCGATCGAGAGAGATCGAGAGAGAGAGATCGATCGAGAGAGATCGATCGAGAGAGATCGATCGAGAGAGAGATCGATCGAGAGAGATCGATCGAGAGAGATCGATCGAGAGAGATCGAGAGAGAGAGATCGAGAGAGAGAGATCGAGAGAGAGAGATCGAGAGAGAGAGATCGAGAGAGAGAGATCGAGAGAGAGAGATCGAGAGAGAGAGATCGAGAGAGATCGAGAGATCGAGAGATCGAGAGAGAGATCGAGAGAGAGATCGAGAGAGAGATCGAGAGATCTCGAGAGAGAGAGATATCGGGAGAGAGAGAGAGATCGAGAGAGAGAGAGAGAGAGAGAGAGAGAGACGATCATCTGTGGGCATTTTGTCGTTTTTCGGCATTAAAAACGACGAGAAAAATTAGAACATGTTCTAATTTTTCTCGTCGTTTTTTCCGACATTTTTTCCGCGGCACTTTTCCCATAGGGAAACACTGCCGCGGAGCCCACAGACGGTCGTTTTTCTCGACAAGAGAAAAAAATGACGTGAAAAAACGACCGTGTGTGGGGAACAAGCCGTTCCCTCGTTTTTAATGTCATTATTCACGGCGGTTTTTTAACCGCCGTGAATAATGATCGTGTGTACGCGGCATCATACGCCAATAAATACAGTATATAAAAAATTCAAGTGCCCCCGTCCTCCTGCAATGGCAAATGTGTGCCTCGGGCCCGCACACATGCAAACAGTGATCGTCCCCACGCATGGGAGGTATCACTGCGAACGTCAGATCATAGGCACAATTCTAGCACCAGAACAAAGGCTTTTAAAGCATCACCTATGGATAGTAAAATTTATGTTGCTTGTGGCATTCACATTTTTAAAGCGTGATATGTTTGGTATCTATTTACTCGGCGTAACATATTTTAGAAAAAGCTGGGTTATGTATTGTGTTTTTTTTTTTTTTAATGCAAAAAAAAAAAAAAGTATTTTTTTCCCCAAAAAATTGTGTTTGAGAAACTGCTGCACAAATACCGTGTGACATAAAAAAGCAGAGTTAGTTTCTTACCGGTAACTCTGTTTCCAGTAGTCTTCCAAGGCAGCCCTTGAGAGATGGAGCTCCTCCTCACAATCAGGAAACACATTGCCATTAATTTTTCCCTCCCTTTAAGAGGCGGTCCCTCAGGTCCCTGGTCAGTCAGCCACGAGAACCGAAGGCCGGAATCTGAAATGATATAATACACAACACAACCCCACGAGGTTAGACATTTTAGGGTGGGATCGTGCTGCCTTGGAAGACTACTGGAAACAGAGTTACCGGTAAGAAACTAACTCTGCTTTTCCCCCAGTCGTCTTCCAAGTCAGCCCTTGAGAGGATAACCAAGAACTCACCAAATCTAGGGTGGGACAACGGCTTGGAGGACTTTCCTACCAAAAGCCTGATCCTGGCTGGAAATCAGATCCAGTCTGTAATGCTGAACAAAGGTCCAGAATCTTGACCAGGTTGCAGCCCTGCAGATTTGTTCTGGAGTGGCTCCTGCCCTTTCTGCCCATGAGGCTGCTGAAGCCCTTGTTGAATGAGCTTTAAGTTCTTTAGGTGGTGTAATTTCCATGACACTATAGCACTCTAATATGGCTGTCTTGATCCATCTAGCTATTGTCTTTTTGGACGCTTGCTTACCCTTTAGTTGGCCTGCGTATAAGACAAATAGGGCATCTGATGTTCTAAATTCATTAGTGACTTCTAAATATTGAAGTAGACACCTTCTGACATCAAGAAGACTTAGTTCCTGCTCTTTGCTGTTATTGGGTGAACTGCAAAATGAAGGCAAGACTATATCCTGGGATTTGTGAAAAGTTGACGTCACTTTTGGAGTAAATCCCGGATCTGTTTGAAGGACGATTCGATCGTCGTGAATCTTCAAAAAAGGTTCTCTAACGGATAGAGCCTGTATTTCCCCTATCCTATGTGCCGTTGTGATGGCTACTAGGAAAACTGTTTTAAGAGTCAATAATCTTAAAGATGTATCTTGTAGTGGCTCGAAGGGAGGTTTAATGATTCCCCTGAGGACCACTGACAAATCCCAAGTGGGACATTTTTGTATCTTGGGCTTTTTGTATTTTGCCAATGCCCTGCAAAAACGAGAGACCAAAGGGTCCTCTTGTAGTGTCCTTTCTAGATACACCGATAGCGCTGCAATTTGTACTTTCAAAGTACTGAGCGTTAACCCTTTATCAACTCCCTGTTGTAAAAATTCAAGGATGGTGGGTGTATCCATTTTTAGTCTTTTATTTTCAGTGCACCAACTGTTACATTTTCTCCAGGTCTTTCTGTAGATGGCTCTGGTGTTTGGTTTCCTAACGCTGAGAAGCGTTGTCACCACCTTATCTGAGAGTCCTTTAGATCTCAAGAGGTCCTCCTCAGTAACCAGGCCGCCCATTTGAAACTCTTGTTTTAGGCCTGTCAGGGGTCCCTGACACATCAGGTCTTCCCTGTGAGGTAGAAGCCACGGCTCTGCTGCCGAGAGACTGAGGAGTTGAGAGAACCAGGTTCTCTTGGGCCAGTATGGTGCGATCAGTATCAGTTTCGTCTGTTCCTGTAGAAACTTCCTTACCACCCGCGGTATCAGATGAACCGGAGGGAAGGCATAGCATAGCTTGAAGTCTATCCCAAGAGGCTGATCTTGCTGGGTTAGCGAGAAGAAATGTTTCACCTGAGCATTCTTCCGAGAGGCAAACAGGTCTATGTTTGGCATTCCCCAGCGGGCTGTAATTTCCCTGAACACCTCCGGGTGTAATACCCATTCCTCTTGGGAGATCTCCTGGCGGCTGAGGCAGTCCGCTACTTGGTTGTCTTCCCCTTTTAGATGGACTGCTCCTAGTGACAGCAGATTCCCTTCTGCCCACATGCAAATTTGGTTGGAGATGTGGCTTAGGGATGGGCTTCTTGTGCCCCCTTGCTTGTTCACATAAGCCACTGCTGTGGCATTGTCCGAAAGAATCAGAATGTGACGACTTCTGAGTTGGTTTTGGAAAAACTCCATGGCCTTGGCTATCGCCATAAGTTCTCTCCAGTTCGAAGATGCCTTGGCTTCTTCTGGGGACCATCTCCCCTGAGCAGGTTGCCCTGCTAGGTGAGCTCCCTAACCCCAACTGCTTGCGTCTGTGGTCAATTTCTGTGAGGTCGGAAATGACCAAGCCAGACCCCGATTTAGGTTTGTGTGGATCCTCCACCACCACAGCGACCTTTTTACGGATGTCGGGAGTAAAACTGACATGTCCAGATCTTCTCTTTGGTTTTTTAAGAGAAATACTTGAAGTGACCTTAGATGGTATTTTGCCCACTGGACTGCTGGTATCGATGATGTCATCAGACCCAGAACCGACATCAGCTCCCTGATAGATATTGGGAGGTTGTTCTGTATTAAACTCGCCCTCTTGATGAGGTTTTGGATTTTCTCCTCCGGTAGGGAAGTCTTCTGTTCTATGGAGTTGAGCAGATATCCCAGGAACCGAATGTTCTGAGTGGGACACAGATTGGACTTTTCTACGTTTAGAATCCAGCCTAGTGACTTTAACCACAGTTGAGCTTCTGTGAGGTCTTTTGTCAGCTGTGCTTTCGAAGGCGCTGCAAATAGTAGATCGTCTAAGTATGGTATTACGGTCATCTTTTTTAACCTTAGAGGGGCCAGAGCTTCTAACACTTTGGTGAATATCCTTGGGGATGAGGATAACCCGAAAGGGAGAGCTCTGCTCTGGAAATGATATTCCTTTCCCTCTATCTCCACTGCTAACCTCAGATATTTCTGCGACTCCTGTCGGATGGGAATGTGGAGATATGCATCTCGGAGATCCATGGTCACCATGAAGGTTTCTGGTTGTAGAATGTTTTTGACCGAAAATATGGATTCCATGCGAAATTTTTTGTATTGAATCGCTTGGTTTAACGGTTTTAAGTTTAGTATTAACCGAAACTTCCCGGAAGGTTTTTTGATCACAAAAATGTGAGAGTAAAAACCCCTTCTTTTTTCCTTCTCTGGGACTGGAGTTAGGACCTTCTGGTCCACCATCTCCCCTAGCAACAGTGGAAGAGCCTTGGCTTTCTCTGGATCCCTGGGAAGTCTCGTTACTAGAAATCTCTCTGGAGGATGACAATTGAATTCCAGAGAGTAGCCCCTTGCGATAATGTCCAAAATAAATTGATTGGCTGTCGCCTTCTGCCATTGAGGTAGGAAGGTAGCCAGTCTTCCCCCTACTGGCACTCTGTTGTCATTGTTTGGCAGTTTGGTTAGAAGAGCCAAAGAGGACATTACTCTTTGGTTTCCCCTTGTGACCTGTCCAGTTTTTCTTAGGGTACTCTTTCTTTTGTTCTTGGGGACGATCTCTTCGCCCACGAAAAAAACCTCTTTTGTGGAGGTTTTCGTTTTTCAGCCGGAAAGGCTTTCTTCCTGTCTGCTGTTCTTTCCAAGGCTTTGTCCAGGCCGGAACCAAAAAGCAAATCCCCAGTAAATGGGAGATTGCACAGCCTTGTTTTGGATGCCGCATCGCCTGTCCAGGTCTTCATCCAAATCGCACGTCTTGCTGCAACTGCTAGTCCACCTGACCTTGCTGCTAGCTTGACTGATTCTGCGGATGCATCCGCAATATAACCAACCGCTTTGGAGGGAACTGGAAGTGTATTCAGAATCTCCTCCCTAGGCGTACCATTTTTAATATGGTCTTGCAGCTGTGAGAGCCAAAACTCTAAGTTTCTTGCCACGCAAGTGGTGGCTAGGGCTGGCTTCAGACTAGCGACACTTGTCTCCCAAGCTCTTTTTAGGATAATGTCGCCCTTTTTATCCATGCCATCTTTTAGGTGTCCCATGTCTTCAAATGCCAATGAAGAATTTTTTGAGACCTTAGAAAGTGGCGCATCCAATTTGGGATTTTTATTCCAAACTTCTTTTGGATCTTCACTAAAAGGAAATCGCTTTTTATGACTGGCCGCAAAAAAAGGTTTCCTTTCTGGGTCTGCCCATTCGTTTTTCACGGTATCTGACATTACCGGATGAACTGGGAATACTTTGGATTTTTTCTTCCTCAGACCCTGGTACATCAGGTCATGTTTGGAAGGCAGTTCTTTTTCCTGCTCAATTTCCAAAGTTTCGTAAATGGCCCCAAGCAAATCATCCACGTCTTCTAGAGATAACTTGTATTTGGGTCCCTTTCTTTCTTCTCTCCCATCTTCCTGCTCTGGATCTGAGCTATCGGTAGCCATAACACTAGCTGTGCTGCTGCCCGCTCGCTCTCTCACCGACTCGTGCGACCCTGAGGCGACTTCTGATCTGGGTGAGGCCATGGGAGAGGAAACTCCAGTAGGAACTGCTGGAGGTTTAACTTCTGCGATAAACTTTTTGAGATCCTTAAAGGTGTTAGCCATATCATCTCTTACGGATCCAAAAATCTTCGCATAAACTGCATCTGACTGTTTTTCAATCAGTTTATCAATGCATGTTTTGCATAGCGGTTCTGTGTTTTCCAAGAGCATCTTGGTATTACACTTTGCACACCGCTTCTTGGGAGTGGGCTTTGGCTCTTTAGGTGGTTTCACCTGCCAAAAGATAAACACAGGGGGACCCATGGCGGTGAGAAAAAAAATACACACTGCACCAAACAATACTAAAGTGCACACCCAGTGACATTAGTAACCCCCTGGCCGCAGCTTGCTAGTGCACCATCACCACCTAGCTGCTGTCCCAATACAAAGGATACAAAGGTCACCCACTGGTGCCTACCTGCATCCTGCTGGTGCTTTTGCCTTCTGGAGCCTGGGCCGATGGAATCTCATCCTCTTCCAGCATCCTGGCTTGCTGTGGCGTTCGATACTGCCGTCTGCAGCCGCGTCCACGCTACTAGCACCAGCCGACCGTTCGAATTTCCCGCGCCTTTAAGGGGATTGGACCAGCTTCCCCGGCACACGCCGATTGCGTCATTCCTACCCGGAAGTGACGCCCCGCGTCTTCCGGGTCAAGCGGCGTTCAGACGTGGGTACACGCCCCCCCCGCTGACGCCGCCAAGGGAACGCAGCAATGGCGCCTTTCTCCTCACCTGGGCACAGAGGAAATTCGAACCCGGGACACCTCCTGCCCACAGCCCAAGGAGGGTTGCCCGTGGTCAAAGAACCGTCCTCCTCCATGCCAGTGATGCGGCTCCGGTAAGGTCCACTGACCCCCTGCCACAGAGACTCCACACAGTCAGCCCTGCTGACACCCACTGCTGCACCCGCAGACACCTGTCCCGGTCAGCCCATGAGAGATGGAGCCCCCCCTCAGGTCCTTTTGGCAACATGTCTCCTCCGGACGGAGGAAACACCAAGACTGACCAGGGACCTGAGGGACCGCCTCTTAAAGGGAGGGAAAAATTAATGGCAATGTGTTTCCTGATTGTGAGGAGGAGCTCCATCTCTCAAGGGCTGACTTGGAAGACAACTGGGGGAAAAAACGGACATAACCCTCCCACTGCAGTCAGCAGACCTCAGTTCGTAACAAAGCAGTACAAACCTTAAAAAGGGTGGGTGCTGTGTCAGTCCATGGACATCAGATAAACAGATTTTACGGTGAGTACAAAAATCCTATTTTCTATCATCGTCCATGGACTGACACAGCCTCTCTTACACTTTACACGTGGGATGTCCCAAAGCAGTGTCAAGAGGGATGGGAGCAGTATAAATGGAAAACCAAAAACTTCACTCCAAACAAGGCAGAGCTCCTCAACGGAGGAGTTGCAACATCAAACAGCGGCCTACAACACCTTGCGGCCGAAGGAAGCATCTGAAGATGCAACCACATCAACCTTATAAAAGGTATGAACGGACGACCAGGTCGCCGCCTTGCACACTTGTGCAACCGACACTTGATGTCGGAAAGCCCAGGAAGCACCAATTGCCCTGGTGGAATGCGCCGTAACCGGAAAGGGAGGCGCCCGCCCCTTGAGCGCATAGGCCTGAATGACGGTCTGTCTGATCCACCTAGAAATGGTGGCAGACGAAACCGCTTGGCCCTGTTTTGGGCCAGACACTTCCGAATAGAAGCAGTAGTGGACAGGTACACCCGCAAGGCTCACACCACATCCAATGTGTGAAGCGCAAACTCTGGGATGCGATGGGTGAGGACACAAGGATGGGAGGACAATGTCCTCCATTAAGGTGAAAGGCCGAGACCATCTTTGGCAAAAAGGAAGGTCGCAGACGCAACACCGCCTTATCCTTATGGATGACCAAATAGGGCGACTTGCAGGACAAGGCCACCAACTCAGACACCCGTCTAACCAAAGTAATGACCCGCCAGCGGTCGCTGAAAGAAAACGGGCAAGGCCGAAATCTGACCCTTAAATGGTACTCAAAGCAAGCTTTTGGGTCACACCACGCTGCAAGAACCGCAGGATTCTGGGGACGGAATACGTCCGTGGACACCAGTCCAGCTCTTCGCACATGGTGATGTAAGCTTTCTAGGTATGTTGATAGATCATTCTGGAGGAAGACTTCCGTGCCCTTAACATGGTTGAAATGACCGAGTCTGAGAGACCTCGGTCTCTCAACAGCCATGCCGTTAAAACCAGAGACTGTAAAGCCGGATGAAATATAGGACCTTGAGACAGAAGGTCCTCCCTTATTGGCAACCGCCAGGGAACGTCTGCGACGAGACGTACCAGATCGGCGTACCAGTGATGCCGAGGCCAATCCAGAGCAATGAGGATCACCGGAATTCCCTTGGTTGCCACCCTGCGAAGCAGGGCGAGGGAGCAACTGCAGCGGAGGATAAACGTATATCAGGTGATAATGACCCCATGGGGCCACTAACGCATCCAAGGCATCCGCCCAAGGATCCCTGGATCTGGCCACAAACCTTGACACCTTGCGATTGAGTCGAGAGGCCATCAGGTCCACATCCAGCGTGCCCCACTGTCGTCAAAGGAGTTAAAGACCTCCGGGTGCAAGGACCACTCTCCCTGGTCCAGCGTCTGGCGACTCAGATAGTCCGCCTGCCAATTGTCTACGCCCGGAATGTAGACGGCCGACAGAGCCAGCACGCTTCTTTCGACCCACCTTAGGATGCGGGCGACCTCGGAAGCCGCAGCTGAGCTCCGAGTCCCCCCTTGATGGTTGACATACGCCACCACCGTGGCGTTGTCCGACTGGATCCTGAGGGAGCGACCCTGTAATCTCTCCGACCACAAGGAGAGGCATAGTCTGATTGCCGGTCAATGTTCTGGAAACACAGGCAAACGGGCTTCGTCCGGAGTCCAAAGCCCTTGGGCTGACAGGACTCCCCAGACTCCACCCCAGCCCGTCAGGCTGGCGTCCGTCGTGATCACTGTCCATTGAATGGGGAGGAATGACTTCCTGGACCGAAGAGCCGGGGACATCAACCACCACGCCAGGGACGCCCTGACCGGGTGACTCACCTGGATCTGAAGATCCAAGGACAACGGGGACTTGTCCCAAGTGAACAGGATCTCTTTCTGTAATGCCCGGGTGTGCGATTGGGCATACGGAACGGCCTCGAAGGAGGCCACCATGAGTCCCAGGACTCTCATGCAAAAACAGATTGACGACCAACTTCGGGACGTCAGGACCCGCACTGCAGACTGAAGTGTCAGTAACTTCTCCGGGGGTAGGAATACCTTCGCCTCCAAGGAGTCCAGGATCAGACCTAGATACTCCAGACGCTGAGTCGGGACCAGGACCAACTTCTGAATGTTCAGGAGCCACCCGAAATCCCTGAGGGTCTGACTGACGATATTCACACTTTCTTCTAATTCTGAGCCATTGTCTGCTCTTAGAAGAAGATCATCCAGATAGCCAATGATAGCCATGCCTCGCTGTCTCAGCAAAGCTAGAACTGGTGCAAGCACCTTGGTGAACACCCTTGGTGCTGAGGCTAGGCCAAAGGGAAGAGCCACAAATTGATAGTGGACTTCGATCGCAAAGCGCAGAAACTTCTGATGACTTGCGCAGATCGGAACATGCAAGTAGGCGTCCTTGATGTCCAAGGACGCCAGAAAATCCCGATGGACGGTAGCAATCACCGTGCAAATGGATTCCATGCAGAATTTTTGCACCTTCACAAAGGCATTCAGGGCCTTGAGGTCCAGGATTGGCCGAACCCCGTCCTTTTTTGGGACAAACAAACAGATTCGAGTAGAACCCCTGAAACCTCTCCTGGGACGGAACCGGCACAATCACTCCGGACCTGATCAAATCCTGTACAGCCCCCTAAGAGGGCTGTCCGACGGGCAGGAAGGAGTGGGAGATTTGAGGGAAAATAATCTGTCTGGGGGCCAGGAACGGGACTCTATCCTGTATCCTGAGGTGACCACCTCGCACACCCACACCGGTCGGAGATCCGGGAGGTCCACCGATCCGTGAACCTGCAAAGTCGTCCCCCCACCCCAGCGTTGGGCGGGGGCAAGACTTTATGCGGAGGCGGGCTTGGGAGCCGCTTTGTTCGGCTTATGCACCCAAGGGCGCTTGTGTCCACCAGCCGCACTGTTGTCAGTCTGAGAGGGCTTACCCATGGACCGACTGACGGAAAAAAACCTTTTTGCTGGAAAGGAAGGACCCGGTTTACGGCGGGCCTCCTTACCCTTGATAGTCTGAGGAAGAAGAGTGCTTTTACCTCCCGTGATATCCTTGATGTCATCCAGAGCAGCACCAAAAAGTCTACCACCTTTAAAGGGTAGATCCGTCAGGAGCTTCTTAGAGGCTAGGTCAGCAGACCAGCATTTCAACCAGATAAGACGACGCAATACCACCGCAGAAACAGAGGCCCTAGATATTAAAAGGGGCCATGTCTAAAGTGGCATCACACACATCAGGCCCTGCACCATCTGGTGGGCCAGAGCAAGCGTCTGGAGGAAGATTATGCTCCTGTACAGACTGGCGCAAAATTTTTGCCCATTCCTTGAGTGTCCGAGACACAAGGGCCGCCGCGACAATAAGCCGTAAGGCGGATCCCAACAAGGCAAACACGGCTCTGCTCACCACTTCTGACCTCCTGTCAGTGGGGTCCTTAAATGCAGGAATCGCCTCCATTGGGAGAGTGGTGGCCTTGTTTAAACGGGCGACCGGAGGGTCGACCACTGGGGGAGAAGCCCACTTTTTAGGTAGGGCTTCTTCAAAGGGGTATCTGATAGACAAACGCCGCAGGACCATAAAAGTCTTCTGCGGCTTTTCCCAAACCTGGTCAATGAACTGGTCAAAGAAAGGTGCATATGGAAAAACCTTTTTAGAAGGCTTGGCCTTAAAAAGAACCAAAATGGAGACTGCCTCCGCCTGAGGTTCTGCAGCCACAGCATCAAGCTTGAGAGTGTCCCTCACAGCATCAATGAGTTCACTAACAAACGCCCCGTCATTTACGGACTCAGAACTGGAGTCTTCCTCACAAGGAATGTCCTGTTCAAAACCATCAAAATATTCAGAGCTAGGAGTCCTGAGACGCAGCAGCTAGGCCCATATCTGAATCAGCGCACTCCCCTTGTGGAGATAATGTGGGGAGAGGGCGCTTTTTCGCTCCCTTGCGCTCGCACACCGCTTCCATCCTGGTCAGAAATGATTCCAGGACTGTCGACAACTGGTCCATAGGGACCGCAGGTGCTGGAGCACTGCATGTTGCCTCTGGCATGTAAGGGGAAGCTGGTGACACTGACTCTATATTGTCCCTCTCTGAGAAAAAGTCCCTCAGAAAAAAAAAGTCCACCCACAGGCTGTGCTGACTGAGTAGGGGAATGCTCAGGGGACTCACCAACCCGGACCAGGACCGCTCGGTTCCGCTGCCTTGTCCCTCTGCGCCACGCTGTATCAGCGTGAGTGAGCTGAGAGGAGAGTGAGGAGATTCACGCCGTTCCCAGCAGCGATCAAGGCCAAACAAGTGTTTAAAACGCACGCAGCTTCCAGAAAATGGCCGCCGCAATGTGCTCAGGCAATCCACGGCAAGATGGCCGCCAATTCAAAGTAACGTAACCACAAAAAACATGGCGCCGAACGGCGCCCAGGCCCCCAAACACTCAAAAAAAAAACAGCCCCAGCGATATGGAGACCCCATGAGCCCCCCTCCCAGGACAGTATGACCCCCAGGCACCCCACAGCACAGCGCCAGCAATGGTGACGGAGTGACAATAAAATACAGGGAGAGACAGGGAAAATCCCCCACACAGAGAAACACAGCATGAACTCCCCTGCAGGCAGGAGAGGCTACTTACCCATCCCCTGAGGGACCAGCTGTTGTGTTTCTGACAGGACTATCACAGTGCAGTACTGAGTAGCTGTCGGCCCGGTCCACCGCGAGAGATACAGCAGGACTGTTCAATCTTGAGAGGACCGGAGCATGAAAGCCCACCGGCCACCCCTGGAGTCGTGGGGCATGTCGTGAACTGAGTCTCACGCACAAAAGGCGAGGATCAGCACGCTCGATGGTCGGACAGGGAAGACTACGAGGATATCTTGTACCCAACCTGTTGCCCAGCCGACAGTTGATAGAAGGTATCAAAAAAATAAAAGAAAAAATTCCAAAAAGGAATAAAATTAGGTCAGGAGACTGGCTCCTGAGAGAGCCACGTCGTCTTCTTCTGCTAGGCAGAAATAAAACTGATGTCTGCGTGTCTGCAGTGGGAGAGTTATGTCCAGAGGGACAGCCCCCCTGGGCGGGGCTATTCAGCTCTGGCTTTTTAGAATGTATGATATAACATTTCACATTCAGCCTAGGTCTTCTCCTGCAAGCAGGGACATAACCCACGTGTAAAGTGTAAGAGAGGCTGTGTCAGTCCATGGACGATAAGAGAAATAATACCGATTGTTACATGTGAACAAAAAGTGCCAGAAAAGGCTTGAGGTGGTTAAACAGATGAGGCAGAATACAAACTGGAGGGAAAGCACAGATTTGCCTGAGCAGAGACCAAGGAATTATCACAGAGGCCAGTGGTAGAGGATCCTTGGCCCTGGGTACAAACCGTGCAGCCGGTGAGATCATTGGCACCTTTTTATGAATCATCTCTACAACAGCCAGCACACAGGTGGACTAGATGGGGAGGTGGGAGAGCCTCCTGACGGCACCAGGAACCTCTCAGGGCAGTGAGCCAGGCGCAGGCAGTGGTGACTGATTTTACCCGTATTATATCCGCAGCCTCTAACCAGCTCCTGTATCACGTTTGCAGTCTTCTGGAGTGAAGACAAGAGCGGAAATACCACCGGGCTGTGTGAACTGTGGAGAGGAGAATATAGGATGAAACCAGAGCTGTCAAGCTGAAGCCTAGAGAGACTGACTGAGCCCTGCACGGTGACAGCACCACCAGGCTAGGCTGAGAAGAGGAGGAGGAGGTGAAAACAGTTGGGTAAGGGAGTGCAAGGATTTAAAATTTCCCTTTTTTTTTTTCAAAATATAATTTTTATTAAGTTTTCAAGAGATTTGGGTGGGGCCCACAACATGCAAGAGTAATTTATATCAATGGAGGTCACAGCAAGACGTAGGAATAGCAAGTATTACTCAGTTAACTACATGTGTCTTTACAGACTCATTGTGAACATCTGCAATTCTCACTCAGCTACTCAGTCCAGCTGTTAAGGTGCGTATAATAACCTTGAATTGGTGGGTACCCCGCCACTCTATATTCTATAATAAATAATTATAGAAAGAAAGGAAAGAGAAATAGGAGAGGAGAGGAAAGAACTATTAGTATCTATTAAGATGGGGGAAAAGAGAAGAACGTCAAGGCGACCAGAAGGGGAAGTGGGGGGGGGGGGGAAGGATAGGGATGGGGGAGGGAGGGACGGTGTTAGGATGGGGGCGTGCATCTGTTCTAAGTACTGTCTAACTCCCGGTTATCAGCAGTACATTCGAGGTTCAAGTCTCAAAGAGAGACTTTCCCTCTTCCGAATATATAAAAATATTCCAGATGGTCCAAGTCTCCTTGTAGGTTTCGTGTCTATCTTGTGCCGTAAGTATCAGGTCTTCCAGCTTATTTATGTCCTCTACCTTCCGCAGCCACATCATTACAGTCGGTGGGTTCTGTTGCTTCCACATCATTGGGATGCAGGCTTTAGCTGCATTCATCAGGTGTCTCAGGAGGGATTTTATATACCTGGGGAGCAAGGGTCGACAAGTGGAATAAAAAGAACGGCGGGTCATTTGGAATCTGGAAGGCAGTGAATTGTTGCGATATAGTGCGAACCTTCGTCCAAAAATTTGTCAGTTTAGGGCAGGACCAGAATATGTGCAGCATCGTGCCCCTGTCCTCATTGCAACGCCAACAGTGTTCCGGCGTATCCGGAAAAATAATATGCAGGCGACTAGGTGTCAAGTACCACCTTGTCAGGATTTTATAATTGGTCTCCTGGATTTTAGTGCAGATCGAGGACTTAAGGGAGAGACCGATCATATTCTGTTTTTGGGTTGGGGAGAACGTGCGGTCTAGGTCCGTTTCCCATTTTGTAATGCAGGGCAAGTCAGGTTGTTGTTGGGGCGTATTTAGAAGGGTATACATCTTGGACAGAGCTTGGGGTAGCGGGTCTGTATCTGAGCAATATTCCTCGAACGTAGTCAGGGGTCTAGTATAGCCCCGGGGATTTGGGATGGTCTGGAGAAAATGTTGCAGCTGTGCCGCATTCCAGAATGGGAGTCCGAAGGGGCCTGTGGTATCCATCAATTCCGCTATGGATGGCCACCTCTCGCCTATTACGAATTGGGAGGCAGTCACCTGGTTAGAGGTCCTAAGCTGCTGAAATTGCTTTGATGACAGCCCAGAGGGGAATCTAGGATTACCTATAATCAGGGTTAATGGTGATGACGTAGCCAATGGAGAGGTTTTGAGGACAGTGCGAAAGCATTGTCGCAAGGTATTGCCTATCAGGGGATGCGATTTCAGTTCTGAGGGTAATGAGTCTGTGCACCATAATGCTGTCTTTAGAGGAATGTTAGTCTGATGTTGTTCTATTTGTGTCCACAATTTGGACTCGTAATGTCGTCTCCAGTCAACTATTCTGCTCATATGAACTGCCTGATAGTATCTCTTAATGTCGGGAAGTGCGAGGCCCCCCACAGTGTTTCGGCATAGTGAGTTGAGTTTGCGTGATGCGTGGTTTTTTGTGTGCCCAGAAAAAGCGGGTAAAGAGGGCTTGTACTGGTTTGAAATATGCTGGGGGTATCTTAATCGGGAGGGCCTGAAATAGGTATAAATATTTGGGTAAGATACTCATCTTCAACAAGTTACTCCTCCCGAACCATGAATGTAGCCCCTTGTTCCAAGTCTCTAACAAAACCCTGGTTTTGGCTAGTAAAGGGGGGAAATTACTCTCATATATACGTGAGAGGTCTGGTGGGATACTGGTCCCTAGGTAATTTAAGTTAGACGTTGTCCACTTAAACTTGAAGTTTGAGCATATAATTGGGAGAGTATGTGGCGGTAATGCTACTCCCATCGCTTCCGACTTTGAAAAGTTTATCTTTAGATTGGAAAGCGCTCCATATATTTTGAATTCCCTTAGAAGGTTCGGTAAAGAAACTACCGGGTTAGTCAATGAGAACAGTAAGTCGTCAGCATACGCTGAGATCTTGTGTTGTGTCCGACCCACTCTTACCCCCTGTATATCCAGGTTTAATCTAATCTTCGCTAGAAAGGGCTCCAGGTAAGGGGCAAACAGGAGGGGGGACAGCGGGCATCCCTGTCTCGTACCATTTTGTATTGGAAAAGGGTCAGAGAGGACTCCATTCGCCTTCACTCGGGCCGGAGTAAATCCCGGCTATCCGACTGAGCATCACCTTCCCCAGACCGATATGTCTGAGTACTGCAAACAGGAATGACCAGTTAACCTGATCAAAAGCCTTTTCGGCGTCTGTTTAGAAATACACATGGGGTGTTTGTGGACCGTACTAGGTGTAGGAGATTCAACACCTTAGTGGTGCTATCCCTCGCCTCTCTGGATGGAATGAAGCCCACTTGGTCAAGGTGGATAAGTTGCTGGAGGTGCTGCGCCAGCCGGGCAGCCAGAATCTTTGTGTACAGCTTGAGGTCCACATTTAGTAGCGATATGGGCCGATAACTGCCACATGCCGCATGCCGCCGGGTCCTTTCCCTCTTTATGAATCACCAAGATGTGGGCTCCTAGTGTATCTCTAGCAAGCGTCCCATCTGAGCCTACCGCGTTGTATAGTGTAAGCAGACGTGGGCCCAGTATTGGCAGCATCGTCTTGTAGTATTGTAGCGTGTACCCGTCTGGGCCGGGGGCCTTCCCTGGTTTCGTATTTCGAATGGCAAGCTCAAGTTCCGTCAAGGTTATGGGAGAGTCCAGGTCAGTTCAGATCTCCTGTGATAAGGATGGTATTTGGGAGGATGCAATATAGTCCTCCAGTTCTGATTGGCGCGGTGTCTCTACTGTCAAATTGTATAGACGGGAGTAGAAGTCTTTGAACTCCTGCGTAATTTGCACAGGTAGGACCACCTTTCTACCACTCGGCGTGGATATGTGGGGAATGTACGTGGAAAGTTTGTGTTCTGACCTTTTTTGACAACAGTTTCCCGCATTTGTCCCCCGCCTCATAGCTGGCTTTGCGACAGAATTGCAGAGCCGCCTTGGCTCTGTATCTGAGTAGGTCTGTAATCTGTGTTCTCAGTAATGTCAAATCGACTTCTGAGGATTGTGAGGGGGCGTGTTTATGTCTAGCCTCCGTCACGGTCAGTTTCAATAACAGAGAGTTGTGTATTCCTTTCACGTTTAATCCGAGCTCCATGTTTAATCAGTATTCCTCTGATAACTGGTTTATGAGCTTCCCATAGGATGCCCGGGTCACAGTCCGGCAGGTAATTTTCCTTGAAATAGAAATTCAGTGCTCCGGTCACCTCAGCCAGCACCTCCGGGGTCTGTAGGAGACTCTCATTGAGGCGCCAGAAGCGGTGCCAGGGCGAGGTGACATCAGTAAGCCTAAAAGTCATAAATATTGGCGCGTGGTCTGACCACGTTCTGTTCCCTATCGATGTCTCTCTCACTGCATGTAGCTGGGTATGGGGTATCAGAAAGTAATCTATCGGGGTGTAAACCCGGTGCACAGGAGAGTAAAATGTAGAGTCTCGCTCTCCCGAGTGTTGTAATCGCCATACATCAATTAATTGGGCTCCGTGTAGTGTCTTCGCTATCCGTTTAAGTTGACTCGGTGGGATGGATGATTTACTGGATGACGTGTCAACCGAGGGGATTAGCGGGGCGTTAAAATCCCCACGAGAATCAGTTGTCCCTCTCTAAAGTCCTGCAGTTTCTCCATAGTAACCCTCAGGAATGTAGCTTGTAATTCGTTGGGGGCATATATTGTCGCCAACGTCACCTGCAGTTCCCCAATTAGCCCCTTAAGAAAAACATATCGGCCCGACGGGTCTAGTATGGAGCTCTGGCATTTCCAGGGTAGTTTACTGGTCATCAACACTGACACTCCCTTAGATTTGCCTGCTGGGTTGGTGGCGTGGTATACGGTCGGGTAAAATCTATTTTTCAAATATTGGAGCTTGTCCCGTTTAAAATGAGTTTCCTGGATGAAGGCAATGTCTGTGTGATCCCTTTTCAGGTCATTTAGGAGCATGCGCCTTTTCGGGAGTGTTTAAGCCCTTCGCATTAAGCTACATCACCCCAACACCGTTCATTATAGAGTCTAAAGACGGGGGGTGGAGGGGGGAGGTAAAGGAGGGGGAGGGCAAAATCTAGGGAGGAAAGAGGGGAGTAGGGAAATAGTGGGTAGAAGAAATGAGAAAAAAAAAAAGCTAAAGAGTGAGATAGACACTGGAATTTAACAATAAACTTCTTGGCCTAATGCCCTAAATCCGTGCGTATCACGGTATTTGCATATAAGTCCCTTAAGGGGTCTAAAATTTACCCCCGGGGAGATGCTAACCTAATTGGGAGAGAGGAAGGACAGGGCCGGAAAGGTGCTCCCCCGGTCCTCCCGTCTACCCCGACATAACATGTATATAACAAAAAATAAAGTAATTGCAACAACAATAGTCTCATATGAGGACAGCAAACATTAGAATACAAACATAACAGCAGTGCAAAGGCATGTAGGAAGCTAGCTGTAACCCCCCTCTGCTACCCCCCCCTCTTGATCATTTGTAAAATCAGCGCGTTACTTTCACTTCATTCCACCCTATGGACGTTCGCCCTCTTGTCTCCCCACCTCAAGCAAATCACATACATCACATAGAGGACTTTCTCCCTCACCAGCATCCCTCTTCCTCCACTGCATCCATCAACCGTATAGGGTCTACAAAAATATGTGAAGGTAAAGTCTGCTCCTTGTTGGCATACTTTAAAAGCATATCCGTAGTACGGACAGTTCAGCATAGTCAGGTCTCCAGGTAGCAGTGTAATGCAGAATTTCCCTCAGGGGTTGGGTAGAACCCGACAATTCCCCCGCCCCCCTCCCACAGCGACAACCCCAGTCCTGGATGGGTAAGATATTCCAACTCCCTATATAATGCCAACCTCCTCTGGGAGCAAGTGTGAGTGGATGGGAAAAGGGAGGGGTCAGCACCCCAGTACTCTCACACAGTACCTGAGCCTGTAGTCAAACGGGGATTGGAGCTGCAGCTCATGCCTCCTTGTCTGATCCAGAAATGTGGAAATATCTCCCGATATCGAGGTCACTGGAAGTCTAGGTGTCTCTCCGGGGGAAGTGCACGGGGGAGGGGACCACCCGGGTCCCCCCGCAAACAAGGGGGTATGATAGGTCGGGTGAGACAGGATCTGCATAGTTAAACTAGGGGCACATACGTGTACATGCCGATACGGAGGAGAGTGACGCTGGAAGTGGGGGCAGTACCTGGCGGGTGTTATTCTCCTCAGAACTGCGTTCACCGGGGGATCGCCATCTGGTCAAGGCAACTTCACAGGGTATATGGGCCGAAGGATGTTAAGAAGGGACAGAGGATCGGGGGCAGGGGTTACTGGAGGGGGGATTACTCACGGCTCCAAGGATCACGGTTCCCCCACTCCCTCGAGGGGAAGGCGCTCTGGGGCGGCGTCGGCTTCTCTGCGGTCTGGGCGGAAGGTTTCTTCTCTCCAGGCGTGGGGACGACTGACGGCTCGGGAAACTAGGGAGCAGGGTCAGCCAGTCGGGGACATCAATCGGCTCCACCTCCAGGAATTCAAAAAGAGCTGGTAATGACGGTGACCGGAGGACAAATGTTCTCTGCTCCCTCCGTAAGGTCACTGAGAGCGGGTATCTGGGTATCCCCAGCGGTAGGTGGCTTCCTGTCTCCTAGCCAGATCTAGTAGCGGCTTAAGCATAGCTCTCCTGTGTAGCGTCGCTCGGGAGAGATCCGGGAGTATCTTGATGGAGGCTCCATCAAACTCTGGTTCTCCTGCCTCCCAGGCCTTGCGGACAATCTGCTCCTTATGTACATAGTGGTGCAGTCTGCAG
Source organism: Rana muscosa (assembly GCA_029206835.1). NCBI lineage: Eukaryota > Metazoa > Chordata > Amphibia > Anura > Ranidae > Rana > Rana muscosa. The sequence goes on along the minus strand of CM055126.1, from coordinate 24,367,864 downwards.
ATGACATCTCTGGGTCGCGCTTGATCCGACGGCTTGGGGCCTAGGGCTCGATGGATGCGGTCCAGAACGACTCTGTCCGGTAGCTCCACTCCCTCGATACTGCGGAATATGGCAAGGGCAGTGTCAGCCAAGTCCTCTGCACCCGCAGCTTCTGGGAGGCCTCGGAGGCGCAAGTTATTCCTTCGGCTCCGGTCCTCCATTTCTTCTAAATGTAGCTGCTGGTCGACCAGGGCCTCCATGTGCGATTCCTGCTGCTCTTCTAAGGCTAGGATCCTGCGATCTAGGGCAGATAAGGACTTCTCCCCTTTCCCTGTACGTGGCGAGAGGCCCTTCAGCTCCGTCCTGACTTCTCCAAGCTCCTTTCTGTGGGCCGCCTCCACAGAGCTAATCAGGGCCGCAATGTCCGCTTTTGTGGGCAGCGCTTGAAACAAAGCGCGCAATTCCAAGTCTGCCCGGAGCAGTTGAACAGGAGCCTGTGATGGGCTCGGAGCAGCAATGCAGGGGATCTGCGGGGTGTCTATAGTCTGTTCCGACGCCGGCAATTCTCCAGATGCTGAGGTTCCCTCCAGGCTCCCACGTGCAGTCGCCATTTTGGGGTCCGGGGAACCCAGTTGAGAGAGCCTGAATAAGCGCCCTATTTCACCAGCTGACAGTGTCTGGGGTGCGGGTTTTGCAGCCTTAGTGTTCTTCTTTGCTGTCCTCTTCTTTGCGGCGTACATACTTTAGTGAGTCCAATAGAAATGTCGGGGTATTCGGGAGACGGTCAGGAGCTCAGATGGAACACGTCTCTATCCAGCCATGCCCAGGCCACACCCCAAAATTTCCCCCTTCTAATAGTAACCCACCTTACATTAGTGAAGGGGTAGTCAACCTTAAAAAAAGGGAGGTGAGATCTGAACAACATGGGAAAAGTCAAAGATCACCAGGCAGCGCCGCCTCCTCGCACCTTCGTTAAACCTCTAATTGCCGTACTACCGTGTCACAATTGCATGGCAATCATGGGTTTAAACCAGGGCGTGAGGTGGCAACGTCGCCCCCCCTTATCACCTGTCAAACACACTCAGATCACTTTTCAGGGGAGCAACAGTGCCTGTTGCACTTGTGAATGAGCCCTTAGTTGCATTCAGCAGCGGCACCCTTAGTGCTCGCCCCCAAATCCCTACCCCCCTCTTTAGCTGCTGAGACAGCAGTCAAAGGCATACAGATGCCACAGCAGGAATTAAGCACGTTGGTTTTGGTGGGTGCTACCACCTGCCAATTGAGACCCATTCAAGTAAATGGGGCCACTCTGCAAGTGCCCCACAGCTGCATGCTCCTGCGGGATCCAAGGGGGTTAAAGCAGGTGGTGAGAAAGCAACACAATACTGCCTGCTTAAACCCCTTGTTTGCTGTACTTCACTTGAATGGTGAGTGTAACACCTGCCAATCATGACAGGGTGTATAAATCTTGCTGCAGCATGTGTGCACTCCTGGCCACTGCAGCTGAAGGGGGTGTGGTTGGGGCAGGGGTAAAAACAAAACAAAAAAACTAGGGGGTTTTACCACCCCCCAAACTACAAATGAACCCTTACTGTTCTGAGCCCCCTATAAGGCTGCTTTCACACCAATGTGCTGTGGTTTACCTGCACTGCATCTGCAACTTTCCTGGGCTAGCTGCGGTTTGCCATAGACTTCTATTATATCCTGCAGGTGTGGTGCACTTTCTGAAAGCACATTAAAACTCCTGCATTCAGAAAGTGTACCAAACCCAGGAGGAACGCTGCAGATATACTGCACCCACGGTGTGGTTAAACTACAGCACATCATTGTTAAAGCAGCCCTACACTATTATGCCCAGTGCATTGTTTCACACTGACCTGAAGATCTCTTCTTTCCTGCTGCTGGAACCAATCTGGAGACCGCTAGCTGGGATAAGAGGTGGAGTGCAGTTTTATCACTTCGCATGGGACAGAAGCCGGCACTACAGAGGAGGCATCAACTTTTGCAACTCCTGCTTACTACTACAGCTCCAACTTTACAAGTAGTCCCTCTGCATTGTATTGTTTGATGCTCTGGGCTTGCTGGGTCAGCAGGCCCTGTCCACATTCTACTGGTTGCTGACCTCCTGCCTCTAGTGTATGCACTCTGCAGAAGGTGGTCTGTTGCAGATGTTTTTACTGGAACAGGTGGTGAGGCGAAGCCTTCACATGGAGACACCCGTTCCAGTGAAAACAGTTTGACTTCTGAAAATATTGGTTATAGTTACGGCCATTCCAGGCCTAAATGGTCACTCACAAAACTGCTGCAAGCTCCTTTAACAAAGCCAGCATGGAAATGAGGAACGCAATAAGAAATGTGCTTAAACCTACTGCCAAGCATCGGGCATCATTCTTGTTCCTGCAATAAACTGTTGTAAAACGTCCAATTTGTTTTGGATTATCTCCCTACCCCATTTATTTACATGCACACTGAATGTTGGCCAGCAAAATCACACAGCAGCAACCACTCAATGCATTTAGGCATCTAGACATGGTAAAGTTCAAACTGAACATCAGAATGGGGATTTAAAGTGACTTTGAACATGGCATGGCTGTTGGTACCAGATGGGCTGGTCCGATTTCAAGAGCTACTGGGAATTTTCACACACAACCATCTCTCAGGTTTACAGAGAATGGCCTAAAAAAAGAAAACCATCCAGGGAGCGGCAGTTGTGTGGACAAAAAATACCTTGTTGATTTCAGAGGAGAATGGGCAGACTGGTTTGAGATGACAGAAAGGCAACATTAACTCAAATAACTACTCGTTACCCCCAAGGCATGCAGAATACCATCTCTGAACACACAACACATCGAAACGTGAAGCATATGAACTACTGCTGCAGAAGACCCCACCGGGTGTCACCCCTGTCATCCAAGAACAGAAAACTGAGGCTACAGTTCACACAGGGACAGGATTTTAGCTGCGACATTCAGATGGTAGGGCCAGAATTTGGTGTAAACATGAAAGCATGGATCGATCCTTCCTTGTATCAAAGGTTCAGGGTGGTGGTGTAATGGAGTGAGGGATATTTTCTACGCAAACTTTGGGCCGCCCCTTAGTACCAATTGAGCATCGTTTAAACGCCACAGCCTACCTGAGCATTGTTGCTGACCATGTCCATCCCTTAATGACTACCGTGTACCCATCTTCTGATGGCTCCATCCAGCAGAATAATGCACCATGTCACAAATCTCAAATCAACTCACCACTGGTTTCTTAAACAGGACAAGGAGGTTGCAAATGCTCCGATATCTGTTGTATAGGACCAGGTGTCCGAGCTCAGCAGGGGGGGGCCAGGCAGCCTCAGAAGTGATCGGTGCGGCGAGTTAAAAAGCACCGATCACCCTGGATAGCGTTTGACAGCCGTTTCTCCTCCTCTCCCTCCCGCGGCTGTCAGGTGCTTTAATTAAAGTTATACAGGGAGATTGGTGCTTTTTAACTGCCACCACGGCACTGATCATCCAACTGTCCCGTGTCCTCCTCCGGTTCCCCCCCCCCCCCCGTCGCAGATCTGTCAGGATGGAGAGCGGCGGAAGGAGCCGGTAAATCTGTCATTTACCAGCTCCTTCCTTTTCTGAATGAACAGAGTCAATGATCGACTGTCCATTCATAACTGAACATCGTAAACTGTATTTACAATGTCAGTTTATGCATAGAGAGGAGCCTCTCTCTCCTCTCCAATCATTTTCAGTACAGCTGAGGCTGCTGAGAAAGGGACTGGGAAATCTGTGTCCTTGGTCCCTTTCCATGTCTCAAAGCAGAAATGTCAGGGGTCTGTTTAAACCCCTGATCTCACCAAAGCCCCCCACAACAGGGCTGGCGACTCTTCCAGTGCACCACAAAAGGGGTGCAGGAGACAAGTCCTCAGCCCTGCATAAGTTCCAAGTAGAATGTATTATAGTGCAACTTACCGATCCTCAAAGAGGAACTGCAGTCTGCACACTAAATTTGTAATAAAAACATCTGCCATTCTGAAGCCTCCCTCCAACCACTTTGCATATTTAATATATATTGTACTTGCCAAATATGCTGCAGAATTCTCCCTCCACCGAGTCTGGCTGCAGACATTTTAACTGTGGGCAGCTGAAGCCTGTTGGACTTCCTGGATTTACAGACACAAAAGCACACCTCCAGCTCTGCAGCCCTGAAGCTCTCATTGGCCCTCCTATGACTCATCCCCCCCTCCCTTCCTAGCAAACTAACAAGAGAAAGAGCTGTGCATGTCGTCAGAAGCTTAGGCTTTTTACCAGACAAGAAACAGAGTGGGCTGTATAAGGTAACTGGCAGAAAAAAAAATTGAATTTTTTTTGTACTCACCGTAAAATCCTTTTCTCTGACGTCCATGGACTGACACAGCATCGTCTATCTTGCCAAAGTGGGTTATGTTCCTGCTCATAGGAGAAGACTAGGCAGCATGTTAGATGTTTTAACCTACATTCCATTACCAGAGCTGACCAGCCACACCCAGGGGGCGGTCCCTCCAGACATAACCCTCCTACCTGCAGCCAGCAGCCTCAGTTTGTATCAAAGCAGTACAAACTCAAAGAAAGGAGGAGGGGTGGGTGCTGTGTCAGTCCATGGACTTCAGAGAAAAGGATTTTATGGTGAGTACAAAAAAAAAATCCTATTCTCTTACCGTCCATGGACTGACACAGCATCTTCAATCTTGACAAAGTAGGTCATCCCAAAAGCAGTCTCAAAAGAACGAGGGGTGGGAACAGTATCAAGGAAAACCGAGGTCTCTGATTCGGTCATCTCGACCATGCTGAGGCCATGGAAATCTTCCTCCAGGAAAATATACTACCGTACCTGGAAGGCCTAAATCGCTATGTGCGAGGCGCTGGATTGGCGTCCACGGACGTATTTGTTTCCTGCTGTTTTTACAGCATGGTGTGTTCCAAAAACTTGCTTTAAGGGTCAGATTTCAGCTTTTAGCTGTTTTCCTTTCAGCGGCCCATTCCTTGATCAGTACCTTCATACAGGGGTCCGCCATGTGCTCCCCCTTATTAAACCACCTCTTCCTCCTTGGGATTTTAATTTTGGTGCTCTCGGTTCTTCAAGAACCTCCTTTTGAAAACCTCAGATTCCTCTCGACTTTATCTCAGAAGGTGGCTTTCCTTGTAGCCATTACTTCTGTCAGAAGGGTTTCTGAATTGGCGTTTCTGAATTCAAAGTCCAGCAACATACCAGTACGTTGCTGGTCCTTGTTGGACATGTATTGCTTGGGGTGTCTACTTTCCAAAATGGGGTCATTTTGGGGGGGGGGGGGGTTTGAACTGTTCTGGCATTTTATACACAACATTAGGAAGCTTACATCCACTCTTCTAACCACTTGAAGACAAAGCCCTTTTTGACACTTTGTTTACATGAAAACATTTTTTTTTTTTTGCAAGAAAGTTATGTTGAACCCCCAAACATTATATATATTTTTAAAGCAAAGGCCCTACAGAAAATGCTTTTAAAGGCTTTTAAAAATGTATGTGCAAAATTTTAAAGCATGTCGTGTTTGCTATCTATGTACTCGGCCTAAGATCATCTTTTTTATTTCATCAAACATTTAGGCAATATAGTGTGTTTTAGTGCATTAAAAAAAGTGTATTTTTTCCCCAAAAAATGCGTTTGAAAAATCGCTGCGCAAATACTGTGTAGAAAAAAAAATGCAACACCCACCATTTTAATCTGTAGGGCCTTTGCTTAAAAAAAAAAAAAAAAAAAAAAAGTATATATATATATATATATATATATATATATATATATATATATATATATAAATAAATAAAATGTTTGGGGGTTCAACATACTTTTCTTGCAAAAAAATATGTTTTCATGTAAACAAAAAAAGTGTCAAAAGGGGCTGTGTCTTCAAGTGGTTAGAAGAGTGGATGTAAGCTTCCTAATGTGTATAAAATGCCAGAACAGTCCAAACCCGACCCCCCAAATGACCCCATTTTGGAAAGTAGACACCCCAAGCAATACATGTCCAACAAGGACCAGCAACGTACTGGTATGTTGCTGGACTTTGAATTCAGAAACGCCAATTCAGAAACCCTTCTGACAGAAGTAATGGCTACAAGGAAAGCCACCTTCTGAGATAAAGTCGAGGAATCTGAGGTTTTCAAAAGGAGGTTCTTGAAGAACCGAGAGCACCAAAATTAAAATCCCAAGGAGGAAGAGGTGGTTTAATAAGGGGGAGCACATGGCGGACCCCCTGTATGAAGGTACTGATCAAGGAATGGGCCGCTGAAAGAAAAAAACAGCTAAAAGCTGAAATCTGACCCTTAAAGCAAGTTTTTGGAACACACCACGCTGTAAAAACAGCAGGAAACAAATACGTCCGTGGACGCCAATCCAGCGCCTCGCACATAGCGATTTAGGCCTTCCAGGTACGGTAGTATATTTTCCAAATGACCCCATTTTGGAAAGTAGACACCCCAAGCTATATACTGAGAGGCATGTCGAGTCCATGGAATATTTTATATGTTGACACAAGTTGCCGAAAAAAGACAATTTTTATTTTTATTTTATTTTTTGCACAAAGTTGTCACTAAATGATATATTGCTCAAACATGCCATGGGCATATGTGGAATTACACCCCAAAATAAATTCTGTTGCTTCTCCTGAGTACGGGGATACCACGTGTGAGACTTTGGGAGCCTAGCCGCATACTGGGCCCCAAAAACCAATCACCGCCTTCAGGCTTTCTAAGGGTGTAAATTTTTGATTTCACTTCTCACTGCCTATCACAGTTTCAGAGGCCATGGAATGCCCAGATGGCACAAAACCCCCCCCAAATGACCCCATTTTGGAAAGTAGACACCCCAAGCTATTTGCTGAGAGGTATGGTGAGTATGTTGCAGATCTCGCTTTTTGCCACAAAGTTTTGAAAATTGAAAAAAAAATAACATTTTTTCTTCATTTTCAAAAACAAATGAGAGCTGTAAAATACTCACCATGCCTCTCAGCAAATAGCTTGGGGTGTCTACTTTCCAAAATGGGGTCATTTGGGGTGGTTTTGTGCTATTTTGGCATTTTATGGCCATCAAAACTGTGATAGGTAGTGAGGAGTGAAATCAAAAATTTGCGCCCTTAGAAATCCTGAAGGCGGTGCTTGGATTTCGGGGTCCCGTACGCGGCTAGGCTCCTAAAAAGTCCCACACATGTGGTATCCCCGTACTCAGGAGAAGCAGCAAAATGTATTTTGGGGTGCAATTCAACATATAACCATGGCATGTGTGAGCAATATATCATTTAGTGACAACTTTTTGTAATTTTATTTTTTTCCTTAGTCATTATTCAATCACTTGAGAAAAAAAAAAATATTCAATGGGCTCAACATGCCTCTCAGCAATTTCCTTGGGGTGTCTACTTTCCAAAATGGGGTCATTTGGGGGGGTTTTGTACTGCCCTGCCATTTTAACACCTCAAGAAATGAGATAGGCAGTCATAAATTAAAAGCTGTGTAAATTCCAGAAAATGTACCCTAGTTCGTAGACGCTATAACTTTTGCACAAACTAATAAATATACGCTTATTGACTTTTTTTTACTAAAGTCATGTGGCTGAATACATTTTGGCCTAAATGTATGACTAAAATTGAGTTTATTCGATTTCTCTTATAACAAAAAGTAGAAAATCTTTTTTTTTTCAAAATTTTCGGTCTTTTTCCGTTTATATCGCAAAAAATAAAAATCGCAGAGGCAATCAAATACCATTAAAAGAAAGCTCTATTTTTCTCCAGCTGGCTGAACGAAAAAAAGATTGATCGGTGGGTATGCCCACCATTAGAATACCACCCTTCATCCACCCACTTCTAATGATGGGCATACATGCACCATTTATATATGCCAAAGCATGGGGGCATCCTCCCGCAAAAAAAAATATGCCGCACACACATGGTCGGACTTTTCCACGGGAAAGCCTCCGTCGGAATGTCGACCGTATGTACGCGGCATTAGGAGCTAAAATCACTCCTCCGCCCCTGCTGCCCCAATGCTTCGGCATACATGCTTTTTTTTTTAACTGTGGTGGTGAAATCACCTCCTACAGCACTGGAGTCGCATGGATCAGGCCTGTCTCTGCGAACGCTGCAGTTATGTGTGTTGTGTTTTGCAAGTGACAGTGATCGATCCTGCACTTGGGTGGCCTGGGCTGGATGGAGGGGCAAAACGCAGGTGCTAGCAGGTATCTGGGCTGATCCCGCTAACACTGCGTTTTTGGGAACCCTAAACTGCTGGGGACGCTAGTATAAATCTGTTCAGATACTATACCACTAAGGGAGGCGTATGCTTCACACGTGGGTGTTAGCGTTACTGGCACTAACCTGACGCTGCCTGGGGTGTGCCGCAGACCCTCTCTGACGCTAAAACCTAATTGATATCACCCGCCGGGCGATCAGGGGGTTAAACCTTTATTGGGTTATATATACACGGCGGGTGCCCTGACACTATAAAAAGCAAACTAACCAGCGTCACCCGTAACACTTATATGGTGATCACTGGTGAAAGGGTTAACTAGGGGCAATTAGGGGGTTAAAACCTTTATTAGATAATTTATGGGGGTACCTCACGCTATAAAAACCTGCGGAGAACCTAAAAAAAAAAGTTACTGGCTACCAATCTGCATCAGACGCTAAAACAGCGATCAGAAAAATGATCACTTAGCGACAGCGGTGCTAGGGGGTGAAAGGGTTATCTGGGGGGGGGGGGGGGGGGGGGGGAGGGGCGGCAGCCGGAATCGACCGGCCATCCCCTCATCTCGGATCGCTCCCCAACGAATACCAACCGCTCACTGTATAGACACCCCCCCCAACTGTACAAAGGCAATCACGTACACCGTACGTGATTGTGCCCGTCTGTGCCATTCTGCCGACTTACATATACAGTGAGCGGTCGTTAAGTGGTAAAAAAAAAGGTGGAAGCACAATGTCCTCATTAAAAAGGTGGCAGGCCGAGACCACCTTCGGGAGAAAAGGCGGCTGAGGGCGTAGCACCGCCTTATCCGTATGGAAGACCAAGTATGGCGGTTTGCAAGACAAGGCCGCCAATTCAGAAACCCTTCTGACAGAAGTAATGGCTACAAGGAAAGCCACCTTCTGAGATAAAGTCGAGAGGAATCTGAGGTTTTCAAAAAGGAGGTTCTTGAACCGAGAGCACCAAAATTAAAATCCCAAGGAGGAAGAGGTGGTTTAATAAGGGGGAGCACATGGCGGACCCCCTGTATGAAGGTACTGATCAAGGAATTGGGCCGCTGAAAGAAAAAAAAAAAAAACAGCTAAAAGCTGAAATCTGACCCTTAACGCAAGTTTTTGGAACACACCACGCTGTAAAAACAGCAGGAAACAAATACGTCCGTGGACGCCAATCCAGCGCCTCGCACATAGCGATTTAGGCCTTCCAGGTACAGGAGTATATTTTCCTGGAAGAAGATTTCCATGGCCTCAGCATGGTCAAGATGACCGAATCAGAGAGACCTCGGTCCCTCAGCACCTGGCTTTCAATAGCCATGCCGTTAAAGCCAGTGATTGTAAAGCAGGATGAAGAATGGGACCTTGAGACAGAAAGTCCTCCCGTAGCGATAGTCGACATGGAACGTCCGCCACTAAGCGCACAAGAGCGGCGTACCAAGGACGCCGAGGCCAATCTGGGGCGATGAGGATCACCGGAATCCCCTCAGCCTCCACCCTGCAACGTACTAGAGGAAGCCACTTCAGTGGCTTATGGGCATAAATCAGCCGATACCGACCCCACGGGGCACCTGATGCGTCTGCCCAGGGATCCCTGTACCTGGCCACAAATCTCAACACCTTGCGATTGAGTAGAGAGGCCAGTAGGTCCACCTCCGGCAAAGGAGTTGAAACACCTCCGGATGCAAGGACCATTCCCCCTGGTCCAACATATGGCGGCTCAGATAGTCCACCTGCCAGTTGTCTACTCCTGGAATGTAAACGGCCAACAGAGCCAGCACGCTTCTTTCCGCCCATGGCAGGATGGGAGTGGCCTCGGACGCAGCAGCCGAGCTCCACGTTCCCCCCCTGATGGTTGACATAATCCACCGCCGTGGCATTGTCCGACTGAATCCTGACTGAGCACCCCTGTAGTCTTTGACCACGAGGAGAGAGTCTGATTGCCCGGAGTTCCAGGACATTGATCGGAGTCCAAAGCCCTTGGGCCGAAAGAACTCCCCAGACTCCGCCCCATCCCAAAAGACTAGCGTCCGTCGTGATCACTGGACAGGAAAAAAAAAACTTCCGACCCGAAGGGCCGGGGATATCAGCCACCATGTCAGGGACGCCCTGACCAGGTGACTCACCTGGATTTGACAATCCAGTGATAAATGGAGACTTGTCCCAGCAAGACAGGATCTCCTTTTGTAAGGCTCGAGTGTGGAATTGGGCATACGGCAGCCTCAAAAGGAAGCCACCATGAGTCCCAGGACCCTCATGCAAAAACGGAGTGACGACCATTTGCGGGACGTCAGCACTCATACCGCAGATTGAAGAGTCATTTTTCCAAGGGTATAAATACCCTCGCCTCCGAGGAGTCCAGGATCAATCCTAGGTACTCCAGACGCTGAGTCAGAATCAGGACCGACTTCTGAATGTTCAGCAGCCAACCGAATTCTCGGAGGGCACTGGCTATCAACACATATTCCTCTAATTCTGAGCCAGAGTCTGCTCTCAGAAGAAGATCGTCCAGATAGCGAGGCATTGCTATTGTGGGCTGTCTCAGCGACGCTAGAATCGGGGCAAGCACCTTGGTGAAAACCCGTGGTGCCAACGCTAAACCGAAGGGAAGAACCACAAACTGATAGTGGTCTTCGCCTATCGCGAAGCGCAGAAACTTCTGCTAACCCGTGCAGATTGGGACATGCAAGTAGGCGTCCTTGATATCCAAGGACGCCAGAAAATCCCCCAGGTGGAGGAGCACAGCAATCAGAGCGAATGGATTCCATGCAGAATTTTCGAACCTTCACAAAGGCATTAAGGGCCTTGAGGTCCAGAATTGGATGGACTCCGTCCTTCTTTGGGACCACAAAAAGATTTGAATAAAATCCCTGAAACCTTTCCTTTGACGGTACTGGCAAAATTACCCCACGCCTCAGCAAGTCCTGCACTGCCCCCAAAAGGGAAGCCCGACACGCTGGAAGGAGAGAGAGATTTGAGGGAAAGAATCTGTCTGGTGGCCGGGAAAGGAACACCATCCTGTACCCCAAGGTGACTACCTTGCATACCCACCGGTTGGAGATACGGGAGGTCCACCGATCCGTGAACCTGCATCGTCCGTCCCCCCCCCACCCCAGAGTCGGGCGGGGGCAAGACTTAATGCGGTGGCGGGCTTGTTCGGCTTACGCACCCAGGGACGCTTCTGTCCACCAGCCAGACTGACGAAAAAAACCTCTTGTGTGGGAAAAGGGCCCGGTTTACGGCACGGCTCCTTCCCCTTAGGCCGAGGAAGAAGGATGCTCTTACCTCCCGTGACTTCAATAATGACATCCAGGGAAGCACCAAATTGTCTCCTACCCTTAAAAGGTAAATCCGTCAGGAGCTTCTTAGAGGCCAGGTCAGCAGACCAGCATTTCAACCAGATAAGGCGACGCAATACCACCGCAGACACGGAGGCCCTAGAAATTAAGGGGCAGCGTCCATCGTGTCATCGCACACATACACCAGGGCCTTGTATCAGTTGGTCCGCCAGCACGTTGCAATACGGAGGAAGATTATGCTCCTGTACAGTCCAACGCAAAATCTTTTCCCACTCCGTGAGTGCCTGAGACACCAGGGTCGCCGCTACAATAGGACGTAGCGCGGATCCCAGCATGGTGAACACGGCCCTGCTCACCACTTCCGACCTCCTATCAGTAGGGTCCTTGAAGGCAGGAGTCCCCTCAACCGGAGGAGAGGCCCATTTTTTAAAATCAGGCTCTCCTCAAAGGGGTACCTAACCGCCAGACGCTGCGAGACCGCAAAGGTCTTCTGCGGTTTTTCCCATACCTGGTCTATGAATCCTAAAAAGGTTTTTCCCTATACACCTTTCCTTGACGAAGGATTAGCTCTAAATGAACCAAAGGAGACTGCCTCCACCGGAGGTTCCTCAGTCGCAGCATCCCTCTTAAGCGTCCCTCACAGCATCAATGAGTTCACCAACAAGCTTCCTGTCTTGTACTGACCCAGATAAGGAGTCTTCCTCACAAGGAATGTCCTGGTCAAACTTATCTAAAATATCAGAACTAGGGTCCTGTGCCTCAGCAAGGCCCATATCTAAATCAGAGCACTCCCCTGGAGATGGTAGGGGGAGAGGGCGCTTTTTAGCCCCCTTGCGTTCGCACGCTGCTTCCATCCTGGCAACAAATGATTCCAGGACTGCCGACAACTGGTCCATAGGGACCGCAGATGCAGTAGCACTGCCTGTTGCCTCTGACATGAAGGGGGAAGCAGGCAACACTGACTCCATGATAAAAATGGCACCCTCTGAGACTGTCAATATAAGGCAAAAAGTCCACCCACCGACTGTGGGGGGGTTACCCAGGCGACTCACCAACCCAGTAAGGACCGCTCGGCTCCGCTGCCTGTGTCTGATCCCAGCACGAATGAACTGTGAGGAGACTGAGGAGAATCATGCCGTTCCTAGTCAGCAGTAGAGGCCAAAACTAGCACCAGAAAAGCATGCGACTTAAACAAAATGGCCCCCGCTATTAAGTGCGCCACAGGGCGGCCACGGCAAAATGGCCGCCAATGCAGATTTACACAGTAATAAAAAACAAAAACATGGCGCCCGACGGCACGAGAATATAACATAAGGCCCAAGCTGACACAGAAGGCAACCCTGCACATAAGGCAGACCCTGGTGGAGCCCCTCCAGGTCATAGTGACCCCAGTCAGCACATACCAGAGTAAGGTGACAGTAGCAAACAAGGGGAAACCCCCCTACCATAGGAACACAGTATGTACTCACCTGCTGAGGCAGGGGAAACAGTACTTACCCGTCCATCGAGGTCCCACTGGTGTGTTCCTGACAGGCCTATCACAGTGCAGTACTGAGTAGCTGTCGGCCCGGTCCACTGTGAAAGATACAGCAAAACTGTTTTAGTCATATGTGGACCCTGGAGCAAAAAGCTCACCGGCCACCCCTGGAGTCGTGGTGCATGTCGTGGACTGATCTCACGCTGAGCGAGGATCAGCACGCTCGATGGTCGGATTGGGAAGACTGCGAGGATAGCAACTACCCAACCTGTTGCCCAGCTGACTGTTGATAGAAGAATCTCAAAAATAAAATTCAAAAAGAATAATATTTCTTCGAGACTGGCTCCGAAGAGAGCCACGTCCTCTGCTAGGCAGAAACAAAAAACTGAGGCTGCAAGTAGGAGGGTTATGTCCGGAGGGACCACCCCTGGGTGGGGCTGTTCAGCTCTGGTAATGGAACATGTTAAAACATGTAACATTCTGCCTAGTCTTCTCCTATGAGCAGGAACATAACCCACTTTGTCAAGATTGAAGATGCTGTGTCAGTCCATGGACGGTAAGAGAAAAGGATTTTTTTTGTACTCGCTGTAAAATCCTTTTGTCGTCCATGGACAGACACAGCTCCTTAAACCTTGACATGTGGGTTATGCTCCTGTTCATAGGAGAGGACTAGGCAGAACATGTTAGTTATCTTAACCATGTAACTTTAACAGAGTTGAACATCCCCACCCAGGGGGCGGTCCCTCCGGACATAACTTGCAGTCAGCAGCCTCAGTTCGTAGAAAAGCAGTACAAACCAAAAAAAAGGAGGGGTGGGTGCTGTGTCGGTCCATGGACAACAGAAAAGGATTTTATGGTGAGTACAAAAAAAATCCTATTTTCTCTTTTCGTCCATGGACGGACACAGCTCCTTAAATCTCAACATGTGGGATGTCCCCCAAGCAGTGTCAGAAAAAACGAGGGGTGGGAACAAATCAAAAAGCATACTTAACTTCACCCCAAAAAAAACAGAGCTCCCCAATGGAGGAGTTGCAACCTCAAACAGCCGCCTGCGAAACCTTGTGGCCAGGAGGAAGCATCCGAAGATGCACTCACATTAAACTTATAAAACTGAGAAACTGAACAGACGACCAGGTCGCCACCTTTACACACCCGTGAGACAGATACATGACGTCGGAAAGCCCAGGAGACATCAATTGCCCTGGTCGAATGCGGCAGACAGGAAAGGGAGGCACCCACCCCTTAAGGGCATAGGCCTGGATGACGGTCTGCCTGATCCACCTAGAAAGGTGGGGACCGAAAACCGCCAGGCCCTACTGTGGACCAGACACTGACACAAACAGTAAGTGAGATCTCCAGAACGGAGCCGTAGCAAACAGGTACAACCGTAGGGCACGTACCCCGTCCAAAGTATGAAGCGCAACCTCCATGGGATGCAAAGGCCGAGGACACAAGGATGGAAGTACAATATCCTCGTTTAGGTGAAAAGCCAAAACTACCTTAGGAAGGATTGAGGGCTGCGGGCGCAGCACCGCTTATCCTTACGGAGGACCAAGCAAGGAGACTTGCAAGACAATACCGCCTATTTAGAAACCCTTCTGACCAATGTAATGGCAACTAGAAAAACAATTTCCTGAGAAAGCGTTGAGGAATACGCCCTGGTGTTCTCAAAAAGAAGGTGCCAGAAGTACAGAGAGAACCAGATTCAAATCCCACGGAGAAAGCGGTGGTCCAATCAGGGGAATAACGTGTCGGACCCTCTGTACAAACGTACTTACCAGTGAGTGAGCCGCTAGGGGTCGGTGGAAGAAGACAGCCAAGGCTGAAATCTGCCCCTTAATAGTGCTTAAGGCAAGTTTCTGATCTAATCCGCGCTGAAAGAACAGCAGGATCCGAGACACCGAATATGCCCATGGGCGCCAAGACATCTCTTCACACAGAAATGTATGCCCTCCAAGTGCGATGGTAGATCTTCCGGGAAGATTTCCGGGCCCTCAACATGATAGAGATTACCAAATCTGACAGACCACGTCCCTCAGTACCTGGCTTTCAATAGCATGCCATTAAAGCCAGAGACTGTAAAGCAGGATGAAGTATGGGACCTTGAGACAGAAGGTCCTCCCGCATTGGCAGCAAACGCCAGGGAGCGTCTGCTACCAGCCTCACGAGGTCGGCGTACCAGGGATGCCAGGGCCAGTCTGGTGGGGCGGTTAGAATCACCGAAATACCCTCAGCCTCCACTCCGGAGCAGACGAGGAAGCATTTTAATTGGGGGGGGGGGGGGGGGAGGCATAAATTTGCCGATACTGACCCCATGGAGCCACAAACACATCTGCCCAGGGATCCCTGGACCAGGCCACAAACCGACACCTTGCTATTGAGTCGAGAGGCCAGGAGATCCACATCGGTGTGCCTCACTTCTGACAAGGAGTTGAAACACCTCCGGGTGTAACGACCATTCCGCTTGGTCCAGCATCTGGCGGCTGAGATAGTCCGCCTGCCAGTTTTCTACGCTCGGAATACAAGCAGCCGATACGCTCCTTTCGGCCCATCTCAGGATTTGAGCGATCTCCTCGTTCCGCCCTGATGGTTGGCATAAGCCACCTCCGTGGCGTTGTCCGACTGGATCCTGACCGGATGCCCTTGAAGCCTCTGTGACCACTTGGAGAGACCGAGTCTAATCACTCGAAATTCTAGGACATAGATCGGTAGGAGAGATTCCCCCCGGAGTTCAGCGGCCCTGGGCTGACCGAACACCCCCCAGACTCCCCCCCCCAACCGGTCAGGCTGGCATCCGTGACCACAGTCCAGTGGAAAGGAAGGAAAGACTTCCTGGACTGAAGTGCCAGGGATGTCAGCCACGAAGTCAGAGAAGCCCTGACTAGGAGACTTACCTGAATCTGCTGATCCAGAGACAATGGGGATTTGTCCCATTTGGACAGAATCACCCTCTGCAGCACCCGAGTATGGGATTGGGCATACGGTACTGCCTCGAAGGAGGCTACCATGAGGCCCAGGACTCTCATGCAGAAACGGAGACACGACCAATTGCGGGATGGCAACGACTTCACTGCAACCTGGAGTGTCTGCAACTTCTCTGGAGGGAGAAGATTCTCGCCTCCGATGAGTTTAGAATCAGCCCCAGGTATTCTAGGCACTGAATCGGAACAGCGACTTCTGGAGGTTCAGTATCCAAATTCTTGGAGCGAATCTGACTGGCTATAGACATGTTCTCATCTAATTATGTGCTGGAAGCAGCTCTCAGAAGACGATCGTCTAAGTAACCTACGACGGCAATGCTTCGCGGTCTCAAAGCTAGAATCGGGGCGAGCACCTTGGTGAAAACTCTTGGTGCCGACACTAGGCCAAAAGGGAAGAGCCACAAAATGATAGTGGACCTCGCCGATCACAAAAGCGGAGAAAACCTCTGATGCTTGTCGCATATTGGGACATGCAAGCAGGCGTCCTTGATTTCTAGGGACGCCAGATAATCCCCCGGATGATTTTGCACCCTCCCAAAGGCATTGAGGGCAATGAGATCCAATATTGGACGGACACCCTCCTTCAGGACTATAAACAGATTTGAATAGAATCCCTGAAAACCGTTCCTCCAGGGGCACAGGTAAATTACTCCACACCTGAGCAAGTCTCGTACTGCTCCTATCAAAGCAGACCTACGAGCCGGAAGAGGAAGATTTGAGGGAAAGAATCTGTATGGCGGACAAGAAAGAAACCATCTTGTGCCCCAAAGTGACCACCTCGCAGACCCACTGGTCGGAGATCAGGGAGGACCACCGAGCTGCAAACTCGAAGCCATCCCCCCACCCTGAGTCAGGCGGGGGCAAAACTCCATGTGGTAGCAAGCTTGTTAGCCGTCTTGGTCGGCTTACGCACCCAGGGACACTCCTGTCCCCCAGCTGGAGCCTTGTCAGTCAGGGAGGATCTGACGAAAATACCGCTTCTGCGCAGAATAAGAGGGCCCCGCTTACGGCGAGGCTCCTTCCCCATAGAGGACGGTGGGTGAAGTGTGCTCTTACCTCAAGTGACATCTTTATTAATGTCGTCCAGCGAGGTACCAAAAAGCCTCCCACCTTTGAAGGGCAAATCTGCCAGAGCTTTTTTGGATGCTTGTCAGTGGACCAGCATTTCACAGGCGGCACAGTACCACCGCAGATAGAGGCTCTGGAAATCCAGGGGGCTGCATCCAGAGTGGCATCACAGACATACACAAGGCCCTGGACCATTGGTCAGTCAGCCAGCCTTACACTCTGGAGGAAGCTGATGCCCCTCTGTCTGTTGCAAAATCTTGCCCATTCAGTGAGTGCCTGAGACACTAAAGCCACAGCAAATATGTCGTATCTCTGACCCCAGCATGGCGAACATGAAGCGGGTCTCCGTTCCAGACCTCCTATCATTAGTGCCTTTAAAAGGCAGGGGTCCCGGGGGCGTGGCCTGACATAGCATGGAGTAGGACGTGCATGATTTGAGCTCCGTCCATTACTCCTGTACAGCCCATCCTGACCTTCAGCGTCATCCTGCACCAGCCCAGCGGGACCCCCTGGGGACCCTGAACATCCGTGGCCGCAAATCCACCATCCTCCGCTCGTACGGCGGCCTCCGCAGGGCCGCGATCCCGATCGCGGGTGCCGCATTTAGGAAAGTCCGCGGCTTCGGCCTAGCCCTGGAAGTCGGCGGCCATCTTGCTCCACCCGACCTGCCGCCTGTGCTGCTTCCTGGCCCTCCTGCTCTCAGGTAACAGCCTGCAGGGGCCCACCGAGTCCCCCTGAGGACCCCTCACACCCACAGAGGCAGATACATCAGCCTCTGACTGCGCGGCCGCCGCGTTCAGGAAAGGCCCCGGCTTCGGCCTAGTGCTGGTCGGTGGCCATCTTGCTTCACCCGGCCTGCTGACTAGTGACTCTTCCTGGCCCACCAGCCCTACAGCTCCCTACCATTCGGTATAGACTGAGCTGCCTGCTTTGGAGGGGGGAGGGATCACAGCGGATACCTGCCATGACTCCGCCAAAAACGCCAAAGGCCACCCTGGCGAAATTGGACCAGTACCGCTGCCAGGAGGAGGAAAGAGATGGCGGTGGCGCAGGCGGTGAGCAGGACGCTACGGGAGGCGACACAGCTAAACTGCTCGAGGCGATCACATACTGCCGGACGTCCCTGACGGCGCAAATAGAGGGGGTCAAGGTGGACCTTTCACTCATGCGACAAGACTTCCAGAAACTTCGTGAGCGTGTCACGACTGCCGAAACCCGCATTGGAGAGGTGGAGGACACCGTTACGCCGCTCCAAGTCAGCTCCGATCGAATGCAGCTCCAAATCAATCAGATTCTAAGCAAGCAAGATGATATGGAAAATAGGCTCCGGAGGTGCAACCTCCGTTTCATCGGGCTCCCCGAGGGAGCTGAGGGCAAAGATCCTACCACCTTCTTGGAGAAACTCCTTGTTGACACCTATGGCCGCGAGGCCTTCTCCCCCACCCTGGCGGTGGAGAGGGCTCATCGTATGCCTGCCAGATCTCCTCAGGGGGCTCCCCCCCGCACGTTTATAGCAAAATTCTTGAATTACAAAGATAGAGATGCGGCGCTGCGCATGGCCAGGGAAAAAGGTAACATCCACCTTGGAAACTCCAAGATCGCTATCTTCCCCGACTTTTCTGCCGAGGTGCAGCGCCGCCGCCAAGGCTTCATGGAGGCGAAGAGGAGGCTCCGGATACAACATCTTAAATACTCTATGCTATTTCCAGCTCGTCTTAGAGTCGAAAGGGACGGCCGTGTGTTCTTTTTTGAGGATCCTCAGGAAGTCATTGCCTGGTTGGAGCGTCCGGGGCCCGCCAGGGGGGCGGCGGAGTGACCTGACCGAGCATGTTCATCAGCACTATTGATTGCCTGTCATCATCACCAGCACATTATACGCCGCAGCGGGAGTCTGCAAATCCTGGTATGTTACCCCCCTTTTTTTTTGTCTCCCCTTTACTGCCCGCGGCGCATACCCTATTGCTCCTTACCCCTGGGACCCCCTTTTGCCTTCCCCTGCTATAATCCTCTTTCAATTGTAACCTGCAGAGGGGGTCTCCCATACTTAGGGCCCCCACTGACTGGTTGATCCATGTAACTACCCTGGAGACTGTAATTGCGGAGCACAATCAGTCCTACACTCCACATGCCTAACACAGCGAATTTTCGCCCCCCAGCAACCGGAACACGCATCTCTTTATTATGTGACTGCAGAACTTTCTATACCACCGACCCCGCACTGTACTTCTGGTTCACAGTACAAGAAGAGCCTGTTGCTCTTTATTTGCGGGCATTGGATCTTCCACACCTCCCATGTGAGGAGATCGCTGCAGATCTTTTACGTAACAGCAAGATATTTTGGTTTTATCTGCTACCGGTTGTTACTTTCTTTTGGTTTTGGGAACATACCCGCATCAGTTGGGGAAGATGCAGGGTGGGGAGGGGGGAGGGGGAGGTTCGTTTTTTCTTGATGGACTGCAATACAACGAAGTGCATGCTAACATTGATACTGCATAGATGGCAAACCTTGTATTCATGTAATGCTACTGTCCCACGATATGTTTTAATGTTTGAATTATGGCATCGATAAAACTGCTCACTTGGAATGTGCGTGGGCTTGGGGACAAGGTAAAGAGATCTGCAGTTTTCTCATTTCTCAAAAAACAACGAGCCGACATTGTGGTGTTAGTGGAGACACACGTTGAGGGTCGGCTCCAGATGGCACTCCGCCGGCCATGGATTGGGTGGGCATATCATTCATCCCACTCGTCCCACGCCCGCGGAGTCTCAGTTTTGATTGCCAAGACGGTACATTTTGAGCTGTGTGATGTTCAGTCTGACCCACAGGGGCGCTATGTCTTTCTTTCGGTTAAATTGTATGGTGAACCTTTCCTACTGATGGCATTCTATGTACCTCCACCATTTAATTCTACTATAGTCACAGAGGGCTTGCTATATATGACTCGTCATCCTTCGATTCAGGCGGTGTGGCTGGGGGATTTTAACGCTACGTTGAACCCTACATTAGACAAACTGTCGCCCTCGCCATTATCTACTACAGCTCCAACCCACACTAGATTCTCCCGACTTATCTCTTCCTTTAATCTCACTGACACCTGGCGTTTTAAATTCCCGCTCACTCGAGCTTACTCCTGTTTCTCAACTACCCATAACACCATGTCCCGTATAGATTTTATATTCATTTCTAGTACCCTTGCCCCAAGATTACTGGAAGCTGAATTTGCCCCCAGATTACTTTCAGACCATAGCCCATATTTCATTAGCCTCTCCATCCCATTAGACAAACCGCCCCGTACGTGGCGCCTGAATCCGTTTTGGCTCACCCTGTTGTCGGAGGATGACGAGCTTGGTAACAGTTGGAGAACTTACTTTTTAGAGAATGACGGATCTGCATCCCCAGACGTAGTATGGGAAGCCTTCAAACTGCATGCACGTATGACTCTGACCTCCTTTATCAACAGGCTGAAGGCTAATTCATCAGCCATACTGGACGGGGCAATGCGGGATCTGTCCTCCTCTGAACAGGGGTACATGTCGAACCCCTCTCCTGATGGAGCTGCCCGACTCAGGTTACAAACCAGGGTGGTTAATCAGCTACAACACGAGACGGCCAGGAAAAAACTTTTCTTTGCCAGACAAAAATTATATGAACATGGGGAGAGAGCGGGTAAACTGTTGGCCTACTTGGCACATAGTGAGGATAGACCCCCTACTGTCATTTCCCTCACTGGTCCTAATGGGGAAAAGATTACGGAACCCCAGGCTGTCACTTCTGAATTTAGGGACTTCTTTTCTCAACTATATACGTCCCAGGTTTCTACCACTGACTCTCAATTGGAAGATCTACTGGCGGAAATCATCTTTCCACAGCTAGACGATGCCCAAATGGCTATGCTAGACGCACCTATTACACTCGACGAAATAACCACAGCGATTGGGAGCTTCGCCAGATCCAAGGCCCCGGGTTCAGATGGGTTGCCCATAGAATTTTACGCCCAATACATCGAGATACTTGCCCCCAAGTTATTGTCCCTCTTCAACCATCTATTTGACAATTTCACCTTACCCCCATCGATGGGCGAGGCGGTAATTATCCTCATACCTAAGCCAGGCAAGGACCCAGGCCTCCCGGAATCTTATAGACCAATATCGCTACTCCAGGTAGACAAAGATTCTGGCTAAAGTACTTGCCCTACGCCTTAACCAAGTGATTCTAACCCTGATCCATGCTGATCAAGCTGGATTTATGCCGGGGCGTAACACCTCCTTCAACCTCAGAAAATTGTATATTAACTTACAAGCGACACATACTAATGTTGGGTCCCGGGTGGTGGTGGCTTTGGATACTGCCAAGGCCTTTGACTCAGTGGAGTGGCGGTACCTTTGGGGATGCCTCCGTGGCTTTGGTTTTGGACCTAAATTTATTAAGTGGGTTCAATTATTATATCTGGCACCCAGGGGTAAAGTAGTGGCCAACGGGAGGGCCTCCCAGACATTTGACTTATCCAGGGGCACTAGACAGGGCTGCCCACTGTCTCCGCTCCTCTATGCCTTGGCGGCGGAGCCCCTTGCAATCTCCATTAGAGGGGACCCCGAGATTCAGGGTCTCTGCCTTGGTTCCCTGACTGAAAAAATTAGCTTATACGCAGACGACACGCTACTATACCTGGCCGACTCTGCCACATCGCTTCAGAAGGCGTTGCATACAATTGAACACTTTGGTCAGTTCTCTGGCCTTAAAATTAATTGGGAGAAATCTCAAATACTGCCTATGGATAGTTTCCCCTCTCCCAAGCTACAGGCACAGTTACCACTCCAGCGAGTGAACACTATCAAATATCTTGGAGTATTGGTGAATAGAACACCGGCTGACTATATATCCCTGAACATAGAACCCCTTTTCGATCTCATCAAGTCTAGAACCCAGGTATGGGCGAGACTGCCGCTCGGCGTGTGGGGCCGTATTAACATTGTTAAAATGATATTATTTCCGAAAATATTGTATATACTCTGGCACACACCCGTATACTTACCCTTGAAATTTTTCAAGTCAATGGAGGCCATACTCAAGACATTTATTTGGGGTAACAACAGACACAAGCTGGCCTGGAGAGTCCTTAAGAACCCTACTGACCTAGGTGGAACAGCCCTCCCTGACTTAAATCTTTATTACCTTGCGTCCCAACTGTCTCAACTATACCACATAGATAAAACCGACAGACTCAGATTCCTCACCCTCCTCTGTCCACGGTGGGCACAACTGACCACTGACCCACTCACTGCAATTGCAGTGGGACATAGTGGGAATAACTCCAATAGAGACCGTGGGTCCCTATTATACCAATATAGGCGCGTATGGGACATCACCACTAAAACATTAACGACCCCTAAACACAACAACTATACCCCCTTATGGCACAATAGACTACTCTCAGAGTTTCTCTTGATCCCTGACACAGAGATATGGTGCGAATATGGAATATATTATTTGCACCACATAATTTCCGATGGCACACTTAAAAACTTTGAGGACCTCCAAAATGAGTTCCTGCTGCCCAATTCTATGCTTTTTAGATTCTTCCAGGTGCGTCACGCAGCCCAAGCTCAGTTTCCCCAGCCTTTGCCACAATCTACGCCTAATGTTATTATGGCTGTGGTTAAAGGTGTGGACCCGCGAAAGCTGATCTCTGATTTTTATGTCATGCTTCTCACCCCATCTACCACGCTAGCTTACAGCCTTAAACCAAGATGGGAAAGAGAGGTGGGCCCACTGGAGGATGAGGAGTGGAGTGAAGCCCTAGACTCGTGCAAGACTGTATCCCCCAAGCTCTCTGACAGGCTGACCCAGTTATACGTGGTGCACCGAGCGTATCTCACCCCCCTAAGAATCGCCCGCTTTAGACGACAGTTTTCTACCTTGTGCACAATGTGTAACCAAACGACGGGCACATTCTTCCATCTACTCTGGGCGTGCCCGGTCCTTCAGGGTCTGTGGAAGCAGATTGTTGACTTCCTCCATGATGACATGGGATCCCCATTGACCCTGGACCCCAAACAATGCTTACTGGGGATATTCCCCGACTCTGAGATGGACAAATTCACTAAAACATTCTTGCATGAAACATTGTTTAATGCTAGAAAAATTATAGCCAGACAGTGGATGAGACCCACTCCCCCCAGCTTCAACGATTGGAAACTAGATATAAATAACACTCTTCCCTACAAAAAGTTCATATACATCAACAGAGGTTGTCCAGATAAGTACTACAAAATCTGGGATCGATGGCTTGAGTCCGCAGACACATGCACTGATGGTCCGTAATACTATACATCCTTCTAGCGTGCAATTCCATGAATAGCGTGGACATAGGGTTTTCCACTTATTGATAGTCACTGAATCCAGTGTTCAATCTGAACAAGTTTTTTGATCTACTGTGCCTATATATGTATAAGCCACATTTCTTGTTTTATGCATTTCTCCAGTATTGCCTTGTAACTTGCAGAATTATGTTCCAAATGTAAATTGTTCAATAAAAAACTTTTTTCTCAAAAAAAAAAAAAGGCAGGGGTCCCCTCTACTAGGGGAGAGGTGTTGCCTTCTGTAGCCGAGAGACCAGGGGGGGGGGTGTGCACGACCGGAGGAGAGGCCCATTTTTTTTAAAAAAGGCTCTCCTCAAAAGGATAACGTACCTCCATGCGCTGTGGGACCACAAAAGGACCCCTGCAGCCATGCCCATTCCTTATCTATGACTTGTCAAAGTAACATAAGGAAAAACTTTCACAGAGCGGTTAGATTAGTGTGACAAGTGCACTCAAACGTGCTCTGTCTAGCACTGACCCAGACGAGGGGTCCTCCCCACCAGTGAGGTCCTGGTCCGCATCCCCTGACATACCATACCGAGTCGCAGCCAGGCCTGAATCTGAGTGTGAGCAATCCCCCAGAAGATGGCGGGGGGGGGGGGGGAAAGTCTTTTTACTCCCCCCTCACACCGCTTCTACCCTGGCAACAAATGATTCCTGGACCGCCGACAGCGTATCCATGGGAACCGCAGGGGCACCTTTGCTGCCTCTGGCAATTTAGGGGAAGAAAGGCCAGAAACTGACTCCATTATCACCCACTGACAGCCCTCAAGGACTAAAGTGTTCTGCCTAGTCCTCTCCTATGAACAGGGACATAACCCACATGTCAAGATTTAAGGAGCTGTGTCCGGCCATGGACGAAAAGAGAAAAAATGTTTTACTATCCAAAGTTAAAACAATGGCAGAAGATTTAATAGATGGAAAGTTGAAAAAAATTACTGAAGGTCCGCTATAAATGTGGTGGCTGCATTAGTTTACTTTTAGGCATTTTATTCCTAAAGCCCTGACCTCAACTATTGAAAACCTTAAGGGATAAAATGGACACTGATCGTGGGACAGACCTCAGCCCAATTCCCACAGGCATGCTCTGAAAATCCTGAGGAAATCCTTACTGAGGAGTGCAGGCTGTTAGAAGAAGAGGCTTGAAGAGGAACTATATATTGATGTCCATGGTTGCCACCCCATATAGGTGTAATGTCAGGTAGCCACAGGTACATTTGGCAATATTGTGTACCCTCTGGTACCTTTTAGAATCTCTGACTTGCGCAAGCCATTCTGATGTAAACTTGCACCCATGTATACAAGACCGAAGAACTGCTGGCGGAGAAGGGGGGGGAAGCAAAAAAACACAACACACATTCTTAATTAAAAGGGAATTTTTATTTACTTTTTAAAATCATAAAATTTGAGGTAAAATACTTAAACTTTCAAATTTTATACAAAATACAGAGCTATCACATACCCCTGGGAAAAATATGTATATTATACATATATTTCTATATAACATTACATCATATATATAATATATATGCCAAAAAAAGTTGTGTTTTTTTGAAGACATTATAGAAATTGGAACGTCTAAAGGCACTGCACAGATCAGCTAGTATACAGTTATGTACACAAGACGCCCACCTCAATCTGGCGAGGGAGGCGGACAAACAATATTAGTCATCTCCCCTGTAGCAACGCTGAACACCCCGGAACATAAAATAAGGGGGAGGGGGAAAAAACATTTACCACTAAAATAGTTATAGAAATAAAATTAAAAAACAAAGTTATGCAATGCTGGAATTACAAAAAGCAACAATCAGCTAAGTGTTTGAAGGCAATACACAGATGTAGATGGATATATGTAATGCTGCCAGCCTGCCACAAGGGGGCTCTACCTCGTCAAGCAGCTGCTGTAGGGGGGCTTCCATTTAATTTATTCCAGTTTTTCATAGAGATCCTTTTGTGGGCTGGACAGGAGTGAGACAGGGATTTCATCAAACAATGCTTAACGTAACACGCCATGAGAGAACCACTGTCAGGTTTTTATTGATGTCCCTGTTCAGAAGATACTTCAATTGTTCTGATCAATGTTACTGGGAATGAAATTGAAGGCAAATCAAAACTTTTGGGTTGCCATCAGAACTAGGAGAAAATCTTCCAAAGGGGATTTTTTCCTGTGATAAAAAAACTTTCAAAAAAGGCATAGGTCTCACATTGGAAAGATATATTCTCACTTCCTGTAGAGTCTACAGACCAGGAGAGTAAAAAGGAAATAAAAATCCCCTACTCCATTTAAAATTAAAAGTTTTGGCTTTAAGAAGAAAGAAAAAAAAAAAAATAGAAAATTGGGTTGAACATCAAAAAAGGCCTTTCAGTTGGCATTTACACCATTTTCCAATTAATTTCCCCCCAAAAAATTCACTTGTTTGATTGATCATAACCATAAAGCGATTTGAAACGTTGGGTGGCTGAAGGACATTTCCATTCCAAGTTTTATTAGATCTAGAGAGTGGATGACAAGCTTCCAAATGTGCCAAATCTATGGCCAGCTTTAAAAGTTGCAATAGACTAAACTGTGCCACCAACTGTCAAAGAAGAATTATCCAAGTGCTAAGGCCACTTCAGCGTGCCCTTTAGAACCTCATTTTCTAACCTGATTTTCATAATATTCATGGACACCAATTTTTTTACGTTTCAAGAAATTAAACCCAATTTTAAACAGTATTTGGTCAACAGCCATCATACATTATCTCCCCCACCCCAAATAAAAAAATAAAAGCCAACAATATAATTAGAGGTTGCTCCTGATTACATCCAAGACTATGCTTTAATTTTTATTAGCATTACGAGGCTTGACCCACTGGATGCCACAAGAGATAGCGTTCAATGTAAAAATACATTTCTAAAAATAATTTCATTAAAACATTTTTGCAATAGACACAACAGTCCCTTGCAACTAAATTTATCTGCAGAATAGAAAACAAAGCAAACATTTAAATTTGTCTAACCCAGAAAAAAATAAAAAAAAGCAGTTAGGCCCAAAAGCTAACTAAGAGTCTGTTAAAGGAAAGAGGATTCATAAAAAAAATTAATACTTGTACACAATGCCTCCATTGAATTTAGCTGAGAGTACATTTAGTGTTAAATCATTCCATACATACAAATAAACAGGTCGTGTTACCATGCATTACATTACCATTCCTTAAAATATTTGGCACTTGTCTGGAGATGAAACAAATTCACCTTCCGCTTTAGTATAAGGGGTACAAGGACATTTCCCCACCAGCATTTTAAAAACTGTTGCAATAGCAACTTTTTAACACTAGGAGGGGCTCTTTGTTCGGTACAAGGTTACTTTTGGGCATAGAGTCTTCCTGCACCTACTGTAATACAATCTGGCCCATTACTGGCTGGTCCAGTGTGTAAGGCCCTGAGATTTTCAGAAACAATACAACACAATAGGATGAAGTGCAAGTCCCACCTTCTGTACACACAGAGGGTTCCCCCACCTTCTGTACGCAGAGGTTTGCTGCTTTTAAACCCCTCCTAATTTAGAAAAAAAAAAAAAAAAAAAGTAAATATATAACTTAAATGTTAATATCAAGTTGAACTAATTTTTAAAAACACACATTATACAATAGCAAGCTACACCTGTCAAAAGCAGCATCTACCTATACCTGGCACTTGGGAAAAAGAATGGATATTGAGATTTCTGTAAAATACCCCATCCACCTCTAGGAAGTCAATGCTTTTGGTCAAAAAAAAAAAAATTGGCTAAGGAGCAGCTTCCATGCAAAAAGGGTCTACATTTTAACGGTTACCAAAAGAAAATCTGGCGAGTGAAGAAAAAAACAAAAACAAAAAACAAAAAAAACAACCCAAAGTGAGATCATTGAGGGTTTCAAAGGTTAACACAGCAGTACTTTCAATACTTGAGCAGAAAAAACAAAAAAACAAGTTTGTCCAAATAAACTGGCTGAGCCACACAACAGGGAGCAGTTTTGTTGGTACTTTTGCCACCAAGCATACCACAGGAAGGAAACGGTAGACATAAATACAGGTTGACCATTTTATAAGTCCATTGTCATTTAAAATTCTAGGAACTTAAGGAGATGTAAAATACCCCCCTGGGCCATTAGATAAAGCAGGTATTCCAGCAAGAAAAACACATTCTAAAAAAAACAAGCGGCTACCTTCTTAAAAAAGAGCCTATAATATATCTAGGGTATGAGAACTAGAAGTCCAAAAGATTTGAAGTACCAGTTTTGAATTACTACAAGCCACTTTCACAAAAGAAAATAAAAAAAAATTGGGCAAATTGCCAAATGGGCAGGATATTAATGCATGATCCACTGAATCCATCCATAGAATTAATCCACAATCCATGGAATGCATCCATGATCCAAGGCAGGGGTCTGCAAACTTCCTAAACAAAAAGGGCCAGTTTACCATCCTTCAAACTTTAGGGGGGCACGGGCTGTAGTAGAAAATGTCCCCGCATCAGCGAGTAAACAATGCCCCATCTTTGATGTCAGCAAGAGGAATTTTCCCCCATCGTTAAGCCCTATTGTTGGCATTACTGGAAAAAACAATGCCCCTTCATTTAGTGTGCGCGAATGAAATGGTGCCCCAAAAACTGGATAGAAGCAAGCAAAGGGCTGCATCCAGCCCCCCTCTGTTGGAACAAATTTAACCATGCCTTTAAGCGGATGTCCCGCGACCATTCGTTTTGTTTTCTCTGTCATTAATTTGTTTATGCCATTTTAAAATACTCACCATTCCGCTGTTTCAAATCATCCGCTGTCCGATTCGGTCTGAAATTGTAACTTATATTATCAGTGTAATGATGTTTCCATTTTGCTTGTGGGCACTGTGAAGCCCACAAGCATCAATTTCCTTGTTGCGAGCAGGGATGTCAACTTCCGGGTTTCCATCAAAACTGGCGGTGCCTCGTCACATTCGGCTCCCCCATCACAGATTGCTCCGGAAGGGACATCCCGTCACCGCCATCTTGCTACACCGCTTGCCCCCTTCTCACTCTCTCATTACTGTGTGGGGAGTAGCACGATGGCGGCGACAGAACGTCACGTCCGGAGCAATCTGTGATGGGGAGCCTGATGTGACGAGACAGCGCTTTAGGAAATCCTGCGATAACTCAGAGGAAGCCTCTGCAATGAATCCTGGGAGCAATAAGAAAAGCTCCCAGGAGACATTGCGGGTACAGGACATGACTCACTACCAGCACATCACACAGAGAGGAAGCCAAGTAACAAATACTGATAACAAAAAGGTACTGTACACAAAAAAAAACCCTTTCCGTTTTTAACTTGGATTCGAGTGCACAATAGTATTAAGCTGATGTTTTGAAATAGGGTGGAGCTCCGCTTTAAAAAAATAATGTATATATATATATATATATATATATATATATATATATATATATATATATATATATATATATTTTTTCCTTTGGATCAACTGGGTAGAGGGTTCTGTATATGAAAGATGATTAAACTTGATGGGCTTAGGTCTTTTTTTTCAACCCAACTAGGTTCTTGTAAAAATTATATTACTACGTGACAACAAAATTAGGATTGCCAAAAGGTTATGCAAATATGGTCCATACACCACAAAGTAGTACATAGATGAATGTGTCCATAAAGGAGGAGAGGTGGGGAGCACTGCCGTATACGTAAGAGAAGAAGGTTCTTGCCTGATGTCAACGTATCTGGATCAAGTGGAAGGAATAGCCATTGACCAGAAAAGTACAGTTCAGATTGCCAAGCCACCACTCACAGACCAGCATAACTGACTTGAACCATCTTGATTGGGCTATCCATAGCAGAAGCTTAATACACTTGGGCACTATTGTGCTTTCCAGACAAACCAAATATATACGTGCATACGTCTAATCTCTGCTTCCTAGATGTGCGTTTTTCCATTATGTTCAAAGCAAACCACCAACGAGGCTTCCTTTTTTTATTTTTTATTTGGCGAATGCGCAAGATTAGTTGTTTCAAGGTTTTCACTTGGTCGCGACTTCTTCCAAGTTTCACATAAAACCGCACAAAAAATAAAATAGGTTGCAGGAACAGACTCAAAGCTGAACTTATGACTCAAAGATCAAAGTCACATCCACAGGAAAACTCTTCAGTTTGCAAGAAACGAAGATTCACTGTAAATGCAGAGAGCGCTGTAAGGCGTTTACAGCCTGGGCAACGGGTTAGACCGCATTCTTGGATATGACAGTAGGAAACTGAAATCACTCTGGGGAATTAAAGATGCTAAAGACACTGACAGCCCCAGAGGGAAGGTGTCCCATTTCTTTGTGTTCACTGATCTAAAACATTTTCAGCACTTGTCATTTTAAAAAGGAGAATTTCACACCCAGACTCTGCAAAGGTAATGGAGCTTTTAAAGAAGAAAATCAATATTTCCAGTTTTAGCAGGAGAACCCTATTGGAGCTGGGCCAGTAGCTACAAGTGTTTTCACTACAGCTCCCATCAGCTGGTGTGGCCCAGTGCTGAACAGCTTCTACACTCTGAAACATGTCTTAATGTGTAAATAAATCCACCCCCAAAAAAGTCATGTCACTTACCAATCATTGGATGTGGTGACTTATTTTTGCTGGGCTCAGGAGCGAGCATGCACAAGTGCCCCCATACCAATCGGCTTGCTCTGGGGGCATTTGGCAGGTGGGGGAAGCCAGGAGCACCAGCAGGGGACCGAAGGAGGGAGGATTAAAAGGAGTTCTCTGTGCAAAACAATTACATAGAGCAGACAAGTATAACCGGTTCATTTTTATTTTTTTTAAACTGAGCCTTTAAAATTACTTTAAATTCCAAACAAATTTTTATCTGAGACCACTATGCACACAGCTAGGTGCTACATATACTTTATGCCTTCTTACACTACAGAGCTAGCAATCTACCACACAATCTGAATCTTTTTTTATATTCAGATAAAGGTATATGGTGTTAATTTTTCAGGACGAAAAGCACACAGCATTTTAATAGGTGGAAGTGCTTAGTAGCAGGGTAAAGTGCTCAATTACTCATAAAAAAAAAAAAAAATATTCATGCAAACTGGGAGGAATATGTACCGTATATACTCGAGCATAAGCCGACCCGAATATAAGCCGAGGCACCTAATTTTACAACAAAAAAACTGGGAAAATGTATTGGACGCGAGTATAAGCCTAGGGTGTCCATCTGCATGCCTCACTGTGCCCATGACTAGACGGACGTTTAACATGGGAGTCTATGGAAAGGGTGCCCGACTTTAAAAAAATCAGTGCTCCCCGGCCGTAGGTCCCCCAGACAACAAACTTTGTACACTTGTAGAGGAGAAATGGAGCTACATTTGTGCCAAGTTCCGGATCCAGGAGACCTACAACTGTCCAGTACCGGGTCCCCAAAGTCATCTGAGAAATGACCGTTTAACATGGGAGTCTATGGAAGGGGTGCCCGAGTTTGAAAAAAAACGGTGCTCCCCGGCCGTAGGTCCCCCAGACAACAAACTTTGCACACGTGTAGAGGAAGAGTGGGGCTACTTGTGTGCCAAGTGTGGAGTCCTGGGGACCTATGGCCGGCCGGTACCCCAAAGTCCGGAAGATCAGGTGCAATAAGGGGACGCGAGTATAAGCCGAGGGGGGCATTTTCAGCACAAAAAGATGTGCTAAAAAACTCGGCTTATACTCGAGTATATACGGTATTCTTAATAAGCCCCCTGCTTTAGTCTAAAATGATAGCCAAATGGAAGATTCGAATATTTTGCATAATGCATATATAGTGAGAATTGCTTTGCACAGATTTTCTATTCTTTCCTCTAAATGTTTTTATATACGTTGCATATCTGATTACTGCTGACCATTTCATGTTTTAGAAGCTCCATATTTTAACTTGTGTACTTTAATGTACAGCTCTTTGTACTTTAAAATTATGGATTCATTAGTGCACATTTCAACTGGGTGCCTTCAGGTAAAATGCCTAAAAATGACCCATTATATACAAGCCAGCAGGAGGATCAAGACAGACTTTTAGTTACACAAGGCCACTTGTTTTCAATGTGCACCATTACAACCTTCCAACCAATGACAATCGGTTGATATGGAGGACACCGGGCGCCTGCACAGCATCCTTGTTTGCCCCCTCCCTGTCACCACATTAGTCGAGTGAGGGAGGGCAACAGGGGAAGAGAAACATTGGTATACTAGTCAGTACCAGTGTAAAGGTCAATTTGCTCTGGAAGAAGAGTTGGGCGTCCGACATGTGTGGATGTTGCAGAGTTATATAAATCTATTAGTTTAGTTTTTTTTTTACATTTTGGAATGGGGTGGAGAGATTGTGCCGAATTTTAATGGGTGCCGCAACTGAAAAAAGGTTGAGAAACTTAGACCTGCACTTCATTCAGGGACTCCTAAAAAGCATCCCTCTAGCAAGGCATACTCTCTGGAGAAACTGCATGATAGTTCGGGCATGCGTGAACCGCACTGCACTCACTTTCTGAACGGCCCGGCGGCGGGGGGGAGGAGGGGCAGAACTTTGAGCGATCGACGTGACGAAAGCTCTCGGAAGTGGAGACGGGTACCTGTCAAAAACCAGTACCCCCCCCCCCCCCCCTCAAAAAGGGCAGGCTGATAAGCAGAGCTTCCACTTTTCCACTCCACACGCAAGATCAATAACGGAACCTGAACATACTTCCTATCAAACTGGGTTACATTATTAAATACAAGTCTTGTTACAAAAAGGACAGATCATCGCATCTCACTCACCGCAAAACTGCTGAGATTAGTTCTTAGAAAGGATTTTACCCTAGGGGAGGACAAGCGCCCTTTCCAGAGAAAACAAACATGAACTCATTGAGCACATAAATATAGTGGGGAATATCAAAGTCAAGCCTTGTTTCTCCGACACTCAATGATTTAAGCTCTCAAAAAACACAAGAAACCAAAGCTGGTTTAGACTACACAGAGAAATAACACTCTTCCTTACTGAACTTTGCCTTATAAAAAGGTCCATAACTAACATCATATGCTACTCATTTTAAAACCTGTCTAAAGAAGTTTAATGTTTAACAATCACACCTTGGATTATGTATTTCAACTAATGCTGGCCATACACGGGTCGAATTTCGAAAGAACTTTTTCGAAAATCTTATCTAAGAATTTTCGTTCCCATTTCGCATTAGTGGGCTGCAGCAACAGCCGATTTTCAGGCGCCCATCGAATTTTAATAATCCACCATGTTGGATATTTTTTGAAAAAACAAACAATTTTCTAATCAATGATGGGAGAATCGTGCGAGAAATGTAATCAAAGAAATGCGCATGTGCAAGAAAAGAAAATTCCCGGAAAGCAAGAAGATTCCCAGATACGAATTTTTTTTTCTGTAGGAACATGAGGTGAAATTGAAGGTTTGGTCGGTCGAACTTCGAAATCAATGGTGGCACCATCAGATCACAAAACGCACAAATTTTCTGATTTTCAAAAGAAAGTTCTTTCGAAATTCGACTCGTGTATGGCCAGCATAACACCTACCTCAAAGTCCATGACATTCTAACTGGATTTTAGTGACTAGAAAAGCCATAGGGGGTTTAAATGTCAGAGGTCACCATGATGAGTGAAGAAAGTTTAAGGATTATCAGCATTTCCAGCTTTGTTTCCAGAATATTAACTGAGAGGATAGAAAACCTTAAGGGCCAGTTCACACCACATTTTCTGCGTTCCAGATGTGTTTCTGCATGCATGTTTTACATTTCAGTTTTTCTCCTTTATTTTCTTCATCTCAGCTGAGAATGTGCGTTTTTAAAGCGTTCCCACATCGAAAAAAATAAAATAAAAATGCAGCATGCTCTACTTGTTAAAACACTGTGTATGCATTTTTTAATAAAAAAAACACACTGGGCGGCATCTGGTGTGAATCAGCCCCAAAAGAAAGGACAGGCAAAAAAAGAAAGAAAGAAAAAAAAAAAAAAAAAAAATGTATAAACTTTCTGCAAAACAGCCAGCTGCTTTTGAAGGCTAATAACCGGTTAAATATTCTATTGACATTTTAGAGATTTTTAGAAACTTCAAAAGCAAGGTGTCTGCACCAAAGTTTCCCCTCCCTACTGTCATTAGGAGTGTCTCCCAGTGCTGGGAGAGAAGCTTCAACAGATCTCAAAAAATGTATAACACAGAAAATCTGTTACTGTCTCGTTTTCAACCAAAAAAGGGAATTAAAAACCAAGCCACCACGCAAAAGAAAAAAAACAAACGCACACCTTTAATATCATTATGTCAAGGGTTGGCTCCAAAGTTCGATCTATGGTTTTTACTGGCTGGACTCTTCAGACAGGGTGCATCTGCTCCTGCTGGGAACTGTGGGCTTACTCATAGGCCACTACTTGGCTACAGCTCTGCAGGAACCCAGTAGCAATGTAGAAGTGGCAGAACAGTACACAGCTGGGGACGAGGCCATCTGACACATCCAGAAAGATCAGAAGCGCAAGAATCTTCAGCAGATGTAGCACTTCAAGTGAGCAAAGACCAAGTCAACTCCAGATGGACTGCCCAAGTAGAATTTCTGTACACAATTGTTGCAGAATGTGGCCCCCCCCCCGATGACGTACCATCCTGGGCCACCATCTGTCAGTCATTTTCATTCTAAATGCCTGGCAGGTACCAAAATTGCTATCATTCTAGTACCCATCTGAAGATGTGGGTACCAGGACCTAAAACAAATACGCAATAGGACTGTGAATACTAACCTTGCTCAAAATGTAGGTTGCGTTGGGATTGCCACCGACAGTTTTACTGTGGGAGGGCAGGCAGCACAGGCAAGCCAACGTACATGTACATTGCCAACTGGCTTTTGGGTAGCCCACTGCCGACCAGAGCTGTGATTGAACACGGCAGCCGATTTTGGCTAAAGTCAGCTGAACGGCTGTGTCCAATCACAAAAACACAGAAATGTGTACTGCGATCTGCCAGTTTCTTCTCCCTGAAAAAAAAAAAGGAAGAAAAAGCAACCAGATAGTAAAAGCAGCACATTTTACACATTGTTAGGCACACTTAGCGCCTTGATCACCCCTAGATGTTAGCCCCTTCCCAGGTGTTAGTACAGTGCACAATATCACTGATCATTGTATTAGTGTCACTAGCGACCTCGGGTGTCAGTTGGTGACCCTTCCAGCCAGTGTCTGACGCCAGACTGCCTGCCCCACTATCATAGTCACACTAAGTTGTTGATCACTGCCATTACAGAATAGCCTCTAGAGATGCATAAATTCTAGTATGTATGCATGTACACATATACACCATTGTTTGTAGAAACGAATCTATACTTATTGGGATTTTTCCTACCAAAGACATGTAAAAAAAAATAAAAAAATAAAAAAATAAAAACTTACCTAAATTTATGAAGAAATTACATTTTATTACAGAAAGTTGAAAATGAAAAAATACGATGGTGTTTTTTCATTTATATAATAGAAAACCCGGCAGTGATCAACCACCAAAAGAAAGCTTTACTTGTGTGTGGAAAATAAATAAAATGTAAAATTTGTGCATAGCGTTGCATGACTGTGCAATTACCAGTTAAAGTGGCGCCGAATAGCAAAAAATGCCCTGGTCATGAAGTGGGGGGGGGGGGATTTACGTGGGTGTGTTTTGTGTGAGTAAAACCTTTGGGGGTCATGTGGGGGGGTTAATCACTTGGCAAATAGGTCTACAATGGGATCCCTGATAAGGTATACAACTAGGTATGTTACCTATATCACCGGCTTAGAAAGTTTCAATATTTAAAGCTTTGGTTTTTGGCTGGGATTTATTATCAGGAATGTTCCAAGCATCAAAGAGGAAACACAAGCTGACTTCTGCTAAAAGGAGGCAGCAGACAAAGCGACTATGACCAGCAACTTAAGAGTCTTTGTTTAACATCCCTCGACTTCCTGCATTCTCTAGAGTCTGCTTCCTGTAGGTCACCAAACCACAAAGTTACACATCCTGAAGTTTTTGTCATGAATCACAAAAAAAAACTATGACACAAACATCGATAAAATGCTAGGCAAGCACAACACAACTTCACCCCCATTCCAATTGGCCCAGCTGAACAAGAGGTAGTACAATCATTTGAGAAGTTAGCAAAGTACTGCTGTTTTAAACTTTGAGGCATTAAAAGTAAAATATAAAAAATAAATAAAAAATTGTGCCAATGACATCACAGGGGAACAGACTGAATTTACGTTAAATACCACCCTGTTCTGGAGCCTCTACAAGCCATGTTGTAGTGTCAGGTTTACACCAAAAAGCACCTCCTTAAAAACGGGAAAAATAAAAAGTCAAATGTCAACGTACGTTAAAAACCAAGGGAGTGTTTGAAAACCCTAAATCCTGTATTCAAAACTGAAAAAAATATGAGTGCAAAATAATGTCACTCTGAATTGGATACTCCCAAGTTATAATCATTGGAGAGTATTCACCACAACAAACCAAATGTAAAATGTAAAAGTATTTTTCCTTTTCCCCATCTAGCAAACAGACATGGGTTGTTGAATTTAAACCTACCCCCTCCCACCTCGAGTGAGAAATCTTTCCACTTGGGGGGGGGGGGGGGGGGGGGGGGGGAAGAAAAAAAAAAAATAATATACATAAAGCATCACCTGCAATGTCAGCGAAGTCCAGGAATTAATACAACCAAACCTTTAACCTCAACCTTTCTGCAGCAGTGCTACATTGAGATTACAAAATAAAAAAATAGATATATTTATATAAAATACATGTTCCAGTACTAGGAGTCAGTGGCAGCGACAGCCTTTGTTTCAGTTGGAAGGTCAGTAACACGCAAGCCACTGATGATGCAGCTGACTTTTCGGCACTCTCGTTCAACGCCCTCTGCTTGTCGCTCTCCCGTTCCAAAGGCGTTTAAGGCGAAATTTGGGGGGCAAAGAGTCCTCCTTCTTTTCTACCACAACAGTATTAGAAGTGTCCTTAGCTGCCTTGTCTCCAGCCTCCGCTGGTTGTTCTGTACCCTCCTTGGGGTAGTTAACTTGAGGTGAAACGGTGGGAAAATTAAGCCAAGAAGGGGCAGCAGGTTTGATGAAAGTATGCCTGTCCTTCTCAGCATCTGGTATTGGAGAAGGTTTCTCTTCATCGCTCTCAAAATCTTCCTTGTCTGAAAATTCTTCTTCCGCCTCAGACATGGCCTCCTCGTCGTCAGACACTGGCTCCACCTTCACGGGTGGTAAGGGAATTTGTGGAGGAAGAGGCCTCATAGCCTCTGGGGTTTGGGGCTGCTCCCTATTCTTCCGTCCCATTGGAGGAGGCTGCAGCTTGATAGGGAATGCTTGTTGCTCCTCAGGAGGATAAGGGCGATGGGGTGGTGGCATCATGAAGCTGGGCATTCTTGGCATAGTCCTTGGACTAAGGTGGAGGTTAAATACAGAGCAAGCCTGAGCCTGCAGGTAGTGTTTCATCTCTTCAGGATTGAAGTTAAAGCAGCTGCCACTCTGAAACGCTGGGCTCAGTCCAGGGGAGGGACTGTAAGAAAAGACTGTTGGAGTCAAAGACAAGGCCGGGGAGAGAGGCATATTAAGTAAGCCCCCACGTCCTGCAAGAGGAGAGATAGAAAACGGACTGTGGGAATCTGCATACATCCCAGGCATTGGGAATACTGGAAGCATGAGTTCAGATTTATGCTTCTGAAGGCCGTGTGTGCCAGGGCCAATTGTGTTTCGCGAGGACATCAGGTCTGCGCTGCGGCGCCATTCTGAGTGCAAGTCTTCAGGTTCTGAAGGCATCTGCTTGCGTTCACCAATATCATTCAAGGATTCACGGCTGGACTGTGCTGTGGAGCTCCCAGAGAAACGACTGACGTGGGCATCTTCATTGGGGGAGTCCAGAGAAGAAAAGTGAAAGTGGGAGGAGGCTGAAGGAACTGGCGGAGCACTCTGAGGAACACCACCTGCAAAACAAGAAGGATCTTCAGTCAAAGAAAAATAAATAAGGGGTGGGGATGCTGAAAACTTTGGGCATCCTGACCATGCTGCTTACTCATAAGGCAGCCTGCAAAAGCAACTACTGATAAAATTACACACATACACATTATCTGGCTCTCATGCCAACTTGGTGGCTTCAACACGGATTTAGAACAAGCCTGCAGAACACACTCATGTTCTGATTGCATTCCAGCTTAACTGGCTGCATGCTTGTTCCAGGTGTGATGCTCAAAGCATTAATGGCAGAGATAGTCAGGCATCCAGAATTTTAAAAAATGAAAACCGTAACAGCCTCCGTATTTCAAAAGTGACAGTACTCCTTAAAGTTAATTTACAAATTTCAATACCTAATGCCCTTCCTAAAAAGAAAGCAGCGCACACCTGCCCCGATGCCGCACTGCTGAACTCCTTTAGGGTGAAGAATTAAACTTTACCAAAAGGTCACTTCAGGTAGTGCAAATGACGGTGCCCCCTGCTGTGCTCTGTGGTTTCCTCTGCCAGCCCATATGGACACAATGAAGGGATACAGCAAGGACCACCACCATCATTAAACACTCTGGAGGCATCACATGAAACTCCTTTAACTTAAAAGTACCATGGTGCTGGCAGTGAGACAGTCAAACGTTAGGGGCTCATTTACACCTGTATCAGTCTGAAAAGCGAGTGGTGCAGGTGCCCTAATGCGTTTGAGGGAGCGATAGATTTTAATTTTCCAGAATAAGGTGTCAGTCCCTTTAAACTATATCTGCTATACACAAAATACAAATATAGGTTTTATGTTAGTCACAAAAGGCTTCTGCTACAGAATGATGTCCTGCATAATCCGGTATAAAGTGTTACATATACCCTTTATTTTTTTATGCAATTGAGGTTTTGATGTTATTTTACATAAAATATTACCCGTAATTTTTTTTATATGCGATCACATAATCTGTTTTCAGCAGCATAAAGGTGGGGGTATTTCACCATGAGGCAGAGTAAGAACAATTGATCTTCCTTGTGAAGAGCTGTACAGGGGGGGCATGTCAGCACAGGTCTTGGCCGTTGGGAGGACCGACAGGCTAAGAATTGTAAACATTTTATTGAGGAGTCTCTGAATGTGCTAGAGCAGAGGGTCTCCAAACTTTAAGTGCTATATTATTGTCCTTCATACTTTAGGGGGGCCAGACAGACCATTGGATGTAGAAAACGGCCTGCCTTAATGGGATTTAACAATGCCTCAGGCTTGGCTGTCAGTAGGGGCAAGTAAAATGACAGCGCCCGTGGTCAGGAGGAGGATTAGTGCCCCATCATTGGCTTCAGTGGGAGGAATAGTGCCCCATCTTTGGTGTCAGATAAAAGACAAGTCCCCCATCATTGGTACCAGTGGAAGGAATGGCAGCTCATGGTTTGTGTCAGTGGAAGGAATAGTGCCCCAAGGGCAAGCAAAGGGCCACAGTTTGGAGACAAGTGTGCTAGAGAATTGACTCCAAAAAGCACCAGTCCCTCAACAGATCCTTTCCTCCTAGCACATCATAGCCCTCTCCTCTTCAGGGAGTGTCTAATCACGGTCTGTGCAGGCCTGCACCTCTACATAACCTTTTATATAGCAGCTGAGGGAGGAGCAAAGAGGAATAATATAGAGTGTCATAAGTGACAGCTCTGAGTAGGGCTGCAACCAACGATTATTTTCATAATGGATTAGTTGGCCGATTGTTTCGATTAATCAGTAAAAAATTTTTTTTTTAAAAAGGTAAAAGGTGGTGTATAATTTAGTTAATATGTAAAGTTTAAAAAAAGGCAATTTATTCTTAGATAGATCTATCTATCTCTCTCTATGAAGTGGTAAATATAAATAACCAACTATATGGTAAGGGAGCTAAATCTCTAATCCACTCTGAGAATAACTGACAGATTGGATATACTATTAGAGGGTGAATCTGAGAATTCCTGTGAAGTTTTCTATTTCTAATAATGATATCTGATATTTACCAGACAGTGTATGTGGTTTTCGTTCAGAAATTACATTAATTTTAAAACTGAATGTTAAAAGCAAGTGAAAATTTCAAAACATTCTTTCATTCAGCGAATGCACAAAGATTTTTCGTTTCAATATTCTTGTCTGAAAATTGATCCATGTGGACAGCATAAGGCTCAGTACACACCTATGCAGTTTGCTTTTGATCTGTTGCTGCAGTGTGTTTTGCTGTGCGTTTTGATTTTTGCGCACGTGATTTTGCTGCAATTTGCACGTTTGCATTTATGGTTTTATTTTTTGCCCAATTTATTGCTCGGCAGATAAAAAAAAAAAAATAATATATAAAAAAAAAAAAAAAACACAAAATTGCTGCAAAAACGGATTACATGCTTTTCTGCGGCTTCTCCATTAAAGAATATTGAACCAAAAAAAGCGCACCGTTTCGCGTTGAAAAAAAGTCCTTGACCCTTTCCAATAACGCAGCAGCTGAAAAAAAGCATAGATGTAACCGTGTCCCATAGAAAACCATGTAAATGAACTGTAGTGCGTTTCTACAAAAAACGCATAGGTGTGAACCAGGGCTGAGATGTTTAGTAACATAATGGGGTTAAAAAAAATATAATTAGCCCTTTATAGTACAAAAAGAGCAAACAAATCGCTACTGTAATGGGTTCATTTTTTACTGTGGAACAGTGAAAGTACGGTAATTTACAGTAGAGATTTGCTCTTTTTGTACTATAAAAGGGCTAATTTTAGTTTTAACCCCATTATGTTACTGGCCGATTACGAAAATAGTAATCAAATTTCATAATCGATTAGTTTTTTTGGCCCTAGCGCTGAGTTTTCCCACACCATAACCAAGATGGCAGGCCAGCAGCAGCCTCTGGGTTATTTGGATGACTACACAAAGGCAGCTTTTTACAGGTAAAGAATACACATTAAATGCACAGATAAGCTGATGGGAAGATGGTTGTTGTGAGTGGTCTGGTGACAGTCTTTTTTAAAGTTGTCTTAGGTGGCAACATCCTATATAGTGCGACTTGTTTATTTACCGGGTACAGCACAGATCTAACACTGACAGTGCTGTGATTCTGAACTCACAGCCCAGGTGAAAGTCAGATCCTATGAATGTTAGCTGCAACAGTCAATGAGAATTTCCTTTGTGCCACCTTCTCCAGCTGGTGCTGGAACAGAATGCCTCTTCTTACAAGTTGTTTCCCCATGGCAAAAGGAGAAAAAAAAAAAAAAAAACACAAACACATACACCTTTCTACAGGTACTCTGACAATTGTGTATGCCTCGAGCAAAAAAGGTTTGCACTCATTGAGCACCACGACTGACACTAACGTGAATCTGTAGGTTATGCAATTTTTTTTAGTGGCATGTCGCCTTTGTATGTTGCAAAAAAACTTTAAAGATTACATATAAAAAAAAAAAAAAAAAAAAAAAAAAAAAAAAAGAAGAAGATGGGGGTTTGCATTCCAATAGGAGGTCCACAAAATAGGCAATAGCACCACAGCCTTATCCGGACTCCTCAGATTTTATGACACGTTTTACCCTAAAAACTGCTTTTATCACAAACCACTAAAAGAACATTTTACCCAGAATCAAGAATCCCCATCTCCTTCTGAGAACAAAATTCATATACTCAGAAATGCAGTAGGAAATTCCTCCAGACCTAAACACTTTTACAGAAAAAGAGAAGTACATTGCTCAACTATGTAGATTATGTAGGACACAGACTCAGGCTTCCTAGGTAAAATAATAAGGAAGGAGGTAATCTTGTAAAAAGGGCAGCACGGCAATAACTGCAAACTGTAAGGCTTTATGCCCAGACGTTTTTACAGCTGCGTTTTTTTACAGCTTAAAAACGCCTGTCCATGTTATTGTAAATTTTTTGGAAAAACAAAAACGCCTGAGCTAAAAACGCGACCGCGCGTTAGACGCTCGCGTTTTTTTCTGCCTAACTCCGACGCTGAGGAACACACTGGTCCTGTTTTTTTTTTACAGCTTAAAAACGTCTATGCCATTTGCAGCTCAAAAACATCTAGGTGGGCATGAAGCTATAAACTAACATGGACAGGCGTTTTTAAGCTGTAAAAAAACGCTCAAAAACGCGGCTGTAAAAACGTCCGTGGGCATGAGGCCTAAATCCTAGGTGTACTGTGGAACCCCAGTAGATTTTCATAAAGTGTGGCTTACCAACAGCTTTCATTTTATTTCTCTACGTTAGTTAGGCTACCACATGAGAGTGC